>CM053402.1:16996152-17169399 GCA_028644305.1 Xerus rutilus
GGGGGTACTTGGGATTGAACCCAGGGACATTGAGCTATATCCCCAGCCCTTTTTATTCTTTCACTATGAAACAAGGTCTCTAAGTTTCAGAGGCTGGCATCAAATTTATGATCCTCCCAAGTTGCTGGCATTAGAGACAAGTGGCAATGTGCCTGATTGGCAACTCTTTATGTAGTAAACACTGAAGAAAGCTTGGGCATGTTGCAAGGGTGCCTCCTTAAAATAGATACACTATGGCAGGTGTGATGATGGCACACACCTGTAATCCCAGCTACCTGGGAGGCTGAGGAAGGAGAATTAAAGGTTCAAGGCCAGCCTGGGAAATTTAGCAAGACTCTGTCTCAAAATTAAAAAATAAAAAGGGCTGGAGATAGAGCTCAGTGTAGAGCACCCCTTGAATCAAGCCCCAGTACTACAAAAAAAAGAGAAAAAAAAAATTGTACACCATGCCACTTTTTAGTTCAGAACATATTTTCTTAAAAGCCAACTTTTAGTTCCCAGTTTTATAAATGAATACTTAATAGATAACCAAATAAGGCTGGAGGTGCAGTGGCAGAATGCATACCCAGCATGTGCAGTGCCCTGAGTTTGATCTGCAGCACTATAAAAAGAAAAAAAAGATCAAGTAATTCCCAGAGAATAAAAAATATATATTTTGAGCCATCATCAGGTATTTCTTCATACTAGAAATAATACATGACCCCATAGTAGGTATTATTGAAATAACATGGCAAAGACTCTAGGGGGGGTGGGTTGTGGCTCAGTAGTAGAGCATTTGCCTAGCATGTGTGATGCACTGGGTTCGTTTCTCAATGCCACATACAAATAAATGAATAAAGTAATGGTCTATCAACATTTTTTAAAAATAATTTTTAAAAAAGTGGCAAAGACAAAAAAATCAAAACAAATATCCTTTTTATTCAATTAAAGAGTTTTGTGAGGCTGGGGTCGTAGCTCGGTGGCAGAGCACTTGCCTAGCATGCGTGAGGTACTGGGTTCAATCCTCAGCACCACATAAAATAAAGGCATGTTGTCATTCTACAACTACAAAAAAGAAAAATTTTTTTTAAAGAGTTTTGCGTTGTATAGTGCAGGCAGTTTGTTTGTGTGGGGTACATTTCATAATATAGTGTAAGTATCTCTTGCTGTCCATTTCTTTTGGGTTCCCATTTTCCAGTAGCAACAGTTCATGTAGCAAGAGATACCACATCATCTGAATGTTTTTGGTACCTGAATTGAAGACACTTAACAGCTGCTGGTCATACAACAAAGGCTTTTATCTAAATGGATATCTAATTCTATTTAGTTCTTGAGTTTGGATTTCAAAGGATACCTGGATAGTCCACACATGGTGAAATTCAGGCAATATAGGCAGTTTAGAATACTACTCTTAAGACTTCTCACTGTTTCTGTTGTCAAAGCTGAAGAGTGCTTGGTATCATTATGGCCATTGTTCTGCGTACCCAGAAAATACAGTAGCCCCTGTGGTATCACTTTCTGTGGTTTCAGTTATCCATACTCAGTTGTGGTCTGAAAATATTAAATTGAAATTCCAGAAATAAAAAATTTGTAAGTTTTTTAAATTGTGTGCTATTCTGAGTAATGTAATGAAATCTCAAGCTGTCCCAGTCTGTCCTGACAGATATGAAACATCCTTTTTTCCAACATATCCATGCTGCAGATGCTATATGCCCACTAGAAAGAGAGCAAACTTTTATTTTTATTTTATTTTTGCTACTGGAGATTGAACTCAGGGGCACTGAACCCATGAGCCACATCCCCAGCCCTATTTTTGTGTTTTATGTAGAGACAGGGTCTCACTGAGTTGCTTAGTGCCTTGCCCTTGCTGAGGCTGCCTTTGAACTCACGATTCCCCTGTCTCAGCCTCCCTAAGTGCTGGAATTACAGGCGTGCACCACCATGCCCAGCTCATATAACTTTTATTATAGTATATTGTCTTAAACTGTTCTATTTTATTGTTGTTAATCTCTTACTGTGCTTAATTTATAAATTAAACTTCATTATAGGTGACTGTGTATGTTTAAAAAAAAAGTGTGTGTTGGGGCTGGAGTTGTGGCTCAGTGGTAGAGCTTTAACCTAGCATGTGTGAGGCACTAGGTTCAATCCTCAGCGCCACATAAAAAATAAATAAATAAAATGAAGGTATTGTGTTTATCTATAACTAAAAAAAAATTTTTTTAAAAGTTTGTGTGTGGTTCAGTACTGCTTACAGTTTCAGGTATCCACTGTGGGTCTTGAAACTTCCCCCATGGATAAGGGGGTAGTACTATTATGTACAAAACCAAAGCAAATGTTTGGATGTGGTGCCCAGAAGATAAGCACAGGCTCTTTCTTTCTAAAATAGACAAAACAACCCATAGACTACCATAAAGTAGCATGGTAGAAGTTTCTATGTTTAATACAGATATGCCCATTTTTTTTTTAATATTTTTTTAGTTGTTGATGGATCTTTATTTTATTCATTTATTATTTATACGTGGTGCTGAGGATCGAACCCAGTGCCTCATGCATGCTAGGCAAGCACTCTACCACTGAGCTACAGTCCCAGCCCCAGAATATGCCCATTTTTTAAATAATGAAATCTGAAAGATTAGATTTTTGGGGAGTTTTTTTGTTTTTGGTGTTTTTTTTTTTTGTTTTTTTTTTGTTTTTTTTTTGTTTTTGGTACTGAGGATTCAACTCAGGAGTATGTTAACCACTGAGTTACATCCCCAGTCCTTGTTACGGTTTTTTTTGGTTTTTTGTTTTTGTTTTGTTTCGTTGTTTGTTTTTTGATACCAGGCATTGAACTCAGGGGTACTTGACCACTGAGCCACATCCTCAGCCCTGTTTTGTGTTTTATGTATAGACAGGGTCTCACTCAGTTGCTTAGCGCCTCGCTATTGCTGTGGCTAGCTTTGAACTAGCGATTCTCCTGTCTCAGCCTCCCAAAGTGCTAGGATTATAGGCATGCACCACTGCACCCGGTCCTTGTTATATTTTGAGACAGGGTCTTGGTTCATTGCTTAGGGCCTCACTAAGTTGCTGAGACTGGCCTTGAACTTACAGTCCTTTGGCTTTAGCCTCCTGAGTCTCTGGGATTACAGGTATTTGCCACCATGCTCAGCATTTTTTTTTCTTTAGCTGAATGAAATATAACCTTTGTGGATAGATTTATAGCCACATATTTCCTAGCATACCAGTGGATAGAATGGTATAGTAATAAGACCAGAAGCAGATTGCCATAGACTGTACAGGATGGTAATGATGGGGTATTTGACATAAGCCTGTTTTTTTTGTAGTATAGAGAGCTTAAGAAAAAACAGCAGTAACTGGCCCTGGGAATGTAGGTTGGTAGGTTAATAGAATGAGATAGTGCTTAATTAACTTGTACTGAGTAGCTTCCTTCATTAGCACAGCAATACAGAATGGCCGCCTCTTAGTGTCTTTAAGACCTACCTATGATGAATGGTAGAACATAAAAGATAAGAATGTTATAAAATATATAAAATGTACCCTTAAACCTATTTTTGTTTTTGTTTTTCTCACTTTTTTAAACCATTGTGTAGTGCGCCTGGAAGTGGTCCTATGTTTAGACCAACCACAGTGGCTGTAGATGAAGAAGGTGGAGATGAAGATAAGGATGAATCAACTACAAACAGTGGCACAGGCACCAGTGCCACTTGTGGCTTGGGATCTGAATTTTCCACAGATAAAGGAGGCCCCTTCACTGCAGTACAGATCACTAATACTGCTGGACTGGCACAGGCTTCTGGGTCATCCTCTCAAGGCATCAGCTTTGGCATTAAGAATAATTTGGGGACCCCATTGCAAAAATTAGGAGTGTCATTTTCCTTTGCCAAGAAGGCTCCTGTTAAACTTGAATCAATAGCATCTGTTTTCAAGGATCATGCAGAGGAAGGGACCTCCGAAGATGGAACAAAATCTGATGAGAAGGGTTCTGACCAAGGACTACAAAAGGTGGGAGATGCTGATGGTAGCAGTAATCTTGATGGTAAAAAAGATGATGACGACCCTCAGGATGGAGGGTCCCTTGCCTCAACATTATCCAAATTAAAAAGGATGAAGCGAGAAGAAGGAACTGGAGGTACAGAGCCAGAGTATTACCACTATATTCCCCCAGCGCACTGCAAAGTAAAACCTAATTTTCCCTTCTTACTCTTTATGAGAGCCAGTGAACAAATGGAAGGTGATAATACTACACACTCAAAAAATACCCCAGAAAGCAAAAAAAGCAATTCTCCCAAGCCTAAAGGCTGTGTTAAGGTGACAGCAAGCCAAGGAGCAGAAAAGACAGCTAGTGAAGTCTCTGAGCAGCAGAAGGAAGCCACTGTGACTGGGCCTTCAGAGCCTGGAAGCAAACCTGACACAAAGAAGACCACAGGAGGGGATGTAAGTGAGCAGAGTTTAGAAAGTCAGAGTCAGAAGTCTTCAGAGATCCAAATGTGTGAATCTAATCCCTCTAAAGAAACCTGTCAGGCCACCCCAGCAGGGAAAGAAAGCCAGGAAGGACCCAAACATCCTACTGGCCCCTTTTTCCCAGTTTTGAGCAAAGATGAAAGCACTGCCCTCCAGTGGCCATCAGAACTATTAATTTTCACGAAGGCAGAACCGTCCATTTCCTATAGTTGCAACCCTTTATACTTTGACTTTAAACTTTCAAGGAACAAAGACACCAGAGCTAAAGGGACAGAAAAACCAAAGGATATTGGAGGATGCTCAAAGGACCATCTTCAAGGCCTTGATCCTGGTGAGCCAAATAAAAGCAAGGAAGAGGGAGAGAATGTAGTACATTCATCAGGAGGCAGAATGGATGCACCTACTTCGGGGCCTGCCTGTAGTAGCCTAAACAAACAGGAGCCTGGGGGCAGCCATGGGTCAGAGACTGAAGATATAGGGAAAAGCCTTCCTAGCAAAAAAGAACGATCTGGGAAGTCCCACCGACACAAAAAGAAAAAGAAACACAAAAAGTCCAGCAAACACAAACGGAAACACAAGGCTGACACAGAAGAGAAAAGCTCTAAGGCAGAGTCTGGGGAGAAGTCTAAGAAGCGAAAGAAACGAAAACGAAAGAAGAATAAGTCATCAGCCACAGCAGATTCCCAACGAGGACCTAAACCAGAACCTCCTGGGAGCGGTAGCCCTGCACCACCAAGAAGACGGCGACGAGCTCAAGATGACTCCCAGAGGAGATCCCTCCCCGCTGAAGAAGGGAGCGGTAGCAAGAAAGATGAAAGTGGAGGTGGTAGCAGTTCCCAAGATCACAGTGGGAGGAAACATAAAGGTGAACCACCAGCTTCATCCTGCCAGCGGAGAGCTGGCACCAAACGGAGCAGCCGATCTAGCCATCGGAGCCGACCCAGTAGTGGAGATGAGGATAGTGATGATGCTTCATCACGCAGGCAGCACCCAAAGTCTCCATCCCAGTATAGTGAGGAGGAAGAAGAGGAAGAGGAGGAGGAAGACTCAGGCAGTGAGCATTCCCGTAGCCGCTCACGGTCTGGCAGGCACCATTCCTCACACCGTTCTTCCCGGCGCTCTTACTCAAGTAGCTCAGATGCTTCTTCAGACCAGAGCTGCTATAGTAGACAGCACAGTTACTCTGATGACAGCTATAGCGATTATAGTGACCGATCACGAAGACACTCTAAGCGCTCTCATGACTCAGATGACTCAGATTATGCCAGCTCGAAGCACCGCTCCAAACGACACAAATATTCATCTTCTGATGATGACTATAGCCTCAGTTGCAGCCAGTCTCGAAGCCGTTCTCGGAGTCATACCAGAGAGCGCTCCAGATCTCGGGGCCGCAGCCGTAGCAGCAGTTGTAGTCGCAGTCGGAGCAAGAGGAGAAGTCGCAGCACCACAGCTCACAGCTGGCAGCGGAGCCGGAGCTATAGCCGAGACCGCAGCCGCAGCACCAGGAGCCCTTCCCAGCGATCAGGCTCCAGAAAGGGATCATGGGGTCACGAGAGTCCTGAGGAAAGGCGTTCTGGTCGTAGGGACTTCATTCGCTCCAAAATCTATCGTTCTCAGTCCCCCCACTATTTCCGATCAGGGCGGAGTGAAGGTCCTGGGAAGAAAGATGATGGCAGGGGAGATGACAGTAAAGGGATAGGCCCACCCTCCCTGAACAGCAACATTGGCACAGGAAGGGGGTCAGAAAGTGACTGCAGCCCTGAAGACAAGAACTCTGTTACTGCCAAACTGCTGTTGGAGAAGATCCAGTCTAGGAAAGTGGAGAGGAAACCCAGTATGAGTGAGGAGGTGCTGGCCACCCCCAGTAAATCTGGACTCAAGCTCAAGGACCCCCCACAAGGTTACTTCGGGCCCAAGCTTCCCCCTTCTCTTGGCAGTAAGCCTGTTCTTCCACTGATAGGGAAGCTCCCAGCTACCCGAAAGCCCAACAACAAGAAATGTGAAGAGTCTGGCTTGGAAAGGGGGGAAGAACAAGAACAGTCAGAGACGGAAGAAGGGCCCTCAGGGAGTAGTGATGCCCCCTTTGGGCATCAGTTCCCCTCAGAGGAAACAGGTGGCCCTTTATCAGACCCACCCCAAGAAGAGCCAAAGTCTGAAGAATCTACTGCTGATCACCCTGTGGCTCCACTAGGTACCCCAGCACACTCTGACTGCTACTCTGGGGACCCAACCATCTCCCATAACTACCTCCCTGACCCCAGCGATGGGGACACCTTAGAGTCCCTGGATAGTGGCAGTCAACCAGGTCCTGTGGAATCCAGCTTGCTGCCTATAGCACCAGACCTTGAGCACTTTCCCAGTTATGCGCCTCCCAGTGGGGAACCTAGTATTGAGTCAACAGATGGGGCTGAGGATGCTTCACTGGCCCCCCTGGAGAGCCAGCCCATTACCTTCACCCCTGAGGAGATGGAGAAGTACAGCAAGCTCCAGCAGGCTGCACAGCAACATATCCAGCAGCAGCTTCTGGCCAAGCAAGTAAAGGCCTTTCCAACCTCCACAGCCCTGGCTCCAGCAACACCAGCCCTGCAGCCCATTCACATTCAGCAGCCAGCCACAGCCTCTGCCACCTCCATCACAACTGTTCAACATGCCATCCTACAACATCATGCTGCGGCTGCTGCTGCCGCCATTGGCATTCACCCCCACCCTCATCCCCAGCCACTTGCCCAAGTGCATCATATTCCTCAGCCCCATCTGACCCCAATTTCTTTGTCCCACCTCACTCATTCAATCATCCCTGGCCACCCTGCCACCTTTCTTGCTAGCCATCCCATCCACATCATTCCTGCCTCAGCCATTCATCCTGGGCCCTTCACCTTCCACCCTGTCCCACACGCTGCCCTCTACCCTACCCTCCTTGCCCCGCGGCCTGCTGCAGCAGCTGCTACTGCCCTCCACCTTCACCCACTACTTCACCCCATCTTCTCAGGTCAAGACCTGCAGCACCCCCCCAGCCATGGCACATGAATTGGGGTATAGGAGCATATGTCGGGTCAGAGAAGGTGACCCAGGATTCTTCCCTTGGGGGTGTTGAGCCATTAATACCAGCAAGTAAAAGCTGGGATGGGCAGTGTCTGACAGCCAAAGAATTGTTTTGGCTTGCAGGGATGGGTTTAGATTTGAGGTTTGCTTTGGGTTATTATCAGGGATCCCCCCTCCCGCCCCCCACCACCTTCCGCCTTTCTATTTGTCCCTCCCTCTCCTGTGTTTCTAAGCTAGGGAACACCAGTAAGTGGTACCCACCCCTCTGCAGCAATGTCTCCAAAATGTCAAATTTAAATAGTCTTCTCCTCCCTCTACTTTTTATCCTGTGCTCCTCCCTTCTATAAATTTTAAAACATTTCCTTCCTCTCTGGTGGGTTGTCACCAAAGCACTTGGGCCCGTCTGGTCCTGCCTTCTCAGTGCCATAAGGAAGGCCAAGCTGTCTCTCCAACATTGAAAGATCTACCACTTTTGGGCAGTGTCTTTGACTATCCCTTAGTGACACATTATCCCAGGTGAAGTGGAAAAGGAGTCTGACCTGGAACCAGATGCAACTCAGGCTGCCATTTGATCCACTTTCCACACAAACAGCCACATATTTGGCACTATTGTCCTCAAATCCTTCATCCCAGAAAAGGCATCTGCATATCTGAGAAAAGAAGATCCTATCATGAATTGAAGCTATGCGGAACATAGAATTGCCCGTGTGCTTCCCCAGAGAGGAGCTTGTGTGTCTGAAGGGTATATTTTCTTCTGTTGTGTTGATGTTTCCTTCTTAATTTATAGGATTTTTTAATGTAAAAATTGCACTGAACTCTATAAAAGTAAAATGCTGCTTTTTGTAGCTCGTATTAAAAGGTTCCATATTTGTAGTATACTGCAATAATATTTTTTACATCCAGCTCTTTAAGTGATCCTTGTTCTGGTGGCTTTGTGTAAATATGTTTGCCCTAGTTGAATTAAGAAACTTTAAAGGTTATAAAATGAAAACAAAAAAATAAAGTATTTGTTTTCTGCTAGATACAAAAATGACTAAGCATGTATATTTTATCAAGCTCATGTATTTTTCGAAGTTATGAACTATAAAAATGTTAAAACACTTTTTGCTGGGACAAAATGTTAAGTAATTTGCAGTAAGTGATGCCCCCCAGCACTGGGATTTTTGAGTTAATGGGCAGCAGTCAGCTGCGGGTGTCAGAAGGATGCTCAGTTGTGATGGTCTCCCTCATGTGCTTTGTTGTTTTACACAGAGAAACAGGTGGACCCCACAGAGGAGGGGGAGATGCAACAGCTTTATTCTCTGGAAGCAGTGAGATTCATTGATTATCTGGGGGGAATTCCTGAGTTTCCCTGGGTACCTTATTCCAGGCAGACCGTTTGGCTTCCTAGAACTTAGTCCCCTCTGACAATTTTTTTTTTTAAATGTGCCTTTTGGGTTGGCTAGAAACTGAAGTAGTAGACCAGAGGGTAATAGAGTTGGGACAGTTTTCTCCTCCTTTGTTAGGAGGTGAGCACATTTATAGATACTTTTTGCTTCATAGTTCCATGCCTTCTACCCAGCTCAGTTTCAGCAGTAGAGGTTCCTATTTCTCTCCCATGAGACTGACCAGAGGAATTGCTGCCTCAGCCCCGCTTCTCCTCCTTCTTGCCTTTCACTCAGGCTCTCGGCTCTAATTAACACACTAACCCAAAGGTGCTTGCTTATATTGCAGGTCTCGTCTCCTTTGGTGTAGTTAGTGGTTTCCTCTTTGGCATATCCTTACCAATTTCTGTGGCTAGAACTGGTTGAGTGGTCACCTGACAAGAAAAACAAACCATATTTACCTGGGTCAAGACTCTGTTCCTGACTTTCTTCTCAAATTCCCAAAAGAAAAAGGCTCTGAGCTGATGAGAAGCAAGTGCTGGGCAAACAAGACTCTTGACGAACACCCCTTCCTGCCTGTTCAGTGCTCCTCATCTGATTCAGGTGTATCACTTTTTGGATAGCTAGCACTGGAAAAATGAAATCATCTGTCTGAAGTGAAGGGACTCATTTTTCTTTGCTTTCAGCCCATGTAAATATTTAAATAATACAGTATTAACATTTTTGTGCTGCTTCCCTTTAGCCTGTAGATTGAGCCATACTCTGGCCACCTCTGCCTTCCTGGGGGCAGTTTTCTTTAACTTCCAGAATAGTGATTTTAAAAACCTAAAAAAAAAAAAAAAAAAAAGGAAAAACAAAATAATCTATCCTTACTTACAAGCATAACAGATTGTATTTAACTTTATCACATATGATAGAGCTATATATGCTGTAAAATGAGGGAAAGGAGCTTTCTAATAAACCAATGATTTGTGGAAACTTAGCAGAGTCTGTCG
The DNA here is from genome assembly GCA_028644305.1 of Xerus rutilus. NCBI lineage: Eukaryota > Metazoa > Chordata > Mammalia > Rodentia > Sciuridae > Xerus > Xerus rutilus. The sequence goes on from CM053402.1 coordinate 17,005,994, forward strand.
TGATTGTTGCCCCATCCACTAAAGTTGGGAATGGTTGGAGTTTTGGTTTATAAATAACACCTTATTTGAATTTTTGGCGGGGGAGGGGTACCGGGGATTGAACTCAGGGGCACTCGACCACTGAGCCACATCCCCAGCCCTATTTTATATTTCATTTAGAGACAGGGTCTCACTGAATTGCTTAGTGCCTTGCTTTTTGCTGAGGCTGGCTTTCAACTTGCGATCCTCCTGTCTCAGCCTCCCAAACCGCTGAGATTACAGGCATGTGCCACCACACCCTGCCTTATTTAAAATTATTAAACAGCAGATTCTTGTGAATAAATTGAGGTGTTTGGAATTATGTTTCTGAAAGTTCAGATTTGCCCAAGAAGAAGGGAAAGTAGCACTGAGAAGAAGGACTAGTAGTGAGGTTTATCTTAGTCTTGGTTAGATTACTTGGAATGTGTTTACCTTTCTGCTCCCTCTTTCCCACACGGCTTTTCTTCTATTTTTTTTTTCCATTTTAACTCAATAATTTGTGTGTAGTAAAATACATAAGAGAGTGGAGGTGCTCACTAAATTGATATGGAACTTCCAGCTTTGGTTTTTAGAATTTGGGGTTAATTTAAGGGCAGTGGAATTACAAGAGTCATCTGCTTGACATTTGCCCTCCTATTGAAGTTCTGTATAACTGAGCTTGAATTACCATCTTCAGCCCTATAAATACCACTGCAATGTTTGGGCCCTTCCACCTGGTTTAAAGAAATAAGCCCAAATTGTTGCTGAGAAATAAAAACCCTATTCATCCATGTCGAAAAAATCACAAAGGGGACTGAGGTTGTGGCTCAGTGGCAGAGCACTTGCCTCGCACTTGTGAGGCACTGGGTTCGATCCTCAGCACCACATAAAAATAAAGACACTGTGTCCATGTATAACTAAAAGATATTTTTTAAAAAATCACAAAGGGCTGCACGTGTAATCCCGGTTATTTGAGGAGGGTAAGGCAGGACAACCACAAGTTCTAGACCAGCCTCAGCAATTTAGCAAGATCCTGGGATGTAGCTCAATGGCAGAGCACCCCTAGTTCAATCCACAGTACTGGGTAGGGAGGGGAAGTAAATTTCCAAGAACGAAGAAGGTGACAAGCAAAAGAGGCAAACGGACCTGTATAAACTGCTGTGTAGGGGCTGGGATTGTGGCTCAGTGGCAGAGTGCTTGCATCGCGCACGTGAGGCACCAAGTTCAATCCTCAGCACCACATAAAAACAATACAGAACTGTGTCCATCTATAACTAAAAATATTTTTTAAAAAATAAAGTATGGGGCTGACGTTATGGCGCGGTGGTAACGTGCTCGTCTAGTATGCGTGAAGCACTGGTTTCGATCCTCAGCACCACATAAAAATAAAAATATTCTGTCCACCTACAACTAAAAAAAAAAATGTTAAAAAAAAATAAAGTATGCTGTGGGGCTGGGGTTATGGCTCAGTGGTTGAGCGCTTGCCTCACGTGAGGCACTGAGTTCGATCCTCAGCACCTCATAAATAAAGATATTGTGTTCATCTACAACTAAACAAAATATTTAAACATAAAAGTATGCTGTGTGCAGCTGCCTTGCTCTGATAATACCTCTGCCACTTGGACTCTTCGATACCCTTGATGACTAATTCAGACTTGGTCAACCATTTCCATTTTCATTTGCCAGAGGTACCCTCACCTCACCCTTATCAACCCACATCTGAATTATTGCAGCATTTTCCTGGCTGGCCTCCCTGAAACAAACTAACTGATGTTTTGGAATCTGTGTGATTCATTTTATGTTCACTGCTTCCTAGTAGGATTGTGAACTCTGAGATGAAGGGTTGATTATTCTCACACTTTTTTTTTTTTTTTTGAGACAGGGTCTCATTAAGTTGCTTAGGCTGGTCTCAAACTTGGGATCTTCCTGCCTCGGACTCCTAAATAGCTAGAATTATAGGTGTGCACCACTATGGTGGGTCATAGTAAACATTTTTATGATATGTTCGAGAAAAATATGAGCAAAGTAAAATACTATTAACTGAAGATTATGCATCAGGATTTAGCAAGGGAACATTAAAAATGATTTCAAAAAGTTTCTGTAAGCCAGGCACGAGGCACATACCTTTAGTAATTCAAGTTACTGGGGAGGCTGAAGCAGGAAGACTGCAAACTTGAGGATTGCTTGGGCAAAACCCTGTCAAAAAATAAAGGGCTGGAAGCCAGGCGTGGTGGCGCATGCCTGTAATCCCAGCACTTAGGGTGGCTGAGACAGGAGAATCGCGTGTTCAGAATCAGCCTCAGCAACGGCGAGGCACTAAGCAACTCAGTGAGACCCTGTCTCTACATAAAACACAAAATAGGGCTGGGGACGTGGCTCAGTGGTCGAGTGCCCCTGAGTTCAATCTCTGGTACCAAAAAAAAAAGGGCTGAAAGTGCAGCTCACTGGTGTAGCACCCCTGGGTTCAGTCCCTAGTACTGCAAAAAAAAAAAAAAGTTTCTTTAACCTCCACATCATCTTGCTCAGTGCCAAGCAAGCACATGGTTGAAGCAGTTGAGGTTATTTTAATAATACCTAACTAAATGAAACCTTAACAAAATTATGAATTCACTGAAGGATTCTAAGACTGGCTGGTAGGTTGGGAAAGTGGGAACAAGGTGTCAGCACTCTGCCCACTCTTAGAGGGGAGATAACCCAGCTCTGATACCAAAGGAACACAATCCATATTGAAAATCAAACTCCTACCTTCCTACATCTGATCTTCCTTGGGTTTTCAAAATTAGTGGTAAGTAACATTGTCCTAAGGAGCCAGCCAAGCACCAAAACTTTGAATTGCTTTTGATACCTCCCTGCCCACAACCAGCCTTTTTTTGCTGGGAGAGGGTACCAGGGATTGAACTCAGGCAAATTCAACTACTGAGCCACATCCCCAGCCCTATTTTGTATTTTTTTTTTTTAGAGATGGAGTTCCAGGGTCTCACTGAGTTGCTTAGTGCTTTGCGATTGCTGAGGCTGGCATTGAACACTCTCCTCCTGCCTCAGCCTCCCAAGCTGCTAGGATTACAGATATGCACCACTGTGCCTGGCCACAGCCATCTATTGATTCTAATTTCTGCTTGCTCTCATTCTTTCCAGCAGTACCCTGGTCCAGGCCTCATCACCTGTAACCCAGAGCACAGCATTAAAATCCCTACCTATCTGGTCTTCCCACTAAATCCTTCCTTCTCCAGTTCCTTCTCTCCACAGGCAGCCAGTACAGTCTTCCAGTTGATAATTGGATCTCTTATTCCCTGACTTCCAAGATCTATATGTTCTCCATTCCCTACAAATTAAAGTTTAAATTCCCTAATATGGCATTAGAAGACCTCCAGTGATTTGAGCCCCACCTTACCTTCCTTTCCACCCCCATACCCCAAGTCCACCTTTTTAAGCACTCTCTCCAGAATCCATTATTTGCCCTTTCTTGCAATTGACCTCTGTGTTCCTTCTCAGTTCCCTTATGTTATTCCTTATGCCAGAATATCCATTCAAACCTGTTACTCATTGGCTTTGAAAAATTCAGCAATTCACCTAAAACTCCCTTGTGTCATAGATTTTGTGTTTGTTTATAAAATTGTCAAAATAGTACTTTTTAAAATATTTTTTAGTTGTTGATGGATCTTTATTTTATTCATTTATTATTTTATATGTGGTGCTGAGGTTCGAACCCAGTGCCTCACGCACGCTAGGCAAGCGCTCTACCACTGAGCTACAGCCCCAGCCCAAAATAGTACTTATTTCATAGGGTTATGGTGAGGAACATTCTTCTCCTAATCTGTCAGTCTTTTTCGAGACATACTTGTTATCCCACAGCAGCAGTTATATGTGTTCAATATCTTAACTCCTTCTGGATTAAATTTGGGATCTTTGAAGGTTATCTTTGTATACCTTATCAACTCAGCCTTGAACAGAGTAAGTACATTTGAAAACTTGAATAAAATGTGAGTTAGTATTGGGCTACACAGAATACACCAGTAATATAGTAACCACTTAGCTGAGGACAGTGGGAGGATGGGAGTAAATAAAAGACTGGGTTAAGTATTCATTCCCACAAATTGCGTAGCTTGTAATTTGAACTTGACACTGGGAACTCAATAATGAAGAAGGCCCTGACTAAAGTTCAAGGATCTTTTAGCCTAGTCAGGGACAGGACTTTTAGCTATGTGCTGAGGTGAAGTACAAGAAGAGAGGAGCTGAAGGGACTTCAGAATGGCATAGGGTGGCTGAGTAAGATAAGACAGTGGTTAAGTTTGATCAGAAAAAAATACATCAAAAGAAGGATGTGGCTATGGATTTTCCTTTACTCCTAGCAGACCTCTTGAATCGCCTTCCTGAGAACCTGCTTTTTGGCAAGGCCTGCAATGCCAGTATGACTGGCACTCTTAATCTTTCCACCCTTATCCATAGAAAATGACTGCATTTCTGTTCAACACTTTCCACTTGTCAACCTATGTTTGCATCTTCCACCCTCAGGGCATGCTTCTGTTCAGTGTTGGCAAGATCTATTACATGATGGGCTCTTGGCTAGCCCCCGGGGCTGCAGAAAGGAAACTTACTCTCGAGGGACTCACGTACACAATCCAGGAGACAGACCATTACTAACCAGTGTGATTAGTACTGTGCCGATGTGTGTTAGCCTAGGGTGCCAGCTTGAAGAGTCAGGGGAGGCTTCCTCTAGACAAAGAACACCAAGAATTTTGATAGTTGGACAAAAGCTCAAGGAGTGAAAGCCCAGGAGTGAAATCCTGCCTCCAACTGAACAGCTGGTGCATAATCTCAAAGCCTGTGATCTATAATGCCCTGTAATGACTCCACCTTTTCTCCATCTCCTTGCCAAGACCCATTCACCATCCCTTCCCCAGCACTGGCTACATTTCTATGGCTACACTAGGCTCAGCTTAAAATGGAGGAGGAATGAGGAAGCTGCTGCAATAGAATCTCTCAATATGGCTGAATGAGGCTGCCCAAGGCCCTAGGAGGAAGTGGATAAGTGCCTTATCCAAAAAGATGGCAGCCTCAGGTCTTATCAGAGGGCAGCAGCTTCCTTACTACCCTACCTCTGGCCAAGTCACAAAGTGCCACAGCAGTGTTACCAGATGGATGGGGGGAAAGGGATAGCTGTAGAATTATGGGCTAGAATGTAGTTTTATAGGCTTATTTTGTTCAGTTACACTATCCCAAGCAGTTGCTCTAGACTAATGTGCTGTTATGGGAGATAAGGTGAATATTGAAGAGACATAGTGGGGAGGCTGAAACAACAGGAATTGATATGCTTGCTGCCCACAGGAAAAGGGAGGAGTCATAGCTTCCAACCATAAGCTCCTACCCCCCAGGATGACCTCATCCCCTTCCTAGCAATCCTAGAGATGATATGATCCCAGGGCTATAGCCCTTTTGCTCTGCCTGCTGCTCAGCAAGTTACTTTGGGTTGTAGTTTGATAAGAAGACTTCCTGTGGTGGAAATTGAAAGCAAGAGCAAAGAGCTGCCCATTCCTGCTCAAGAGGTTGTGGGAGAAGGATGGCCAGAGCTTTGTGTTTACTGCATGCCTTCTGGCTTCTGGTGTGGGCACCACTGCTCTTGGGACCTAGTGCTGTCCCAACAGCCTCGGCCTTGAACCTGGACCCTGTGCGACTCACTTTCTATACAGGCCCCAATAGCAGCCACTTTGGATTTTCAGTGGACTTTCACAAGGACAACCATGGAAGGTGAGCCCTGGGGGATATGGGTACTGAGAGAGAATCCCCCCCCCACACTGCTGCTGTGACTTCTAGTTCCTCGTTTGTTTCAGCCGTTGTGGATTCTGGGGTTTATTTGGGTTGAGCTCTTACCAGGAATGCTGGGGAGACACTGGTTCAGGTGAGGGTGTCAGGGTGGGGTACCAATGGAGATGTGGGCACTGAAACTACAGCAAGAAGACAATTTAATTATCAAATTAAAAATAAGATAATTCCTTATTTTTTTTCAAAGGTCAATTGTATGACACTTTACCCTCATCCCTTCAAAAAGCAGAAAGGAGTGCAAGGCAGGAAGGTGCACGCCTGTAACCCCAGCAACTCAGGGCAGAGGCAGGAGGATTGCAAATTCCAGGCCAACCTTGGCAACTCAGGGCCTAAGCAAGAACCGATCTCAAAACATTTAGAAAGTAGGTCTGGGATATAGCTCAGTTGGTAGAGTGCTTGCCTCGCATGCACAAGGCCCTGGGTTCAGCACCACACAACAACAAAAAAAAAGAGCACACATCCTAAGATGTATCCCTTCCTCCACATACAAACTGTAGATATTTGAAAAGAAGCAATGAAGTGCCTCTTAGCATTGATCAGACTTTGGAATCAGTTTCTGTAGCTGTATGACTTATTGCAGCCCACACTGGGATACCCAGCCTTGGAGACTGGTAATGGCAGATAGCCTTCAAGTAACAGTCAGTTGGGGGATTTCCTCTGCTAAAGACAATTACTTCAACTAAAGTCAAGTCCCCTTGAAAGTGGCTTTCATCCAATGAGTGATCAATGAGAAGCATTAAGTTTTTTCTAAAGTGCTTGACTGGGACCATGCTAAATATCCCTTATAATTTTTTTTTTTTTTTGTGTGTGTGTGTGTACTGGAGATTGAACCCAGGTTGCTTTACCCCTAAGCTACATCCCCAGCCCTCTCTTTTTTTTATTTTAGTTGTTGATGGATTTTTATTTTATTCATTTATTATTTATATGTGATGCTGAGGATCGAACCCAGTGCCTCACGCATGCTAGGCAAGCGCTCTACCACTGAGCTATAGCCTCAGCCTCCCAGACTTCTTTATCTTTTATTTTGAGGAAAATAATATTTTGCCTGGACTGGTATCAAATTTAGAATACCTCCTCAGCTGAGCACGGTGGCACATGCCTGTAATCCCAGTGGCTCGGGAGGCTGAGACAGGAGGATCACCAATTCAAAGCCAGCCTCGACAAAAGTGAGGTGCTAAGCAACTCAGTGAGACCCTGTCTCTAAATAAAATACAAAATAAGGCTGGGGATGTGGTTCAGTGGTCCAGTGCCCCTGAGTTCAATCGTTTGTACTAAAAAAAAAAATCCCTCCTCAGCCTCCTGAGTCGCTGGGTCTCACAGGTGTGCCTCACCACACCCAGTTTCCCTCACACATTTATTACATTTACTCTTGACAGCATTAATTGTATCCCTGTTGTGTTTACATAAGGCAGAACGGTCATCTAAACCTAGATCTGCTAGGATTCTCAGCTCTATCAGCACCCACTTCCCACATTAGCTTCTCATTCGCCCTTAAAACCAGCTCTCCAGAAGGAATCTAGTGACAGTCTAAATAGGCATTCTAGGGAGCACGTGAACCTCTGGTTTTTGTAGGCAGTAGGAGGATGGAGACAGTGAATAGCATTCAGGAGATCTTTTTCAGCAAAGATATCAAACCCCTGGTGTTCAAATCAAACCAAATGGTTTTAGTCCCAGCTCATTGGGTTAAAATAGGCATGTAAATTCCCTCACCAAGAGTCCATTTTACTGTCTATAAAATGAAGATCGGTGAGGAATGATGGTCCAGTGCTCCCTGGGCCACACCACCTTTCGGTACTGCTCCCAGGGCGGGCTACCAGGCAAGATATGCAAAAATTTGCTCACCAGGCTTTTCCACACAGAGTGGCCATCGTGGTGGGTGCCCCGCGGAACCTGGGCCCAAGCCAGGAGGAGACTGGCGGCGTGTTCCTGTGCCCCTGGAAGGCTGAGGGTGGTCAATGCACTTTGCTGTCCTTCAATTTCAGTGAGTCCCAGGCATGGAGGTAAATGAGGGACCAGAGAGACATGAATGGCCAAGCTTCAGCGCCCCATCCTTCCTTGTGCTCTCCAGGGGATGAGACCCGAAACATTAGCTCCCAAATTTTCCAAACCTTTAAGGCCCGGCAAGGACTTGGGGCGTCGGTGGTCAGCTGGAACGACATAATTGTGGTAGGCGCTGTTGACAGGACACAAGGAGCAGTCGGGGGCGGGGGGGCAGGGACACGTGAGGGTATCCTGAATCTCATTCTCCACTGTACTGTGGCCCTGCTCCAGGCCTGCGCCCCCTGGCAACACTGGAACGTCCTAGAAAAGACCCAACAAGCTGAAAAGACGCCCGTAGGTGGCTGCTTCTTGGCTCAACTTCAAAGCGGCGGCCGCGCGGAGTACTCACCTTGTCGGTCCAACACCCTGAGCCGGGTTTATGTAGAAAATTATTTTAGTAAGCGCTGCCCTTCGTTTTGGCTCCGCCCACTCGCTGCCTTTTAGCTGGGCCCTTAATCTGACAGCTCCCTAGCGACCCAGGTCCTGCTTTCAATCAGGCGTCCGCTCAGTTCATGGCCCCGCCCCTTCTATTCAAAACCACGCCTCCACACATGCTCGTGGCCCCGCCCCTATATGACGCGGCTGCTTCCAGGCTCCAGAGAATAGCCTTCATCTTCTGCCCCTTTGCTGATCTCTTTTCCTCGCCTTCTCTAGGCGGAGACAAGCGATACTGTGAAGCAGGCTTCAGCTCCGTGGTAACCCAGGCAAGTAGAAAGCAAAAGCGGCGTGGGGCGTTCCCGAACAGAGCTCCCTCTCACCTTCAGGGCTTCCCTTTCAGGCTGGGGAGCTGGTGCTTGGGGCCCCTGGCGGTTATTTTTTCTTAGGTAAGTGCCCAGCGATACCAACTCCCTCCCTTTTCTCCTGGGGTCTCCCTACACTGGGTCCCACACACCCGCTGTCCCTCCCCTGTTAGGTCTTCTGGTCCGGGCTCCAATTGCCAATATTATCTCGAGTTATCGCCCGGACACCCTTTTGTGGAACGTTCCCACCCAGAGCTTTACCTACGACTCCAGCAAACCAGAATACTTCGACGGCTATCGGGGTAACCCTGGCACCTCCCCTCCAGGCTTCCCAGCACTCTGTCACCGCCCACCTCAGCTGTCAGATTCTGTCTCTGCCTGGGCCTCCGTGCTAATCCCAGCTGGTCAGCTCCAGAACAGAAGCGCCCCCATCTGTGCTCAGCCTCTCTCCCCGCCCCGCCCTGCGGCTTACCCAACTCGGGTGCACCCCACCTATCCCTTTCTGCCTTGGACTCACAGTGAAGCCTTGGGCAGGGTTTACTTATCCTTTTGATGGCCTTTTCCCGTTTACACAATGCAGAGTTTGAACTTGGTAGCTTCTGAGTTCCCTCCTTCCTTGCCCTTGGTTTCCCTCCCTGCTTAACACTTCTGAAAACACTAATTTGTGCTGTTCTCAGGGTACTCAGTAGCCGTGGGAGAGTTCGACGGCGATCTGGACACCACAGGCAAGAAATCCACTTAGGGGTAGGGGCTAGGTGGCCCACCTGGAGGAGCATCTCCCCGAATCTCCCTAGATGCAGAATGCGGGAGGGGCGGGTTGATAGTTTCTGAAGATCTCATTCCCTGGTCTCCCCAGAGTATGTCTTCGGTGCCCCTACTTGGAGCTGGACCTTAGGAGCGGTGAGTGCCCGCTGCGCCGCCACTCCACGTTCGAAGCCCTGACAATCCTCACGCTGACAGCTTCCTTGCACCTCCAAGCCTCCTGGCTTTTCTCACTGGGAGCTGAAGGCTTCCAAGGAAGCAGAAATAATGCTCTCTCTTGCGTTCTACGTGCAGGTGGAAATTTTGGACTCCTATTACCAGACGCTGCACCGGTTGCACGGAGAGCAGGTGAGCGCCACGTCCCAGTTGGAGTGGCAGAGGCCCTGGAACCGAGACTCCAAATATTTCATGGGATATGAAGGTAGATGTCTAACAGAGGGTGCTGAGTCGGGAGGCACAAACTAAGATGCTCCTCATCTTGCAGATGGCTTCTTATTTCGGGCATTCTGTGGCTGTCACTGACGTCAACGGGGACGGGTGAGGAGGGGGAGAGCCCCATCCCTATCCAGTTGGGTCCCCAATTAACAGAGGCCGAAGCTAGCCTCCATCTCTTCTTTTCCTAGCCCTCACTCTCCTGTGACTACCTAGGGAAGCAGGAGAAGGAGGGTGGATGAGATTTGGCCCTCCTCTTCAGAATCCTAATCATCCATCTGGTTCGCAGGAGGCATGACCTGCTGGTGGGCGCTCCACTGTACATGGAGAGCCGGGCCGACCGCAAGCTGGCTGAGGTGGGACGAGTGTACTTGTTCCTGCAACCCCGAGGCCTCCAGGCTCTAGGTGCCCCCAGCCTCCTGCTCACTGGCACACACCTCTATGGGCGATTTGGCTCTGCTATTGCGCCCCTGGGCGACCTCAACCGAGATGACTACAATGGTAGGGAAGAGAGGAACCCCACTTGCTACTGGGGGGTTGACAACCACCATAAAAAGCTGACTTGAAAGCTGGGCACAGTGGCACACACCTGTAATCCCATCACTTTGGGAGGCTGAGACAGGAGAATTGCGAGTTCAAAGCCACCCTCAGCAATGGCAAGGCGCTAAGTAACTCAGTGAGACCCTGTCTCTACATAAAACACAAAATAGGGCTGGGGATGTGGTTCAATGGTGAGTATCCCTGAGTTCAATCCTCGGTACAAAAAAAAAAAAAAAAAAAAAAAAGCTGGACTTGATCTCTGGGCAGCAGGAGCCAGGAAAGGCTCAAGCAAGGAGTGACTCTATCCTATATATGGTTTTAAAACTCAGCTGCTGACTAGAGAGCAGATAGATAGGAGAGTTAAAGGGGATCAATTAGGATGGATTTGTCCTAATCCAGGCCAGATGACCACCTGGACAGCAGAATTTGGCAGTGAAGTCAGAGATGAGAGTGACTTCAGAGATAATTAGGAATTGGATTATTAGGACTTGCTGGGTTGTGAGATATGGGGTAAGGGAGAGAGAGGAGTTGGGTGGGTTGGTAGTGTTCTTCACTGCCTGGATCTCAGACCATGGCACAGGTCTAGAGGAGAGAAGAGATCCACACTTCTTGAAAGGCTTGGGACCATTAGGTAGAAATTCCAGGAAATCCTTGGAAATGGCTTCCCCTACTTCAAGGAGAGAGGGCTGAGTGAGAGATAGACACTTGGAGAGAATGGTTCAGGGATGGAGCCTGTGAAATAGGAAGAGGTCCAGGATAGAACCCTCAAGAGTGAAAGCATTTAGGGGATACCCAGAGGAGGTAACTCAGAAAAAGAGTGTCCAGAGGGGGTTGAAGAGGAACTTAGAACCTAGAATTCTAAGGAAGAGAATGCTTTAAGCAGGAGGAAGGATCAGATCAGGGACTCCCCATGTTATTGAAAGGAACAGTTAGATGGGACTGGGGAAGAACCCCATGGGCATTAGCAAGAAGGTCATTGGTGAGAGTGACAAATACGAATTCAGGGTGGGGTAGGGACAGAAGCTAGCGTACCATGGGGCAAGATATGAATAAAGGTGAAGAATTGGAGGCAGGCAGTGTAGAAGACTCTTTCAACCAGTTTGACTTAAGAAAGCAGAAAGAAAAGGGATGATCATGGAAAAGAGATGGAGGTCAAGGGAAGGTTATTTCAATTCAGAAGAATAGGGAATATGTTGAATGTGGAGGAAAATGATCTTGTGGCAAAACTTAGTGATGAGTCAGAAGAGGGTCCCTGAGATGATGGGGGTAGGGGACACTTCACTGTAAGGCAAGGTCAATGAGGAGCACCTATTCAAGGATCATTTGAGGAGAAGGAGAGAACATAAGTGTAGATTTATAAGACAACAGTTGTGAGCTGCTCCTCTTTGTAAAGCAGAGATGAGATCACCTACTGAAGGAAGTGGGTACAGGTAGCTTGTCACAATGGAGAAGCTTGAAAATAGGTGCTGAGTGGAAAACTCTTGAGACTGCTGTGCGGCCTTGAGCTTCGAGGTCCCAGTGAAGGTTAGGGATCTGGAATTCATGACTCCCAATCTGAATTAGCCCAAAGTGGAATCCAAAGTGAAAACTGGCAATGGGGCAACAAGGCCAAGGATATAACAAGGGAGAGCAAATGCTCAGGAAATAAGAGAGGAGTCGTCCAGAGGTCAGGAGAAAGCGAGGGCCGCAGCCTGAGGACAGGCTTGTGGTCAGAGTGCTCTTATCTGGATGAATTCTGTGTAACTTGATTAGGAAAAGCAACACTGGTATTTAAAAGGAAAAGAGCTGCTATACGGAAAACATATCATAAACTAAATTAGAAGAAAATGAAAGATAGTTGCCACACATATAGCAAAGACCTTAATTCTTAACATGTGCAAAGACTTTTTTTTTTTTTTGTCAGTACTAGGGATTGAACCCAGGGGCATTCTACCACTGAATTACATCCCCAGCCCTTTTTATTTTTATTTTATTTTGAGATAGGGTCTTGCTAAGTTGCTGAGGCTTGACTCAAAGTTTGCAATCCTTCTGCCTCAACCTCTCAAGTCATTGGGATTACAGGCAGGTGCCACTGTGCCTGGCCAAAGAACTTTCTAAGATTACAAGGTTATCTTACATTGAAAATACATTTTCAAAGCTGATCTCTAAAATTACTAGTGGGGAACTAGGGTTATAGCTCAGTGGTAGAGCATTTGCCTACCATATATGAGGCACTGGGTTCGATTCTTAATACCGTATAAAAATAAATGAATAAAATAAAAAAATCTTTAAAAAAATTTAAAAAGCTGGGCATGGTGGCGCACACCTGTAATCCCAGCACTTTGGGAGGCTGAGACAGGAGAACTGCAAGTTCAAAGCCAGCCTCAGAAACAGTGAGGCACTAAGCAACTCAGTGAGACCCTGTCTCTACATAAAACACAAAATTGAACTTGAGTGCCCCTGAGTTCAATTTCCGACACCAAAAAAAAAAAAAAAAATTAAAAAATGATTAGTGGGCTGGGATGGGGTTGTAGCTCAATGGGAGAGCATTTACCTTACATGCCCAAGGCCTAGGGCTCCATCCCCAGTAGGAGGAAAAATAATAATGATAACAAGCTGGTGGTGAAGTGGCTCTGAGTTTGCATGGTGAAAGTAGAATAGAAAAATAGAAAAAAGGTACATCAAGGAAGAGGGACCAGTATTTAATAAGTCTCAGTTATTTAGTCTTCTGGGATTCAGTTTTTGCATCTAAAATGGAAATAATAATGCTAGATTTTCAGAATGAAAGGAAATATTGTCAATATATTTTCTTCTATAGATAGTAATGGCTTTTTAAAAAAATATTATTTAGATATACATGGACACAGTGTCTTTATTTGTTTACTTATTTTTATGTGGTGCTAAGGATCAAACCCAGTGCCTCACACGTGCGAGGCAAGCACTCTGCCACTGAGCCACAACCCCAGCCCAATAATAAGGGCTTTTACTATTTTGATAACAATCCTACTTGACTAGTCTCTCTTGTCAGATAGCAAACTCCCAGAAGGCAGTGCAGCCACCTTCTTGCCCCAGACTTTGTACCTTTCTTGTCTCTTCGGGTCTGCCCACAGAAGAAGCTCAGGAGGGTTGTACAGAGTCTGTGGGGAGATTGAATGACAGACACTCCTTTTCTGTTACTCCTTCCAGATGTTGCGGTGGCTGCCCCCTATGGGGGTCCTAGTGGTCGGGGCCAAGTGCTGATTTTCCTGGGTCAGAGTGAGGGGCTGAGCTCACGCCCTGCCCAGGTCCTGGATAGCCCCTTCCCCACAGGCTCTGGCTTTGGCTTCTCCTTGCGAGGTGCCATCGACATAGATGACAATGGATACCCAGGTGCTCTTGGACTGCCTCCAGCAAGACAAAGAAGGCCTTAGGACATTTGCAGGAAGTGCTGACAGATATAGCTGGGGGCCCAGGCCTGACCTGGTGCCACACTGTGGGCTTTGATCTGTCCAAATGGCTGGGATGCCTGTGGGGGTGGAGCAAGCCAAGCCTTCAGTGGGGGAGATGGTATGAGGCACTTCTGGGAAGATGACATGAGGACTCCATGCTCTAATTGCTGCTTCTGACTCTTCTCCTAATGTCTATAGACTTGCTGGTGGGAGCCTATGGGGCCAGCAAGGTGGCTGTGTATAGGTGAGCACTGGTCCAGGGCAGGGTGGGAAAGGCCCATATGATCAGAGGAGGCCAGGCCAGGAAGGGTCACAATGGCAGGCTTCCTCTGATCCCATCAGAGCTCAGCCAGTGGTGAGGGCCACTGTCCAGCTGCTGGTGCAAGACTCACTGAATCCTGCTGTGAAGAATTGTATTCTGGAGCAGACCAAAACCCCAGTGAGCTGGTGAGGTGGTGGAGGGCATAGGCCGGGCAGGATCCAGGACCTTGGAGAGGCCCCAGTCCCTGAGCCCAGTCATGTCTTTGTAGCTTCAACATCCAGATGTGTGTAGGTGCCACTGGGCATAACATTCCTCAGAAGCTGTGTGAGTGTCATGGAGGAGGTTGGAGGGAAGCAGGTCTGGGCCCCCTAGAGGCTGGCCAGGGAAATCCTGATCTTTATTGTTTGCCCTGTCAGATATAAATGCCGAGCTGCAGCTGGACCGGCAGAAGCCCCGCCAGGGCCGGCGGGTGCTACTGCTGGACTCTCAACAGGCGGGCATCACCTCGATCCTGGACCTGAGTGGAAGGCACAGTCCCATCTGCCGCACCATTAGAGCCTTCCTTCGAGTATGACCAGGCTAGGGACTGACGGGGCTGGGTGTGCCAAGCTCAGCCACCAGACTTGTTCATCTAGCCCTGGGGCACTGGGATGGGTGCTGTGGGTCCAGAAATGGTCAGTAGGACATGGTCCTTACTGGCCAGGGAAGACGAGGTGTACAAGTAGCAGGATTGCCTAATTCTTGACCCCTCTTAGGATGAGACAGATTTCCGGGATAAGCTGAGCCCTATTGTGCTCAGCCTCAATGTGTCCCTGCCACCTGAGAAGACTGGAGTAGCCCCTGCTCTCGTGCTACATGGAGACACCCATGTCCAGGAGCAGGTGGGTGGGGCAGAGGGCAGGCAAGGGAGGTGCAAGACTCCTGATAGGAAATCAGGATTAGGTTTAGTACACAAGTTGAAAGGCGAAACCCAAAACCTTGATGTCACCTCTAAACCCTAATGGACCCCCCAAATCTCAATATCCCCTAAACTTAAACTCATAAACCCTAATATCACCATCAAGCCCTACAGCATCCCAGCATCCTTCATATCAACCCCAAAGGTTTGAGATCTTCACATTCCAAATCTCCAGTCGTCTTACTCCCTGAGCTGACATGAATTCCAAGCCCATTCTTGTCTTCCTAACCCTGATGTAACCCACCAACCCCCCAAACCTCAAGTACCTCTAGCTGACCCATACACCCTGGTGTGTCCCTCCTAGACCCGCATCATCCTGGACTGTGGAGAAGATGATCTGTGTGTGCCCCAGCTTCAGCTCACTGCCATGGTGTGAGGGAACCTCCCACTCTACCCCTTTTCCTCTATCCCATGAGACCTGCTTCCTATCTGGGTCCTGGCTCCTCCTCCCAGACCCTGTACCTGGACCCTGCCTCCCTGGCTTCACCCATTTCCATCCACAGGATGGGCTCCCCACTCCTAATTGGGGCTGATAATGTGCTGGAGCTACAGATGGATGCAGCTAATGAGGGTGAGGGGGCTTATGAGGCAGAGCTGGCTGTGCACCTGCCCCCCGGCGCCCACTACATGCGGGCCCTTAGCAACATTGAGGTGAGTTCCCCACCCTGGGGCATTGCCAAGGACCTGGGAGGTGACTCTCAACTCCCACATGAAAGCTCCCACTTCTCTTATCTTTTGCTATAAAAGATGACTTACTTTTTAAAAATGTATATTTGGAAGATAAATACTTGCTAATGACACAAAATTGAAGACTATTATAAAATACCCAATAAGGCTCAGGAACCAAATGTTAATAGGAACATCTGTTAACATTTGCTAGATTTCCTTCCAGTCTTTCCCTCCAATGTTGGCAAGTACTTACATGGGTATCTGTTTTCCATCGTGCTGATGTAGTTTATAACAATGGGGCTACACTCTATGTAATATTCTGGTTTTTGTGTGGTTTTTTTTTTTTTTTTGGTACTGAGAATTGAACTCAGGGGTACTTGACCACTGAGACAAATCCCCAGTCCTATTTTGTGTTTTGTGTAGAGACAGGGTCTCACTGAGTTGCTTAGCGCCTCACCGTTGCTGAGGGTGGCTTTGAACTCGTGATCCTCTTGTCTCAACCTCCCAAAGTGCTGAGATTACAGGTGTGTGCCACCACACCTGGCTTCTGTGTTATTTTTAATTCTCAAAATGAAAATTCACTTAAAAGCATAATAAAGTGCACAGCAATTCAGAAAATAAAATGTGATAGTCCCTTGAATCCTCTGCCCCATCCTGGCACGTAAGTCTCACAGATTTGCCAAGGGAGTGCAAATACACATGGGCTGCTCTGTAACCCACCTATGCCTCCTCACTATTCCCAAAAGGGCTTTGAGAGGCTCATCTGCAACCAGAAGAAGGAGAACGAGACCAAGGTGGTGCTGTGCGAGCTGGGCAACCCCATGAAGAAGAACACCCGGGTGAGGCCTCTGAGGCATGCACAGTGAGGAGGGGTCGCTGGGTTTGGAGTCAGGTAGCTCTGGGCTGGAATTCTTGTCTCATACTCCCTATCAGCATGTTGCTGGGTGAGTGACTTTCCCTCTCCAAGTGGGCTTCTGTGTAAAATAATAATGGTAACTTTGGAGTGGGTGGGCTGGAGGCCATATTCAGGGCAGGGCTGCTCAGAGTGGTGCAGACATCTTGGCAGTGATTTTGGCCCTCTGCATCTCTCAGATAGGAATCACGATGTTAGTGAATGTGGAAAATCTAGAAGAGACTGGAGAGTATGTGTCCTTTCAGCTGCAGATGAGGAGGTACTAGACTGGAGAGCACTCCTTTCCCCCACAGGACCCCCACTCAGGGACACTTCCTTACAGAAAGATCTTCAGTACTGTCTGTCCTTTGCATCTCCCTATTCCCTTTCTTAGAGACTTGTTTCTGAGTCTTGGAGTCCTAGAGGACACCCCTCCACATCCTCCCGGGCCTATCTTCAATGTAGCATGCTATTTGTGAAGTTAACTCTCTCTGAGCCCTCTGAAATTCTGGCTGCACCCCAGAGAGTCACTGGGCTAGTCTACCTGACCTGCCTCTTTCCTCTTCAGCAAGAACAGCCAGAATCCAAACAGCAAGGTGTTACTGCTGGACGTGCCAGTCCGGGCAGAGGCCAGAGTGGAGCTGCGAGGGTGAGCAGCCAGGACTGGAAAAGGGAGATGGCGAAAGGGCTCTAAAGGTCAGGGGAGGGCCTGGGATGTAGCTCAGTGACAGTGCATGCTTAGCATGCATGGGGCTCTGGATTCCATCTGCAGCACCACAAAAACAAAAACACAAAGAAGTCAATTTAGGGGTCCATGGAGGGTTCCTCACAAGCCCTCCAGGGGATCAAACTCACTCTGGAGGCTTGGGCGCCTACAGGAACTCCTTCCCAGCCTCTCTGGTGGTGGCAGCAGAAGAAAGTGACAGGGAACAGAACAGCTTGGACAGCTGGATCCCCAAAGTGGAACATACCTACGAGGTAGGAAGGAGCCTCTGGGCCTCAGGCTAGGGTGAGAGGGTCCTAAGGGCTGTGGGCAATATGCTGAACCCCCTGCTCATCCTGCTGTCACCCCCACCAGCTCCATAATAATGGTCCTGGGACTGCAAGTGGCCTCCATCTTAGCATCTACCTCCCTGGCCAGTCCCAGCCCTCAGACCTGCTCTACATCCTGGACATACAGCCCCAGGGTGGCCTTCAGTGCTCCCCAAAACCTTCTCCCAACCCCCTCAAGGTGAGAAGCTGGGTGGGAGAAAGACCTGGGGGGAGTCCCCAGACCAACAACCAGAGTACCCTGAGGTTGGGGACACAGGCCACAGAGGGGAACTGATAGCTCCCTTGCCTCTCCAGCTGGACTGGAGGCTGCCCATGCCCAGCCCTTCCTCAACTCAACTGGTCCATCACAAGCGGGATCGCAGACAGGCATTGCTGTTAGGGACCAAGCAGCCTGGAGAACAGGATCCAGTTCTGGTGGTGAGCGGGCCCTGTGGCCACTGGCTGGGACCTGCCTGGGCCCTGGAGCCAGAGGGGATTGGAGGCAGGAAGAGCCCCCCTTGGACCCATGGAGTACTTCAAGTGAACAGGAAAGACGATGCCACTCTGGTATCTGGAGTGGGCGCGGGGGCATTTGCAGTTAAGCTTCCCAGTACGTTAAAAAATTGCCAAAGCAAGGTTACAAACGTTCTGGGTGTTGAAGGTTGCGTGAAGACCTACTCCTTCCTGCCCTATTTCTGCTGTCGAGCAAACTGCATGCAGAGACACCATCGGAAGCTCTACCCCGAGACCCTTCCCAAGGGGAAGGCTGAGCTTCCTAACCCTCCTGGTCCTCTCTGTGTTGGTCCCTGCGGTGAGGGGCAGGGGAATAGGGCCAGGAGGGGCTGGGGACTGATGACACATTCCCTTAGAGCTGCGAGTCGGCGCCCTGTACTGTGGTGCACTGTGAGCTGCAGGAGATGGCGCGCGGGCAACGGGCCATGGTCACGGTGCTGGCCCTGCTGTCGCTGCCCAGCCTCGGCCAGGTGGGGTGGAGCGCTGGTGGGCGGGGCCTTGTGGAGGCGGGACCCGAGTTTGCTGGGGGAGGAGCGAGGCTTCGGGGGCGGGCAAAGGGAGAGGGCGAGGTTAAGCCAGGGGCAAGTATTCCCAGTGAGGAGGTGGACTCCTGCCACCCATAGGCGTCCTGTGTCTTGTGTAAGTGGCTTTTACCCTCGCATTCTTGTAGAAGCCGCTGGATCAGTTTGTACTGCAGTCGCACGCTTGGTTCAATGTCTCTTCCCTTCCCTACGCCGTGCCTGCGCTCAGCCTGCCCAGCGGAGAAGCCCTGGTGAGTGAGGGGGGACCACGGGGAGATGTGGCCTGCAGGACCCATTGGTATTCCTGTGTCAGTGCCCAGCCAGCATGGGGGCAGGGTCTCCCTGGGGCTCAGGGGTGGTACAGGGAGGTGATGGCTTGGCTGGGAGGTAGGGGTTGGGGGTCACCCGCCCAAGGTGTGAATATTTGGAAAGGTGGGTGTCAGGGGTCTGAGGAGACACCAGGTTTGTCCCCAGGTGCAGACACAGGTGTTTCGTGCTCTGGAGGAGAGGGCTGTTCCCATCTGGTGGGTGCTGGTGGGCGCTCTGGGTGGCCTGCTGCTGCTCATCCTTCTGGTCCTGGCCATGTGGAAGGTAAGGTGTGAAGGTTGGTAGAGTCCCCAGGTGGGCACAAACTAGGAGGCAGGGAGAGACCCGGCCTGTCCTGTGTACATCTTTACTATTAGAATGTCATTTTCTGAGGACCATTTCCAGGGCATAAACTCCTGGAAGGGGTGACAACTGAAATCCTAAGGCCTTTAGACCCTTTCTCCCTTTGAGGAAGAGTCACAGGGATGTGTCGTGCCTTCTGGAATTCCTGGCTGCTATGGAAAAGGTTCACCTCCTCCAGCTCTGTCCTTTCCCCAAGTGATGTGAGAGACCCAGGGACTGGTCTTGTCCCTGCTCCTCACTTCTTAGGAGGTCCTGGAGGATCACTCACTGCTCTGCTCCTGTAGAACAGTGCCCAAGCCCTGGGAAGATGTGGTGATTTTAGGGAAAAGCACACATTAGACCTATAATCATCACATATCATCACATGCTTCAGTCATGTAGAGACAAACTTCAATATTTAAGACAGAATCAGGGCTGAGATTGTAGCTCAGTGGTAGAGGGCTTGCCTCGCATGCGTGAGGCCCTGGGTTCGATCCTCAGCACCACATACAAACCAATAGAATAAAGACTTTGTGTCCATCTACAACTAAAAAAATATTTAAAAAAAAAAAAAAAAAAAGACAGAATCAGAGCTGGGCATGGAGGCACGAGCCTGTAATCCCAGCAACTCAGGAGGCTGAGGCAGGAGGATGCCAAGTTTGAGGCCAATCTTAGCAACTTAGTGAGACCTTGTCTCAAAAATAAAATCTGTGGGACTAGGGTTATAGCTCAGTGGTAGAGCACTTGCCTAGCATGTGTGAAGCACTGGGTTCGATCCTCAACACCGTGTAAAAATAAATAAATAAAATAAAGGTATTGTGTTCATCTACAACTAAGAAAAAAAAATGAAATAAAATTTATAAAAGGGCTGGGGTGTGGCTCAGTGGTAGAGCACTTGCCTAGCATGCTTGAAGCCCTGGGTTTGATCCTCAGTACCACCCCCTAAAAGAAAAAAGAAAACAAAGAAAGAAAAACAAAAAAATCAAGGGAGAAAAAAAAAATTTTTTCCAGAAACCCACTTATTAGTTGCCTGCATTGTCTCTAAATAGGGAAGGTCTCTGGCTATGTGCAGTAGGGCTCAGGTACTGTGCTGGTCCAGGGAGAGAATCTGTGGCTGCTGGTGCCTAGCACACTTTCTTTTCTTTTCTTTTTTAATATATATATTAGTTGTAGATGGATACAATATCTTTATTTATTTTTATGTGGTGCTGAGGATCGAACCCAGTGCCTCTTGCATGCAAGGCAAGCGCTCTACCACTGAGCCACAATCCCAGCCTCTGGCACACTTTCTTATTGACACTTTGAGGCCTAGGGATCAACTCTAGTTCCTGACCCCAGCCCCTGCACACCCTCAGGTTGGCTTCTTCAAGCGAAAACGGCCACCCCTGGAAGAAGATGAAGAGGAGTGAAGCCCAGCCCAGAGCTGTTCTGGCTGCACGTGGCGCCTGCTTTCCCTCCTCATCTCCAACAGGCACCCTCACTCTGACCTCTAGGGGTTGGAGCTGTTCCATGTTGGCCTTTTGGTGTCCCTCCTCTTCCAACAGAGCAGGGTCACTCCCTTCATGTTGCCTAATAAAGACACTGACCCCAAAATCTAGTGTGCCGCCTCCTCTTGGGATCCAAGAAAGAGAGGGGAAGTGAAGAGATATTTGGTGTGGGGACCAGAGCTGGCAGAAGTCTGAGCAGAGGGCCTCTGCCAGGGCAAAGGTTGCAAATTACTGTCAAGGAGCAGAGAGTAGGGGTGGCAGGTATGAGGGAGATGGGGTGGCAGGGCCTCCAGGCAAGACTGGAGGAGGGTGAGGGTGTCCGCAGGTGCATGGGTGGGTGGGGGTTGGGAGAAGCAGAGAAGGAAGGCTGGGTGCCTGCTGGGCAGATTTAAACAGTATATTTTTCATGATTTTGGAGCGATAAATCTAAAATAGTCTGAGACTTGGGAAAATAACACAATCTCCCGGACGCTGTCCACCTCAAAAAAAAAAAAACCCTGTAAAACTGTGTTCAGAGTGAGGAGGGCAGAGGGAGACAGATGGAGCTCTCAGCCTGAGGAGGGCAGTGTCACACCAGAGAACGACAGCAAGGGTTGTTGTATCAACCCCCAAACCCTGCCAGTACCACCTCGCTGCTGTTCCTTCTTTCCCACTGAGAAGAAGGGTCTCTGTCAATAAGGGGGTGAGGAGTGGTAGACGACTCTCTAACTGATTCATGTGTTCCATAAATATTTATTGAGCATCTACCATGTGCCTTGGACTAGTCCAGTGCTGGGATGAAGTAGTGAATAAAGCCCTTGCACTCATGGAACTTGCACTCAAGTGGAGAAAAGAATAAAGCAAGAAGCCAGGTGCAGTGGCGCATGCCTGTAATCCCAGCTTCTTGGGAGGCTGAGGCAGGAGGATCATGAGTTCAAAGCTAGCCTCAGCAAAAGTGAGGTGCTAAGCCACTCAGTGAGATCCCATCTCTAAATAAAATACAAAAACGGCTGGAGGTGTGACTCAGTGGTTGAGTGTTCCTGAGTTCAATCCCCAGTACTCCCTACCCGCTCCAAAAAAAGAATAAAGCAAGAAATAAATACAGGGGCTGGGGTTGTGGCTCAGTGGTAGAGTGCTTGCCTCACATGTGTGAGGCACTAGGTTCGATTCTCAGCACATATATAAACAAATGAATAAAATAAAGGTCCATTGACAACTAAAAACAATTTTAAAAAGAAAGAAATATAGTTGGGCACTCTGGCACATGCCTGTAATCCCAGCCACTTGGGAAGCTGAGGCAGGGGGATTGAAAGTTCAAGGTCAACCTTAGCAACTTAGCAAGACCCTGTCTCAAAATAGAAAGATAAAATAAAAATTTGGGGATGTAGCTCAGTGGTAGAGCAACCCTGGGTTTAATCCCAAGTACCACACAAAAAAAAAAGATAAATAAATGGTCAGTGGTGGTCAGCGCTATGGGTGAAAATAAAGGAAAGGAGATGGCGATAGAACACGTGGGTGTTGAGAGGGAGCTGCCATCTTCAGGAGAATGGTCAGGGAAGGTGTCTTTGATGAGGTGAGCAGAGAGGGATGGATGAAGCATGCTGTGACATGGGGACAGTGTTCTGGCAGAAAGTGCAGTCAGTGAGAAGGCCCTGAGGAGCAGATTTTGTGTGTTCAAACAAAAGCAAGGAAGGCAGCTGGGTGAAAAGTCCAGGAGAGGAGGTAGGGAAGAGCAGGCAGGCAGGCACACCTTGTGGCCATGGGTTGAACTTTGGACTTGATGCTAAGTGGTGGGGGAAGACATTGATGAACAGTCTTACCTCATAAGAGCTGATGATATTTGATTTTACCGAAGGGGTAAATGGTAAATTCTAAGAATAATTTGACTTCCATGCATGGCAAGTTCCAGGACAGGTTTCTAGTTGGATGACAGTGAACATTTGAGAAAAGATTAAGCCATGATCGTTAACACCAGCCAAATTCCCCCTTCATCACTACAATTGGATAGCCCCAGACAACTTATCTTTGTGTGTGTGTGTGTGTGTGTGTGTGTGTGTGTGTGTGTGTGTGGTATCAGGGATTGAACTCAGGGGCACTCAACCACTGAGCTATACCCCAGCCCTATTTTGTATTTTATTTAGAGACAGGGTCTCACTGAGTTGCTAAGCACCTCTTCATTGCTGAGGCTGGCTTTGAACTCGGGATCTTCCTGCCTCAGCCTCCTCAGCCACTGGGATTATAGATGTGCGTCACCACACCCAGCTACCACACAGTTTATCTTGATCCAGCAAAGCATTTGGCATTTGGCATTAATCCTTATAGACAAGACAGAAATGTGAGCTGGATCATAGAGACTTGGATTGAGGCCTGATGGTCTAAATTTCTATGATGGTGTCTCAAAGCTCCACTATGGCCCTGGGCTGTCTGGCATTGTCATGAGTTCCTTGCATGGAGGCAGAGGAAGCCGCTTTTCACCCTGCAGATGGTTGCTGGCTGGGGTGGCGGGGAGAAAGGGGGCGCCAATACAATGGGTGACTGAAGTAGATTCAAGGCAGCCTTGACAGATTGTAAAGTTGGGTTGAAACCAACAAGATGAAATTCACCAAGGATGAGTGCTAAATCCTGTGTTTTGGTTCCAAAAAAATGGTTACATAAGAATAAGACTGGGAATCTGGTTAGATGGAAATTTCTGTTGAAAGAAATAGAGCTGGTGGTGCACACCTGTAATCCCTGTGACTCAGGAGACTGAGAAAAGAAGATTGCATGTTCAAGGCCAGATTTGGCAAATTTGCAAGACTCTGTCTCAAAATAAAAAAACAAAAAGGGCTGGGGATGTAGCTAAGTGGTTGAGTGCTCCTAGATTCAATCCCCAGTACTGAAGAAAAAAAGAGAAAGAGGAGGGAGAAAAGAAGAAGGAAGAGGAGGAGCAAGGAGGGAGGAGGAGGAAAAAAGAGGAGGAGGACTAGTATCCAGTGGACCTAACCAGGAGGGAAGCCTGCGGTCCTCTGGGAAATAAGGTCTTTGGCTTGGGTATCCAGTCCCCTCCTGGGCACCATGTTGTGCTAAAGAGGTGACAAGCCAGTAACAACCAAGAGAGGGTTATAGCATCAAGTTAGATGAGGATTTGGTCATGCAGAGCAGAAGCTGAATGAGGCGGACAGCCGGAAATAATGAACTGAGAGGAAAGAAAGGTTGGCTGGGGCTACTCTTCAAATGTGGGGTATAATGACTGATGAAGAAGGAAAAGATCCAAGCTGTCATTCATTCATGAGGCCAGAGCTGATGGGACCAACAGACGATTCTCAGTAGGAGAAAAAAAGCTGCTTCCTCCTCTGGAAGAACTTTCTAGCTATCGTGTCTACCCCGGAATAGATCTTATCACCTAAGGGAAGGTGAGCCCCCTCCTCACTCTAGGCCAACCACAGCACCATTTATTGCACTGCTGTTCCTGTTAGATTTGTGTTAGATTCTTCACATCATTATTCTCATTTAATTGTTACAACAACTATCAGGTAGATGATTACAATTCCCATGATAAACAATGACTGAGGACCAGAACGCTAAATTAACTTGCAGTTGACTTAGTAAGAGGCTGAGGCTAGACCAGCCCCCAGCTCTGAGTGATTCTGATTTTAAGAGAGCGCACTAACACTCTGTGAGTGTCTAAGGAGAGAAGTGGCAAGGAATTCTTAACACCTTTTTGAGACACTTATGACCATACCCCTTTGAAAGCAAGCAATAACATCCCCCCCAATTTTGCACCAAATTTCACGAATCCCAAGGCCCTCTGTAATTGGACTGTAAGAGCTACACTCCCTGGTAGCTCAGATTCTGGGAGGATAGGGTGGGCAGCAGGTGGGCAGTGCTGGGGTGGCAGGCGGAGCCGGGCCGCAAGGGGGCGGTGCCCGCAGGCCCGCGGTGCCAGGAGAAGCCTGCAGGGGGCGCTGACGGCAGCTCCGGGCGGAGACAATCGCGCTGAGCGGGCGCCGCAGCCGGAGCGGGAGCCCAGGCGGCGCGGCGCGGCGCGGCGCAGAGCTGGGGCTGAGCGGGGCCGGCCGAGATGGGCCAGGCGGGAGCTATGGACCGCTAGGGCCGGGCCGAGCCGAGCCCCGCGATGCCGCCGCCGAATGGACCCAGCGTCCTCGCGCGGCTGCTGCCGCTGCTGGGGCTACTGCTCGGCGGCGCCTCCCGGGCACCCGGCAAGTCGCCGCCGGAGCCCCCCAGCCCGCAGGGTGAGTCTCGGTCGGGAGGGGCAGCGATCGCGGGCCTGCGCCCCCGGATCAGGCCCCAGCCCGCCAGCCCCTCTTCGCGGTGCTCGTGAATTGGGGTTCATTCTGTTCACTGGATTGGGGTGGGGGAGCTAAGGGGACCTAGGGTCGGCGCTTCTGGAGGAAAGTGATGGGGGGGGGAGACTGTCCGGAGCGGGGGGTCTCCGGGAGACACAATGCGGAGGGCGGGGGTACCCAGGCTTGGCGCCGCCAACCCCCTCCCGACTTGTTTTTCTCCCTCCTGGTCCTCGAGGCGCTGCTGCCTGAGCCATTGTCTACAGAAGACACCCGCCCAGGGGCGGGCTGGGGCGGGCACTGGTTCCATAGCCCCCCGCGGGTTTCTCACTCTCGACCCTGGCTGGGTGGGTGCGCAGGCATCGACTGCCACCCTGGGCCCGGACGGGGGCTGGGCGCCTAGAGCTGAGCTTGAAGGGGGGAGGGGGAAAGGGGGAGTGGGTGAGGCTGTGGGCGGGATCGACTGCTCGAATGGGGTTCTTCGCCCAGGGAGCCTGACAGCTTACAGCTGGCCCCCCCCGGTTTAGAATTTGGGGTGTACAAATAAGTGCTGATTATCCCATGATGGAGGTGAGGCTGCAGTTGATGGGCTCTGAGAAAAGGGGTACATTGTGATTCTCAACTCAAGACGCATGGCTGGGCTGTGGTCGCCGAGCCATGCTGAGTGCCAGCTGGAAGGGCAGGTGCCTGGGTTTCCATCCAGCCCGCGTCCTACCACTCCCGTCCTCTTCCCGTTCCCAGATCACCCCCTCTTCACCTCACCTCTCCTTCCCAATGGAAGAGACCCTCCCAGCGCCTTACACAGCAAAGGTGGGTGTGTGAGGTGGGGGTGGGGCCGGCTCCTGCTGCGGGAGAGAAGACTAGGACTCCACACCAATGCCTGGGTGCTTGGGCCTCGATCCACCCCGGCCCTGTGCCCACCTCCCAGCCTCCTGCGCCATCACCCCATACTGCTCTTCCCTCCTCTGTCTGATGGCTCCATCCCTGCCTGAAACCGTGTTCTCTGCTCAACACCCCCCCCCCCCCACATTCAAGGAGTTGGCAGGAAAGGCATGGTGAGGGGTCTGGTTGAGGGAAGTGGGATCCGGATGAAGGGAGGAGGTCGGATTTCCTCCTGGAACGAGGCAGAGCTGTAGCTGAGAGGCAGACATTGTATGGAATGCCAGGCTTTGAGGAA
The DNA here is from genome assembly GCA_028644305.1 of Xerus rutilus. Lineage (NCBI taxonomy): Eukaryota > Metazoa > Chordata > Mammalia > Rodentia > Sciuridae > Xerus > Xerus rutilus. The sequence goes on from CM053402.1 coordinate 17,032,153, forward strand.
TGGGGAAGGATCTCCCTTTGCCTCAGTCTCCCCTACTCTCCCAGGGAGGACAGAAGGCTTTGCCAGGTAGGAGGAGTCCCTAGTTTCTTAGGAAGTCCCTCTCTCAAGGCCCTGCACCCCCAGGGGAGAGGGCCCAGAGAATAGAGCCAGGCTAGGGGGTTCTCAGGCAGCTGGCTGGAAGCCCAGGTTTAGGGAAGGGAATCTGCTCCACACCTGCCCTGCCCCCAGCTTGGCACTGATGTCTCCTTCAGGCCTTACCTACCCACCTCTATTTTGTGACCCCAGCCCCCTCTCCTCTTCTGACACTTTGACCCTTGAGCCCAAGGCATTCCTTCAAGTGACCATTTTTTAAGATTGCTGGGTCCCCTCTTCCCAGCTGTTCTGTCTGGCTGCTCCTTGCCAGGCTACTCTCCAGCCCTTCTAGCTTCTCAGAATTCCTACTGTGTGTTGGGAAAGACCAGAGTGGGTTGAGTGTGTGCCCCACCCTACAGGGTTGGGTTCTGGCCTGGGAGGGGAGAGGAGAGGGAGGTGGGCTCTCATGAACAGCTGGATGGGATGCCACCAGCAGGAGTGGCCCTGGCCCTGGACTGGAAGCCTGAGATAAAACACCTGTCACAGTTGAGTGTCAGGCTCCTGTGTAAGGCCTTCCTGAAGGGAACTAGAGTAGGGTAGATAGGCTGTGGATCCAAGAGGCTGCCTGAGAATCCATGGGAAAACTCAAGACCCCATCACCCCAGTGGAGTTCAGGATACCTGCAAGCCAGCCTGGCCTGACTATTCTAGGACTTGAGGCAGAGGCATCCCTGGAAACCTAAAGACGGGCTTCCCATCCCAGTTCCCTGCCTATCACTTTTCTTTGAGTCTGGTGGGCCCTCCAGATTGCCTTCCCCTTGCCAGGGCCCCAGCTCCCTGCCTGATCTCCTGGGAGGAATGAGGGCGTTGCCATGGTGACTGACTGTCACTGACCAGCTACAGACATGAAGGGGAGGGGTCAGGAGAAACTTGTTCAGGCTTAGGGGTTAGGGTGTATCCCTAAAGTTGAAGGGAAACAGACTTGTACAAAGATTTCTGGGAAGAGGGGGAATCATGGGAATGTCCAATTCCTTAGCATCCCCTTCTCAATTTTTTTTTTCCTCGAGAACTCAAATTCCAACCCAGCTTCATCCTCCGTTAATTTTTTCTTTCTTTTCTTTTCTTTTCTGTTTGGTACTGAGGAGTGAATCCAGGGGCGCACTTAACCACTGGGTCACATCCCCAGCCCTTTTTCGTATTTTATTTAGAGACAGGGCCTCACTGAGTTACTTAGGTCCTTGCTAAGTTGCTGAGGCTGGCCTTGAAAACGCAGTCCTCCTGCCTCAGCCTCCTGAGCTGCTGGGATTTACAGTTGCTGGGATTACAGTTGTGTGCCACCATACCTAGCCCTCATCTTTCTTTTCAAATTGCCCAATCTTCAATCTTGACCTCACCCAGTCTCTACCTGCAAGCCCCTCCTCCTCGTATTCATCCTTTCTCAGCCCTCATTCCCCTTCCTCTCTTCAAACACTGGTCTCCTAGGGTCACAGAGCTAAGAATTTATGTCCTGGCAGTGACTACCAGGTTTGGATCCCAGATTTCTCAACTGTAGTCTATGTGTCTAAACTCTCTGAGTCTCAGTTCATCTGTAAAATGGGTAAGGGCATATTTTATCAAATCTAACACACCATTGACTGTAAGATGCATCATTATTTTGCACTGGGCACAGTGGCACTTGCTTGTCATCCTAGCAACTTCAGAGGCTGAGGCAGGAGAATCACAAGTTCCAGGCCTACTTGAGTAACTTAGCAAGACAATGTCTCAAAATAAAATATTAAAAGGGCAGAGAGATATAGCTCAGTGGCAGAGCAACCCTGCATTCAATTCCCAGTAATGCAAAAGAAAGAAAAAAGGAATAATGCTGTCAATTTTAATGATGACATCATCAATCACAGATAAAGCTTGAGTTCAGAAATGTGAAAATGTGAAAGGCTGCATGGGTTAGACTTGAAATACAGTAATAGCACCACCTACTTCTCAGGCTGTATTTAGGCTTAAATGATAGCACTCCATACATGCTGGCTGTGGCTTGGTGCACTGCTTGCCTACTGTGCTTCGGGAAGCCCTGGGTTCCATCCCCAGCACTGCAAAAGTAAATAAATACTGGCTTTTGTTTTAATACTGGTCTGGCATCAGCTCCACAATCCGCCCCCAAAGCCCTGCAACCGGCAGCCCCTTCCTTTGATCTTGGGGCTTCCCCTAGTTCTCATCCTCCCTCCCTGCTCCTCACTCCCCTCACCCCATCTTGCCCACAGAGATCCTGATCAAGGTGCAGGTGTATGTGAGCGGGGAACTGGTGCCCCTGGCCCGGGCCTCAGTGGACGTGTTTGGGAACCGGACCCTGCTGGCTGCTGGCACCACAGACTCAGAGGGCGTGGCCACACTACCTCTCAGTTACCGCTTGGGCACCTGGGTGCTGGTCACGGCTGCCCGCCCTGGCTTCCTCACCAACTCTGTGCCCTGGCGTGTTGACAAGCTGCCCTGTGAGTGGAGGGGCAGGTGGAGGGGGGGGCAGCAGCTGATCCTCCATCAGCCCCTTCCCAAAATAGTCTTGGGGGTGGAGGGGACAGGCTTTCCAGCAGCTGCTCCCTGGGCTGGGGTATGCAGAGGGGGCTGAGGGAGGATGAAACCACTGGGATTAGGATGCAGGGGGGCGGTGTGTGTGTGCCTGGAAGCGGGTGTGTACTTTTCTGGAGCTGACAGGGCACCCTTCTTGCAGTGTATGCATCTGTCAGCCTCTACCTGCTTCCCGAGCGGCCAGCCACCCTCATCCTCTATGAGGACCTTGTGCACATCCTCCTAGGCTCTCCTGGTAAGCCCCACCCTTCCATCCCACTCCAGCTCCACTTCTTTCCCCCTGACCTAGGTGCAGAAACCTCTGCTTTTTCACATATTAGCTGGGTGTTCCTGGGCAAGTCACCCAAGCCCCTTTGAGTCATACTTTGTTCATGTAAGATGTGAAAGCATAGTATTTACATCGAATTGAGGTAAGGAGTAAGTAACATCAAGTGTGCTGGATCCGGGGGCTCACGCCTATGTAATCCCAGTGACTCTGGAGGCCAAAGCAAGAGAATAGCAAATTCAAGGCCAGCCTCAGCAACTTAGTGAGACTCTGTTTCAAAATAAAAATAAAAAAGGGCTGGGGATGTAGCTCAGTGGTAGAGCACACCTGGATTCAATCCCCAGTACCAAATAAATAAATAAATGCATCAAGTGTGCCAAAAAACAACACAGAAGGTGTCCAATAAATGTTTATAGTTTGTTGGGGCTTCTCGTGGTTTCTATTCACTCTCTGCTCCTATTTCTCTGCCACCTTTATTGTCATGCATTATTGCACTTACTGGGTGCCTGGCTGTTAGGAGGCCATGAGAGGGTCCTTCCGCAGGTATTGAACACCAATCAAGTGCAAGGCTTGGAGCTTCCCACAGTGGTCCTTGTCTACCCACAGGCTTTCAGTCTCACTCACCTAAATAGTTCAGCACCTGCACTGTGCCAGGCATGGTGGCTGGTGCAGGGGCAACAATGGTAAGGAAGAACAGACCCGCTCCCTGCCTTAAAAAATCACAGACAAGTAGAAAGACAGACAAGCATCATTACAAACCTTGGAATAGTTGCAGAACTGCCAGGGCAGTGGAAAAAAGAGGCAGCTGTGTTCAGAGATGTCCCCAACCTGCATAGAGCCAAGTAGACCAGAGCACTCGGTGGAGGAAGCAGTGGGACTCTGGGCTCAGGAGTAGAAAGCAAGGAGAGACACTTGCTGAGAGGAAGGCCTGGCCAAGTCGTCAGGGTGATGTGGCAGAAGGAGACAGTGAAGGTTTGGGAAGGTTGTGGCCTGGCCATGCTGAGGGTAGATTCCATCCAGCTACCACTAGATAGCCACAGTGGGTTTGGGAGTGGGAGAAGACCCTCCCCAGTTAAAATTCTTAGCTTGCACCCTGGTTGGCAAATTACTCTTTGCTATCTTCATCACTCTGACCCTGCACCAGAGGCTTCTAAATGCCCCCTGGAGGTTTCTAAAATGCCAGACGGACCCTTTGTTGCCCAGAGCTACAGCTCTCCCACAGTGCTCACTGCTTTTAGCAGAAGCCCAGACCCCTTCGCAGAACTGGCAGCACCATCCAGGACAGACAGTCACTACCTCAGGCTGTGGAGCTTTCTCCTGCCAGTCCTCCTGGAAGTCCTTTCCCACTTTCCTGGCTGAGTCTCACTTGTCCTGCAAGACTCCAATCAATGCCTTCCCAGTGCTGGGCTGGTCAGGTGCCCCCAGCATTTAACAGAGGCAGGATGGAGTGGGGGTGAGACGGTGGGCCCCGGCGCCAGAGCTGGGACATCAGTCTGGGCTCACGGATGGTGACCTAGGGCAAGTTATCGAACTTCTGCCTCCATTTGTGAATCTATGAAATGGAATTGATAATAAGGGCACCTATCTCAGGGACTATTATGCTAATTACCAGGGTTACTATAGTAACCAGCTTAGAACAGTGTCCAGTATATTTTAAAGCTTAATAAATGTTATCTATGACCATACAGTATTGGAATTCTGTTTATGTCTATCCTCTTCACCCCAACATACACACACACATGTCTAATGAAGTAGCCACTGTGTCTATTTTAATTGAAATAACTGAAATTAAAGATTCCTCAAATCCTTAAAAATTAAAAATAAATCCACTTCCTCAGTTACACTAACCACATTTCAAATGCTTAATAGCCTTGTGTGTCTAGTGGGTACAGTAATGGTCATAACCATCATCCATCGCGGTAGAAAGCTCTAACAGTATCCTAAAGGACAGTACCACACTAGACTGTGAACCTGAAAGCAGGAAAGCTGGCCATATTCATCTTTTCATCCCAGGAACTGGCCTGGTGTCCGCCATACGGGAGACATTAATTTCTTGAAGACTTGCCCCTCATTATTTCCTCGGTTTATAAGGAAACAATGTTTCAACGACAGCAAGTCACTTGCTGAGGGTCACATAGACAGGATTGGAGGTTTCAGGTCCACATCTCTTCCAGGTTAACATTTGGACTGACCAATTCTCTCTAAGTCATCCCTGGCCTTCCCAATTGGCCTGACCCCATGGCCCCCTTCTTAGATATTTGCTTTTTGCCCTGGTCCCTGGCCAGGCCACTGCAGTCCCTCTCTCCATCCAGGAGCCCGATCCCAGCCCTGGGTGCAGTTCCAGCGCCGGGCTGCCCGCCTGCCTGTCAGCTCCACCTACAGCCAGCTCTGGGCCTCGCTCACACCTGCCAGTACCCAGCAGGAAATGCGGGCTTTCCCTGCCTTCCTGGGCACCGAGGCCTCCAGCTCAGGTATGCCAGGTACCTGGTATAGCAGGGATTCCCTACCTTCCCCAGGAGTTAGCCCTCAGTCCTGTGTCCTCTTCCCTCAGGCAATGGCTCCTGGCTGGAGCTGATGCCCCTGGCTGCTGTGAGTGTGCACCTGCTGACAGGCAATGGGACAGAGGTGCCACTCTCAGGTCCCATTCACCTGTCCCTGCCAGTGCCCTCAGAGCCTCGTGCCATTGCTGTGGGCACCAGCATACCAGCTTGGAGGTTTGACCCCAAGAGTGGTAAGTGTCTCAGGGAGCTTCAGGTGCTGGAGTTTGGGGAAGGAAAATAGGACTTAGGTGGTGGGTGGGGGAGGAACATTGAGTTTGATGAGACCTGTGCCTCTCCCAGGACTGTGGGTACGCAATGGCACTGGTGTGATCAGGAAGGAAGGCCGGCAGCTCTACTGGACCTTCATCTCCCCGCAGCTGGGGTACTGGGTGGCTGCTATGGCCTCCCCCACAACTGGTGAGAGTGGTGGGGCATTGGGGCAGGGGACAGTTGTGGAAGGGAAGGATGGAAGAGTGGACACTGTGAAAGGCAGAAAGGGCATCCACACCTGAACACTAAGCCCTTATCTGGTACAGGGCTGGTCACTATCACGTCAGGCATCCAGGACATTGGCACCTACCATACCATCTTCCTGCTCACCATCCTGGCAGCCCTGGCCCTGCTGGTGCTCATTCTGCTGTGTCTGCTCATCTACTACTGCCGGTGAGTGTATGGGGGACCCTGTCTCTTATCTGAGGACTGCTCTATGCCTGGTCTTGTGCTGGGCATTGGGGCCCCAAAGATGCACCAACAATTCTGATCCTTCTGTCAGGAAAGGACTGCATGTGTACAAGTAGAGACCAGAAAGTCTGGCAGCTTAAGAGAAGTTGGGGGACAAGTGGCAGGATCTGCAGGCCAGACACCTCCAGAGACAATCTGCAGCTGCTCCTACCAACCCAGCTCTCACATCCAGGGGACTCCAGACACACATCTAGTTGGCTTAGGTGCCCTTCCAGGTTCTTAGGGTGTACAGTTTCCCCCATGGGAACCCAGATGGACGACAGCTGCTGGATGGCCTCCCATTGTACCCTTAACTCTTTCCACACACCTCTCAGAAGGCCCTCTTCTGGGCCCCCCATCTCTCCTGAACACCCTAGGCATGAGCTCCAGTCCTCCAACTATTTTTTTATTTATTTTTGGGGGGGTGGTGCTGGGGATTGAACCCAGGGCACTCTACCAACTGAGCTATATCCCTAGCTCCTGTCCTCCAGCTGTCTTCACCCCTCAGTCTGCAACGGCAGGGTTTAGGAAGCCACTCTGGCCTTCACCCTGGGCCTTTCCTGAGGGTCGCCATCTCCCTCTCCAGGAGGCGCTGCCTGAAGCCAAGGCAACAGCACCGCAAGCTGCAGCTCTCCGGACCCGCTGACGGTAACAAACGAGACCAGGCCACCTCTATGTCCCAGCTCCACCTCATCTGTGGAGGACCCCTGGAGCCCACCTCGTCGGGAGACCCCGAGGCCCCGCCTCCAGGCCCCCTGCACTCAGCCTTCTCTAGCTCCCGGGACTTGGCAGCTTCCCGAGACGACTTCTTCCGTGTCAAACCGCGCTCCGCCAGCCGCCCTGTCGTGGAGCCCCCAGGTGCCCGCGGGGGTGAGGGTGCCGGGCTCAAGGGCGCCCGCTCCGTCGAGGGGCCTGGCGGACTGGAGCCCGGCCTGGAGGAGTACCGGCGGGGGCCCTCGGGGGCCACGGCTTTCCTGCACGAGCCACCCTCGCCGCCGCCGCCCTTCGACCATTACCTGGGCCATAAGGGGGCGGCCGAAAGCAAGACCCCCGACTTCCTGCTGTCGCAGTCGGTGGACCAGCTGGCGCGGCCGCCATCGCTCAGTCAGGCCGGGCAGCTCATCTTCTGCGGCTCCATCGACCATCTCAAGGACAATGTCTACCGCAACGTCATGCCTACCCTAGTGATCCCCGCACACTATGTGCGCCTCGGCGGCGAGACGGGCGCTGCGGGAGTGGGCGATGAGCCCGCCCCGCAGGAGGGTTCGGTCCCCGGCCCGGCGCGCCCTTTTCCCCAGCCCGACCCCCAGCGCCCGCTGATGCAGGGCCACTCGGGCGCTGGGGGCGAGGGCGGCGGTGGTGGCGGCGGCGAGGGCTGGGGGGGCGGGCGCTCAGCGCCTGTCAGCGGCTCGGTCACTATCCCGGTGCTCTTCAACGAGTCCACCATGGCGCAGCTCAATGGGGAGCTGCAGGCGCTGACCGAGAAGAAGCTGCTGGAACTGGGCGTGAAGCCTCACCCGCGCGCCTGGTTCGTGTCACTGGATGGGCGCTCCAACTCACAGGTGCGCCACTCCTACATCGACCTGCAGGCGGGAGGCGGGGGCCGCAGCACCGACGCCAGCCTGGACTCCGGCGTCGATGTGCACGAGGCGCGGCCAGCGCGCCGGCGACCCCCGCGGGAGGAGCGCGAGCGCGCCCCGCCGGCCGCTCCGCCACCGCCACCCGCGCCCCCGCGCCTGGCGCTCAGCGAGGACACGGAGCCCAGCAGCAGCGAGAGCCGCACTGGCCTCTGCTCTCCGGAGGACAACTCGCTGACGCCGCTGCTGGACGAGGTGGCGGCGCCCGAGGGACGAGCGGCCACCGTGCCCCGAGGTCGGGGCCGCAGCCGTGGGGACAGTTCCCGCAGCAGCGCCAGCGAGCTGCGACGCGACTCGCTCACCAGTCCGGAGGACGAGCTGGGGGCGGAGGTGGGCGACGAGGCGGGCGACAAGAAGAGCCCTTGGCAGCGGCGGGAGGAGCGGCCGCTAATGGTGTTCAACGTCAAGTAGCACCGCCTCCGGCCCTGCCCCCACCGCTCCCGGCCCAGCCGGTCCCCAGGGTGCGCGCCCCGGGGAGCTGCTGGGGCACTCACTCTTAGCCTGGAAAGGTGCCTAGTGGCCGGCGGAGTGGTCTGTGGTATGTGCTGGGTAATGTTTGGGGAAGGGACCCAGGCTTTGCCTCCAAGCCAAGGGAGGCAGGAAGGGTAAGGCCCCCATTGGGAGGGGCTGGGGAGGAGGGCTGGGGGGGAGCAGTGCCTGTATAAACGTGGTTGTACATAGAAAGCTCTATGGAGAGCAGCAGGGACGACCTGGCCTTGGCTGCTAGTGTGAGGGCTGGGAAGGGAGGGGCATTCTGTGTACCCCTGGGTTGGGTGGGGGTGCTGCTTGCTGACTAGCCTCTGGGCTACCATGTTACAGGGCTGGTGGCTGAGGCAGCCCTGGGGACTGGGGGGTAATGTGATGGGGCCTGCTGTGGGCAAGAGCAAATATAAAACTGGTGAGGTTAAGGCCTTCTGTGACTTTTTATGGGGTAGGAGAAATGCTGGCACTGGAAGACCCTTGCTCAGGGGTCCCCTAGGGAGGGCAGGCAGGGTGGCCAAATCAGACACTATTAAGAAAGCATACAAACTTTATTGGAGCGTGCGTGCACACGTGCACACACACAAACACGCATACACACACACACACACACACACACACCTGTGGATAGGGGAGAGCACCTGGCCACAGAGTCCACAAAAATTGGGGGAGGGAATGGCAGTTTGTAGCAGCAGTTGCCACTGCTTCTTTCTAACAGGAAGGCTAGATAGAGGCCCCACCTCCCATGGTGATAGGGAAACTGAGAAAGGGGGGGGATGTGATCAGGGAGAATTTGGAGGGAAGAGGTGCTGGGAAGGCCTGAGTGGGTACCCTCAAAGTGGGGTCTCAAGGGCTGTGGTGTGTCTCCAGTCCTTAGTCCCTCTTTACAGCAGCTGTCTTGGGGCTGGGCCCCTTAAAGGGATGTCCCAGCGCGGTGTGTCCCAGCGTGGTGTGTTCCTGCGTAAACACTTGGTTCCCTTGGCCCCACAGCGGAAGCCAGCAGGACAACAGTGACGACGATCAGCACAGCAGACACCCTGGATGGACAGAGGGGAATGAGAGAGTTGGACAAAGCAGGACCTGGTCCTCACCCATATCTAGCCCCAGAGTGGGGGCAGCACTCACCTGGTGATAGGGGCAGCAGGCCCAGCTCCCTTGTTTGTCTAGGCAGCAGGTCTGGTTATCATGACAGAAATGTCCTCCTCCACATGCCACATCCCTGAAATCCACAGTAGAGCTGAGGGCCAGGCGGGCAGCAGGGTAGGAAGAATCCACTTCCTTCTCACAGGATCTGGCTTTCACATTGCAGGTATATCCAGCTGGGCAGCAATGCTGGCGATCCTCACAGCACACAGCCTAGGTGACAAAGTGGCATTACACTGCTGTGGCTCTCCCACCCCACTGGCCTTAGCACCCTCATCCTATAGCAGGCAGGTGGGCACTCACGTGGGGCAGCTGGCAGCAGGCCCAACCCCCACTCAGGCTTGGGCAGCAGGTCTGCCCCATGGGACAGCTGGTGTGCTGGTCACAGCCGATGTCTCTCGAGTGGGACAGAGAAGCCTGGCGTGTAGGTACCTTCTCCAGTCCAGCTATTATCTTGTTCCCCCACTGACACCGTCCCTCAGCTATACATGTATAGCCCTCGGGGCAGCAGTGCAGGTGGTCTAAGCAGCAGACAGCCTGGAGCATGGGCAGAAAAGAGTGTTCTAGGAAGCAGCTCTGCAAGCCCACCTCTCCTGCTCAGAGTTCCTACAAATGGAGGCAAGTCACGGAGCTGGGTGCCACCGTGGGCTAGGCAGAGTATAGAAGAGCAAGGTAACAGGATTCTGGTTACCCACCTGCCCAGATCATGATGCTGTCCCCCCCAGTGAGCTCCCCTATCCATGCACCTTGCTGCCCCCCTACCCATGCACCTCTGGGATAGGACAGCAGCCCCACACCCCTGAAGAGAGTCTGCAGCAGGTATTAGAGGGGGGACAGCTGGTGAAGTTATCACAGGGGACATCAGTCTTCAAGCCTGGTGGGTCTGGCAGGCTGAGATGGGCTGGGACCTTCTCCATCCAGGGCACTTGGAGGGTCCCCTGTTCACATGTTCCCTTTTCTGTGTAACACTTAAAGCCCGCTGGGCAGCAGTGTATGTGGTCCTCACAGCATACAGCCTGGGGTAGACGGAGAAGGGCCAGTGGGCACAGGAGTCTAGCCAGCTGCCATCTCTGCTCAACCCAGCATACCCACTGCCCCTAGGTACCTGTGTAAAAGGGCAGCAGCCCCAAGCCCCTGACTGGAGGCGGCAGCAGGTATAGCCATCTGGGCAGCTCACCTCCATGTCGCACTTCACCTCCTGCACTGTGAGGTGGGCAGAGGACAGATCAGCAGTGGCACTAGGGACCCTCAGGGTGCACCACACTTTGTAGGCTCCACAGCTGGAACCAGATGTTGAGGAGGGTACAGTTTATGCCACAGAACAGTGATCCTAAGGCAAGGCCAAAGTGGAGGAAAGGGATCTACAGCTGCCTTGTCCCTTCCTGCGGCCATCAGCACCCACCCCCAGAATAACTTGAGTAGAGCCCTCCTCGTGGTGCAGATGGAATGGGGTCTATGGTTTGCCTCTGGTACCTGTGTGTGCTGGCATCTTGGTCAGAAGGTCCGTAGCATTCTCTTTGGAGAGGCATTTACTCTGGATCAGGTCACACACAGTGTCCTGGGGGCAGCAGTGCAGATGGTCGGAGCAGCAGATGGCCTGGGTGAGGACAAGGGTGAGTCTAGAGACTTCCAGTCTCAGGTGAACGCAAGTAGTCAGGCTGACAGTTGGCACTGCTCCAATTCCCCACTAGGGGGCAGCAGGAGTCCTGAGTCAGCCAGGCTCCCAGCACCAGTCAACCAGCCTCAGCCCCTGGAGCCCCCTGTAAGGCACTGTCCAGGCCAGTGGCCATGGGCACACAGCCAAGCTGGCTCCAGCCCCTTACTCACATTGGGCATTGGACAGCAGCCATACGTCCCACTGGGCAGCTCACAGCAGGTAGAATCATCAGGGCATTGGGACTGTCCATCAGGGCACAAAATAGAGGTGGGCAAAGCCACTGGAAGAAGAGCAACGTATAAGGGGGCAACTAGGGCAATGGGGAACTTTTCCCCAGCCACCCCCTACCCCGGTCTGATGCTCTCCCACCTCCTCACCTGCCCCCTTAGTCCTTTGTGCAGGGATCTTCTTTGCCAGGGGGTGGGTGCCTGTGGATGTGATGCAGCGAGTATGAACCAGGTCACAGGATGCCCCATGAGGACAGCAGTGCACTCTGTCTTCGCAGCAAGAAGCCTGCGAAGAGATGGTCCTGAATCCATCTTTGTCCCCCAACCCTAGCCCCTAGCTCTGCCCCCACCACCTCCCATTCCCCTCCATCTCCCCAAACCTGTACCTGAGGCATGGGGCAGCATCCCCAGGAGCCATCAAGCATAATGCAGCATGTGGAGGAGTCAGGACATTCGAATTGGCTACCAGGGCACTGGACAGCACCCAAGAGGTTGTTATCTGTGGACAGGATGATCCAGGATTCTACCAACCCAGTTGGTAAAGGTTATTACCCCATCACTCAAGGAGCTGGTAGCACCAGGGCCTGAGGCCCAGCTACGGGAGGCCTATGGATTGGCACTAGGGTTCTGTGATCTCCCAGGGTCCCCTAACCCACTCCCCAGACAAGCCAGTACCTGCCTCAGAAAGATGACTGGGAGCAGGGCATCTACTGAAAGTCAGTTGGCATTAAATCAGCCCAGTGGGCCCCAACCCCACAATGCTGGGAGTCCTGCATTTTTTCTTGTCCTCTCCTAGATTGGCCCCTCTGTCCAGAGCACAGGGTTACTTAATACAAATGGCACACAAGAGCAGAAATCAGGGCCACCCAGCTGGCTGGGCTCCTGGGCACGCCAGGAGCATGTTGCCCACCCACCTGCCCTCCACCAGCACCTCTGCCATACCTGGTCTTCGGAAACAGGATTGTCCATCAGCACTGCAGTGGAAGCCCCAGGGGCAGCAGTGGCTGCCATCTCCACATGACACGGCCTAAGGGACACAGAGAAGCTTACATTGGCAAGGCCCTTTACCTGGGGGTAGGAAGGTGCAAAAAAAGGTAAATACAGATCTAAACCCTTCCTTGGAGCCAGCGACACCCTCACCTTGGAGAAAGGGCAGCAGCTGGAAGTCCCTGAGATGGTGAGGATGCAGGAGTAACCAACAGGGCAGTGGGCATGGGTCTGGCAGGAGCTGCTCAGACGCCTGCTCAAAGTTGTAGGCCATTTTTCCTGGGAAAAGAGAGGAGAGGATAAACCAAAGGACCCGTGTCTGGCCTCCTTCTCCAGCCAATCCAAGACCACCCTTGGGAAAATCCAGGCTACTAATTCTTGCCTGGGTTAAAGGGAACTCACTAGAACAGGGTTGCAGCAGCTATAGCTGGCTCCTCCTGGGTCCAGGCAGCAGGCTGTAGGACAGAACTGGCCATCTGGGCACTGTGTTCCAGCCACCAGCCCTGCCACTAACGTGATCCAGCTCACCAGGATCCACATGGTCTGCCTGCAAAATACCAAGGAGTGTTTGGCACCCAGCTTCATTAAGCCTGTGTTCAATTTTGAGGCCACTTACCCGGCCCCAAGCCAAGGTCCAGCCCTGGGACGTGCTGAGCTTCTCCAACAACTCCCTGTTCAGGCAGGCAGAAAGATGACTTGAGTCAGCTTCCTACATGTGTCTTGTATGGGTGTCACACATGCACTAGCATGTGCCTATCATGAGCACATGTCTACCATGAGCTCAATGTTGACATAAGCATATGTATGGATCTCTGTCCCCACCCATGGACTGACACCTGAGTCTCTATGGGTAAGTGTGTTGATGCAGGCTTCTGGAAATCAGGAAGGTGTGTGGTGTTTATGGCTCTCTCCTCTTCCTAGGGTAAGTCAGGGCTCCAGCCACAGCCAGCCCCTCCAGTTGCCTAAGGTCTGTTCCACCTGCACCTGGTTAAGGCCTTAGTGGATCAGTAACATGATCACATGAGAAACCCCAGGGTTGAGAAAGCTGTGAGAAAGGAAGTATGGTAGCCAGTGGAGTATGGACCGCCTTCCCAGAGGCCAGTCACCACATACCCATACCTGTCCCCTCCCCTTTCAGGGAAGGTGATATAGAGGCTGTGTCAGCCTTTGAGAAAATTGTGCTTTGAGGCACCCCCTAACACCACCAAGAGCCTTTAGGACTCTCCAAACATATCCCCACCCCCACCCTGAAAGCAAAACTCAGTTGCATGTGTAAAGACCCATCTGCTCACAGGGCTGCACATCTGAGTCAGCAGGAGGAACTGAGCCTTCAGTCTCTGGAGCAGCAATCTCTCACTTCCCTAACAAGTCTTCCCCCAGCTCAGCTGGCTCCACCAGCTCCACAAGGCAGTGGAGTGATGTTACTCTGTCAAGAGGAGCAAAAATGGCAATGTCCTGTGACCCTCTAGGGAGCCAGTCACAACTATCTTCCATTTCTTTGCAACAACAACCATCCAAAGTTGTGATTATTACCTTCACTTTTCAAAAGAGGAAAACAGAAAGTCAGTGATGCTAAGTAACATGTCCATGTCATGTAACAAGGCATGGTGATAACAGGCTTTGATGGCTCCAGAGCCTGCAGGACATGGGCTCATATCACAAGCAGCATCCTGACACTGCCTAGGAGTGAACCCCAAACCCCAAGGGGAATAAAGACCTGGGGTACTAGCAGAGCAAGAGGGACAGAAGTGTTTCTTGGACAAGTAGACCAGGCAGGACAGAAATGGGGGGGGTAAGGAACTGTCTGGAAATCACATGTGGGTCTTATTTTTAGAATTGCCATCAATGGATTGTGCAGGCCTCAGAAGTTGCTCCCTGTTTGTGTGCCTCAATTCCCAAGGTCTATGTGTGGACACAGGGCAGAGGTGGAAGCAGGAAATCCCACTAAGTCACTCAAATCCTCATCTGGCTTTCTTCAAGCACACCCTCCCTTAACTCAACATCCCTAAGAGGCTATCTCTGGGCCAAATCAGGATGCTGAAGGCTAGTCCTTTCACCCTCTCTCCTGGCCCCACAGATCTCAGGCAAAGCATCTACAGACAGCCCCTCTTGCTCCTTGGATGTCTAATCTCAACCCTCAGCATAGTATCACTACGCTCTGGCTTAGTCTGGAAGGGATACCAGTCTGCAGAGGTGAGTCTGGCACCCTGGTGACTTCTCTGTATTTTCCTTCCTTTTTATCCTGAGGTTAGGAAATAGTGTATTACTTTTAACGAATGCACACACACAAATACGCTCGCGTACGCACGCCATGCAAAACTGGGGACTATGGAGGGAGGCCCAATTCCTCTTAGGATTCCAGTGGCGGTCTCTCTCACGCCCACTCCACACAGCCAAAACAGCCAGAGGCCAGACGCCTCATCAAACCCCTAACTCCGTAATCTTCCACTAGGTGGCACCCCGCAACTTCGAGTGCCAAGAGGAATGAAAATTTCCCAAAAGGTGAGCTAACTCAGCCGCTAAGGGGTAGGAAAAAGTGGCGGGGAAAGGCGGAAGTTGGCTTGTTCCACCACCCAGGAGAGGAAGTAAGGCAGATGCAACCCATGAGTTCAGTCCCACTCCCGCGACCCACTTCCAGCCCCTCGCAGCTCTGGAATCAGTGGTGGGCTTACCCGCTTCTTCAAGGCGCAGCTGGGGACCACCCACCACCATCAGAAAGGAAAAGAGCCGGCACCTGCCGTAAGGTGTGGAGCTGGCACAAAGAGGGGCTGTTCCTTGCTTTGGGGAAATGGCTGCAGCTTCCCGGCATGTTGAGGAGAGAAAGAGCCCCCTTCTAATGGGGATCTGTGCAATTACTGCTTAGCGCCCACCCCCACCCCACCCCCCCAAAAAACCAGAAAGCCCCAAAAGAGTTTCTATGAGCGGGTCTACTCTTGTCTCCGGGATGAGATTCCAGAGGAACCCCAAGCGCACACGTCCTTAGCCAGGCCTCTGGGTGAGCAGGCGCGAGGTCTTCACCGCCGCCCTCCTACCTGCGTCCGGGTCCGCGCTCTCTGGGTAGCAGCAGCAGGTCAGCTCACGGACTAAGGCCCCTCTGCGTGATGGCCCGCCCAACTCAGTTTCCATTGGCCAGGGATGCGGGCTGCCGCGTTCCTGTTGGTTATCTCTCGACGTAGAGGCGGGGCCATCCTGGAATGCTGTGTTTCTTTTCTACTCAATTCACTCTCCTCCCCCTTTCCTCTCTTTCCTCACACCCCATTTCTAGGGATCATGTGATTATAGAATCATATGACACATGGCCGGCCTCAGCTGGGCAACCCAGGCTCGCTTTGCCGCCTTTCCTCCTCCTGCGGGCGCCTGGGAGAGTTTATATTAGAGAGGGACGTCGCGTGTCTAGGGACATTGACAACCAACAGGGTTTCTCTGTGAGGATCCCTTCAGGGTCGTTAACAGGATGTTTGCTTCTGGATCGGGGACATTGTTCATTTCCTCTCTGTTCTAGTCAACAAACTTTGATTAAATGCTAGGTAGTCCAGCGACGAAGGAAGTTGAGGGATAGTTGTGAAGACAAGATAAACAGCCTCTCCTTTGAGGAAGAAGGGCCAGGAGGCTGTTTATGTTTTCCTTTGAGGAAGAAGGGCCAGAAAGGTTGGCTGAAGTCGGGGAAGAAAATATTTAGGTCCACCTTGGAAGCTCCACGTCCAGCTGAATCTGGGAGGATTTTTAAGTGGAAATGGGATTTTGATGGAGAAGTGGTTAGACGGGGATGTGGGAGGGGTGTCGGAAAGAGATTAGAAAACCAGATGGGAAGGGCAACTTTGGGCAGAGTTTGAATGCCACGTTCAAGGCAAGGGACTTGAGGAGCTGTAGGTGCCTGGCACAGAGCTGGACTGAGGGTGGGGCTGTTCAAATGGCCTCCTAGTTTCTGTTTATCCTCCACCTTCCAGGAATTGACATGGTGGGGGAAGGGAGAAAATTTACCAGGCAGTGCAGATTAGCCTGGAGAAGAGCCAGACTGCTCAGTGCCAAAGGGCCTGGGCCAGACAGAGATGGGTGATGGGAGATGGGCCAGGAGGGAGGAAAGGCCCAGGGAAAGCCTGATGCTAGACCTTGGAGGAAGGGCCATGTTTGCTTTTGCAGAGTGAAAGGAAAGCTCTGCAGGCTGAACAAAGGGCTTGATCTGAAAGCCAGGCTGGGGTAGGGGGACAAATAGCCAAATTCAGGGAAGGAGTGATAGAGTTGTGGAATTGTGTGGTAGGTTTCTTAGCTGAAAACTATAGAGGGCCCAGAAAATGGATAATTTCCTGCTGAGGATTTAGGACAGTTCTTTACCCTGGTGACATATTTGTCTAGATTTCCCTTCTTGTGTATCCCAAAGCCAAGGAATATATTTTCTGCTTCTACTGAAACACAAACATACACACAATTCTCATGAAATGGTAGGAGACAAATCAATAAATGAACCTATGAATCACAACTAGAAGCAGAAAAAACAGAATCCTAAAGCCACTGAAACAAACACCAAGAGTCTAATCTTCAAAGTGATGATTCTCAAACAGGACACTTTTGCCTACCAGGGACACTTGGCAGTGTCTGGAGATGTTCTGGATTATCACCACTTGGAAGCAAGGGGAAGCTGGCAACTGGTGTGGCAGAGGTCAAGGATTCTACCAAATATGCTACAATCCCACACAACAAAAAATCATCCTGTCCAGCATGCAGATAGTGCTAAGGTTGAGAAGCCTTCCTCTAGAGAATCACAAATTTTCTCCTTGAAAGAGCCAAAGTTTTCCTCAATCAGAGCTTCCCTTCTTATTTATTTATTTACTCTCCCCACCAAAACCATGCCACAGTTTGGAGATGAACCCTGGGCTTAACACATGTTAGGCAAGTGCTCTAACTAACAGCCCTTTTTATTTTTCAAGGCAGGGTCTTGCTAAATTGCCCCGACTGGCCTGAGTCCCTCAGATTACAGGTCTTCAGTATCGTGCCCAGCTTATTTCATACACCTTTAACAAATGCTGTTTTCTGATTTCCCAGCAACCCAAAGATTATTGAAATATCAGGGAGTGCCAGAGGTGTAGTTCAATGGTACAGTGCTTGCCTAGCACATAAAGCCCTGAGCTCGATCCTTAGCACGAGTATGTCTCCACTTTGCAGTATGTCTCCATCTTCCCCCTTTCTGAGGGAAGATCAGAGGATGTATGTTGAAGTTTCTAGAAGTTGTCTCCTTGAGTTTAGCAAACATTGGAAGCATTCAGTGAGGAAAACTGCAAAAAGCAAACTGAATAACATAGAAGTCCTGCATCTTGGGAATGTGGATTGTAGGGGCAAACAGTCACGGATACCTGAAGGCCATCAGTCTTAAAGGACAGTAATGAGCAGTCGAGGTATTAGCCTGAAGCATTCAGAAGTTTGAAACATGCACTTTTTCTGATTACTGTGCAAGGACATGTGGAAAAGTTTTACTAAAGAATTTGTCAGATGGAGGGGCTGGGGTTGTGGCTCAGTGGTAGAGCACTTGCCTCGCACATGTGAGGTACTGTGTTCGATCCTTAGCACCACGTAAAATAAATAAATAAAGATATTGTGTCCATCTACAACTAAAAAAAATTAAAAATTTAAACATTAAAAAAAAGAATTTGTCAAATGGAGGCAATGAACCCGTAGCATTTCAGTGGAGAGAGAATAGGGGAAAATACCGTGGAACTGTGGAAGGACTGTGGAGCATCTCCCACAATCCCCAAGAATACCTCCTGCATCCCCACACTGTCCAAATTAGGAATTTATAGCATTGCTTTTTGCTTTCAAAGATGGAGAATCCGTTTGTGGACAGGAAGACTGAAGAGAAGCAAATTTCCAGGACCATAAGAGTGTAACATCAAGGGGCCAGTCCCTATTGGCCCCTTCCCTGGGGCTTCCCAGTTTGCTTTGGCCAAGCCTGTGGTTTCCAGGATGCTTCCAGCTTTCCTGGCACAGTCCCACCTGGCCTATCCTGAGACTTAGTACCTCGACCCTTGCTCCTTTTAGCTTTGCTCATGAGGAAATGAATCACATGAAATCCCCACAGACATGCTCTTTCCTCCACATCTGCAACCCAAGTTTCCTGGTCCCTTGGCCAACCAGTGCTGCCTGTCTGCAGCTTCTAGATGCCCCTGAAATCTTGTCAAGCTCTCCTTCCTGCCTAATGTTGCTGCAGGGCCCCACTGCCCAGGCTGCTGCAACGGGCCTAGATGGCAACCGCCTCTACCTAGGGTGCTGACTCACCTTCTAACCCCAAAGTCCTGGCCTTCTGTCTGGCTCCAAGGTGGGCACTGTATTTGCTTTGGCTTCAGTGTGGAGAGGACAGTCCCAGGTGGCCAGAGATAGGCAGGGCTGGGTATAGAGCCAGCCTCTGCCTTTTGGGGGGTTTTAAATCTTCTTACCTCCTCTCCCCTCCTCTTTCCTCTCGTCTCCTCCTTCTCCCTCTTTTTTCTTGTTTTGTTTGATTGTAAATACATAATTCAGTATAAATGCACCAAAAAGTCTTTTTGCTAAGCCGGGCACGGTGGCTCAAGCCTGTAATCCCAGCACTTTGGGAGGCTGAGACAGGAGAATCCCGAGTTCAAAGCCAGCCTCAGCAACAGCGAGGCGCTAAGCAATTCAGTGAGACTCTGTCTCTACATAAAACACAAAATAGGGCTGGGGATGTGGCTCAGTGGTCGAGTACCCCTGAGTTAAATCTCCAGTACCCAAAAAAAAAAAAAAAGTTTTTTTGCTGTGCCTGTGCCCCTCCCTGATTAATTCTACCCCTTTGACTTCCACAGGAACCCCTGTTGTCAGTTTGGTGATAGAGTGTCTTTTCCAGTTCTCTGACATCTGTTTGCATCCAGAGAAAAAGTTAGGATTTGGGTTTTTTCCATTAAATATAAATGAAACAATACTGTACATAAGGTTCTATAATTTGGTGCACTAGCACTCTACCACATCCCCATTTAATTTGGTAAATTAGTTTATTTAGTGGTACTGGACATTGAACCCAGGGGTGCTGTACCACTGAGCTACATTTATAGCTTTTTTTATTTTTTATTTTGAGACAGAATGTCACTAAGTTGTCCAGGCTATCCTTGAACTTGCAACCCTCCTGCCTCAGCTTCCCAAGTCCTTGGAATTACAGCATGAGCCACCACACTTGGCTCTGGCAGTCTTATTAAAATAACTGCTTTAAGGAGATATATAGTCACATATTGCTTAACAGCAGGGACACAGTTTCAGAAGTGTCATTGAGTGATTTTGTTGTTGTGAAAACACCAGATTGTACTTACACACACCGAGATTTGCAAAATATTGAAAGGTATGTTATTCTGTGAACAGTGTGTCTCCACTTTGCAGGCATAGCGATTGGAAGGGCATTTTGGAAGAGGGCTGAGTCCTCCCTGACGTCTGGCTCCCATAGCACACTGGCAGTGTATGCTGATTGATGTGAGTCAGGCCCTGAGCTTCTCCTGCACCAGGTCATAAAGGGTTCAATTCGCAGCCTGCAACATTGCCCTCAAGCAAGGCAGTTATCCTATCTTTAAAAACCTTGAAACCTGGCATCATTTGGCCTCCTTGTGGGTAAAAGTCCTTTCAGGCATCCATTTCCATAATAGAGATGTCAGCCATACAGAAGATATGCTTGGCTGGGCATGGTGGCGCTTGCCTGCAATCCTAGAGATTTGGGAGGCTGAGGCAGAACGATCTTAAGTTTAACCAGCCTGGGAAACTTAGGAAAATCCTGTCTCAAAATAAAAAGGGCTGGGAGTGTAGTTCAGTGGCAGAATGAGCCTGAGTTCAATCCCTAGTACTGAAAAAAAAAAAGACAACTCAATGGTTTCTAGCATATTAACAGAATGATACAACCATAACCACAATAAATTTCAGACCATTTTCATCAAGCCAAAGGTAGCTCTGTGCCATTGGGAATCACTCCCTATTCCCCTATCCCTCTCTAGTCTTAAGAAACTACTTACTAATCTACTCAACTAGATTATAGATTTGCCTATTTGGGGCATTTTGATAGAAATGAAAATTCACAATATATGAACTGTGACTGGATTCTTTCAAAGTGTATCACATGCCACACCTGAGTACTTTGTTTCTTTCTATTGCCAAAAAAATGTATCATAAATATACAATCATTTGTTTAATTATTCACCAATTTGTCACTGGATAGGGGTCCAAGGAGATGCCTCCAAGGGGGCAGTGGGACCTCAACTCAGCCTGCTAAAAAATTTTTCAGAACATGTCAAAAGCAATATACAAGCAAGACTTTGTTAAAGGATAGCAAAGCAAAGGTATACATACCCCAAAGGCAAGGTGGGGACGCCCTTTGCTTTCCAGAGGAGTGACACCCCAAGGAGGAGCTTTCTGAATACATACAGGATTTTCCTGGGAAGAAAAGTGCAGATTCCCCAGCAACCTTTTGTGAAAATCAAGTTCAGTGTCAATCATCTGGGGTTCAGAATGTTTCTTTCTGGTTTAGTAGTCTAGCCATAAATCAGATGTGAGCACATTATACAGGTCTGGTGACATTTAAATTGATCATGTTTTTGTTTTAGTTGATCTGGCACAAGAATACAATGGAGGTTTTGTTCATTTATCTAGAGACAAGCATGACTGGCCATGCTCATAGATCCAAGTGTCCCTGTAGTAAGGGTCTCTTTCTTTCTCTGTCTCTCCCCGTAGCCTACCTCCCTCAAACTGATGGACATTGGGTTGTTACCACTTCTTGGCTATTGGGAAGAGTGCTGCTGTGAATATTTCTATTCAAGCTCTTGTGTGAGCATGTTTTTATTTCTCTTGGGTGTATGCTTAAATAGAATTACTGGGTCATACAGTAATTCTGTTAACATTCTGAATAACTCCTAGCATGTTTTCCAAAATGACTGTACCATTTTGCATTCTCATGAGCAATGTATCAGAGGTTCAATTTCTCCTCATCCTCACCAACTTCTTTTCTGTCTGCAATGCTGGGGATGAAATCTAGGGCCTCAAGCATGCTAGGAAATTTCTTTACCATTGAGCTACGCCCTCTCAGCCCTCATCCTAAATTTTTAGTGTGGTTGGGAAGATTTAAGACTCAGGTAAGGGGCTGGGGTTATGGTGCAGTGGTAGCGTGCTCACCTAGCATGTGGGAGGCACTGGGTTCGATCCTCAGCACCACATAAAAATAAAATAAAGATGTTCTGTCCACCTACAACTAAAAAATAAATATCAAAAAAAAAGACTCAGGTAAGCCAGTTGTGCCTTTGAAGTCCAAAGGCAGTCTGCTAGAGAATTCCCTCCTGTTTGGGGAGACCCCATCTTTGTGTTCTAGTCAGGCCTTCCACTGATTGAATGAAGCCCACTCACATTATGGAGGGTAATTTGCTTTAACCAGAATTCACTGATTTCTGTGAAAGAGATGAGTAGACACATAAAATGAACCTTCACATCACTCTTTGCTTTTTATCCCCTTTGTTGAACTGTAGGAGCCTTGAATAAATTGTTTGGGTATTTGTTTGCTTATTTTTTGGTACTAGAGATGGAACTCAAAGTTGCTCAACCACTGAGCTACATGAGCTCCATCCCAAGCACTCTTCCTGTTTGTTTTGAGATAGGATCTTGCTAAATTGCCCAGGCTGGCCTTGCAATCTTTCTGCCTCAGCCTCCTGAGTTGCTGAGATTATAGGCATGCGCCACCATGTCTGTCTGTTTATTCTAGATATTACATATGTTGCAGATGTTTCCTCCCAGTCTGTCATTAACCTCTTGTGGTGTTTTATCATCTGAAATCTATTTATCAGGCTTTGCTTTGCGGCTTCTGCTTCCCTCCCTTTCTTACTTAAGAAGTTATAAATATGGGCTGCAGTGGAGCTCATTGGCAGGGCACATAGTTAGCATGTGCAAGGCCCTGGGCTCCACCCCAAGCACTGCAAAAATAACAAAAGAAAGAAGTTACAAATATGTTGTGGTCCATTTCCATTCCTTCTGCCCCACTGATTAGCCCTGCCCTGGAGTGAAGCTACACAAGTCACAGTGTTGGGGCCACAGTGTTGGGGCCAGGCAGATGTGAATGGTGGGAACATGAGGTTAAGAGAATAATTTCATAAAATGGGCCCACTGTGCTGACCCGCACATGCTTTCTTTTCCAAGTAGCAATTTACCTGCAGCCCTGCCTGGCCTCGGTGGACAGGATATGTCACATTCCTCAGCAAACTACCTGTGCACTGCAGTAGAAATGCAGGCCCAAAATAATGTTGATAAGAGGAACCTAAGTGACCCTGAGGGAGACTTTTGTGAACAGATCCTAAAATTCTGGGAGATAAGGATAATTCCTCCTAACCATAAAATGGTTAAGAATCCAATTAGAACCAGTCAGCATGGGCCAAGGTGACCTAGAGTTTCCATGACAGTGGGGACTTGAAAATCTGATGTCACACTACTGTCAGTCAGAAGAGGTGGACCTGGGGGGGATTCTCTGGAAACTTCTCTGGGATTCCCCCAACCAACTGGAGTGCAGGAGAGGCACATGCTTCCTCTCCTCTCTGAGAGGACCCACCCTCTACCTTAATAGTATCCCTTTCTTCTCTCTTCATAAACTCATTCTTATTACTGAGTAACATTATTGCCAAAAGTTCGGCCCTTGTCCCCAATGCCAATCTAATAATGAGGACACAGTTTTGAGAAAAAGGAAAAAGACAGTTTCTTGCTTTGCTAGCAAAGGAGAAATACAAGGGAGCCCTGTCCCAAATGCTGTGATTCTGCCCATCAGCAGGAACAGGGGGTTTTAAAAGAGGTATTCAGAGAAAATGAGATTAAGGAGGCGAGATCAGGAAGGAAAAGTTCAGGGAAAAGAAGATCAGGGAGATGAAGGTCAGAGAAGAGAAGGTTAGGGAAAAGAAGATCAAAAAGGAGAAGGTCAAGGAGATTGCAAAAATGAAAAAAAAAAGAACATGTGAGTTTCAAAAAGATAAGGGATATAGTCAAAGCATCAAGTGAACCCCTGTTACAATATGTCTGAAATTTTTTTTTCTTTTTTTCTTTTTCTTTTTTGGTACTGAGGATTGAACTCAGGGGCACTCGACCACTGAGCCACATCCCCAGCCCTATTTTGTGTTTTATGTAGAGACAGGGTCTCACTGAGTTGCTTAGCGCCTCGCCGTTGCTGAGGCTGGCTTTGAACTCGTGATTCTCCTGTCTCAGGCGCCCTAAGTGCTGGGATTACAGGTGTGCGCCACCGTGCCTGGCTACATGTCTGAAATTTTTCTGACTTGATCGCAAGAATCAGGGCTTGAGGAAGAGGTCTTTGTGCTGCCTCAGTTTCTCAGAAGGCCCAGCTTTGTAATACCTGGCCAAGTGAGGCTCCCCATGGTGAAATCACACTTCCTTCCGGTTCTGCTTCTCCAGGTAGGCCCACCTGGTGCTACCTGCACAGGTAGATACAGAGTTTTCAGTATTTTTTCTTCTTCTCTTCCTCCACTTCTCTCATGCTCTCCCTGATTCGGGGTTTCTTCATTCACAATTACTATTTTGCACCCACAGAAAGGCCACAGCCTATTTCCCCAGGAGTTAGTTGCCAGATAAAATTCAGAATGCCCAATTAAATTTATATTTCCAAATTAAAAGTGAATTTTCTGTAGTGTAAGTCCCATGCAATATTTGAGACATGCTTACACTTAAAAATTATTCATTGTTTATCTGAAATTCAAATTTCACTGGGCACCTTGTGTTTTTTTTAATATCTTATTGTTAGACCAATGCTTTATTTATTAGTTGTAGATGGACACAATACCTGTTGTATTTATTTATTTTTATGTAGTGCTGAGGATTGAACCCAGTGCCTCACACATGCTAGGCAAGCGCTCTACAACCAAGCTACCACCCCAGCCCTACATTGAGTTTTGTTTTGTTTTGTTTTGTTTTTTTTGCTAAACTTGGCCACTCTGGAAGGCTAGGGTTGGAGAAAGTTCGCAAAACCAGCCACCTTCCCCACCACCGCCACCTCCTCTTGTCCTTCCTGCCTGAGTCAACTTGTGAGCAATTGTTGCCCCAGTTCCTGAGGCCCCTGCCTTCATCATGGGGCACCTGATCCGATGCCTGCTGGGCTCTGTACCCAGTGGACATGAGGGGTAGATGAGTCACCCAGAAGTCCTAGCTTGATGAGGAGACCCCACACCCTCCACAGAAGCCCAGAGAGAGTCACATAGCCACCCAACATTCCTTTTTGGATTTCTCAAGGGTGGAGGAGGGGAGAGAGACAGAGAGAGACAGAGAGAGAGAGTGTCCCAGAAGCTGAGGGCGGGAGATAGTCAACTGTTCCAAAAAGTTAGACTGGAAGGGAGATTGGTGCTCAGTGCTTCCTCACTTCACAGGAGAGGAAACTGAGGCTCTGACAGGCCCAGGCCGAAGCCTGGAGGATTCATGAAGTCTAAAATGCCCGTGCCAGGGTTCTAGGTTGAGGCAGGACCAACCTCACAGGATACAACCAGGATCTGGTACCAAGAGGGGCCTGTGCCCGGTTGAATGCTCTCCTGTTGAGTTCTTGGAATTATATTTGGTGGTGCTGGGACTGGAACCCAGAACCTCACAGGCACGAGACAAGTGCTGTACCACTGAGCTACAACCTCACCTGAATTTTTAAATAATTTTCTAACAAGGGATCCCATATTTTCATTTGCTCTGGACCCTGCAAATTATATAACCAGACCTAGTTCTGGGCCCAGGTCCCCCTCAACTTCTTCATCCTCAAATTTAAGATGCAATGCACATTCCTGGAGTTCCTTCTTCATTAGAAAGATCAAATGGGAGTGGCAGGGTTAGGAAAATGCAAACTGCAAATGCTCTAAAGAAGCAGGGATTTTAAATGAAATGTTACCCTCCATCTGTGTACAATGAATCCAATTGCACTCTGATATCATGTAAACCTAAATAGAACAAATAAATAAATTAAAATATGAAAAAAAAAAAGAAGCAGGGATTTTTTTTTTAGTTCAAGATGGAGCCGGCAGCAGGGCCTGGCAGTGCACACCTGTAATTACAGGAGGATCCAAGCCAGGAGGATTGCAAGTTCAAGACTAGCCTCAGCAATTTAGTGATACCCTGTCCCAAAATAAAGTAAAAGGGAGCCGGGCGCGGTGGCTCAAGCCTGTAATCCCAGCACTTAGGGAGGCTGAGACAGGAGAATCGCGAGTTCAAAGCCAGCCTCAGCAATGGCGAGGCACTAAGCAACTCAGTGAGACCCTGTCTCTACATAAAACACAAAATAGGGCTGGGGATGTGGCTCAGTGGTCGAGTGCCCTGAGTTCAATCCCTGGTACCAAAAAAAAAAAAAAAAAAAAAAAAAGTAAAAGGGCTGGGAATGTAGCTCAGTGGTAAGGCGCCTCTGGGTTCAATCCCCAGTGATGGGGAGGGAGGTGAGGTTGGGCTTTGTACTCAGGTCTCCAGAAGCTCCCTAGGCAGGCATGGACCCCTATTTCTACTTGGCTCCATCTTTCTGTGCAACTGACCCGCAGGACAGGCAGGCAGAGACAGCAGGGGTAGAGGCTGAGTTCTCAGCCCATGGGTGGGGTAGGGGAAGTCCCATTGCACAGGAGTGTTCCTCTTTAGGAGGAAAGGGAAACCAGAGCAGGGGCAGCAGTGGGGTGCTGGGCTGTGGAGGTGTGAGGAGGGGAGGCAGGACCAGGCTGGTTCCTAGGCTGTGGCAGGGTATTTGGAAACACATGTACTAGATGAAGTTAGCAGTACCATGTTCTTGCCCCAGCATAATCCAAGAATGTGCCAGTGACAGAGGGCAGGTCACTTCCCTATTTTGTTTCCTTTTTACTCAATCACTGTTTTTAAACCAAGTGTGAGGACTGGGGATGTAGCTCAATGAGGATGCACTCCTGGGTTCAATTTTGGGGCATGCCAGCAATTATAACCCAAAGTAGCGCTGTTGTCCTTACCCACCCAACAGACAGACAAGAGGACCAGAGGCAAGAGTTTGTTCACTCTTTCCCACAAGCCTGGAAGTAAGCTGGAATCAGACAGACAGACATCATCCCTATCTACTGAGCTCAGTTTCAGCTCTTCCTCTCACCAGCTGGGTGACTTGGGCTTATTTCTCTGACCCTAAATGTCTTCACCTGGGGCTGTTGGGATTACAGGCGTATGCCACCATGCCTGGCAAAATTAGTGATATAGACTCTGATCCTACTAAAGTGAAAAATAAGACATCCCAACCAAACAAAACATAAGCATTCAGGTATTCTAAATCATCCTCAGCTGCTCTATGATGGTGTCCCTTGGCTCACATCTAAGGACACTATGAACTTCCTCTGGGACTGGGTGGCCACTGGGCCTGGAAGACTTGCAGGGCCTGAGCCCTGCTTGGTGGCCTGGCCATGGGGTGTATGGTCTACCCTGAGAGTATATGGGGTACCTTTCCCCACCCTGTGCTTTTCTGAACTTGAGAATTGTTGGGCATAGCTATGTCACCGACTGGTCTCTGAGGTTTTCTTTTGCTTTTGGTGCTGGGGATGGAACCCAGGGCCTCACACATACTGGGCAAGCACTTTACCATTGAGCTACATCCCCAGCCCTCACTGAATGGTCACTGCATTTCTTGTGGACTCTTTTTTTTTTTTTTTTTGTACTGGGGATTGAACTCAGGGGCACTCGACCACTGAGCCACATCCCCAGCCCTATTTTGTGTTTTATGTAGAGACAGGGTCTCACTGATTTGCTTAGCAGCCTCGCCATTGCTGAGACTGTTTTTGAACTCGCGATTCTCCTGTCTCAGCCTCCCTAAATGCTGGGATTACAGACGTGCGCCACTGCTCCTGGCTGCTTGTAGACTCTTGAAGATGGAGCCCTGCTGTCACCAACAACAGTATGTGGACAGTTTGGGGTGTGGAAATGAAGAACAACTTGGGCTGTGGCCACTGTGGACTCACTGGCT
Source organism: Xerus rutilus (assembly GCA_028644305.1). Lineage (NCBI taxonomy): Eukaryota > Metazoa > Chordata > Mammalia > Rodentia > Sciuridae > Xerus > Xerus rutilus. The sequence goes on from CM053402.1 coordinate 17,059,398, forward strand.
GTTAGGGCTAGGAGTTCAGGAGGGTAGGGCAGGAAGCAGGAGCCGAGAGAACAAGATCTGGACTATGTTTTGAATGTCTGTGCTGAGCCTGTACAGTGACACGGCAGAGTATTAGCTCCATCTCACACATGAGCCAGATGCTAAGGGTCTTGTCCCAAGTCACCCAGCCAGGAGGTGGTGATGTCAATATCTGAGGCCAAGTTAGTCAGATCCTAGGGCTTTCACACATGTCACCAGACTCTGCTGGATGCTGTAGGCAGTTTCTCTAGGAGTCAGGAGACAGCAACTCTGAGTGACTTGGAGAGGCTACTTAACTCCTCAGTTTCCTCATAACACAATAACCCCAGCATACCCTTCACACAGTCATATGAGGTTCAAATAGGATAATGGATGTGAGGTAATCTTGTAAACCGGCACATTAAAAACAGGCATTCTTTCTTAGGACATCAAAGAGTTCCTCTGGTTAACCTGGTCACTTGTCTCTGAGGCAATGGGCCAGGGTCTAACTGAGGAAACTAGCCTTCCTAAATAGCTCAGCATCATCTCCAGAACCCAAAGAAGAACAGAGCAGTGGCAGCTCTCAGGGCAGCTTCCTCTCATAAACCACTTTTCCCACCCCACATGCCTCTATTTAATCCTCAGCCCGGGAAGGAAGTATGGTCAAGAGCATTATTCTTTTAATTTTGTTTTTATGTTTTGGTAGTGGAGATTGAGCCCAGGGGTACTTTACCACTGAGTTACATCCTCAGCCCTTTTTTTTTTTTGTTTGAGACAGGATCTCACTAAGTTGCCCAGGCTGGCCTCCAACTTGCAATCCTCCTTCCTCAGCCTTCCAAGTCACTGGATACAGGCATGTGCCACCACTCCTAGCTATTCTTTCCATTTAAAAGATGAAGAAATTGAGCCCAGAAAAGAGACAAAGTCTCCAACAAGTTAGTAGGGAAGCCTGTCCTCAAATGCCCAGCTGGGAACTTTCATTCAATCTCTTGTTAGGATGGTGGCTAGTATACTTGATTTCAGTTGTTTTTTTTTTGGTACCAGGGATTGAACTCAGGGGCACTTGACTACTGAGCCACATCCCCAGCCCTATTTTGTGTTTTATGTAGAGACAGGGTCTCACTGAGTTGCTTAGTGCCTCGCCGTTACTGAGGCTGGCTTTGAACTTGTGATTCTCCTGTCTCAGCTTCCCTAAGTGCTGGGATTACAGGCTTGAGCCACCACGCTCGGCTGATTTCAGTATTTTTAAAAAGTAGGTCTTGCTAATGTTTATTGAAATTTACATCATTCAAGCTTCTGTATAAGCTCTCCTTTAATTTTTTTGGTACTGGGGATTGAACTCGGGCACTCGACCACTGAGACACATCCCCAGCCCTATTTTGTGTTTTATGTACAGACAGGGTCTCATTGAGTTGCTTAGCGCCTCGCCATTGCTGAGGCTGGCTTTGAACTCACGATTCTCCTGTCTCAGCCTCCCAAAGTGCTGGGATTACAGGCTTGAGCCACTGCGCCTGGCTCTCCTTTAATTTTTAACAGACCTTTTGAGGTAGGTCACGATAATTATTCCTGTGGCATGGCCGTGTTGGTTTGGTGGCCAATTTATCCCAGTTCTTTTTCAATGAAGCTTTTTTTTTTTTTTTTTGTACCAGGGATTGAATTCAGGGGCATTTGGCCACTGAACCACCTCTCCAGCCCTATTTTGTATTTTATTTAGAGATAGGGTCTCACTGAGTTGCTTCGCGCATCGCTTTTTGGTGAGGCTGACTTTGAATTTGTGATTCCCCTGTCCCAGCCTCCCAAGCCGCTGGAATTACAGGCATGCACCACCCTGCCCAGCTCAATGAAGCCTTGTTTGTAACAGCAGAATATTCTTCAAAAGGGCTAGTGCAGTGGCACACACCTGTCATCTCATTGGCTCAGGAGGCTGAGGCAGGAGGATTAGGAGTTCAAAGCAAGTCTCAGCAATTTAGCAAGACCCTGTGTCTAAAAAATTATAAAAAAGGGCTGGGATGTGGCTCAGTGGTTAAGCACCCCTAGGTTCAGTTCCCAGTTCCAAAAAAAGAGGGAACTGCCAGGTGCCTGACAACATCTCCATTTGATGAATACCATGCACTGTGGAGCCAGAACTTGTAGCCTCCAAAAAGCAGGGGCTGGCTGGTGTTTGGTGAACTCACAGTCCTTGGCAAGGTTTTTAACAAAAGCAGATCCAGAACCTGCTGTTGGTGATTGCTGTTTTCTAGCTCTCCTGTAATATTCATAAATGCAATTCATAGATAATGTTCCTACACATGAGATTTTAAGAAATCTGAATAAAATATAAGCTATATTGTAAAGGGCAGTGGGAATGAAGATTGAGCTTCCCTGGGATTGCATGGTGGTTTTATTCCTGGAAAGTTCAATGTATATTAAAACTATTTTTAGCCAGGCATGGTGGAGCAACTGTAATCCCATCTATTTAGGAAGTTGAGGCAGGAGGATTGCAAATTGGAGGCCAGCTAGGGCAACTTAGAGAAACTCTGTCTTAAAATAAATAAAAAGAACAGGGAGTGTAGCTCAGTGGTAGAGCGCCACTGGGTTCAATTCCCATTATGGCAATAAACTAACAAACAAAAAACTGTATTTTTAATTAAAAAAAAAATTGAGCCGGGCGCAGTGGCTCACACTTGAAATCCCAGCACTTTGGGAGGCTGAGACAGGAGGATCACGAGTTCAAAGCCAGCCTCAGCAATGGCAAGGTGCTAAGCAACTCAGTGAGACCCTGTCTCTACATAAAACACAAAATAAGGCTGGGGATGTGACTCAGTGGTTGAGTGCCACTGAGTTCAATCCCTGGTACAAAAATAAAAACTAGTACCAGCGATTGAACTCAGGGGCGCTTAACCACAGAGACATACCACCAGCCCTTTTTTTATTTTATATTTTGAGACAAGGTTTCGCTAAGTCACTGATGCTGGCTTTGAGCTTGCGATTCTCATGCCTCAGGCTCCCAAGCCTCTGGGATTACAGGTGTGCGCCACTGCACCTGGCCAAAAAAAAAAACACAAAAAACCCATTTTTAAAACGTGGTAAAACAAGGTTGCCTTCCAGGTCTGATAATTATGAACATGTTTCTCATGCCTTTGATTGTCCAGAAAGACAGAGAAAAATTGAGAGATATGTTCTTGTTGTTGAAATTCCTTGTTGTGTCAGAATGTCCTACACTTTACAGGACATTGAGCATCCCTGACCTGCCATCTATCAAACGCCAGAAGCCCTGACCTCAGGACAACCAAAAATGGCAATAGCCTCAAATTTTTCAAAAAATATCCCCTAGGGGGCAGTGGTGCTCCTGTTGAGAGCAACTGCCCAGCACACTGCTGCTTAACTCTATCTTTCAGATTGTTTTACACCATGATATAGAGATCTGCCTCCCTTTCCAAATGCATGGTATTCATCATATGGAGATGCTGTCAGGCACTTAGCAGTTCCCTCTCTAGGGACATTCTGTTGTTAAAAACATGGCTTCAACAAAAAAGACCAAGTTCGTATATCATTTCACAATCATGCAAGCAGATGTCTAGAGAAACTCTTAGAAGTGTCCTGGCCCGGTCAAGGGTTCAGGCATTTTGAATTTAATAGTTACGCCTGGTCAAAAACTGCCTTCCACAACAGAGGGACATTAATCCACATTCCTCCAGCCGAAGAGAGCTCTGGGAGCCAGGTGTATGGCGGGGCAATACTGGAAGTTCATTTTAGCCAGGACCCTTCCCCTCTGGGGGGACTGCCTTGTGAAACCATGCTCAGGGTTCCTCTAATGAACCCATGGGTGTCCAGAAATTCCCAACTCCCCTTCTCAGATCTTGGGGAGGGGAAGGCAGAGAGGACTTTCCCAGCTGTGATGGTCCAGGCTATTGCATCTATTTATTTATTTATTTATTTATTTGGGGGACCCGGGATTGAACTCAAGACCACTAAGCCACATCCCCAGCCCTATTTTGTGTTTTATGTAGAGACAGGGTCTCATTGAGTTGCTTAGCGCCTTATCATTGCTGAGGCTGGCTTTGAACTCGCGATTCTCCTGTCTCAGCCTCCCAAAGTGCTGGGATTGCAGGCATGCGCCACTGCGCCCAGCTTCTTTTCTTCTTTTTAGGTCCTGGGGATTAAATCCAGGGGCACTCTACCACTGAATCACATCACCAGATATTTTTATTTATTTGATACTGAGGATTTATAACCTAGAGCGATTTACTACTGAGCTATATCCCAGCCCTTATTTTTTATTTTGAAATATGGTCTCACTAAGTTGCTTAGGGCCTTGCTAAATTGCTGAGGCTGGTCTTGAAGTTACAATCCTCCTGTCTCAGCATCCCAAGCCGCTGGGAGTACAAGGTGTGCACTACTGCTCCCAGCTCCATTTATCTATCTAGCTACCTATCTACCTACCTACCTGTTTTTGGTACTGGGATTTAACTCAGGTGTGCTTTATCAGTGAGCCACACACAGCCCTTTGAATTAATTAATTATTTTTAAATTTTGAGACAGTCTTGCTAAATTGCTTAGGGCCTCGCTAAATTGCTGAAGCTGGCAATTGCTGAAGATTGCAAAAACTTGCAATCCTTTTGCTTCAGCTTCCTGAGTAGCTGGATTATAGGAGTGTGTCACCGTGCTTGTCTCCTTTTTTTAATTTTGAGGTAGGGTCTTTCTAAATTGCCCAGGTTGGCATGGAACTTGCCATCCTTCTGCCTCAGTCTTCCAAGTAGCTGGCTAAACCATTTGAGACTTAGTTGTAAACTTTATAACACTTCATTCACCCTCAAACATACCATGTATGTTGCCTAAGACAAGGGCAGTCTCCTGTAAACCCCATACTCTTGAAATTCAACATGGATGAAGTAACCCTGCCCATACAGACCTATGCACTATTCTCCATTTGTCCGCGTGAATACCTGTATGGCTCCCTTTCCCTTTCCTACCGTCAGGATTCAAAGATCAGACTTTGTATTTAACAAGGGGCCTAGGAGGGCAGTGGCTTACCAGCCCAGAGCCTCCTTCCAGAAGGTTACTCTAGATGGAGGACAGTGCTGGCCTTGGATTCAGAGGTTCTGTTAGTTCCTGCCCCTGGACTGCCTGAGCCCTGCTTCCATTCATGCAGTCTTCTTAGTCCCCAAGGTTGCGGGGAGCTGGAGGGGACACTACCCCTGCCCCAGGGCTTACCCTAGAAGAATTCAGTCTCATAATAAACCAGTTCCTTGGGTGTCAGGCAGGATTTGTCTATCAATCTCCACAACCATCTTGCAGCTGCTACTATTTTCTCCCCTTTTGCAGCTGAAAGGAGTTTTGGCCTTTTAATCTGTCTGAGGAGGATGCTAATGGCCACACAGGGGTCACATGCTGCCTGAGGGGGACCACTGGGCACATGATCACTCTGTCCCTGGCTGACACAGCTAGGCTATTGACTACCCCTCCTCAGGCCTCCAGGCTTGCTCCTTTGGCAGGCGCATCTAGGCAGGACTGCAGAGCTTCTCAGGACTGAGATCTACTCAGCTCTTGGTCCCTAATAGGGTCCACAGAACCATTTCTTTTCTTTTTTGGGGGGGTACTGGGAATTGAACCCAAAGGTGCTTAACCACTGAGCCACATGCCTAGCCATTTTTTATATTTTACTTAGAGACAGGGTCTAAGTTGCTGAGGCTGACTTTGAACTCGTGATCCTCCTCCCTCAGGCTCCTGGGCTGCTGGGATAACAAGCGTCTGTCATCTTGCCTGGCACCAAACCATTTATTAACAAGTAGTTTTCATGTAGCTCAGAGTATGTAAGCTGGTAGGACATGTGACATTGTCTTTATTTTCAGATGAGGAAAGAGACATAGTGACAAATCTTTTTTTAACAAAATATTTATTTTTTTAGTTGTAGGTGGACAGAATGTCTTTATTTTATTTTTATGTGGTGCTGAGGATCGAACTCAGTGCCTCACGCATGCTAGGCGAGCATGCTACCACTGCGCCACAATCCCAGCCCCCGTGACAAATCTTGAAGGCATTCTAGTAAAGAGCACTGCAAGAAGAAAATCAGAAATGTAGTACAAGTGCTTCATTCTACTGTTTGGGAAACTGAGGCTCAAGAGTCATCAGGTTTGACTCATGGCTCTACTACTTTGCTTTTGTGACATTTGCTCTGGGTGTAAGGAGTTATTATCGATGCCTGCACATCAGGAGGCAGAGGTGGGACCAGAACCTCAGGGAATTTGATGTGCTACAGGAGGTGGGGGACGAGGAGCAATTAATAAGAGTAGTAATATTAGTAGTTCTTGAGTGCGTGCCCTATGTCACCCAGAATTCTAAGGACTTTACCGCAACAAAAGGGCTTCATAGGTATTAATTCATTAAATCCTTACATAATCCCTTCGAGGTAGGTGCGTCATTATCATCATCAGCTTACTTTATAAAGGGGAAAGTAAGATTTATAGCGATTAAGATACTTGCTAAAGGTTTACAGCCACTGTAAGAGATAGCGGGACTTTGGAAACCAGGACTTTCCTTCCCACACACGCATGCGTGTTCAGATCTTGAGGCACCGAAGTGGTGCTGGGGTAGTAGAGCGACCTAATTGATAACTCCCTTCCTTCCTCGCTCCCTCCCTCCCTCCTTCCCTTCCCTCAAGAGACTCCGTTTTCTCATCCGTAAAATGGAAAACTGTGTGTTTGCAGAGGAGAGGCTGGGTTCTCTCGCACTAGTAAAGTATTACCGTTTCCTCCTCTGTAAAATAGGAAGAATAATTTCTTCGCTGTTGGCTGTGAAACTGTTGGGTAAACCATTAACTTTGAGGTCGTGATGGGGGCTGGATCTGTGAAATGATTTTATGTCATTTCCCAGTTTGAGGTAGGAAGGGAATGGAAAGGGCGATTTCCCTCGGACCCTTCTGTTAAGCGGCTACTTCACATGATTGCAAGCTCTCCGCCCCCGCTAACCCGGAGTTTTGAGCAGTGGAGAGCCGCAAGGCCTTATCTCCGGGAAAGCTTATGGTTGGCCCCTTGGTATCCACGTGCTAACCCGGCTGGCTAGGAAGCTCCAGCTCCGGTCCCGACCAGTTGGAGCCTGAGGGGCGGAGAAGTATGTGACGTCAAAATCACCAACTACCCTTCTTAAAGGCACAGGTTCATTTCGAATTCGTTTTTCCGTGTTAGGACAACAAAAATCACAATGACTCAAAAGTTTTAAAGGCGAGGTGGAGGTGGGGTCTCGGGTGCGGGGCTGGTGCGGGAGAAAGGCTTCTCGCTGAGAAATCGGATCAGAAACGTCGGTGCTAGATTTAAGCCCGCCTCACCTGGGGAGGCAGCCTGGTGCAGGAAGAAAAGTTCCTGACGGTTTGAATGCCGGGCTCTTAACTTTGAACCTCAGTTTAATCTGTAAAATGGTGGGGCCTATTTCAAAAAGTTCTGAGCCTTGGAAGACGATGTGAAAATAACCAACACAAAAATTGTCGGTTCCTTACACTCCCACTCAATCCTTTCACCATGCGCTCCAGGAATCCCTGACCCAACGCGGTGCTGTCATTTGCCCAAGGTCCCAGCTGAGTGGTATCCAGATCTTCTGGAGCCCAGGTCAGCTTTCCCTCTGTCCAGGACGCCTGGCCCGGGTTATGGCTCGTCTAACCTAGCTGCCACACCCGCAAGTGCTCTGCAATTCACAAAGCAGTTTTGGAGTTGCAGCCGCGGTCCACTATCGGTAAAATGGGGATGATGCTAATTCCTGCTAGACACCATCGCCATAAAGTAGCAAAACTTCAGCAAGGAGTAGACGGGGCCAACAAGGAGTAATGGGCGAACGTTTGCCCATTACTGTTTTATTCCCTAGCAACCTCGAAAAACTGATTCTTGTCGCCGCCTCGTAGATGAGGACACCGAAGAGGCGAAGTGCGATACCCACGCCGTCTGGAAAGTTCCTGTGAGCGCTGAAACTCCTAGTGCAGTGATCCGCGGGGTGTAGGCGGGGTGGGGCTTGTGAAAACACGCGTCAAGTGTGGTGCTGCAGCCAGGCCAAGCGCGACCTGAAGGCAGCGACCTTGACCCTTAGGCTTCAAGGAGCGCTGCGCAAGGATGGAATCCGCCCGCGAGACAGCGACCCGGGGGCGGGGCCACGGCAGGTGGGGGAAGCGAAATCGAGTGGGCGGGACCGGTGGCACTCCGGGTAAGGGACCTGTCGGCCTGCGGAGGCGGGGCTTAGAAGCCGTTCGGGGGCGGAGCCAACTAGACCAGTTTCCCAGTCCGCCTTGTGTGAGGCGGGCGAGCGCGCGCGCACCCTGCACCGGCCGCGGAGCCGCTATGGGCCCGCTGGGCCCCTGGCGCCGCGCCGCGCGAGCACCGGCTTAGAGCCAGGTGGGCGGGCCTAAGCTGGGGGACGTCTGGGATCCGAGGCGGGAGTGGGATCTCGGGGGGTCCCTCCGAACTGAGTCCGAGCTGGGAGCGCTTGAGTCGCGGGCCCCTGGGCCCTCATACCCAGCGCTGGGACCCGGAGGTCTTTCTCCGCGTTCCTGCTTGGTGCCCTCTTGGCTGAATCCCCATCTCGTATTCTGAGGGGAGAAGCGGAGGAAATGTGTTTCCTATCCAGGTCTCCGGGCCTGGTCTGTCCGGCCCCGCAACGCAGGGTGTGGGGGAGTGCCGGGCACCCCGGCCTGCCGTCGGGGAAAGGCAGATGGACCCTTGTGGCCGACTTCAGATTTGTTTACACGTTTCCCTTGATACTCAGCCCCATCTTTCTTCGCCCAGTAACTCGAAGGGCGCAGATGCCCACCCTGGGGCTGAGGAAGCGGCTCGGGAGTTTTGATCTTTGGGCCGCCAAGGCCAAACCCGGCGTCTGCACTTACGTGCACAGTAAGCATGTGTGGTGTGGGTGAGGAAATGGCGTTGGGCCATAATCACCATTAACCAACTATTCCTGGAGTGCTGGAGTGACCTTGGATAGGTCACTTATCCTCCCTGAGCCTTGGTTTCCCCATTGGAAAAATGAGATTGACACTAGCTGTTTTGGAAGGTTATTGTGAGGTATTGAGGCAATTGATGGGTGAGCTATGGGGGTGAGCATCGTTTAAAATCCCAAAGAGCTGCCTCATGGCTACCCCTCCCCCTGAGAGGCTTATCAGTTGGTATTCTTTTTTTTTTTTTTTTTTTAATTTTAGTTTTTGGTTTCTGCTCAGGGGATAGAACCCAGGGCCTCCCTGCATGGTAGACAAGTACTCTATCATTGAGCCACACTCCCAGACACGTTGGTGCTCCATGTGACTGAGGTTTGTTTTTCAGGATTGAAACAACAAGATGGCTGACCAGGACCTTGGGGGCATCAGCCCTCTCCAACAAATGGTGGCCTCAGGGGCTGGGGCTGTGGTCACCTCCCTCTTCAGTAAGACCTGGGGAGGTGGGATGTGAGCAGCTGGGGATTGGGGTAGACCAAAGATGGGAGGCACCTTTGTCATGAGGGAGGGTGAAAGGGTGGGGTCCTGAAAGGAGCCTTTTCCCCCAGCAACACCCTTGGATGTGGTAAAGGTCCGCTTGCAGTCTCAGCGCCCCTCAGTAGCCAGTGGTGAGTACCTGACCATGATGCCAAATGGAGGGGTGGGAGGCCTGAACAAAGGGAGGATCTCCCAGAGATGGAGTTCTTGAGGCGGGTGGGGAGCTCTCTTGACTTGGGGGGCTGCCTTGTATTTTAGAACTGATGCGTCCCACCAGACTCTGGAGCCTGTCCTACACCAAATGTGAGTTCCCCAATCCACAAGGAGCCTGGGAGGGTTGAGGGAGAGAGTGTCCCAGTGTCCTCAGGTCACCTGTGGGCCTCCTAGTCATGAGTTAGCACATACTTTCAGGTCATGTCCCCTAGCTCTCTGTCCTATATAAGAACATCCATGCAGGGATTCCAGCCTCTATTGGCCTGCCAGGGATAGGGACTCACCACCTCCCTGCAAGTTTCCAGGGCCCTGTCATCCTAATATCTCTTCCCCTTCCCCAGTGCCCTCCTCTCTCCAATCCACAGGGAAGTGCCTCCTGTACTGCAATGGTGTCCTGGAGCCCCTGTACTTATGCCCAAATGGTACCCGCTGTACCACCTGGTTTCGTGATCCTACCCGCTTCACTGGCACTCTGGTGAGGAGCAGGGAAGATGGGTGTTGCAAGGCATGTAGAGGCAGCCAGTTCAGTTTGGGAAGGGCTTCCCAGAGGAGGTAGTGCCTTTGTGAGGTTTTTGTTTTGTTTTGTTTTGTTTTCCTGTACTGAGGATCAAACCCAGGGCACTGCCCATGCTAGGCAAGAGCTCTACCACTGAGCTATATTCTTAGATTTCCAAAAGTTTGTTGTTTTTTTGTGTGTGTGTACCAGGGATTAAACTCCAGGGCACTCGATCACTGAGTTGCTTAGCACCTCGCCATTACTAAGGCTGGCTTTGAACTCACAATTCTCCTGTCTTAGCCTCCCTAAGTGCTGGGATTACAGGCATGTGCCACTGTGCCCGGCTCAAAAGTTTATTATTATTATTATTTAAAAAAATTTTTTAGTTGTTGATGGACCTTTATTTTATTAATGTTTATATATGGTGCTGAGGATTGAACCCAGTACCTCACATATGCTAAGCAAGCACTCTACCACTGAACCACAACCCCAACCCCTAAAAGGTTTTGAAGGGGGAACAGGAGTCCACCTGGAACTAACTGGCAGGCTGCATGTTTGGAGACCTGAGAAACTAACTGCCTCTCAGGGCTATGAGCAGAGGCTGAGGGCATTAGGCTAGGGCCCAGTCTGGGCCAGCCCGTCTCAGGCCTTGTTAATGTCTGTTCTTTGCCCTTTCTCTGGTACCCATGTGGCTAGGATGCTTTTGTGAAGATTGTGAGGCATGAGGGCACCAGGACCCTGTGGAGTGGCCTCCCAGCCACCCTGTGAGTAGCCAAGTCCCAGGTATTCCCTTCCCTTGGTGCCTGTTGATCCCTTGCTCTCTGTTGGCTGGCTGGCTGAGGCAGGGGATACTTGGGAGTCCTTGGGAGTCCCAGCTTACCTCTCTCCACACCCCTAGGGTGATGACTGTGCCAGCTACCGCTGTCTACTTCACTGCCTACGACCAACTCAAGGCCTTCCTCTGTGGGCAAGCCCTGACTTCTGACCTCTATGCACCTATGGTTGCTGGCGCACTGGCTCGCTGTGAGCACAGCCTGGGCCCTTGATCTTCCTCTGTCCCTGCCTGTACCTGAGTCCAGTCCGTCCCAGCTCCCAGCCCCAAACTCTGCCACCTTGAGGGTGGGGGGGATGTTTTAGACCCCTAAACCCTGGGGCAACAGCTGGGAACTACCATGTGGGATCTGAAATGTGAACTCTTTGCACTGTCTACTCCCTGCAGTGGGCACTGTGACAGTGATCAGCCCCCTGGAACTTGTGCGGACAAAGCTGCAGGCTCAGCATGTATCATACCGTGAGCTAGGCACCTGTGTCCGGGCTGCAGTGGCTCAGGGTGGCTGGCGCTCACTGTGGCTGGGCTGGGGCCCCACAGCCCTTCGTGATGTACCCTTCTCAGGTAGGCATCCAGGAGTATAGGGAGTGGGGTATGGGAGTCCAAGAGTGACATCCAAGGGATCTACAGCCAGTCCTGCTCTGTTCACTCGTGGCCATGAGGTCACTTCACTTCTCTGAGCCCTGGGTTGCTCGTTTGTTAAAGGAAGCCAGCAGTGAAGGTATTCACCAGGTTTTCACGAGCTAATTCCTTCAGGGAGCCTGTTACAAATCCTGGCACAGAACAGATAAGGCTGCAGCCAGGAGGGCCTGGTTGCAGGTGAGAGATGAGAGGTCTGGGCCCACCTTCATGGCCTCCTCATCTCTTATGAACACCCCCCACTTCTCAAGCTCTGTACTGGTTCAACTATGAGCTGGTGAAGAGATGGCTGAATGGGCCCAGACCAAAGGACCAGACATCTGTGGGCATCAGCTTTGCAGCTGGCGGCATCTCAGGGACGGTGAGTTGACTGGGCTGGGTGTGAGGCCAGTGGAGATGTCCCTGGGGGCACTTGAGGGTTGATGGAGATGCCCAGGAGAAAAGTCCTCACCAGCAGTACATTAGCATCTTTCAGGGTCCTTAGCCATCCCTGGAAGGCCTTCATCCCTCCCAGCCCCAGGAGCCACCAGTGTGCCAAGGACAGGGGTTGTGGGAATGGGGATGAGCCAGCCCTCTTCTCACCCTACCAGGTGGCTGCCATCTTGACTCTACCCTTTGATGTGGTAAAGACACAGCGGCAGGTTGCACTGGGAGCTGTAGAGGCTGTTCGAGGTGAGCTGCCAGGCAAGTGGGGCTGGTGGGCAGGTAGGGGCCTAAATGGATCCTCTGCTGAATCAGCCTTGAATTTGCAGTGAAGCCCCCACGTGTTGACTCAACCTGGCTGCTGCTTCGGAGGATACGGGCTGAATCAGGCACCAAGGGACTCTTTGCAGGTGTGTGTCTGTCTGTGCATGCCCGCGTCCACTTGTCTGGAACCCTGACCCCTGACCTGGCCGCCTTTCTTGTTTTAGGCTTCCTCCCGAGGATCATCAAGGCTGCCCCGTCCTGTGCTATCATGATCAGCACTTATGAATTTGGCAAAAGCTTCTTCCAGAGGCTCAACCGGGAAAAGCCTCTGGGCCATTAGATGGGGCCAGGAGATGGACTCCAGCTCCTCTGTGGATGGGGGCACGAGGAGACTGAGTCAAGTGCCTTTTCCTCAGCACTCAGGGGAGGGGCCTCGTCTCCCTTTTCTCCCAACTAAGAGCCCCAGGTAGGGCTGTCCCCCCACCCTGGGCCACCCAAGCCTTCCTTAGACCTGGCTTGCTTCCTATTGCTCCCCCTTTCTAAAATCATCACTTTCCCACCCCCAAGTTCAAGACCAAATCTGATAATTGCCTGCCTCTTGTGTTCACTTTGTGTTTGCTGTACCTGGGCCTCCAGGAGCCAAGAACCCCTGGGCTCAGCTTAGTCTCCCCACCCTGTTCATGGTCTGTCTAAAAATGATGAACTTATGTGTGGTGCTTATGACTACTGCGGCCAGGCATGGGGAGAGTGGCCTGGGAGGGGTTCTGATGCTGGCTTTGGCTGCCCAGAGTGGCACTCATGAAGAAGCCCTCCCCAGCTGGGCACAGTGATGTATGCCTGTAATGCCAGTGGCTTGGGAGGCTGAGGCAGGAGATTTGCAGGTTCAAAGCCAGCCTCTGCAATGGCGAGGTGCTAAGCAACTCAGACCCTGTTTCTAAATAAAGTACAAAATAGGGCTGGGGATGTGGCTCAGTGGTCAAGTGCCCCTGAGTTCAATGCCCAGTACTAAAAAATAAAAAAAGCAGCAGCAACAGCCCTCCCCAACTTAGGGAGGGTCGAGTTGAGGACCCAGAATTGAGGGAGGTGACAAGTTGGCATTGTGGTAATGAAGTCTCTTCAGAGTGGACCCACTGTATTAGAAGAGAGAGACATCAGGAGACATCTCCTCGAAAACACACTTAGGTGACAGGGGAAGAGGTGTTTCTTAACTGCCGGGCTCTGGCTAACAGGTTTGCATCTTTAGGCTAAAGCTGAAATGCTTAGACCTGTGGCATGAAAACACCCCACCAGGGCTGACCCCATCCTGTTCCCACAGGGATCTGTCTCTTCTGCCTGGTGCTAAGCAGTTATTAAAGAGGTCAGGTTGGGCCGCGGCTGTAGTTCAGTGGTGGAGTGCTTGCCTAGCACGTGTAAGGCACTGGGTTTGATCCTTAGCACCACATGGGAATAAACAAAAGGCATGCTGTCCATCTACAACTACTAAAAAAAGAAAAAAAAAAAATTTAAAGAAGTCAGTTGGCCAAGTGCAGTGGTGCATGCCTGTAATCCCAGCAGCTCTGGAGGCTGAGGCAGGAGGATTGCAAGTTCAAAGCCAGCCTTAGCAACTTAGCAAGACCCTTTCTCAAAGAATGTTTTTTAAAAAGGGCTGGGGATGTGGCTCAGTGGTTAAGTGCCCCTGGGTTTATTCCTAGTACCAAAACAAAAGAGTTCAAGTGGAAGGGGCACTTTCAGGTCTTGGTCCTGCCCTGGGCAGACTTCATTACTTAGAACTTGTCAAAACCCCTCTCCTGAAATTACCATGACCCATTTGGCACAAGTTGATTCTGATACCATGAACCTCGCCTTGTTACAGGCCTGGTACTGGCTCTACTGCCTTCTGAACTCAGCATAGCGCCCTATCCCGGACCCCCACAGATGAGGCCACCCTCAGTCCTCTGGTTTTTATTTGCCTGATCCCCCCCAGAACCCCCATGTGGGGGCCAAGGAAGGAGTGGCTCCAGAGGGTACATGAAGACAACGGACTAGAGAGGCAGGGCAGCGGGGTTGCCAAGGTCGGGCAACCAGCTCTTGAGAGTGAGAGATGAGCAAAGGAGAGTCCAGAGGGATTCAGCCAGGCATCAGGGCCACCAGAAGAATGGAGTGGCTTCCCCAAGGTACTCCCTGTGGCCTTGGTCTTCCTGCCTCCCGTTCCCACTGCTTCCTTTTACAGCCCCTGCCTCCTTGGGCAGGAAGCTAAAGCAGGCAAGAAGCAAGGGTAATCTTTTCCCCAGAGACCCCTGGCTGGGTGGGCAGCGTTCTCTGGAAGGGTGGCCTAGATGGGGGGTTCAAGGAAAGGTGGCAGGTGTCCATGGCCCCGGGCAGGTGGGGCTGGCACTGCCCATGCCACTTCTCAGCTGGGGCTCAGTGCTGGACTGCCCTCAGGACTGTCGCTCACCAGGCACTCGTTGGATTTGAAGCTCGCCAGGGACTTGCAGCTGGGGATGGAGGCCAGGGAGCCGCAGAGGCCCAGCATGGAGGGCGTGGGGTCCTTTCCTGGGAAGAAAGGGCGGGTGAGGTGGGTCCAACCATTCTGCTTGTGTGTGAGTTGGGACAGGGGTATGCAGGGGTGGGCAGTGAAGGGACAGCCCTCAGGTCACCCACTGAGATTTTCTTGATCTCTTCTGGAGCATTTGTCATTTTCAATTAAACCTTGATTAAGCACCTGTTCTTGTCACGCACAGTGCTGGGGACACTGTATTGTAATCATCAGTTTATGTCTCTCTCCCCCTGAGGTTCGTTCTCTTTTTGTCCCTTTATTAAACACGCAGTGAGCATTTGCTCTGTTCCAAGCACTGGGGATACAGAGAACGGAGAGACGTGGTCCCTGCCCTCACGGAGCTCACAGTCTGGTGGGGGAGACAGACACACAGACAATCACAAACACAGTGTGGTGGGTTACATGTCCACAGCCTGCCTTGTCTCAAAGAAGATCTAGGGTCATCCAATACAGTGTGGTTATAAAAAAGACAGGAAGTCCAGCACAGGGAGAGCTAGGATGGGAAAAACAAGATGAAGCCAGGGGTGAGGGCAACACAACGCATGCGTTGAAGTCCTGGGTATTCGCTCGAAGGGAGCCACTAATTTGGCTCTGAGCTTCCTGGCAGCCAAAGAAAAGGGGGAAACAATGGTCAGGCAAGCAGTTCACAGTGTGCATAAAAGCAAACTAGGCTGAGGAATTCCCCAAGAATTTGTGAGCCCTATGAGGCTGTCATATCAAAAAGCCTTTGAGCCCTGGCCGTAAGCCAACACTGGTGATCATTTTTACCAACATTGCCATTGTACCGATGAGAAGGAGGCTGAGCAAAGTGAAGCGACTGGCTAAGCTTTCACAGCTACAGGAGGCATAGCCAGGATTTGCATTGGGTTCTGTCTGACACCCCAAATCAAGCTCCTCACTGCTGTTCTAAATGCTCAAGAAGGGCTGAGAATATGAGGGGCTTGGCTAGGGCCTGACTGCAGACTCCTGAGGCCCTTCCTGGAGAGGTGCTGAGTGCCAGGGTGGGGGGCTCACCGATGGGGCCCCAGGGCTCCTCATCCCGCTTGCCCTCTCCCAGGCGCTGGGAGTCAGAGCTCAGGCTGGCCTCTGCTGACAGCGGTTCGGTGCTCATGAAGCTGTGTCTGTGGTAGAGCAGAGGGAGATGTGCAGGCAGGGCCTCCAGCCCCAGGCCCTTCTTCCCTGGGACCCCAGCACTCAGCCCCAAGCTAAGCCTACTTGGGACTTACCTCCGGTAGAGCTTGGATTTGCTGGTACCCTCGGCCCCATTGAGTGTTCCCAGCGAGGGCCACTGGCTGACCAGGGGTGTTGTGAGTTCCTTGGAAGCCTGGGTCAGGGGGGCATGGTCACCAGGGATCAGACCTGTCCTGGGAGGGGGAGGGGGGTCAGGCCTGGCTGAGAAAGGGAGCAGAAATAGGGAAGGGAGACTCAGCAAGGGGTTGGAGCAGGGGTTAGGAAGGATACCTTAGTAGTAAAAAGGGGGAAACAATGTTGGGGTCAGTGGGGCAGACCCAGGCAAGCAATGGAGATGGCACTGGTAATAGCTACAATGGAGTTGTAGGAGTCAGTTGGGATCATGGGGGTGGGTTGCAGGAAACAGTGGAGAATAGTAATGGGAAGTCATGGGAGATAGTGCTGAATGGTCATGTTTAGGGAAGAAATGTTACAGAAATCCTTACGGGGATCCATAGGGGTGAAGTAGGAGGACCCTGGGGTGTAGGGTCAGAGGACCTAGGATGCAGACCTGAGGGTGTTAAACAGTGAGAGTGATAACAATCACGTTGAAGGTCTCTGAATGACAGCGGTCCTATGAGTAAATGTTGGGGTCATAGCATTAATGTTGAATGGCCACTCTAGCTGATGTGGGGAATTGAGTGTGACTGTGGGAGGTCACTGGCTCTTATGTTGAGGATAATGTTTGGAAGGCATTGCCTGAATCTTAGGGCGGAGGTGATGACATCTGTGAACTGATGCAGGTGAGTTGGAACGCTGGTGTCAGGAAAGATGATGCTAGCCAGTGGGACTGGTGATGGGGTTCACCGGGATGATGTGTCGGGGATCAGGGGCCAGGGCAGGCGGCCGCGCTCACAGCTGCTCCTGCAGCTCAAGGATCACGCCTTCCAGCTCCCGCTTCTCACGCTGGTTCTGCGCCGCAGCCTCCTCCAGCTGCAGCAACAGCCGCCGATTCTCCGCCTCCAGGTCCTTCAGCTGCGACTCGCGCAGTCGCACCAGCTCCTCCAGGTAGCCCTGCGGGGTGATGGCTCAGCCCGGGCTCAGCCGGTCCCAGCTACTTCCCTGGCCCTGCTCACCCGGTCGCTCCACCCTGGGCAGCTCCTGAGCCCCAAGCCACGCATCGCGCACCTTCTGGGCGTAGACGATGCGAAACTTCTGCTCCATCTTGTGCCATTTGTTGTACCAGCTGTCCTCGTCGGTGACAAGCGGCAGGTAGGGGTGTTCGGGAGAGTTGTCCTCACTCGTGCTGCTCTCCGCGCTGTGCCGCTCCTCCTCGTCCGTCAGATAGTCGTAGCTTGCGGGAAGGAGCAGTGGGTAGGTAAGGCCGGCACTGTACCGCCACCAACCTCATCCTATACCCACCAGATGTGTGGACCAAGTTGATGCTCTGCCCCGCCTGCTGTCCGCCAGCACCGTACCCACCGCAATATGGGGCCTCTCACCTCTGGGTGAATTTTAAATAGGGTGTGTAATCGATGACCACGGGGGTCTTTCCATCCAGAACTTCGCCCTTTAGACAGAAGCTGAAGCGGAAGAGCCACAGAGTTGAGGGAGGGAATGGGAATGAGAACATTTTGGGGGAAAACAGTCCCCTCTGCTACCACCATGCAGACCCCACGGCCCACCTGAAGTCGATGACGCTCAGTCCTATCAGCATCCCTGTGAGGAGAGTGGCCTCTTCCCGTAGCATAATGGCTCCGGAGTCATAGAACCGCCTGTGGGGAGCCGGGAAGGACTGCGGGTACAGCTATGACCAAGGAGCCTCGCCCCCAGGATTTATCTGGTTTACTACAAACTTCTTGCTCAGATTGGGGCTCATTGGAGCTAGAGTTGGTGTCCCACGCCTATTGGCATGTGTTCTCTAAGAAGAGACTTCTCCATCCTCACAGGTACTTTATCCTCACCAAGTACCTGGTCACCCTGATCCTTTAAATCACAAGTAATTTATGCTTGGCATACAATAGGTACTCAAAAAATAAATTACTCTGAAATGAGGAGATTAAGGATAGATTGTAGTAAAAACAAATGAAGCCAGGCGCGGTGGCGCACCCCTGTAATCCCAGCACTTTGGGAAGCTGAGACAGGAGAACCTGAAGTTCCAAGCCAGCCTCAGCAATGGTGAGGCACTAAGCAACTCAGTGAGACCCTGTCTCTAAATAGAATACTAAAATACAAAATAGGACTGGGGATATGGCTCAGTGGTCGAGTATCCCTGAGTTCAATCCCCAGTACCAAAAACAAAAACAAAAAACAAATTGAGTGTGGCCATGTGAGAGGTGGAGGTACATGCCCAGGGCTGTACCCAGACAACATCCCACAAACCTTCCTGCACCAGCACATTCTGCCCTGTGCCCCTGCCCCAGAGACCCAATCCCTGGGAACTCTCAGTTTAGGGACTGAAGCTCCCCACATAGGGTCTGTGTGTTCTTGGGAAGCAAGTATAGAGCTGCTGCATTGTTTGAAGAACCAGCAGGGGGGCTGGGATTGTAGCTCAGTGGCAGAGCATTTGCCTCGCATGCATGAGGCACTGGGTTCAATCCTCAGCACCACATAAAAATAAATAAATAAAATAAAGATATTGTGTCTATCTACAACTAAAAATTAAAAAAAAAAAAAAAAAAAAAAAGAACCAGCAGGGCCATGGGCTGAAGGTAATGGCACAAGGCCAACAAGTAAAACAGACCATGGTTGAGGCTTGTTCAGAGGTGTGTCCAAGGGTAGAGCTATGCATGACAGGCAGGCACTGGAAATAAAGACAGATCATGCGCAATAGAATTTGACCTGGAAATGATGGTGGTGGTGCTAAGGTTGACCCAAGGTGGTCTGGAAGAAGGAAACTTGTAGTGCATGCTGGGACTTATAGTCCAAGTCCTGAAGGTTGCTGCTGGAACTTATGTTCAGGCAACTATAAATGTACACACTTATGGTCCAAGCTGCCTATGGGTCTGACCTGGTAGTCCGCACATCCCGCAGAGCTGTGGTGATATATTCTGACAAGCGCTTCTCCATCAGTGCCACCCGGATCCATGCCCGACCCTGCAAAGCATGCTCACATTTACTTGTCCCAGAGGGACCTATATGTCCAGCATCAGGTGTGGCCCTTTTCCCCAGTGCTTTGGGCAAGGGGTGAAGATCAAGAAGCTGACAGGCACCCTGTGTCCAGAGCAGGGATTAGTTGCCTTGGCCCTGCCCACCTCAGGCCCTCACCTTGGCTCGGGCAGTGCTGATGTTTTCCATGTTCTCGATGCTGCTCACACAGTTGTTGGGCACTTTGCTGCAGGCCAACCGGATATAGTCCCAGAAGCCCCGCTGCCCATCTGAGCTGAACCAGCTCACTGGACCTGCTGGGGCACAGGCTGAGCCAGGGGAGGGAGGGGGCTCAGCAAAACCAGGGAGTTTGGAGAGGGTCCACATAATGAGGCACTTACATGCATCAGTGTAAGAAGTCACGCCCACACATCCTGCCTCCCCCAAACACGTGCACACACAGATGCACACACAGGGCATACCAGCACACAGCTGCGTGCACAGTGATGGGGCTGCGGGCAGAAGCCCTGCTCCTTTCCCCAGCTATGCACAGAGCTGTATATGGCCCAGAATGGGGGCCAAGGTCAATAATAGGGTTCAGAAATCCATGGAGGATAGCAGGGTGGGGTACCTAGAAGCTTAAGGCTGGAAGTTGGAAGAGCTGGGGAATGAGAGGCAGGAACTCAGGCCCACCTTTGAAACGGTGGCTGAGGATCTGCTCCAAAATGGCTGCAAAATTAACAAACTCCTCAGATGAGTCATCGATGGGCTCCGCTGTGTACTTCTCCAGCAGGGTTTTCACAGAGAACCTGGTTAGGGGTAGGGAGACGGGGCAGTGGGGGGTCAGGTGAGAAGATAGGGTGATGGTGGTAGAGGAAAGGTGTCAGGCAGAGAGGGAGTGACTGGCAGAGAAGAGATCATGAAGGGCATGGATATTGTGAGGAGGCAAGTGAGACTAGAAGGACCTTAGGGATGCCATGCATGTGGTGTGAGAGGGTAGCAGGTGTGTGGGGGGGTGACAGGCAGGAGACTGACAAAGTGGGTGACAGGAGAGGTGACAGCCAGAGAAAGGAAGCTTCAGGAACAAGGTATGAGAGGGGGTGAAACAATAGGTAGAAAGATGAGGCACCAAGAGCTAGGAAGCTGTCCCCAAGCCCCTTCCTCCTGGGCTACCCTCAGAGTAGTAGTCTCTATGTGTGTGGGCCGAGGGTCGACCAAGAGTCAGGAACTGGTTTGTGACCCTGCCCTGAGCTGTCTTCTGTTGTTGCTGGAACAACCTTCCACTCCTCAGGGGATGGGCCAGTCACCTGTGCCAGGGCACGTGAGCTGGCATATGTACATGGAGCATGGGCGTGCATGGGTGGCCAGGTGGGCTCTCAGCCCTCAGATGTCCTCCTCCCTGCTTTTCCTTCCTGGCTCTGCCACCCACACACCAGCTGCCCAGAACTAGGCAGTGAGAACAGGGTAGAGGGAGGTGCAGGGACTGGGTCTGAAATGCACATCAGGTGGGAGTAGACACTGGTAGCAGATCCTTTTAAGGGGTGGGGAGACCCAGACATTGGCTTCGTGGAGAGGAAGGGAACCCAGGGGAGATAGTGAGCCTGAGGGCCTAGAGCCAAGCAGCCCCATCCCTCTCTCCAGTGCTGCTGAGAGCCTCCTGCTCCCTCTGCAGTTGCTGCCCTACAGTCTCCACCTGCCACCTCTGCAGGGGAGTGGGGCAGGGGGAAGAATATGCATGGCCTCTAGCATCACATTATCTCTCTGTTATGGGTGGCAGAGCAGGGGTGGGGTGTCCAGGAATATGGAACCTCCTTGGAACTGTCCTTTATTCTTTGTTAATCAAGCCCTATAATGTGCCAAGTGAGGAGTCAAGCAGTTCTGTCTGATTCCAAAGCTCTTGTTATTTCTGCTCTCTTGTGGCCTCCTGGCGGCTGTCACAATTACTGAGGAACAGCTTCTGCCTCTTCCGCCCTCTGTCCTCCACTCTGCAACCCTCCAGTTCTGGAGCATTGGCCTGTGAGGTTTGCAAGCCAATGGCATTGCCAAGCCCATAGTTCCTCATCTTCCCTTTAGGCTTAGAATGGGTCTGGCTTGAGATCAGAGCCAGGTCAGTGTTGAGTCACATAGAGGGGGGTGTCCTGCTTGATTCAAATCCTACTTGGTTGGGTGCAAACAGGAATACTAGTTCTTGCCTCATTTAATTTTGGTTCAGATCCAGGCAGCGCTGGAAAAGGGTAAGTATGTACAGGCTGCTGGGCAGGGGTGATGAGGAACTGGGCTATTAATGGAAGGCTGGCCCTGCTGGGAGGGAGCCTGTGTTTAGGAAGTAATCTGGGTTTCATTATTCACCTCTCTCAATTTCTGGGTCATCTGGGTCACACCTTGAGGGGGCCTAGGCCTGGGTCAGTGTGGCAGCCATCTACCATCTGTCCTCCGGGGTGCTGCAGAGCTGGTCATCATCCCCGGGGAATACCATGGTGTGTTCCCTCTCAGGAGGTACAGTGACTACAAGTTACCATAGAGACAGGAGGCCAGGTCCCAGGGGAGCCTGAAGCCTGCTAAAGGAAGCCCTTCTGGGAGGCAGACAGTGACAAGGCAGCAGGGGTCCCCCAGGGTTTCTGAGGCTTTTTCATGTCCCCAACCTGCAAAACTTTAACCCTTACTCCCCAGCTCTAAGCTATCTCCAGCCCACCTGAACCTCTGCTTCCCTAGTCTAGGCCAAGGGAAGTTCCTTCCTTTTCCCATGCACTCAAGAGGTCCAGCTCACCTGGTAGGCAAGAGAAAGGAGAGGAACCTAGGAGGTCAAAACCCAAGAGAGGAACATGAAACGTGGCATCAGGACAGGACTGTTTTTGTGTGCCAGGCACTGGACTAGGCTCCTACATATGAGGCCATTACCATTCTTTGGTATGACTTTTATATCTAAAATTGGTAGGATGAGGGACCCAAGGCCCAGAGTGGTCAGGAGTCATTTTCAAGGTTGCAAAGCTAATACTTGAGGTAAAAACTTGAACCTAGGACCACCTGGCCCCAGACAGAAATCTTCATTTTACACCACATTGGCAGGATTTGGAGGATGAGGGTGGAGGCAGTGGCTCATGCTTTGGGCTGGGTCATCACTGCATTCCTTCTTTCCATAACATTCCAGACATCGTTAGAGAGGTCTGATGTGCACAGCTCTGTGCAAGGCACTAGGGATGTGATGGAGAGAGACAGAAGCAGTCTGATTGGATGTGTGCCCAGGAACCTGGAAGCAGCTTTGGGAGTGAGGAGCCAGGGCATCAGGTAAGCACTGACTCCTGGAAGAAGGGCTGAGGCCATGTGAAGGCAGGTGGGGCTGGCAAAGGAAGACAACCCAGTCCTGCACCCAGGAGCACCCTGCCCTGAGAAGGGAACACCTGGTGAGCAGGGGAGGCTGCAGATGGAGAAGGCAGCTGGCATGGAGATCCCAGAAGGAGAGGGAAGTGCAGGTGGGGGCTCAAGGAGAGACTGAGCGGCTGGCCATTTTGCTGGCTTCAGGGTTAAGAGAGGGAGGGTGAGTCACTGCAGGGTTGAAGTGGGAAGGATCACTTCCAGGGCCCCAAGAAATGGGAAGAATTTTCCCAAACCTGCCACAGCCCCACCCTCAGGGACCAAAGCTTCTGCCCTTCCATTCTCCTCCCCTTGAACCCAGGGACCCAGGCGTCTGTGAGTAGGCCCCGGGTTCTTCAAAGCAGTGCCCCTCACCCTTCACTGGGCGGATTCAGGGACTTTGCCCACATGCCCAGTTGACTCTCACAGGCTACAGCTGCTCAGAGCCGGAGGAGGGCACCATCCTTGCTCCAGGGTCTAGCATTAGAAAGTCTCCCAGGAAATCCCTGCTTGGAAGAGGCCAGGCTGCATTCCTTCTTTCCATGGGTTGCAATGAGGGTACTTGGAGGGCAATCTTTCCCGCCATGGGTTCCCCACTGCCCACCCAGACCCAACCCCCAGCAGAGGAGCCAGCCATCCCCACCCCTCCTCCTCACACACAATGTCACTTCCTGGTTCTCACAGGAAGCTGCAGTGCCAATCAAACACCCCTCACCCCCCAGGCCCCAGGCTGGGAATAGGCCTGGTTTGGCCTAGAAGGTTAAGGACCAGACTTCCAACCCCCCTCCGAGGTCTGGGCTTGGGAGAGACCGAGGACGCATTCCCTTTAACCCTTTGCTCCCTCCCCTTTTCTCCGCGGCTGCTGCACCCTCCCTCCAGCATGCTCAGCCCAGGGTTCCGCAGCTGGCCCCAACCCCTCTCGCTGACACACCACCCCCGCCGCCAGCGGCGCCCACCTGCACACCGTGATCAGGTTCCTACGCTCCACGGCCACGTTGCGGGAAGACGCTTTCTTGGAGGATAGCCCCAGAGCCATGGTGGTCTGGACAAGGCTCGATTCCATCCAGATGTGCGGCCTCTGATGCCGCCGCCCGCTGCCCCCCACCCCGCCCGGCGCCCCGGCCCCCTAGCCGGATCACGGCTGGGCCCCCTGCCCACCAGGACCCCTCGACTCTTTCATCGCCATCCCTGTGCCTTCTCGCCGGGTGCCGGGTCCTCTCGCTCCCTCCCCCGGCGGCGATTCTGGAGCAAAACAAGGCCGGGGAGGGAGCTCTCCGAGGTGCTGAGCCGGGGCCCGTCACCCCCTCCCCCAGCCGCCCGCCCCCCCTTCGGCCGGTGACGTCAGGGCCATCGGGCTCCGCCTCCCAGCAGACCGAGAACCAATCCGCAGAGGGTGCAGGGTCTGGGGGAAGGGGGAAGGGCTAGGGCCCCTGGGAGAGCAGAGGGGATCCTCGCAAAAGGCCGAAATTGCCCGCAGGAACAGAGGGCCTGTCCTTCACCTCCACACTCGAGGCCCGGGACTGCTCTTCTCGTTTCGGAGCTCCGACGCCTCTACTCCCCGATTTCTGACCTGTGATCGGTGGTGTCTATCTCTGATTTCCCCTTGTTGCCTGGGGAATGTAGGTGCTCACCACCTGTACCTAATCCCAGCCCCACCCCCACTCATTCAGTGTTAGCATTCTGAGACTCGGGCTGCGCTCAGAGTGCAGGTGGCCCTAAGGTGCTAACACAGGAGGCTAAGGAGCAGAGACACTGCGTGTCTATCTATGTCCGGGCTGGATTTGTCTGCACCAGTCTGGCGAAGCCAGTCTCTCCTAGGGTGGAGAATGAGAACTCAGAATAAACCATTTAAGACCAGCGCCCGGAACCAGTAGGACAAAGATGCCGGAATATACTGTCAGCTAAGGCCCTGGGCTGTGTGGAGGTTCACAGCAGTAGAACTGGTGTCCACAGTGGTGCTAAGGTAACTGGAGGCGTTAGCAGCCAGCTCCCTCACACCACCCCAAGGGCCAGCTGGTCTAAGTGTTAACACTTTGGCTACCGGCATTGCTGCAGGCATCCCTTTCTGAATGGGTCATTGCTCCCGCGCAATGCCAGAAGGGCCCTGAAAAACTGGTGGCAGCTTTTACTAGGAGGTGGCTTCTCTGGTGCCCTTGGCCTCCATATTGCTCTCACCTGCCTCACTCCTCTGTTCAACCTATCCTAGGATTCAAACATTACCTGTGTTTGAATTGGGTTGCTTGTATTTTTGCTGTTGAGTTTTAGGAGTTCTCTATGTATTCTGGATATTGATTCCTTATCAGATATGATTTGCAAATATTTCATCCCATTCTGTGGGTTGCCTTTTTAACTCTGTTAATACTGTCTTTCCTTCCTTCCTTCCTTCCTTCCTTCCTTCCTCTTTTTCTTTTCTCTCTCCCTCTCTCTTTCTTTCTTTCTTTCCTTTCTCCTTCCTTCCTTCCTTCCTTCCTTCCTTCCTTCCTTCCTTTCTTTCTTTCTTTCTTTCTTTCTTTCTTTCTTTCTTTCTTTCTTTCTTTCTTTCTCCCTCAACCCCTTTCTTTCTGGTACTGGGGACTGAACACTTGGGTGCTTTATCACTGAGCCACATCCCCAGCCCTGTTTATTTTTTATTTTGAGATAGGGTCTTGCTAAATTGACCAGGTTGGCCTTGAACTTACAATCCTCCTGTATGGGCCCCCCCAAGTAGCTAGGATTACAGACATGCACCACCCCACCAGTGTATAAACCTGCATTCTTAAGGAATCTGAATCCTCAGAGTTAGAGTACTATAATTTTCCTTAACTTTACTATTAGACATGAAAGAAGAGGTACATCAGATAACCCTCTGGGTTCCAGACATTGTTCTTCCTGTCTTCATTATATAGTTGCAACCCAATTTCCCTTTGGTATTTGGGATCCATCACCCTAGAAAGGAAACCCCCCCTTTTTTTGTCCTGCACCCAGGTGAGTCTTAATTTCTAGATTAGTGGAACCATCATTGTATCTCCTGGTGAAAGGATTCCTCCCTCGGTGTAGTGGATGCTGCCAGTGCCCTTCACTCCCTAATACACTGGATGAATTTCCACTGCCAGAATCTGGAATTCTCTATGTGAAGGCTCTGTCTGGCTACTGGAGCCTGCTGGGCCAGCTGGGCAAGCTGAAAGTTCTTGAGAATTATGGATATAGCAACCCTCAGCCAGTAACTTGGGAATTGGTGGATAAATAACTGAGCTCTCTCGTCCCTCATGTAGGATGGTCCTGTGGCTCATGTTATTGCTGACTCCTTGAATTTCCCCACAGAATAAGGCTCCAGTTGCCCACATTCTTCACTTGCTTGATAACACATCCTTTATGAGCCTTCCTCCCTTCCTGTCACATTCCCACTCACTGGCTTGGTGTTCCTAGCATCACCCCTTTGAATCCTTGGCTCAAGTGCTACTTCTAGAGCCAAGGTCCAAAACCAACACAGTTGGTCTCTGAAGTGGTCCTAGTAAGAAGATCCCCAGTATAGAACTCTGGAATTGGATCATGCACCATCCAGATGGCAACAAGTATTCCACTGTTGAGGTAAATGGGGTACTAATGCTCACTGGAGCACTATATCATTGTGAATACTAAGCTCCTGTTGTGGTGGATTGAGATGGTAAACTGAGAGGCACTGGCTATGTAATAGCTCTAGCATTTGAGGTATAAGAGGGAAATAGTCATTTTAAGGATTGTGAGGTTGGCTGGTGGCTGTTACATGCTATTAACATGCTAAAAGGAAATCAGACAGGTTTGCATCAGCCAACTATCAACTCAGGGTGCGGTGTAAAAGCCAGAAGACCTTCATGGCATCGTTAAAGGAAGCTCTCATCTCCTGCACCTTATGCAGGGAAGACCGTGCTGAAAATCAGTCTCACAATCTGATTGTGAGAGTAGCAGAATTTTATACATAAAGCCCCAGCAGATCAGGGCCCTGAGAGGAAAGGAATAGAATCCTGAAACCCAATGTGGGAATATCCATTCTGGAAGCCCCAGATTATCCTCAATCCTTTGGACCAGCAGAAATGGCCTATCCCTCTTGGTGGAAGAGTAGCCTTCCCTTGTCTGATAACATGCCATATCCTCACCTGAGACAGATGCTTCACAAAGCCTGTGAGATCTCCCTTCTTCAAAGCCTGACCCTGGCTCCTCTCCATGATACTAGACTAATCATTCTGGTCAAGTCTTATCATGGATCAAGTGTGGAGGTACTATCACAAATGTGGAAAGAAATATATTATTCACCAAAAAAGCTATAGGATGTGGCTAACATGTACCAGAAGAAATTGGTTCACTTTGGGAGGCTGAGATAGAAGAATTGTGAGTTCAAAGCCAGCCTCAGCAATGGTGAGGCACTAAGCAACTCAGTGAGACCCTGTCTCTACATAAAACACAAAATCGGGCTGGGGAAGTGACTCAGTGACTGAGTGCCCCTGAGTTCAATCTCAAGTACCCCCTGCAAAAAAAAGGAAAGAAATTGGGAGAACAAGCTTGAGGTGTTTGGGAAGGGATCTTGAGAGTTTTGGACTGGAGTCAGGAAGTGGAATATAGGAAGAATAAGGGGGAGTAGGATACTCTGTCATGACTAAGGATTTAATTTTGTGTGTGTGTGGTGCTGGGGATTGAACCCAAGGCCTTGTGCATGCAAGGCAAAGACTCTACCAACTGGGCTATATCCCCAGCCTAGGATTTAACATTTCAAGGTTTGGCAAGGATACTGGAAGCCAGTTGCAATATGCCACTGAGAAAGCTCTACAAAGTTTGGGGAAAACATGGGTGACAGCTAATGAGAGAGAGATGTTGTAATTCCCTTAATGGAATACCAGGGAAGAGGACAAAAGGTTCAGAGAGGTGAGCATGACAGAATGAAATTATTACCATATAAGGGCAGAGAACCCTCCAACCTACTGTGTCTCAAAATACTCCCCTCAAAAATGTGCTAAGAGGGGCTAAGGTTGTGACTCAGTGGTAGAGCTCATGCCTAGCATGTGTGAGGCACTGGGTTCAATCCTCAGCACCACATAAAATAATAAATAAGTAAAATAAAGTTATAAAAATTTGATTAAAAAATGTACTAAGAAATGCACTAGTTGATGAGAGGCCACTGACATCTTTGTAGCTCAATGGCGACTACCCTCTTTAGGCCTAAGTTGATGGTAGTGGAAACTTCTGGGGAACTGGGCTTCCTGGAGTTAATGAGTATGATGGGCTTCTAGAACAGGAGCCAGGCGACACACTGAGTCATCAGAGGCAAGACAGACATAATTACCACAGTGGGCAGAAAGAGCAGAATTGTTAGCAAGGATCTGCTTTGATGTCCAGGAGACCATGGCATTCCTAGGCAGGTGGACAGCCAATGAGGTTATTTATTGACTTATATAACCAAAAACAAGCAAGAAGGAGAGAGCAGAAAACTGTTGTCAGCCACCACAAAGGAAGCTCCCAATCCTTTACCTGGTTCCCAGACCCAAACCACTTTTTCAGATGCAGAGCCCATTGATTCAGGGAGAATCTTACTATGCCACAGCAAGTTTGTATCATAGGGACTAGAAATGTGGTAGGACACTTACCCTAGCACGCACGTGGCCCTGGGTTTCATCCTTAGCACTGCAAAAAAGAAAAAAATGAATTTATATCATAGTTACTTGTGATCTTTTTTTTAAAAATCCCACTTTTATCCCCAAGGTACTGGCAGTCATTTATCAGAATGACTGTACACTGGATGTTGTAGATTGGATGTGAGGTGTACTCCAGCAGCTCATGTGCTAGACAATCCAAGAAGGTTCAGAGGAGAAATTATTGAGTAATGAGAGCCTTAACCTAATCAGCGAATTAATTCCCTGATGGATTAACTGAGTGCTAACTGAATGCAGGTAGGATGTGGCTGAAGGAGGTGGGTCACTAGGGGCAGACCTTGGGGTATAAATATTTGTATCTGGGGAGTGGAGTCTCTCTCTACTTCTTCTTTGGTACCGGGGGTTGAACTCAGGGGCACTCGACCACTGAGCCACATCCCCAGCCCTATTTTGTGTTTTATGTAGAGACAGGGTCTCACTGAGTTGCTAGCACCTTGCTGTTGCTGAGGCTGGCTTTGAACTCGCAATCCTCCTGTCTCAGCCTCCTGTCTCAGTGCTGGGACTCTCTCTACTTCTGATCATCATGGAGCTGCTTCCCTCTGCCATATTCTTCCACCATGATGTTCAGCCTCACCTTGAGCCCTGAGGAATGGAGCCAGCTATCTATGGACTGAAACATCTATGGACTGTGAGCCCCTAAATAAACTTTTCCTCCTGTACAATTGTTCTGGTGAGAGCTTTTAGTCACAGCAGAGAAAAAGCCGACAAAAACACTGGGTCAAGAGAAATCCTCAGATCTTGCAAGGCTTTGGATATTGTGAGTTGATACTGATACAGGGAACCCAAAATGCCATTACAGACATATGTTAGAGTAGGGTGTGTTACAGAGGCCAGGTGATCAAAGGAGACCTGACCCATAGATCAACCTGGTAACTATTTCCTGGTCCTGGGATATATCATTGGAACTGATGTATTTTGCAGCTAGCAAAACTCTCAGTTGGTTTCCTAAAATAAGAGTAGGAAAAGGCCAAGAGGAAATTAACCCCTCTTCCTGCTAAGATACTAAATCAAAAACAGTTCCGCCTCTCAGGTGATAAGGATAGAAGAACAGTGGTCCCCACAACATCTCCGTTTATTTATTTATTTATTTATTTATTTATTTATTTTTGGTACTGGGGATTGAACTCAGGGGTTCTTGACCACTGAGCCACATCCCCAGCCCTATTTTGTGTTTTATGTAGAGACAGGGTCTCACTGAGTTGCTTAGCACCTCGCCGTTGCTGAGGCTGGCTTTGAACTCGCGATTCTCCTGTCTCAGCCTCCCTAAGTGCTGGGATTACAGGCTTGAGCCACCACGCCCGGCTACATCTCCATTTAGCTTGCCATTCTGACCCTTGCAAAAAACCAGATGAATCATTGCAGGTGAGGCGAACATAGGCAATTAGAGGCCGCAACTGAGCTGCTGTGCTAGATGTAGAAGGTTTCTTAGAACAAACCAACATAGCCCCTGCCATTTAGTAAGTGCTGTTCATTTGGTGAAAGAAGATTAGGAGCAGTTTCCTTTCCCTTGGGACAGACAACAGTAGGAGTTCACAATCATCACCCAGGGCTTAACTCGTCTGCTTTCTGTCACAATATAGTCCAAGGGGACCCTGATCACTTTGGTATTCCACAGAACACCATGCCAATCTACTATATTGATGACACTGAGTTAATCAAATCTGGTGAGCAGGAAGTAGCACACACTCTGGAGGCTCTGACAAGAAGAAATCCTATGAAGACTCAAGGAGCTTTGTGAAACTTGAAGGGGTCCAGTCTGGCACCACCATGTACTTCCTGCCACTAAGGCAGAGGTGGGCCCCTTCAGATTTTGGAGATAGCATATGCCACACATGAAAAATACTGCTCCCACTCACTTATCAGGTAATGCGAAGGCTGCTGATTTTGAGTAAAGCCTCAAATAAGAGAGGATTTCATGTCCAGGCCAAGATGTAAATGTGCCTACTTGAGCCCTTATAACCCAGCAGATTCTAACTTTGGTTCATAAGGATGCTTTAGGGAGTGTCTGGTAAGCCCATGTTGGAGTAAAGAACTCACTTGATAATAAAGGAGATGTGACAGTGGACACATGACCATAAGATACATGGGTCCTGGAGCTGGGATTGTGGCTCAGTGGTAGAGCACTTGCCTAGCATGCGTGAGACACTGGGTTTGATTCTCAGCACTACATATAAATAAATAAAATAAATAAAGATCCATCAACAACTAAAAAAATATTTAAACAAATAAAACAAAAAAGATACATGGGTCTTATCATCACCCAGAATCTGCTGGTCTGGAGTTGGGGTTCTGTGCTGTCCTTAAAGATGCAGTACCCACTCTGAACTCGTGATCATTTTAGGGTGCTGCTGAATCCACAACAGCTAAAATACATGGTTCTAGGAACTAAGGAATAGCAATCAGAGAATTCTTCTCACCACCATTCCCAGGGACACACTGGGAATTCGAATTTCCCGCTCATGATTTCATTCTTTGTAAGACTAGTGATCATGATTCCTATAGGTGCATGGAGGAAACGTTTCTACCAGGACACTCACTAAGGATTTCTTTGAACCTAAAGCTTCTTCATGATCATGTTGAGCATGCAGGCTGGCAGGGAAAGGAGTTATTCATTGGCAGGGAGGGGCAATAGACCCTGATTCTCATGAGGAGATGAGATTTCTGCTCTGTAATAGGGACAAGGAAGAATGTGTCTGGGACTCAGAGGATTAATTGAGGCCCTGTTGATGCCATGCCTGATGGCATCGGAATGGACACTTGCCCCAAAACCATGACCAGTGTGGGTATGTAAGCCAGAGACTCAGATCCTTCAGGAATAACTTTTCACAATCTATAATCTACAACATTATACCAGTTCACAAAAGCCCATCAACTGATTAATGAATAAACAAAGTATATTATAGTCATACAATGGCATGGACAATAAAAAGGAATGAAATACTAATATATGCTACACCTTGGAAATATTATGCTAAAAAGTCAGTCACCAAAAAAAAAAAAATCCTAGATTGTATGATTTCATTCATATAAAATTTCCAGAAGAGACAAATCTATAGAGACAGAAAGTAGAATAGTGGTTGCCTATGGGGTGACAGGTATGGGGTTTCTTTTCAGGGTGATTGTAGATTTGTGTGGGGAGGGGTACTGGGGATTGAACCCAGGGTGCTTTACCACTGAGCCACATCCCCACCACTTTTTTTAAAATATTTTTTTAGTTGTAGATGGATGCATTATCTTTATTATTTATTTTTATGTGGTGCTGAGGATCAAACCCAGTGACTTACGCATGCGAGGCAAGCGCTCTGCCACTGAGCCACCGCCCTAGCCCCCCCACCACTTTTTTTTTTTTGAGACAGGGTCTTGCTAAATTGCTGAGATTGGCCTTAAACCTTCATTGTGGGGTTTTTTTTTTTCTTTTTTTTTCTTTTTGGTACTGGGGATTAAACTCAGGGGCACTCGACCACTGAGCCACATCCCCAGCCCTATTTTGTGTTTTATGTAGAGACAGGGTCTCACTGAGTTGCTTAGCTCCTCGCCATTGCTGAGGCTGGCTTTGAACTCAACAATTCTCCTGTCTCAGCCTCCCTAAGTGCTGGGATTACAGGCGCGCACCACCACGCTGGGCTTTCATTGTGGTTTTGACTTGCAGTTCCTTAATGACTGATGATGTATTTGAATATCTTTTCATGTGCATATTGGCTATTTGTATATCTTCTTTGGAGAAACTATTCAACTCTTTTGACCACTTTTAATTAGGCTGTTTGTCTTTTTCTGTAATTAATTTTTAAACTGACTTTGTTAATTTAATAAACATTTCTGTAAGTTGAAGTAATTTATCTGATAGTTTGTTTTCATCAGCTTTTGTATCTCTGTGACCAAAATACCCAACAAGAACAATTTAGGCTCTGGAAAGCAGTATGGAGATTGTTATGGTTTGGATGTGAGGTATCTCCTAAAAGCTCATGTGAGACAATGCAAGAAGGCTTAGAAGAGAAATGATCACTACAAAACCTTAATCCAATCAGTGAACTGATCAACTGATGGGATTAATTGAATGGTAATTGAAGGTAGATAGGGTGTGGCTGGAGGAGGTGGGGCATCTGGGATGTGGCTTTGGTGTATATTTTTATATCTGGAAAGTGGAGATCTCTCTCTCTCTCTCTCTCTCTCTCTCTCTCTCTCTGTTCCTGATCATCATGTGAGCTGCTTCCCTCTGCCATACTGTTCTACCATGATGTTCAGATTCACCTTAAGCCAAGAGGAATGGAGGCAGCTGTCAATGGACTGAGACCTCTGAAATTGTGAGCCCTCAAACAAACTTTTCCTCCTCTACAATTATTCTGATTGGGTCTTTTAGTCACAGCAACAAGAACAAAAAAAAGCTAACTGAAACAGAGATTCCTCAAAAAACTGTGAGTAGAACCACCATTTGACCCAGTTATCCCACTCCTTGGTATATATACAAAGGACTTAAAATCAGCATACTACAGTGATGCAGCCACATCAATGTTAATAGCGGCACAATTCACAATAGCTAAACTGTGGAACCAACCTAGATGCCCTTCAACAGATGAATGGATAAAGAAACTGTGGCATATATGCACAATGGAGTATTACTCAGCCATGAAGATGAACGACTTTATGACATTTGCTGGTAAATGGGTGGGTCTGAATAATATCGTGCTAGGTGAAATAAGCCAATCCCAAGAAACTAAAGGTCGAATGTTTCTCTGATATGTGGATGCTAACACACAATAAGTGGGGAGGGAGACAAGAAATTCAGTGGATTGGGGAATGAAGGGAAGTGGGGGGGATGGGAAAAGAAAAGACAGTGGAATGAATGCCACAACTTTCCTGTGTACTTACATGAATACACCACGGTGAATCCCACCATCATGTACATCCAAAAGAAATTAATTAAAAATAATAATAATAACTGTGGGTAAATGGCAGAAAGATCAATTGTGGGGAGGGACCAGGGGGAGGTAAAAGGAAGGGGAAGGAGAGGCACTGGGGTCTGGATTAGAATAAGATCTGGTCTATGCTTGTATAATTATATCAAAATGGATTCTACTATCACGTATAACTAAAAAGAACCAATAAAAAAGAAAGAAAGGAAAGGATAAGAACAATTTAGAGGAAGAAAAGTTTATTTTGGCTCACAGTATCAGAGGTCTCAGTCCATAGATGGTGGACTCCATTGCTCTGGGGCCAAGGTGAGGCACACATCATAGGAAGGGTCCAGCAGAGGAAAGCTGCTCCCTTCATGGCAGCCAGGAGAGAGAGGGGTAGGGGAGGAAAGAGGAAAGCAGGGGGATGGGCCACAGGGGAGGTGTACCCTTCCAGGGCACAACCCAGTAACCCACCTCCTCCAGCCATGCCCCACCTACCTATAGTTACCCCCAGTCAGTCCATCCTACTTTGGATGGACTGATTAGGTCACAGCTCTTATAATGTAATCATTCTACCTCTGAATATTTCTGCATTAACAGGAGCTTTTGGGGGATACCTCATATCCAAACCATAACAAAGGTTCTTTTAGATATTTTCTTCCTACACAATTGGGTCATTTGCCAAACAACTGGTTTGTTTCTTCCTCCCCAAATAGCAAGGATCTTTGTCTTATCTCCC
The DNA here is from genome assembly GCA_028644305.1 of Xerus rutilus. NCBI lineage: Eukaryota > Metazoa > Chordata > Mammalia > Rodentia > Sciuridae > Xerus > Xerus rutilus. Next base: position 17,093,118 of record CM053402.1, read on the forward strand.
ACCTCAGAAGGAAACGTTTCAATATTGTGTGATGTTTGCTAATATATGTGTGTGTGCATATATATATACACATATGTTTGTATATGTGTATATGTCATTTTTGCCATTCTGTAAATGGAATCCAGAGCTTTGCGCATGCGAGGCAAGTGCTGTACCACTGAGTTACATCCTCAACTCTTCATCTTTCTCTTCCTCTTCCTCCTCTTCTTTCTCTCCCTCCCCCTTCCCTGCCCTTCCGCTTTCTTCTTCCTCCTCCTCCTCCTCCTCCTCCTCCTATCATCCTTATTTTTCTTTTTCAGACAAGGTCTCACTACGTTTCCCAGACTGGCACTGAACTTGCCATCTTCTTGCTTCAACCTCTTGAGTTGCTGGGATCACAGGCAGGCACCACCATGCCCAGTGCTGTAGGTTTTTATAGATAGCCCTTATCAGGTCATAGAAGTTCCTTTCTATTCTTAGTTTGCTCTAAGTGTTAATCATTAATGAGTGATTGGGTTTTTTATTATTTATTTATTTTGGTACTGGAGATTGAACTCAGGGGCACTCAACCACAAAGCCACATCCCCAGCCCTATTTGTGTTTTATGTAGAGACAGAGTCTCACTGAGTTGCTTAGCGCCTCGCTGTTGCTGAGGCTGGCTTTGAACTCGTGATTCTACTGTCTCAGCCTCCCTAAGTGCTGGGATTACAGGCTTGTGCCACCACGCCCGGCTGAGTGGTTGTTTTTATTAATGCCTTTTCTGTTTATGAGACCAATGTATGGTTCTTATTCTTCGTTCATGTTCATGTGGATTATTACATTAAATAATTTTCTAAAGTTATCCAACTCTGGGGACTCTCCATTAGATTTGACAACTAATAGATTACTCATTGACAGATATGCGAGGGGCTACTGGTGCACACCTGTAATCTCAGGTAATCCCACCTACTGAGGAGAGGGGCTAAGGCAAGAGGATCACAAATTTGAGGCCAGCCTTCTCCACTTAGGGAGACTCTATCTCAAAATAAAAAAAGTAATAAAAAGGGCTAGTGTTAGATCCCCCCTGGGTTCAATCTCCAGTACCAAAACCCAAAAGTAAGATAAGAGAAGTTTGAGAAGTTTGGCTGTTTTGGGCAGAGGAGAGAATGAGAAATGAGGGAGAGGAGGGTATCTCTGATCTGTCTGTCTGTATCTATCATCTATCTCTCTATTGAGATCGACCCCTTTATTGTCAAGGAGCCAGTTTTACAACTGTGGGAGCTGGTTTAGGCAAGTACAAGATCTGCAGAGCAGGCCAGCAAGCTAGAACCTGGCAGAATTGCATCTTTTTTTAAAATATTATTTTAGATGTTGATGGACCTTTATTTTATTCATTTATTTATATATGGTGCTGAGAATCGAACTCAGTACTTCACACATGCTAGGCACGTGCTCTACCACTGAGCCACAACCCCAGCCCCAGAATTGCATCTTCCTCGGGGAAAACTCTGTTTTGTTCTTGAGACCTGGTAACTGCTTGGTCGAGGGCCACCCAGAACATCAAGGCTAATTCCCTCTACTTGAAGTGGAGTGTACATGTCAATTGCAAGTCCCTCCCCGGCAATACCTACAGTAGTGTTTGAATGACTAGATATTGTCAGCTTGCCAAGTGGACCCAGAACCAAATATCACATGGTTCTAGTGGAATTTGTCTGATGTTGATCTCCTGATTAGACTGGGTTCATGTGTTATGAAGAGCAAGATCACAGAGCCCTGAGCCCAGGCATGGTCACTTACACCTGTAGTCCCAGCGACTCAGGAGGCTGAAGCAGGATGCCAGCCTTGGCAGCTTAGCGAGACCCCTGCCTCAAAGGCACTGGGGATGTAGCTTAGTGATACAGCACAATCCCCAGTACCACGAAGAAGAAGGAGGAGGGAACGGAGGGAGAAGGAGGAGGAGGAGGAGGAGGAGGAAAAGAGATCACAGAGTTATGCCATCATATCAAGAGAAATACTATCAATATAACTGGTGACGAAGGAAGCTGACCCAACTTCTGGCTGAGGTAGGGTTTCTGTCTGCAGGTACTTCTCACCCCCTTACAGCTTTTCAAACTGAACTCTAGGTGCCGTGTATCCTTAATGAGTAGGGAGTTTTACCTCCAACCTTGATGGTGGAATATCTGTACATATCATTTGGAACTCTTCTCCGTGACAAATTTGTCTCTTTTCTCCCTTTCATTAATTTATCCAATCATTTAAATATATCAGTGTGGATTCATTAATATTTATTTTGTACTTTGGGTTATAATCCAACACGAGTGTTAAATAAAAATTACAACAGGGGCTGCCGCGAAGGCTCAAAGGTAGAGAGCTGCCCTAGCATGCACAAGCCCTGCGTTCAATCCCCAGCACCTCAAGAGAAAAAAGATAAACATGACAAGAGTTCCTTTGTTTGGCCTAAACTCATTCATTAGACCCAAGAGATCTGGATAAAAATCAAAATGGAGTCGCTCATGCTCCAGTTCCACATCAACAAGCTGAAATTGGACTGTTTACCTGACCTTCCAGGAAATCAGCATGAAAAAATAACAGTCAAATTTCCCCAACAGGTTAGTTTCCATTGGCATGGTAATGAATTTTCCTTCGCCTTTAATGCTTATGTTCTTAAATCTTCACAAAAAGTAAATAATTTTACGTTAAGTAATTCGTTGTTTTTCTATTGCTTTGTGTCCTTGTCCCCGCTTTACAAAGAAAGTCACTTTGAAATGGTCAATTCACTTTTTGTTCCTTTCTGCTTTCTTCAGCCTTTCTCCATCAGTAAAATCAGTCTCCTCTGTTGGCCCATTGGAACACTTATCCTGTGAATGAAGTTTTGCCCAATTCCAGAATTGAAAAGAATACCAACTGAGATCATTGAACTAAATTGTTGTAATTTTGTTCTCTGGCACTACTTGTTTTGTTGCTCAAATTGTTCTAGTGTCAGCCATCGAGAACTGCATAGTATATTTTTCCCATCTTTTTTTTTTAACTCGGGGGTGCTTAACCCTGAGCCACATCCCCAGCCCTTTTTATTTTTTATTTTGAGACAGGGTCTCACTAAGTTGCTTAGGGCCTCACTAAATTGCTGAGACTGATTTTGAACTTGTGATCCTCCCGTCTCAGCCTCCCAAGATGTTGGGATTACACGCATGTGCCACTCCGCTTGGCTCCCATCTTCTTACCATTACTTTTCAACATCCATGTTTTACAAACATTTATTGAACACCTACTATATGCTATGCCCTGTGCTAATCATACAGGATCTACATGTAGTAGAGGAAGAAGGAAGCTCCAAGTTAGAAGTTAAACAATTTGTGGGGGTTTTTTGGTGTTTTTTTTTTGGTACTGGGGATTGAACTCAGGGGTACTCGACCACTGAGCCACATCCCCAGCCCTATTTTGTGTTTTATGTAGAGACAGGGTCTCACTGAGTTGCTTAGCGCCTCGCTGTTGCTGAGGCTGGCTTTGACCTCGTGATTCTCCTGCCTCGGCCTCCCTATGTGCTGGGATTACAGGCTTGAGCCACCGCGCCCGGCTAGAAGTTAAACAATTTGAACATTAGTCTTTGAACATCAGCAGGAAGTGACCAGTTTGAATTTGGGCTTCAGAAGGTCATGCAGGTAAAAGGAAGCCAATGGATGGTTCTATGCTGATTGTCTTGGTAGGGTGGAAATTTTGCAGTGACTTGCAGGTTGCTGGCTTGAGCAATGGGTGGATCGGGTGTAATTGGCTAAGACAGGGTACTGTGGTTATGAGAGTGTGTGGAGTGGAGGGAGAAGAGTTTACGGAAGAGGAACTTTGGGGAACACTAACATGAGGAAGGTGAGCAAACCAAGAAGACAGACAGGAAACCGTCAGAGAGAGAGGAGGGGACCTGGGGAACAGATATTTCTAAGAAGGAAGAGTCTGCATAGGTCAGATGCTACAGAGAACCCAGCTGCGGACCTGGGAAGTGTGGAGGGGATATGGCAACGAAAAGATTATTTGTGGAAAAGGGGAAAGGAGAGGAGCCAGCTGCAGAGAGCAGAGGACAGAGGAGAGGTGAGGAAGAGGAGAGCTTGAGCCGGGGCAATGGCGCACGCCTGTAATCCCAGCACTTAGGGAGGCTGAGACAGGAGAATGGCGAGTTCAAAGCCAGCCTCAGCAACGGCGAGGCGCTAAGCAACTCAGTGAGACCCTGTCTCTACATAAAACACAAAATAGGGCTGGGGATGTGGCTCAGTGGTCAAGTGCCTCTGAGTTCAATCCCTGGTTAAAAAAAAAAAAGAGCTTTAGTTTCTGAGTAGTTGAGCTATGAAGTGCAGGAGCTCTGGGGTTAAGATTGTCTGGTTGTTTTAGTGAAATGGACTTGAGCTCATTTATGGGCTGTGGTAGTCAGAGGGGCAATGAGCAGCCTTCGCCCCCTGGAGGACAGGTGGTGTCATTACAGACAAGTTTACAGGTGTTGGGGGAGGGGAGAGGATTTAGTAAATTTTTCAATATCCCAGGGCATTTGCTGAGGGGAGAGAAATCCTCACTATTACCTGAACTTGGTTTCATGTCCCACTTATTAATCTTGTGAATTTATCGAATCCTGATAGCTGTTTAAACAATATCTCTCTAATATTCTGCCAAATAAAAATTAACTTAGCAATTTGACAAATTTTTCCAAACATTTAAAACATGAATTACCCAAACAATGACAATAAAGTAATTCCAGCTACCTGAGAGGTTGAGGAGGATCTAGCCTGGGCAACATATGGAGGCCCTGCCTCAAAATAAAAAACTAAGAGGGCTACAGATGTATCTCAATGGTTCAATCCCTAGCACAGAAAAAGAAAATGACAATAAAAATATTGTATCACATTTACTATGTGCCAGGCTCTGTCTGAAGAACCTTACATGCGTTCTTCATTCAATCCTCATGACACTATGAAAAATGTATTACGGTTTCTGCCTGGTTCCCATTGTACAGTTGAGACTGAAGCCCAGAAAAGTGAAGTAACTTGCCTAAGGTCGCACAGGTGGTGGGTATTAGAGTTGGGATTGGAATTCAGTCACCTGGGCCTCAGAGAATTTGCTTCACTGACACTCTGTAATGAAATAACAGCTGATTTTTCTAAACACTTCAAACACCTTACACAATTGGTAAAACATACACAAAACATTATAAATATAAATAAAGAAATTATATCAAGCAAGCTGAAGACTTTTTTTTTTGCAGTGGTTAATTTCTAGTGATCTAAACTGTCTTTATAGTACAGCTGAGAATAAATTTAGTGCCACCAAGTAGAGGCAGCACTTCTGTCCTTGTTTGGTTTTTTACCTTCAACTCATGCCCCTGGGCTCCTGCGGGAGCCTGTCCTTGAGAACAAGCATGTTTCCGGCTCTGGGCGTCCTGTCTGTGGGTCCTGCTACTTCTTGCGCCTGGTTTATTTCAGGTCACCTAATTCTCCTTCTCTCCCTGATGTGAAATGGTCTCTGGTCAACCCGGCCCTCGGTACTTCCCCTGCCATCCTGGACAGCTTCCTAACTTCTTGGGATCAACTAGATATTTGAGGCCCGTTCTCACCTTGTTTTTCCTACCCCAGGACACAGAATCCACCAGCATCCTGGGAATCTCATTTCCTTTGCATTGGAATTCATTAGAGAGCAACTCTGGGTGTTGGCGGAAGTTGGCCTGGGCCGTGGCCTCCTGCAGAGAGCAGCCCAGGTGTGAGCAGACACAGCCTGGAGGGGGCTGCTGGGCAGATAAGGCAGAAGGTGAAGCTGTCCATCTACGGCAGGTGCTGCCAATCAGGGCAGCTGCTCTTCAGGCTTTCCCTTTAGAGACAGAAGGGATGGCGGGAGCTGCCAAGCTTCCATCATCCCTCGTCAACACACCGGCTGCACTGTTTGGAGTGTAACTGTTTACCTCTCTGCTAAGTCACGGGAGGGAAACCCTACTCCCTCCTGGGGTTTGCTGGTCGAAGTGAGGCAGGGCTGGGATTGGATCATGGGACGCCCCCGTGGGCTCTGGGCTGCTGCCTTCCTCTGCACAGACCCAGGACTCTGTGCCCTTGCTTCCCTGGACCCCCTCCCCTGGCTCCTGTGCCCCTCAGCCCGGTTTTCTGTCCGTTCCCCACATGGTGCCCAATACACGAAGGTCTAAAATAAATGGTTGTGGATTGACTCCACGAATGAATAAATGAATGAACTCCCTCATCTTCTCAAAGTGGAGGCTAGTAAACCCCATTCCTCCTATTTCCGTAGAATATGCAGACACAGACTGGAAACCCCGCCCCCACCTCCTCTTCTAAGCTGCAGCAGGACTCGGGTTTTTTTTAAATCCAAGGCAGGACATCTCAAGTCTCACAGCTGACAGCATTGGGTCCTGAGATAGGGACCTGGGACTGAAGACAAGGAAGAAAATGTGCTTTACTTCCCACTCCACCCTCCAAGGGCCCCTTCAGCACCACTGGCCAGGAGCCAAATGAAATGAACCCACGCAGGGACCTGCCTGAGGCTCTGGGTCCTGATTGGCTGTTCCAAGATCAGTTCAAAAAGAAACAAGAGAGCCGGGTGTGGTGGCGCATGCCTGTAATCCCTGCACTTTGGGAGGCTGAGACAGGAGAATCGCGAATTCAAAGCCAGCCTCAGCAACAGCGAGGTGCTAAACAACAAAGTGAGGCCCTGTCTCTACATAAAACACAAAATAGGGCTGGGGATGTGGCTCAGTGGTCGAATGCCCCTGAGTTCAATCCTGAGTATGAAGAAAAAAAAAAAAACAAGGGGCCTGAGGGAGGGGGAGCTTGGCTTGGGGGTTCTCTCTCCATTTCCAGGCCCGTGGAGGGATAGTTGAGTCACTGAGGCAAGTCTGCTGGAGTCTGGTTGGCCTCCCACACAACAGAGACTGAGCCATACAGAAGGAATGGCGGTTTCCCTTGCAAAATCTCCCTAGAGCTCAACCTCCCTGCTGGGATTGGGGGTGGGCAGCTCCAGGCCCCATCTTTGAGACAGTTCACAAAGGAGGAGAAGCTAGGATCAGGGATTCTGGATCCAGAAATCTTACTTCTGTCTTCCTTTCAATCAGGCTTTGGGGCATCTCCCTTCTCTCCCTTCTGGAAGCATCATGAGGTGGCAGAGGTCACTGGTCTCAAGGTCTAGCATATAAAGATGGAGGGCTCCTGTAGGAGACCCCCATGCTGACTGAGGTTTTCTCCTAAAAGTGACAATAGTTAGTATTCATCAAGCGTCCCTATGTGCCTGGTGCTGGACCAAGGGCTTCCCATGCGCTGTTCTACTCTCCAGGAGGCTGGATGTTGCAATGAAAAACTTGAGACTTTAGAGACCTCTGGGAACTTATTCAAGGTCACACAATTAGTACAGAAGCAAGACTAGCTCAGAGTCATTGGCTCAACCACATCCCCAAAACACACTAATGGTAGGGGACACACCCATAGGCCAAGCCTTGTGACAAACTCTGCCATCAGCTGTCAGCCTGGGGCCCCAAACATCTGGCTCAGCAGATAGAAGGGACCAAGAGGGGCTGCTGCTGAGCCCTAGGGAGGGGTCATCCCTCAAGTCTGGGTGTGGTGCTTTTCTGGGGAAACATCTCTCTCCTCCTCCAGCAGAGGCAGAAAGAGTTTCCCAGCAAAGAAAGAATCCTCATGGGCTGGGAGAGGAGGCCTGGACCAACAGGGACCAGGCTGCCCTGAAGAGGAGTGGGTCAGCCACAGAGAGGGCACCCAGGGGATTGGTGGGAGACAAAAGGAGAAGCAAGACTGGGGAGATGGAAACTGATCACCTGCAAATCCCTCCTCAGCCCTCAGCTCCTCCAGAAGCTGTCTAGCTGTGTAGATTAACATTAGGAAAAATGTGCAACCAGGAACACATTCTTCCCCAAAGCATGCTTCCCCCCACCTGCCCCTCTCTCTCCATTGCCCAGACCTGGCCAAGGAGCTGGGTGGCCCATCACCTGTTACTCTAAGGCGTCATGTGGAATCTCTGCTGCAATGGTCCATATTTTAACAGTGTTTGATTGGTTTTAAATGAAGTGTACGTGAGGAGAGGGAGGCATTCTTTAATGCCGGGATTCCCCTTGCACAGCAAGGGTTGCCAGGGAAGCCAAGCGCCATGGCGCCAATAATCCCAGTGGCAAGTTCAAAGCCAGCCTCAGCAACTTAGCAAGGCCCTAAGCAACTGACTGAAACCCTGTCTCAAAATAAAAAATAGGGCTGGGGTTGTGGCTCAGTGGTAGAGCGCTTGCCTAGCATGTGTGAGGCACTGGGTTTGATTCTCAGCACCACATGTAAATAAATAAAGTCCATTGACAACTAAAAATTTTTTTTAAAAGATTATTTAAAAAAATAAAAAGGGCTGGGGATGTGACTCAATGGTTAAGTACCCCTGGGTTCAATTCCTGTACAAAAATAAAAGCATTGCCATGTTATCCAGGGTGTGCACTTCTAGACAGCACCTCCCCACCCTGGTGGTTTCAGGGTGCTTCCTGAGGTGAATATTTTGACCCTCACAGCAGAGGAGTTGGCTTGGTGGTTCCGAGTATTTCCAAGGCACGGCCTAGGGTACAGAGGCGCTTTCTGGTGGGCGTTGGACAGCCGGTACAGCCCAGCATCTGTCCTTCCCACATCCAGTTCTGAGCTCCCACGGCTTGGTGATTGCTCTGCAGGTTCCCGACTCGCAGGCAGGCCTTGGGGACCTAGAGGAAGGGAAGGAGGACTGCAGTGGAGGTCCTCACAGACTTCAGTGGACCCTAAGAGGACGGCCTGTAACCTGCACTGGGGCCAATCACAGACCAGGAGGTGGCTGGGCTGCGAAGGAACTGAGTTCAATTTTAAAGTGAACCTGGTAAAAGGGAGACCTGGATGGGCAGGGCACAGCTGAGGACAAAGAGCAAGCTCACAGCCAGGCCGGAGGAGGAATTTGGACTTAATGTGGAGACCATAGTGGGCAGCTGGGAAGGGCAGAGATAAGAAAGAGCACAGGAGTGCTGGGTGGGGTGGGCTGGCCTGGATCTCAGGGGGGAGGAGAAGGAAGGGGAGCAGGTCTTACCATGCAGATCCCAGTGTACCCCCACCACACTAGGCCCTGATACATGTCCTTGCACCCCACCCTCACCCCACCCCCACAGGCTCTCTGCCCCACACAGGATCCTTCAGATATGGTCTTCCTCATACTCGGGACCCATCCCCTGCCGCCTGGGCCCAAAGTGGGCAGAGCTGGGTACAGTTTGGGCTCCTGGGCAGTGACTCCCCACCTGCTGTCCAGGGGCCATCCTAGTTCTACTAGCCAAAGCTACAGGCTATGGTCAGTCTAGTGGGTTACAGTTTCCACTCTGCTGCTGCCCACATGTGTGTCTGGCTCTCTCCAGCTGGAACCCTCACCCATTGCAAGTCATTTTTGGGGGGGGTACTGGGGATTGAACTCGGGGTACTCAACCACTGAGCCACACCTGCAGCCCTATTTTGTGTTTTATGTAGAGACAGGGTCTCACTGAGTTGCTTAGTGCCTCGCTGTTGCTGAGGCTGGCTTTGAACTCCTGATTCTCCTGTCTCAGCCTCCCAAAGTGCAGGGATTACAGGCAAGTCATTTTCTGGAGGATTTTTCTCTCCCTTGTCCTATCCCAAGCTTTGGACCCCAGCAATCTGCATGCAGAATCTAGTTCCAGCTTGTGAGCTGTATGACCTTGGGAAAATTACTTCACCTCTCTGCTCCACTTTCTTCAAGCATTGTGCAGATTAACTGAGCATGTATAAGGCTTCTAAGTAAAGACAACTCTACGTATTGAAGAGTAGTCTTTGTGCCCTGTGATCCATAAAGACTCTGAGGGTCAGAGGTTAATACATAATGTCTCAGCAGGGAGAAGGAGCCTGGGTTTCAACCTCTTGGCCTTTTTCTGAGACTCAACTCACTGGGTGACTTTAGTGGGTGTGAACAAATGAATGAGGGAGCTGTCACTGCTGGTTGACTCTGTCCCTTTGAAGCCCTGGAATTTCTGGGGACTTGGGAGCCAGCCTAGACCTGCTCTATCCACTGTGCTTCAGTCCCAGGGACTGAGGGATCAGTGATGGGTGAAGTGTACAAGAAGGAGATTCAGGCCACCGCAGAGTAGCTCGGAAAGCAGAGATGACCTTGGAGGTTAGCCCTGCAGAGTACAGGGATGATGCTGGGATACAGGGACACCAGAGGGCCCCACTCATCCTTCAGGATGCCCCCTTCTGAAGCCTTCCCTGATTGCTGGACTCTAATCAAAGAATGTCCTATTAGAAAATGAAAAGTTGGCCAGAGGTGGTGGCGCACACCCGTAATCCCAGCAGCTCAGGAGGCTGAGGCAGGAGGCTGAGGCCAAATTCAAGCCAGCCTCAGCAACTTAGCAAGGCCCTAAGCAACTCAAAATAAAAAATAAAAAGGACTGAGAAGCTGGCTCAGGTGCCCTTGGGTTCAATCCCTGGTACAAAAAAGAAAAGAAAAGAAAAGAAAAAGAAACAAAAGTTGCAGCTCAACTTTCTGAGCTGTGTGCCCTGTTACTTCATGTGACAAAGGCTAACCATTTAATTCAGCATCCAGCCATTTCTAGACAGCTTTCAGAAATTAGCTCAGGTAATCCTCCTAAAGGGCCAGGGAGGAACAAGTTATATGTTTGGTACCTGCGGTCTAAGGTCCAGGGAAGTTTGCAAGTCTTACTTATAGGAGCATTGGTCTAGACTCAGGACCCGGTTCCCTGGTTCCAAATCACATGCATTCTGTTCACTACAGCAACTTGCCTGAGGTTAGAGCTGCCTCTCAGTGCTTAACGCAAACTGTCTCCTAGCAGCCAGAGTAAAAAGGGAAAGCTGATGAGTTAGGCAGTTCTTCCTTGTCTGAACCAAAGAAACCTATCAGCTCATGTGAAGTTCCACACTCGCCTGTCTCCCTGCCTATCTTTCTTTCTCTCTCTCTTCCTTTTTTTCTTTCTCTTGAGATGGGGTCTCAATATGTTGCCCACTCATGATCTCCAACATGGACTCAAGTGATACTCCCACCTCAGCCTCCTGAGTAGCCCGGATTATGGGCACATGCCACTGTGCCAGGTTTATTTCATGAATTCTATCATCTCACCATTGATTAGCAAGAAAGTTATGAGACTTTTCCCCAACAACCATAAATCACGCTGACCCCTTAGAGGCTACAGGCATGCACGAAGTGAGAACTTGGCATGGAATTTCCCAGGGACATGGCGTTGGCACACAGCCAGTGAGCATTTCCTGGCCTCTAACATGATCCAGGGCAGAGCTGAGATTGGAAGGCGCCTGTGAAGCGGAAAGAACTGAATGAGCCCCGGAGTCGGAGAGCAGTTTGAATCTTGGCTTTTTTTTTTTTAATTTTTTTTTTTTTTTTAGTTGTAGATGGACACGATATCTGTATTTTATTTATTTTTATATGGTGCTGAGGATCGAACCCAGTGCCTCACGCACACGAGGCAGGCGCTCTACCACTGAGCCACAATCCCAGCCCCATGAATCTTGGCTTTTTTGCCAACTGTCTGACCTTAGAGGAGTTACTCTTAGTACTCCAAGTACAAATTACCCTCTGAATATTCTCTCTGAACCCATTCTCAAAGCAGGAATTGAGAATGTATTTCTCAAATCAATGTCATGGAGAGTCATTTAATCAGTAAGAATTTTGAGCCTAATTTTTTTTTAAAGCCCAGACTAGCCTCAAACTCCTGGACAGAGGCAATCCTCCTGCCTCAGCCTCCCAAGTACCTGGGACCACAGACTCAAGCTACCTCACTGGGCTTAAAGACTACTTTTTGCTGGGCTCAGTGCCTAGACACTGGAGATTCCGTTCTGGATAAGCATAGCCAAGAACTTGTCCTCATGGAGCTTATGCAAGAAAGAATAGTAGCCGGGCACAGTGGCACATGCCTGTAATCCTGGTGGCTTTGGGAGGTTGAGGCAGGAGGATCACAAGTTCAAAGCCAGCCCCAGCAACTTAGCAAAACCCTAAGAACTGAGACCCTGTCTCTAAATAAAATACGAAAAAGGGCTACAGATGTAGCTCAGTGGTTAAGCGCCCCTGAGTTTCATGCTAGGTACAAAAAAAAAAGACAGAAAGAGAGAGAAATAATAGTAAACAAATAAATGATCAGAGATCTGCTGGTAAGTAAGAGATAAATTAGCAGATGATAGGGCTGAGGATGTAGCTTAGTGGTACAGCATTTGCCTGGCGTGTAAGGCCTTGAGTTTGATTCCTAGGATCAAGGGCGAAATTTTAGCAGGCAATAGGATTTTGGCTGAGATTGTTACATGCTTTTTAATTTCCATTCTCCTTTTTTTCCTGTGTAATAGAATTTTGGACACACGACTTCCCAGAATAAAACTACACTTCCCAAGCTCCCTTGAAGCAAAGTGCAACCAACTAACTAAGTCCTGATCAATGGAACGGAAGTAGAAGCAAATCTGGAAATGCCCTTAAGGAGAGGAGGCATATTTCTCTTTACTTCTTTCTCCTTCCTGCTGGCTGGAATGGAGAGGTGGTGGCTAACACTCAGGCAGTCATATCAGACCATGAGAAGAAAGTCACTTGCGGAAAATGTCACAAAGTAGAAGGAACTGCAGAACACTCTTGCATCCCGGCACCTCCAACCTCCAGAGTTTTAAATCAGAGAGAAATAAACGTCTCTCTTGCTTAAGCCACTAAGATTTTGAGTTTTCTCTCGCACATGGAACATCCTGATTTTCCTGACAGTGATGGAGTGGTTAGGGATTATGTCCAATTGGGTGGCCAAAGGAGGCCTTCTGTGAGGTTGAGAAGGAGGCAGCTAAAGGGAGGTTGGGAGGAGCGTCCAAGCAGGAAAGACCTGTGCATTTGAGGACCAGCAAGAGGGAGGCAAGTAGAGGACAGGAGAGGCCCTGCGTAGGGAATGAGCGTTGTTCCACACACTGGAAAGTCACAAAGGATTTTACTTACGGGACTAATGTCATAGGATTTATGTTTTTCTACTTTTTTTATTTTTTTGGTACTGGAATTGAACCCAGGGGTGCTTTACCATTGAGCCATATCCCTAGCCCTTTTTATTTTTCAAGACAGAGTCTTCTTTAGGGTCCTGCTAAGTTGCTGAGGCTGGCCTTGAACTTGTGATCCTCCTGCCTCGGCCTCCCGAGTTGCTGGGATTACAAATGTGAGCCACCACACCTGGCCCAATTTGTGTTTCTAAAAGGCCACGCTGCTGTGTGGCAGCTGCACTACAGGGGCCCAAGTGAAGCCAGGAGGCAGGAGACTCCTGGGGTGATCAGGAGAGGTAGTGCAGAGCAGAGGGAGAAAAAATAAACAGGTGGACCTGGTGGAACAGACTAAAATTGAACATGGAGGAGGGAAAGAAAGGGTCAAGAAAGCGGCTCAGTTTGGGGGTTTAAGGAACCAAGTGAGAGGAGAGGGCCAGAGGAGGCCTGGAATTTGTTCCTTGCTTGTTGGGTTTTAGGGAAATGACTCATGCGGCCTTCCTCAAATATTAGTTGTCTCACCTATGCTTTTGGCAGGGAGGCAGGAACCTATTTTTTTGCATTGATTCCATTCAAGTCAACAAACAACTAGCAACTATCAAGCACTGCCAGAGCCCCAGGCCAGAATTGAGGGCCTGGGTGATGGTCGCTGTCCTTGGAGCTCGTGGTCCTTGGAGGAGAGAGGCAAGATCATGGAGCACCTGGTCGGTAGAGCAGAGTGGCGATGGCGCGGGAGGGCTCCAAGCTGAGCCCTCCATCTCCAGGGCTGGGGTCGGGCAGGCAAGTATCAGAGTCAGGATGCCAACATTGAGTCCTGAGGTGCAAAGCCAAGCAAGTTTAGAAAGGAAGGTGTCTCAGGATGAGAAGACCCAGAAGCCAAGAGAACAGGGAACACACAGAGAAGGGAAGTGTCAGGCTGGAGAGCACACAGCCCGGCCGCGAGGTCCCTGAGCAGACCCCGTGTCCCGGGACACATCGCTTTGCGGAGCTCCGGAGAGCCACTTGGGGAAACCCCACTCACCCTTTAAGACCTTGCAAGAATCTTCCTTCTCCATCATCCTTTTCCTCAGCTGTCAAGGGACACTGTAGAACTTCAGTTGATGTCTGTGGAAGAATGCTCAGGGGGAATTATCTGTGAACAGTTCCACTTGGCTTTCCCCAGACAGACAGAAGCCTCTTTCCTCCCACGATCTCCTCAAGGCCCTGAGGGTGCTGGCGAGGCAGGCGATAGGGCACAGGAGTCTGGAGGAGCGGCTCCAGGCTGAGGGCCCTTCCAGGTCCACTCCCTCCCGGCACCCTCTCATCTCAGCTGTAATGATGACCGTCCATTCCTAAAGTGTGTGTGCTCTGCTCCTCTTCCATTCACGCCCAGATGGCTCTGTGGCTGCATGTCTGTTGCATCTTTGGTCCTGATGCCACCAGGGAGGCCTTGCCCTCTCTTCCCCTGAGGAACTTCTTCAAGGTTCAGCTCAGGTGATTCTCTGGGGACATCTCACACGTCCCAGGTTACTTGTTCCTCAGCCGCTACTCTTTCTCCACATCCCTGTCAGCACACTGGTTATTTTAATTATTTAATTTTTTTGTAGTTCTGGGGATTGAAATCAGAGCCTCTCTACCACTGAGCTACATCCCAGCCCTTTAAAAAAATTTAAGACAGGGTTTTACTAAGTTGCTGAGGCTGACCTCCAATTTGTGATCCTGGGGCTGGGGTTGTGGCCCAGTGGTAGAGCGCTTGCCTCGCATGCGTGAGGCACTGGGTTCGATCCTCAGCACCACATACAAATAAATAAAATAAAGATACTGTGTGCATCTACAACTAAAAAAAATTGTTTAAAAAAAAAGGTAATGTGTCCATATACAACTAAATTTTTTTTAAAAAAACACTTGCAATCCTCTTGCCTCAGCCTGTCAAGTGGCTGGAATTACAGGCGTGTGCCCCCTCACCCAGCACACCCTGTGGTCATTATGTGCTGTCAACCATTCTTCTCACTGGACAAAAGCTCTTGAGGATGGCACCATGCAGCCCACAGCCCTGGCTGCCACCTGGTATCTGGAGATGCTCTGCTCTGGGTTCCTTCTCCCAATGCCTAACTCAGGCCCTTACCTGCATGGAGAGAAGCTGTGCTTTTACTCTCCTTCCTATCTGTCATCCCATTTGGTACCCACAGCCCAGAGAAGAAAAGGAAGACCAGGGAGGGGACGTGGCCAAGCAACACCACACAGCTAGGTGGCAGAGCTTCCTTCCCAGGCAGTTCCAAGTGGCCCAACTTTGGGCTATTTCCTTTTAATGCAAAATCCTAGGGGGTCTGGGTTTCCAACCCTTGGGGACCCGGGAAGCCATATGTTTAGAAGACAATGGTTCCAGTGGCATGTCCTCCCTTGCCAGACCCCATTCCCTCTGCTGGGCTCCTGGTCCTGGCCACCCCCCCCCCCGCACCTGATCTAGATGGCCATTCCCTTTCAGTTTCTGCACACCAGGGCCCACCATGCCACAGGCCCTTCCTTCCTCCTTCAGGGGTGGCCGAGGTAGCTGCTGTTTGCACAGCTTTGCAGAGGACCTGAGGACAGCAGCTGAGAGTCAGCCACTGGGCATTGAAGAAGAGATGCATGATTATGAGATGGATCTGCCCTCAGGGGTCACAGGACCAAGTGGACACCTCATTATCAAGCCCATGGCACAGGACAGATCACTTAACGGCCCTTGAGCCCTCCTCTCCTACCTAGGCTCAGTCTCGGCTCCGCAGGCCAAGAGAGAGAGAGAGCAGGAAGATCTCCAGCTGCTCCAGCAGAGTCCTTGGGCAAGTCACCTCTTTCTCCACTCTGACTGGCCTCATCTGTAAGAAGCAAACACAATAATAGACAGTGCCACCGCGGGGGGGCTGCAGAAGCTCAGCAAGATGAAGTGTGTGGAGAGCTGGCACAGTGCCCTGAACAGAGCAGTGCTGGTCCACTGGTCATTCTGCTCACGAGAAGCCACTTGACTGCTCTGTCCTTTTAGTTCCCTCCCTTGTAGACTGGGCAGTTGGGAAGATGGAGCGTGGCCGCAGGTGAAACTCAGCATGGTTCCTGCATGGAGCTCCTCCACGCACTGGAGCATTCTGGCTTAGGTCCGGGTCACTGCCCTTTAGCTCTGTGCCAGGACTCAGCCTGGAGCAGGCTAGTGGGCGAGACCAGTGATGGTTCTGGAATTGTGGGCTGCGCCTATCTATCTCTCTGTGCCTGTCTCTCTCTGAATTTCTATTGTTCAAGCCTCAACTAGGGAACCTTCAACACTCGCACTTGGTAGATGAGGAAACTGAAGCCAGGGACTGTCTGGAGCTCCCACGGCCCCCCGTCACTGTCAGAGCCAGGGCTGGGGCAGACTCCTCCCTCTGGCCCAGAGCTGTGTCCACAGCACCCATGTCTGTGTGCTTTAATCTTTTTTGTTCCAGCCCATCTGAATTCATCTTTCAGTCAGGGGCAGGTACCCTGGCGAGGTCACCCTCCCAGGAGCAGAGAGGCTGCTCCCTGGGTATGGGGGCAGGGACCCAGTGGAAGCCAAGAATGCAGTTGCTCTGGCCCCAGGGCCTGGGCCGGTCTGCCCACAGAGGAACCAGTGTGCCCAGACATTGGGGCTTTGTGAGCTGGGAACTTGAACTTGGTATGGGGATGGTGTTTTCTGTCGACCTGACATTGTTTCAGGTTGACTGAGTGTCAGTGTCTGAGCACCCAGAGGCCAGCTCCCTGGAGCCAGCCGGGGTCTTGGTTTGGAGAAGAAGGAGAGAAGGCTGCCTGAGCCCATGGACACTCGGCAGGTACCTGTGGGAAGGCTGCAGAGTGAGAGACCTGAGGGAAGATGCCAAGATGGAGAGAGAAGGCGCACTTGCATTTTGGGGCCAGAGCAGAGGACTGGGTGGGAGCAGAGGAGGATCAAAGCAAGGCAGAGAGATCCAGAGGTGGGGGCAAGAGCCTTGAGAACCCAGCCATCAACCCTAGGTCCACAGAAGAAGACATAGGAGAATCCTAGGGGCCAGGAGCCCCATGGGAGGCCATAGGGGCTGGCCAGGCTGGGGTGGGGTGATCCCGATGCACAGCTGTCCAGATGTGGGTGAAAGATAACTCTGTTTATGGGGCACCGGGTGGGAGCGGGGCAGGGGGTGGGAAGGGGCTCCAGCTGTGGGGCGGGCAGATTAGGAGGCGGGGGCATGAGTCAGGGGTTTGGGAGCTGCCCCTGGGCGCCAGAGTGTGGCCTGGTGCTGTTAGAGCGGCTGTGAGCTCAGCTGGTCACAGAGGGCACCGGCGGCTACAGGACTTTGCTGAAGGACCAGAAGCTCCTGAGCAGGTAGGCTGGGCAGGAAGGGGCTGGGTGGTCCCTTGGTACCCGCCCTGAGGGTTTGTGTAAGTGAACAGCCTGAATCTGTGCCCGAATGGCATGACCCCCCCACCCTCCAAGGGGGTGCAGGTGGGTGGGATGGGAATGCGATGACGTGCATGCAGCCCCTCAGGGCACAGGCCCAGCAGCAGCTGCAGCAGGGGAATGGGGCTGCAGGTGGCCCGCAAGAGCAGAGGTGTGTGTAGGCGGTGTGTGTGTCTGGGGGCAGATGCGACCCCTCAGGGCTGGGTCCTGGCAGGTTCCTATCTACCTGCCCCTTGGATCTCACCAACTCTGACCTCACTCACCCCAGACCCCTCTTTCCTCCAAGTATGGGGGTTCCCAGGCCACACCACATCCTACCTAAAAGACAAAATGATGGTCTCGATTGGGACGCTTCCTGGGATCTATCTGGGGGAACTGGCACCGTCCACAGCCTGGTGAATATTTGGAAGGAAAGGAAGAACCTTCCCCAGCATCTGCAGATTGCAAAACACTTAGCTCAGGCAGATTCCACAGGGAGTGAAGGCGAATCAGAAGGGGTTGGTGGCAAGTCTGACTCTGTCCACAGTGGCAGGAATAATGACAGCCAACACGGATACAGAAGCTTTAAGTGCCAGACAGTGCTGAATTCTTCGCGAACTTAATGAGCACCATGGGTCTATCAAGTAGGTTATCATTATTATCAGCCCTATTTTACAGATGAAAAAACTGAAGCACAGAGAGATTGAGTCACTTGCCCAAGGTCACACAGTTAGTAAATGGTAGGGCTGGGATTGGAACACAGGTCATTTGACTGCAGAATCTGTGCTCTTAACTACTGAGGAGAAACCAACGAAGAGCTGTTTTCTTTTCTGGGAGGCAACTCAGCATAATGGTTAGAGATGTGGTGAAAGTCAGATAGGCCAGGGCTCGATCCTGCCTCTGGTGTCTGCCTGCTGGGCCGCTGAAGCAGGCCAGCTGCTCTGGGCCTCAGCTTCCTCATCTGTGAAAAGGGGCTACTGACATCACCCGCTTTGCAGAAAGGTCTGGGATTATGGGAGTTTAAGCAGTTCAGCTGTCTGTGCCGTGTGGGTTTGATTACACAAGCAGTCCCCATCATCTGTCACCCCTGGCCTCTCCCCAGCTGTGCTCCCCCTCCTGGATTCCAGATGCCCTGCTCGCCCTTATCTGGCCTGGCTCTGGCTGTTTGGCCCACCAGCCAGGTGTTTGGCGCACTTCCAACCCCACAGCAGTGCTGAAGGGGAACTTGGTTCTTATCAGTGCTAGGCAGGAGGCCTGCCACAGGGGGCTGAGCCAGGCAGGGGGCAGCAATCTGGGTCTGGATGCGCCCTCTGAGGCCCCAACTGGGCTCCTGGCGCCACCATTTTCCCCTCCTCTTTCTGGCTGAATTCTCAGCGCCAAGGTGGGAAGGTTCACCCAGCATACAGCCCAGAGAGAGGACTGTGCCCCTCGAGCAGAGGCAGCCTGGACCCCTGGAATCTCTGGCTCTGACCATCCCATGCCTTGGTTGGGAAGCCAAGGTCACAGTCCCAGCCCCACTAGGGGGACTTTTGACCTCTAAGACTCAGATGCTCTTGAGGCCACTCAGGATCTGAGGCCGAGGAGCCCACATGAGCAAGACCAGAGAGAAGAGAGAGAATAAAGAAGGGTGAGGAAGGGTGAGGAGCAGAGAAGAGGGAAAGAAAAAGACATGTGACAGGCCCTCCAAGAGCATCCCTAGGAGGGGTGGCCCCATCCCCAGGCTTGGGGATGCTCCTGTGGCTGACAGTTGTTACCCTAAGGCAGGGACGCCTCTCTTTTCTCAGTTTGAGGGGGCTCAGCCATGCCTCTGTTTCCTAGGACTGCAGGACCACCCCTTCATCAGAGGGAACTCTCTGCATTTCTTTCTTTTGCTTTTTTCCTCCTCTTTTTTTCTTTCTTTTTCTTTTTCTTGTCTTTCTTTTTCTTCTTCTTTCTTTGCAGTGCTTAGGATGGAACCCAGGGCCTCTCACCAGCTAGGCAAGTGCTATACCTGTACAGATCTTTCTGAATGAATCCCCTGCCTGACTTGCTCAAGGACACCCTGTACAGCCCTGCCTCTGCCCCTGTGCCCCAGCCACTCTTCACAGCTGGACTGGGCCTCCTGGCCTCTCAGCCCTTCAAACCCCACCTGTGTGTCTAGACTCAGCTCCTGCGACCCCCGCCCCACCCCCGCTGGGTCCTGCTCTTCCTCCTGCCACACAGCTAGAGGGCTGGCACCCAGCACAATTGGTCTCCTAACTGTGTCCATCTCTGGGACCATCTAGATAGTCTTGTGTTCCTGGTTTGCCGTCCAGCTAGGGCTGGAAGCTTCCAGAAGGTAGCCTTGTTCTTCTCAGTCTTCAGTACTCAGCAGAGGGGCCACATATGTTGACCCAACCCAAATGCCTGCGGCTCCAATGTTCTGTGTTGCAGTGGGTGAGAGCAGCAAAGGAGGCCCTTCTGTACCCAGTTTTAGGCCATCTTAGATGACCCCTGCCCTCCTCAAGGGCCTGTCTTCACATTCCCCTTGGGCATAGCTTCCTCCCAGGGACACCCTGAAGAAACTGAGACTCAGGGCTCAGTAGCCTCCTGGATGGTTCCTGGGCACTCTGGCTCTTCAGACTCTGAGCCCCAAGCCTGCAATGGGGAGCCATTACTATAGTCATTCAACAAATATTTATTGAGCACTTACTATGTGGCAACTACTCTGCTGGGAGTGGGGGACTTCACAGGGTTTGAGACATGCAGGGTCTTTCTACTCTTGTGGCTTCCCTTTGTCATGCAGTGTATGTACAAATAAATCAAAGAACCAGAAAATGCCAGACTGGGTTAATGAATGTGAGAGTGGTCAGGGAGAGCCCCTAAAGAGGTGGCATTTGAACTGAAATGTGAGAAGTGTTAGCAGCAGGTGCATTCAGGATATAGGCAAGTGGATGTGCAAATGTCCTGGGACAGGAAAGGGCTTGGTGAGTTCTAGAAACCACAAGGAGGCCAATGAGCTAGGTGGAGAGTGGGCAAGAGGGACGATTCAAGGTAGGGTGGGGAAATGACAGGTGCTGTGGATGAACCTGTAATCCCAGCTATCTGGGGAATCTGAGGCAGGAGGATCACAAGTTTGCATCCAGCCTGGAAAACTCAGTGAGACCCTGTCTCAAAATTAAAAAAAAAAAAAGAGGGCTGTGGATGTAGCTCAGTGGTAAAGTGCTTAACTAGCATACATAAGGCCCTGGATGAATTTCCAGTACTGAAAAACAAAACAAAAGGAAAAACCTAAAGCAAAGTAAAGCCGGGTACAGTAGAGTGCATCTGTAATCTTGGCAACTCAGGGGGCTGAGACAGGAAGATCGCAAATTCGAGGCCAGCCTCATTAATTTCACAAGACCCTCAGCAACTTAGTGAGAACTTGTCTCAAAATTAAAAATATAAGCCGGGCGGGGTGGCTCACGCTTGTAATCCCAGCACTTTGGGAGGCTGAGACAGGAGAATTGCGAGTTCAAAGCCAGCCTCAGCAATGGCAAGGTGCTAAGCAACTCAGTGAGACCCTGTCTCTACATAAAACACAAAATAGGGCTGGGGATGTGGCTCAGTGGTCCAGTGCCCCTGAATTCAATCTCTGGTACCAAAAAAATAAAAAATAAACAAATAAAGAACTAGGGATGTGGCAAAGTGCTTCTGGATTCAATCTTCAGCACAAAATAAATAAAATATAAAACTCATAAGGAGGATGGGACGAGAAGCAGGCTCACATCCTTTAGGATCTGTGGGCTACTCCAAGGGTGCTGCCACCTCATGCCCTGTGAGAAGCAGCCATTTCTGGGAGAAGAGGGGCTGATGTGGAGACTCTCAGGGGAGCCAAGCCCCCTGAGAAGGGGTCAGGTTGTGCCTAGGAGTTGGCTGAGTGCTGGGGACGGGCAGGAAAAGAAGCCAAGTGAGGACTAGAGCAGGAGGTTGGAAATGGACTTGGACACCTACCCACTTTTCCCAAACACACTTGGACTGATGCCAGTCATCCTCTTCCTTGCGCCTGGTCCCCAGCCCTGCCTGCCCTGGTGCTACAGACCCGGCTCCTCCCAACACCCCACCCATTCTGCCTTCCTGGACCCCACTGTCTCCCATCACCTGTAGTCTCCTGGCACTGTTAGGCAGCCCCCTGGGGAAGATGGGGTGACCTCAGGATGTCCTGGGCCTCACTCAGCCTGTGCCCCTCTCCTGCAGGGACCCGCCACGCGGGTTATGCTGGGGGCTCGGATCACGTGCACAACTGGACACTCAGGACAGCACCATGGGGGATTCGCAGGTAGGTCTCTCCTGGCCTCTGCAGGGCTCCTGCCTGGGGGCTCTGGGAGGCTGGCTATCTTCAGCGGGTGTTGAGAAGCCCCTTGTCGCAGTCCAGTCTTGACAGCCACTTCCCACAGGAGGACTATGAAGAAGTGCTGGAGGAGATACTAGAACAGGAGGAATATGAGGACCCACGCGTCCCCGTTCCCCAGGTGGAGGAGCCAGAACGTGAGTCCATCTCCTGCCCTCTGCCAGGTTGAAGGGCTGAGCCTCAGCAGGCATGGTGAAGGGACTTGTCCCAGCCCCACCCTACCACCCCAGCCCCAGGGTCAATTCTCCCCACAATCCTGGTTGATTGAAGGATAAACAGCACTTTGTTTGAAATGATCATAGGAGGTGACTGAGGCGGCGGCGGGGGCAGGGCCAGTCACCAGTCACAGTGCCCCTTTCACCTGTGAGAGAGCAGCCAGGCCTATCTGACAAGGGCATGAACCCACCGGCCACCCAGGCCTATCCATTGTTAGCTTTAGGCCTGGTGTTGGGCCCATTTGGGGAACATCATTCTGTCTTGGGGACTGGAGGTCCTGAGAAATGGAGGGTGCTGTGGGGAACCCCTAAGCAGAGACACCCTAGGAGCCCACACCACCTTCCTTGGCCTGTCCAAGGTCTTTGGTGAGGAGCCCCAGGCGGGGACCTGTTTACTGTCAACAGGACTTAAGTGCGGGCAATTGGTATTGAGGTTAAGAGGCCCCTCTGGGAAATGAGGACTGGGGTGGGGTGGAAGGGAGGGATATAAGGGGCTCACCCCACCTTGGTGTCCTTGGGGAGTCTATCCAGCTGGCTTGTTGAGACACGTGGGAAGAGAAAAAGGAGTCTAGTCGCAGAGGCCGGAGGGGAGGGAAGAGACCCTAGGTCCGTCTTGCACTTTGGGACTCAGGTGGGGAGTGATAGAGCCAGGCTGGGCCCAGACCAGGAATGGGAAGCCACATTGCATTGAGTGGCAAGTGTGGAGTGGGGACACCAGGGTCCCACTCAATGGCAGTGAAGTAGGCCTGGGTCTTCATGAGGCTCACAGTGGGTGGTGAGGCAAGGCCTCGGGGTAAGGGAGGGAAACTGCAGTGCTAACCAGCCTCCGGGTTCTGGTTTTCAGCTTTCCCTGCGGAGCCGGAGCCCACAGCCACAGACTACACCGGTGTCCCCACAGCCCCGGGAACCCACGAGGTGAGGACCCAGCCTCCCCAGTTCTTTCCCAGGCTGCCTTTGGGACCCCCTATGGGGCACAGAGGCAGCCTCAAGCTAGGGAGAGCAAACAGGCAGAGGAGTGGGGTTCTAGAAGATGGGTGGAAGGGAAGGGGAAACCCCCACTAAGAGGGACATCAGGGTTCCTTTCCAGAAGCTCACTGAGCAGAGACCTGATGGCTGAGGGGTGAGGCCTGGGGCCCCTGGGCCCTGGCTGGGTTGTTGGGGACACAAAGAATTAAATACATGTTCTCCTCTATCCAGGCCCCCAAGTCCCTAGGGGCTGCCAAGCTGTCTAGCTGGTTGGGAACTTGGGCCTACCCTTTGCTATGGCCCTGAAAGTGGCTACCTGGCCCCAAGGACATGCTGAGTCACACTCATGCAAGCTTTGGAGACAAGAAAGTGCACCAGTGGCTACCTAGGTCCCTTCATCCTCAGCCACCAGGCCCCAATTTTCTCCACTCCCCAAGTGGCCATTTTAGTACCCCTTTTGGTCCAGAGGTTCTCCAAGACCCTCCTAAGCTGGAGTAAGGGCCTGGCGAGAAAGGTGGGACTAGAGCCAGCAGCGTGGGACAGATCTATGGGCCCTTTGCTGTCCGCATACTCTGAGCTCAGGGTTTGCCCCTGAACCCTTCAGGGCCCTGGGCCTTGTACGAGGATCTTCCCAGAACTTCTAGGTACCAACTAGGCCTGAGGTCCCAGGCTCCTGTTGGTCCTGCCCGTGGCTTGATGGACTAACTGAGGCCCATGGGCTGCAGGTGTATGTGGAGCTTCATGAACTAGTGATGGACGAGAAGAACCAGGAGCTACAATGGATGGAGGTAGCGCATTGGATGCTACTGGAGGAAAACCTGGGGCAGAATGGGGCCTGGGGTCGCCCGCACCTGTCTCACCTCACCTTCTGGAGCCTCCTGGAGCTGCAGAAAATCTTTGCCAAAAGTGAGCCCCACTGGGCCTTCTGTGACACTTGCATGGGTGGTTTGTTGGGGTGGGGGGCACAGTCCAGCTGCCTGCTTACCACTTCCTGCCTGCAGGTACTGTACTCCTGGACCTGAAGGAGACCTCCCTGGCTGGGGTGGCCAACCAGCTGCTGGATAGCTTCATCTATGAGGAGCAGATCCGGCCTGAGAACAGAGAGGAACTGCTCCGGACGCTGCTGCTCAGACACAGGTGCCCTTGCCTACCAGGGTCTGGACTCCCTGCCCAGCAGCCCCATATCCCCTGCTCCAAATGGCCCCTTTCCCAGCACAGCTCCCACCGGTGGCACCTCACAAGGGATGACCCTATCTCTGTGCTGAGTTAGACCCTTGAGGTCCTTTCTTTGCTGTCCTTTCTTTTGACCTGATATTCCAGACAGAGGCCACCCACTTATATTCACAACGTTCTTTGAGAGGGGATTCTGATTCTTCTCTCATCCCAGGGTCTCTCTGTCCTGGTTGCTGGAGAGTTCTACTTAATATCTACCTTTGGTCCCTGCCACCCCTAGTCTCTAGTGTGTTGATAGCCCAGCCTGAACTACTTACAGAGCCCGTGACCCCTGTATGTCCTACAGACATGTCCAAGACCTGGAGTCCCTGGGAGAGGTGAAGCCCGCAGTCCTGATTCGCTCTGGGGAGCCTTCTCAGCCTCTGCTTTCCCAACAGCCCTCACTAGAGACACAGCTCTTCTGTAAGCAGGTGAGCCTGCACCCAGGGTGCATAAGGAGGTCTGCAAAGTTCCTTGGCACTGGAACATGGTTGGAAGTGAGAATGGTTAGGAAAGGGGCTGGACACTCAGGGCTCCTGGGTCCAGAGCAGCCTGAGGATTCCCCTCACCACCCTCTTTCCCACAGGGAGAGGAGGGCACAGAAGGGCACTCACCATCTAGAATTCTGGAAAAGATCCCCCCTGGTTCTGAGGCCACCCTGGTGCTAGTGGGTAAGAGCTGGTGTCTGCTCCTCAGCCCTCCACACGCGCTGCTTCTGCCTTGTTTCCTGGCCCAGCCTTTCCCTGAGCCCAGACCCTTGGGCTCCCTCAGCCTGGCCTGAACACCTCATCCTCCCACAGGCCGCGCCGACTTCCTGCAGCAGCCAGTGCTGGGCTTTGTCCGGCTGCAAGAGGCAGTGGAGCTGGAAGCCATCGACCCCTGCGTGCCTGTGCGCTTTCTCTTTGTGTTGCTGGGACCCAAGCCCTCCTACACCGACTATATTCAGCTTGGCCGGGCTGCTGCCACCCTCATGTCAGAAAGGGTGAGGAGGGGCCGGTGAGGGCCAGGGGGCCAGGAAGCCTAGCGATGGCCAAGGCTGGAAGTTTGTTCTCTTGCTGGACTGGCCCAATTGACTTCTGTTAGGTTCACTGGTTTGGCTCATTGGGTCTAATCAGCCACTTCTAGTCCAGCTGGCCAGGGGAGTCCAGACGTGTATAATCTGGACTGTTTCTGGTCTGGCCTGGCCTGGTTTGGTCTGGTCTAGTCTGATCCACTCTGACCCAGTTCTACCTAATCATTCTGGCTTGGGCTGGCGGGGTCTGCTGTGTAGCCCCCAAGTTTGCCTTAGATGTTTTCCCTTTTCCCACCCAGGGTCTCTGTTTCCCCAGGGCCCATCCTTACCGGACAGTAGAGGTGGAGGGGCAGGAAGAGCAGATCCTAGCAATAGGAGCTAGATGAGAAGGTTCTGGTCCCTGGAGGCAGATTCCTAGGTCTTTTTGCTCAGCAGGTCTGGGCCACCCTGACCCTCTGTCCTGCCCCCAGGTGTTCCGCACAGATGCCTACCTAGCCCAGAGCCGGAGGGAGCTGGTGCACTCCCTGGAGGGCTTTCTGGACTGCAGCCTGGTGCTGCCTCCAATGGATGCTCCCTCTGAGCAAGCCTTGCTCAGCCTGATACCTGTGCAGAAGGAGCTGCTTCGGAGACGCTACCTGTCCAGCACTGCCAAGTCAGACCCCAACTTGTACAAGGCCCTAGGTAGTTGTCCTGCCCAGGCCAAAGCTTCCTGCGCCCCCACGGCCCTCAGACACCCTAACATGGTCTGCCTACTTCCCATAAGACACCTTCTCTCACTTCTCCCTGCCCCTGCTTCCCAGCCTCTGTGGCCACCCCATTCCCACTGGCTCTCCTCTAACCATGTTCTTATCCTCTACCACAGGCTTGAATGGGGGCCCAGGGGTCCCTGGTGGCCCAGATGACCCTCTGCAGCGTACGGGCCGGCTCTTTGGGGGTTTGGTGCGTGACATCCGGCGCCGCTACCCTCTCTACCTGAGTGACATCACAGATGCACTCAGTCCTCAGGTCCTGGCTGCTGTCATCTTCATCTACTTTGCTGCCCTGTCACCTGCCATCACCTTTGGTGGCCTCCTGGGTCAGTACCAATTACTCTCCTCCTAACTCTTATCTCCGACCCTCTTGCCTCTGCCTCAGCCCTGACTTCTGACCTGATCTGACCCTCCGGACCCCTGCATCAACCTGGCTATGACCTGCTCTTGTGGTCCCTAGAAATAATCTATTGACCTTGACCCTACTTTGACCTCTCCCCACAGGAGAAAAGACCCAGAACCAGATGGGGGTGTCGGAACTGCTCATCTCTACTGCAGTGCAGGGCATTCTCTTTGCCCTCCTGGGGGCTCAGCCTCTGCTTGTGGTTGGCTTCTCGGGACCCCTGCTGGTGTTTGAGGAAGCCTTCTTCTCGGTAGATCTGTCCTGGCCCCACTCTGACCCTGACCCCGGCTCCACCTGCCTGATGCGGAGGGCCTGAGCCCTTTGTCTGACTGAGTCCTCTGACTGCCCCGCAGTTCTGCGAGAACAATGGCATGGAGTACATCGTGGGCCGCGCCTGGATCGGCTTCTGGCTCATCCTGCTGGTGGTGCTGGTGGTCGCCTTTGAGGGCAGCTTCCTGGTGCGCTTCATCTCCCGGTATACGCAGGAGATTTTCTCCTTCCTCATCTCCCTCATCTTCATCTATGAGACCTTCTCCAAGCTGGTCAAGGTGTGGATCTGTGCGGTTATTAACACACACTCAAGACGATCTATGAGACGTGACTGTGTGTGTCATCTGTACAGTGTTGGGTGACCGTGTGACAGTGCGTGAGTGTGAGCACATACACGTCTGTGTGTTCACTCAGCTGCTGACTGTGACCACATACCGGCTGCCTGGGACTCTGTGTTCTTGCCAACTGTGCAGAGTGGCTGCATGTGAAAAAGGCGCCTCTGTGGGCCCATGTCCACGTTCATGACCGCACCAATGTGACTAGTGGGCCAGTGTGTGAGGCTGCATGGGAAACAGCGTGCGTGTGCACAGAAAGGCCCCGCCCCCCCGCCCCCACGCCCCCACGCATACTAGCACTCAAGAACCCAAGCGAACACTCTGCTCCTTAGCTTGCCTCCTGCCACGCCGGCTTCTGCATCTGCACTTTATATGGAGGAAGGGTGGATACGATATATCTCCTCCTGATTCTATTAGTTGGTGAATCTTTCTATTTTCCAGGCCTTTTCAGCCTATTTTATTAATTAATTTATCACAGTGCTGGGAATTGAACCTAGGGCTTCATACATGCTAGGCATATGCTGTGCCCCTGAGCTACCCGTGCCCCTGAGCTACCCCAGCCCCTTAAGCCATTTTTAGAAACCTCTTTATCACTTGTTCTTACCCTCCAGGCCTTCTTGTGTCCTCCAAGACCTGGGAAAGCTTGTCTGCACACACATACATTAATTGCCTCCATGGCCCACATCCACCCAAGCCCAACCTGGTCTTCATCCCTGAAAACCAAGCTGTAGAAGCCATTCTGTTACCATGTCAGTTGAAGAGGAAGGTGGACAGATGGATAGATACATGGATGATGGATGGATGGATGATGGATGGATGGGTGATACGGCTGGGTAGATTTAGCTGCTACTTTCCAGCCCAAGCTAAGGCTGGAAGGGAGCAGGATGCCTTGGTTTTCTGTTGTAGATCTTCCAGGACCACCCGCTGCAGAACCAGTATGTCCCTTATATACTAAAGTCCAAACCTCAGGGGCCCCTGCCCAACACAGCCCTCTTCTCCCTCGTGCTTATGGCTGGCACCTTCTTATTTGCTATGATGCTACGCAAGTTCAAGAACAGCTCCTACTTCCCTGGCAAGGTCAGCACACTCTCCCTACCCGTCCTTGCTTACAGTACCCTGTCCCAAGCCACAGCCCCCATGCCATCCCCAGCCCCTATCCTTTGGCAGTAAGAGCTGAGTTTTATACCCAGCTATACTGTCCCTTTCTTACCCATCCCCATTCCAAGTCTCCCTGGCCCCCATGCCAAGGTTTCACTCTGCAGGCAAGCCCATCGCCCCTCTGCATGCCCCAGCAAGGAACCAGGGAGACTTATTGGGAGAGGGGAAAGCCATGGGGTGGGGAGGCTGAAGTGGGCTGAACCAGAGGAAGAAGAGAGGAAATTATAGTCGAGGTGAGGATAGGTCATTAGATGTTGATAGATCCCTTGGGATCCTCTGAATAAATATGGACAAGAGGGAAGACAGGTGGGAGGCAGGAAGTGGGGAGCAACTGAGTGCTGATCTCTGGTCCCTTCATCTGTCTCTAGCTGCGTCGGGTCATCGGGGATTTCGGGGTTCCCATCTCCATCCTCATCATGGTCCTGGTGGATTTCTTCGTTGAAGAAACCTACACCCAGGTGACCCTCCTCCCGTTCCTCCCCTCAGACAGCACCATTCTCATTTCCTTCCCCTTGTGTGCCTCCTCCCCAGATCAGCTCTCCCCAGCAAGAACTACCTCTAGTCTTCCCTGCCTCTCCTGGGAAATCCCTTCTCTTCCCACAGCCCAAAGGACCCCTCTAGCCCAACAGATCACTCTCTTAGTTCAGGGCAGTAGGAAAGTGTCTACTTTGAGCCAGGTAGATCTGGGTATAAAACTCAGCTCTTGCTGCCAAATAGCTCTGTGGTATGGGGTAGGCCACATAACCTCTCTGATCCTGTTTCTTCATCTATAAAGTTGGGAACAACTTATTGCAGTGACTGGGTACAGAGTAGGTGCTCAATATAAGTACATTCCCTAGCACCCCACCCAACTCTCTGACCTCCAGGACCTTGACTCCAGCTATCCAATCCTCTCCCCATCCCCAGCCCCTGGTATTCTCACCAGCTGCCTCCTCCCACAGAAACTCTCAGTGCCTGATGGCCTCAAGGTGTCCAATTCCTCAGCCCGAGGCTGGGTCATCCACCCGCTCGGCTTGTACACTCGCTTCCCCACCTGGATGATGTTTGCCTCTGCCCTGCCTGCCCTGCTGGTCTTCATCCTCATATTCCTTGAGTCTCAGATCACCACGTAAGAGCCAGGATGGGAGCTGGGCTTGGGAGGGTCAGAGGCAGGGAAAGGGGCAGGCTTTGAGCATGCAGGTGACCGCACTAGTAAGAGTGATGGACTGTGTAGGTTTTTTTTTTTTTTTTTTTTAATTTTTTTTTAGATGGACACAATGTCTTTATTTTATTGCTCTGTATGTGGTGCTGAGGATCGAACCCAGGGCCTCACGCATGCGAGGCAAGCGCTCTACCGCTGAGCCACAATCCCAGCCCTGGACTGTGTAGGTTTTGTGGGCTCCTGAAGTTATATAATTTTCAGGCCCCTTTTTAAGACAATGTAAAAATAAGATCTATGAAATTAGGTGCTGGCTCTCAGAAAGGGCCCATATAGGCAAAGTCCCTGAAATTAAAGCACTTTTAGCTTCAGGAAATCTACCTCTGAGTGTTCTGAAGACATTTGTACCCCCAGAATCTGGATTCTCAAGAGGAACTAGAGGAAAGGGACAAAGAACTCAAAGGGAGACAGGAACAAGAGGCAAAACTGGGGTGCAGAGACCCCAGTGTGGGGAAGGAAGGAGCGGGCAAAGGAGGTAGGGGCTGACCAGACCTCCCCTCTCCCTAGGTTGATTGTCAGCAAACCTGAGCGCAAGATGATAAAGGGCTCCGGCTTTCACCTGGACCTGCTGCTAGTTGTGGGCATGGGTGGAGTGGCTGCCCTTTTTGGGATGCCCTGGCTCAGCGCCACCACAGTGCGTTCAGTCACCCATGCCAACGCCCTTACTGTCATGGGCAAAGCCAGCACACCAGGGGCTGCAGCCCAGATCCAGGAGGTCAAGGAGCAGAGGATCAGCGGGCTCCTGGTCTCCGTGCTCGTGGGTGAGTGAGGGCTGGCCCCACCCTCCATCATCCTGCCCCGCCCACCCTGCTCCCAGTCCCTGCCCTAAGGATCCAAGGTTCCCTGGAGCTCAACTCACCCTGCAGCCAGGTCCCTACACACGCACTGCCCACCTCTCCCAGCATCAGTGACTCATAGGAGGGAAACCTAGAGGAAATTCCTGCAGTGCTGGGACACTGGGCTGGGCATCTGAGCAGGAGAGAAAGGGGTACACCCTGAGGCTTCTGTAGACCACACCCTGAGCTCCTCCTACAGAAGCTCAGTGAACTGTGGGTTCCTGCCCTGTTGCTGACTCAGTACTCCTTCTGGTCTCTGAGCCTCAGTTTTCCCATCTGCACAGTTAGAGAATTCATTAGATGTCCTGGAGTTCTCTTCCAGCTCAGCTGCTTTCTGACTAGCACAAGGGGTGATGTTCCTGGGGCAGAGGGCAGAAGACAAAGGGTCACTAGGCCCCATCTGAGTTCTAGAGAAGACGAGTCCATCTGAGCTTAATGTGGACAATGCCGTAGTCACTGGAGAAGCTAGGGAAGGTTCTTTCTTTCCTCCTCCTCCTCCTCTTCCTCCTCCTCCTTCTTCTCCCTCTCCCCCCACCCCCTTTTGGTGCTAGACATACACTTACCACTGAACTCCAGCTCCAGCCCCAGGGAAGTTTCTTAAAGGAGGCAAAGTTGGAGAAATGTTAGGATTTGGATAGGTAGAGAGTGGTGGAGATATTCTGGGGTGGGGTGAGGAGAAAGGTGGGTTTTTTTCTGACCTTAGTATCTCCCACTAGGCTAAGAGTGTGGGCTAGCTGGGCGCGGTGGCGCATGCATATAATCCCAGAGGCTCGGGAGACTGAGGCAGGAGGATCCAGAGTTCAAAGCCAGCCTCAGCAACGGCAAGGCGCCAAGCAACTCAGTGAGACTCTGTCTCTACATAAAACACAAAATAGGGCTGAGGATGTGGTTCAGTGGTTGAGTGCCCCTGAGGTTCAATCCCTGGTACCAAAAAAAAAAGTGTGGGCAAGTAGGAGTTTGATTCTTGCTAGCTGTGTGGCCTTAGCTGGGTTGTTCACCTCTCAAAGTTTGTTTCTCATTTGAAAAATGGGAGTAATACCTATTAAGAGGACCCACAGAAAAGGCCCATATGATACCCCAAAAAGGGGTGCTGGTCCTCCTGGTGACCTATGGCTGAAGGTGTGTGGTCCTCCCACAGGCTTGTCCATCCTCATGGAGCCTATCCTGTCCCGCATCCCCTTGGCTGTGCTGTTTGGCATCTTCCTCTACATGGGGGTCACATCCCTCAGTGGCATCCAGCTTTTTGATCGCATCTTACTTCTATGCAAGCCTCCCAAGTACCACCCGGATGTGCCCTTCGTCAAGCGGGTACAGGGCCCTGACGGCTTCCCAGCCTGGGATGGGGTGAGGGCACTGAAGTGGAGCAGGCACTGACCCCACACTCCCTGCAGGTGAGGACCTGGCGTATGCACCTGTTCACTGGCATCCAGATCATCTGCCTGGCAGTGCTGTGGGTGGTGAAGTCCACACCTGCGTCGCTGGCCCTGCCCTTCGTCCTCATCCTCACAGTGCCCCTGCGGCGCCTCCTGCTGCCTCTCATCTTCAGCAAGCTGGAGCTCCAGTGTGTGAGTGGCAGCCTGAGCCCTGGGCTGGAGGGAGGGCACAGACAAGTGCATCCTGGGAGACCAGAGGCTGGGGGCAGGACTTGAATGGAGATGGGTGGGGGCAGCAAAAGGCCTGGGAGAATATGAGGGGTGCGTCTTGAAGCTAGGGGAGGCAGGAAAGCATGATGTTTAAGGTCTGTGCCTGGAGACCATGTCCAAATCCTGGCCTGCTATGTCCTAGCATGATCTGGAACGAGTGGCCTCATTTCTCTGTGAAGGGAGAAATAAGGACAGGGCTGGCGAAACGTTAAGAGGAACATGGACTGTGTGCCACATGAACTGTCTCGGCCCCTGGGCAGTTAGTCCTCAAGTCTTTCAAATCATTTGAGACAGAGTTTCACAAATAGCATTCCTCCATGATGTGACACAGGTCACTCATTGTGGGGCTTCCGTGATGAAGGGGTCTTCTATCCACCCTCTGCAGATCCTTCCCAGCTGGGGTCCCAGATCCCCAGGGCTCCTTGCCCTTTGAAAACCACTCATCCAAACAATCCTAGAGATGCAGGGGCGCGGGGGGCGGGGGGCAGCACAGAACTTGTCCAAGCTTCAAAGACAGCCAGACCCTCTCCTAACTGCAGAGGAGGCTTTAAGCACCTGCTCCAGCCTGGGGCCTCTCCCCCTCTTTCCTTCCTTCCCCCTTCAGCTGGATGCCGATGACGCCAAGGCGACCTTTGATGAAGAGGAAGGTAGAGATGAATATGATGAGGTGCCCATGCCTGTGTGAGGGGCAGGCCCAGGCCCAGACACGCCCCATTCCACTTCTCCACCCTCTCAGGGAAGCTAAAGTCCAGAGCCCCCTCATGGACCAAGGCTGTGGGTCGGGAGGGGGGAGGTACCTGGGAAACCGTCCACAAAACTCTACTGGCTTTTCCACTGGAGATAGGCAGGAGGCCCACATCAGGGCATCTGGCCAACAGTCCCTCCTGCTGCCACATAGCCACATGGGGGTCCCCACGTGCTAGAAGATTTAGGTTTGAGCCTCCCTCTTCAGAGCACAGATATGGGCAGTAACAAAGATGGGAGGTTGGGGGTGGTTCAGGTTCCTGCTGGCTGGTTTTGTGACCTTGGATAGGTCCCTTGACCTCTCCAGCCTCTGGTTCCTCTTCTGTAAAAAGGGTACATTCATAATAATACCCACATTATAGGCTGACTTATCCCTTCCCCTTCCTGTCCCAGCCCCACCCTGAGACCTTCTTCTCTGGGACCAGGGAGGTATCCTGGTGAGGGTACAGGTGAGCTCTAAGGAAGGCCTGGGCTGGTGACTCCTAGGTGCTCACTCACTCCCATTAAGTGCTCCTTTATTCACTCCATACACATTTACTGAGGGCCTGGACCCAGTGGACACAGGGGGGACTGAGACAAGACCCTGCCCTGGGTTGGGGGTTGGGGAACAATAATAGTCTATTCTAGATTTGGATGGAGGATGAAGGGAGGTAGGGTGGGTATGGCAGAGTCAGGGAGGGGAGGGAGGTTTGTAATTTATTAACTGTATATTTTCTAAGAGCTTTCGTTGTATTTTGGCTTCATACATGCACCCATGCCCCCCGTTAGAGACCCATTCTCCCTGACCCCATCCAAACCCAATCTTGGAGAGAATCCAGATTTCATCACATGGAGTAGGAGACAGTGGCTTTTCTAGAACATGGGCAAAATCTATTTTTTTACAAAACAAAAATATAAAAAGAGTTGAAAGAACCCAAAGTGGTGAGAAATGGGAGAAACGGAGAATCTGCTGACAGAGAGGCTGCTGGAGGCTCCCCACAGAAGGCTCTCAGGGCAGCCCTGAAAGCCACCATCCACCACTCACAACATCACTGTCCTACACTTCAGTTTCTTCATCTGTAAAAAGGTACCTACCTTGTAGGAGTGTTAAAGGATTAGACAGTGGAAGTAAAGCCCTGCTTAGCAGCACAGAGCCTGGCCTTGGGGGAGCTGCTGGGATGGTTACTCTGATCTGGATGGCCCGACTCTTCCCATCACCAGGAGCTAGTGCCCTTCCCTCTGTGATGCTTAGGAATAGGTTTTGCCAATAAATGCATCTGTGTTGGAGCAGCTGCCTTGCCTGAATTCCCTTCCCAGAATTGAGAGCCCAAGTGGTCTTGACTGGACCAGGCAGACCTGGCAGGTATCGTGTGGACCTGGCAAGGACAGCCAGGTTAGGGTAGCCTGAGCATGAAGAGGGCCTGCACCCTGAGAGTGAGCTGGAGAATAAGAGGAGATGCATTTATACACTGGGCAGCCTTCCCCTCTGCCATAAGCAAGACCCTGGCTGGGAAGAGGGGTTGTGAGGGCACCTTGAGCCTTGCCCCTTGTTGATCTCCAAGTCCCCTCCCCCCTTTTTTTTTGATCCTCCTCCCTCAGCTTCCTGAGCTACTGGGATTTATAAGCGTGTACCACCGTGTGCGGCCCCAAGTCCCTTTTGGCCAGTCAGTTTTGTTTACCTGGCATTCAACAAACTGGACAACACTTTTGAGAAATCACAAAAGAAAATTAAGGGCCCAGGAGGGAACGTGGCTTGCTGAAGGCCTTATAAGGACGGTGTCTCTCTCTCTCTCTCCCCACCCTCATTTTCTGTGCTGGGGTTCAAATCCAGGGCCTCTTGCATGCTAGGCAAGCACTCTGACGTACATCCCCCGCCCCAGGATAGCATGTCTTAAGCAGCAATCACTTGGCCTCACCTGGGCCCCATTCACAGGCTCTGCTCCCAGCTCCAGCTGCTTCCAGCAATTCTAGGGGACTGCTGGTCCTTGGAGGGAGCTGGGATCTACTCCCTCTTTGCCCTTCCCAGCCTTCAGCAAGAGGTCAGGGCAGGGCTGGGTTGCCTGGCTTCCTTCCCTGGATCTATATTTACTTGCTGCCTCTCCCCAACTGACCCCTCCCAAGGCTAGCCTGGGCAAAAGGCCGGAAGGCTGATTGGGCCCTCAGGAGAGAGGTCCCAAGGGCCCACCTCCCACACACAGCAGCTGCATTTTCCCCACAGGGTTGGCCCTGTCCCCAGAGCTTGCCAGACCCCCCATTCCCCAACTCTAAGGACTGACTGGTCAGCCAGTTTTTGAGACAGGCCTGCAGAGGATTCAGGCCCAGGGTATTCCCTGTGCCCTCCCACAGGCTGACTCTGCACCCCCCGGGCAACCCAGTGGTTCTCTGGGACTCAGCCTCCTGCTGGGCTTGTTCTTGCAAGTCTTTCCATCTGCCAAGGGAAGAACCGGCTCATCAGAGCTGGATTCAACAGAACAAGCACTGCCTCGATTTTGGAGACAAACTCCTGCCCCTACCAAGGCTTACACCCCTATCCAAATTATTACCTCAATTCTTTTTTTTTTTAAATGTTTATTTTTTAGTTGTAGGTGACAGAATATCTTTATTTTATTTTTATGTGGTGCTGAGGATCAAACCCAGTGCCTTATGCGTGCTAGGCGAGCACGCTACCACTGCACCATAATCCCAGCCCCTATTACCTCAATTCTGAAACAGTACCTGGAGCTCGACCTGTGTGCCAGGCAGGAACCCAGGCCAGAACCCTTGGAGCATGGCTGACCAGTAAGACTCAAGGACCAGAAGTGCCACCATTCCTGGGGAGTTTGCTAGAAATGCAGGATCTCAAGACCTGCTCCAGAACTGGTGGATAAGAATTTGCTTTTAACCAGATCCATTGGCCATTTGTATTCGCAAATCGATGGGGGAATCTTGGCCTTAGGGAAAGAGAGGACTGGGGAAGGACCAAGGGATGTGGACCTCAGACCTCTGCTCTGCCCATCCCACTCAGGGAAGATTCTGAGGGTTGGTGTCAAGTACCAACCCTCTCTTGAAGGTGGAGGGAGTTTCAGGGATGGGGCTGAGTATCAGGGCGAAGAAGGGATGCTGGACCACCGTCAACCTAATCCTTCTACCTCAAACCCCAAACAACTTGAGGCAGGCAGGCATTAGGGAACTGTGCACTGACTTCCAGCCTGGCCTGGGCTTCACTTCCTGCCCCTCCCATCTGCCCTGCCCTGCCTGGGCCTATCCTTACCACTCACTCCCTGGAAATTTCTGCGGTTTCCAATCCTGTTGACCAGATCAGCCCTTTCATGAAAACTACCTCACCAGGAATTAACTGCTTTAATGATTGTGTGTGCGCATAAAATAGCCTACCTGGGTAAGGGAATAATTCAATAGAATCAAAAAAATCTCTGAATCCAAAGTTGCCTTGCAGAGCTTTCTATGAAAGCAAAGAATTAGAAAGAACCCAAAGATTCAGAAATAGGACAGCAGTTAGTAAATTATAGTAAATTATCCCACATCAATAAAATGGGCCACTAGGCAGGCCTTCAAAAGAATAATTATGAAGAAGCCATTGGATCAACTTGGGGCAATCACAAGATCCTGGGCCTTTGAGGCTGGCTTTGTGATTCAGGAGGAGTCAGACACGCAGCCTAATCCCTGAGCTCAGTTAAATGCATCTGTGAAAGGGAGTTGATGATCCTTACCTCACAATGTTCCTGAGAGGATAAAATGACATGGTGTACCCAGAGATCCTGGCCCAGGGCTGGGATTTAGTAGGCAAAATTTATCTCTGTGGGCTGGGGGTATAGCTCAGTGCAGAGCTTGCCTGCCATGGGCAAGGCCCTGGGTTCTATCCCTAGAACCACACACACACACAACACAACACACACACACATCCAGACTTCCTGCCATTCCATCCCTGTGCTCTTCAGTTATGCACTCGCCAGTGTTGAACATTTTCTCACTTAACCACAATGCCATCGTCATGCCCAACCAAAATTGGCAAGAATACCTTGGCATTATCTAATATACCATATAATCTGCTAGAGGCACCTAATACAAGTGCCCCTTGTGTTAGGATAGGGTAGGTTGTGTCATGGTCATAATCCTAAATCTCAGTGGCTTAATCCAAAAATCTTTATTTTGCACTTCACAAGGTCTACAGCGCCTCTCCTGGGCAGCCTCCTTCCATGCCAGGCTCAGGGATCCAGGCTAACGACATCTCCATAACTCCCAGATAGCTGTGGTAGAAGAAGAAGGGGCTGGAGGGTGCATATAGCCCTTAAATCATTTGGTCAGACAATGACACAGTCCTTCTGCTTATAACCCATTAGCCATAGCTAGTCACATGGCCCCACCTAACTCCAAAGAGTCCCTGAAATTGGAAGAGCACATGAAAATTCAGAGCAGACTAAAATGTCTCAACTAATCCTCTCTATACACTTTGTTTAAAGTTTACAAGTTTGAGGCCTGCCTTGTCAATTTAATGAGATCCTGTCTCCAAATAAAAAATAAAAAGGGGCTGGGTGTGGTGGTGCACACCTATAATCCCAGCAGCTTGGGAGGCTGAAGCAGGAGGATTGCAAGTTCAAAGCCAGCCTCAGGAACTTAGTAAAGCCTGAGCAACTCAGACCTTGTCTCAAAATAAAAAATAAAAATAAAAATAAAGGGCTGGGGTTGTAGTTCAGTGGTAAAGAGCCCCTGGGTTCAATTCCCAGTACTAATAAAAAACAGAGAAAGTGAGAGAGACCAGTGTCCATCTTTCCAAGTCCAAACGCCAAGGCTGATACTCTGCCTTTTCCATCAAATCTCCCCTTGTGTCCCCAAAGTCCCACTACTAGGCTCTCAGGCTCCAGATTTGTACTCATTCTTAGGGATATGCAGTACTCTCCATTTCATGTTTTACCTGTCTAATTGCTACCAGTTGAGTGGGAGGTCCTGATAGGAAGGACTTCAGCTCCAGTATTTCTTTCCTCTGCCCATCTGCATCCCAGTTCCCTGTTCTCAGAATAATTTATGCAAAGAATGCACCCACAAGTCCAGTTAGAGGCCAGGATGTGAGTGGCCACTTGGAAAAGTCCTTGAAGGGTAAGAACCAGGGACAGGAACTCTGCCCACTGTGCTGGGGAGAGAAAGAGTCTGGAACTTGAAAATTAGTTTGCTCTTCAGTTTTCTCCCCTCTGGGCCCTGTGTTAGTCTGCTTGCCACCACTATAACAAAATACCTGACACAGGCTGTTTATAAAGTAAAGAGGTTTATTTTGACTTATAGTTCTGGAGGTTAAAGTCCAAGATTGGGCAGTCCCACTAGTTTGGGCCTCTGATGAGGGTGGCACATCACAGCAGGAATGCACATCAGAGCAAGTGGTCACATCCAAGCCAGGAACAGAGAGAAAAGGACAGTAATTCCTTAATCCCCTTTGAAGGCATTGGCTCCTGGTAACCTAAGGACTTCCACTAGGCCCTGCATCTTAGAGATCCATAGGACCTCCCAGTGACACCATTCTGGTGACCAAACATTTACCTATGGACCTTTGGGGGACACTCAACCAGACCATAGCATGCCCTAAGAGTTGTTGAAGGGAATGTCACCCCTGAGCTAGGTAATAAATTAGTTTTTCCTCTGGTCTCACTGCTAAAAAGGTATGTCATCTTTGAGTGCTTTGTTTCTGTCTCTTTGCAAAAGGAGGGATCTGGCACTCCTGTTTGCTGACCCTATG
Organism: Xerus rutilus; assembly: GCA_028644305.1. Classification (NCBI taxonomy): domain Eukaryota; kingdom Metazoa; phylum Chordata; class Mammalia; order Rodentia; family Sciuridae; genus Xerus; species Xerus rutilus. The sequence continues at coordinate 17,131,242 of CM053402.1, forward strand.
GAGAAGTTCCAGGGAAGTATGACCGGATGCAGTCTAGAGTGGCCAGGCTGCCGGGATATGAAGGACCGGGAAACACAGAGGATAGAGACCAGAAGGGACTGAAGGGATGGCTCTTAACATTTCCTAAACACTTACTGGGTGCTTAGGCACAAGTCTAGATGGCCTAAATGCTTATGTCCCCCAGATTCATATGTTGAAACCTAACCAAAGTGATGGTATTAGAAGGTGGAGCCTTTGGGAGGTGCTTAGGTCTTAAGTATAGAGCCCCCATGGATGGAATTAATGCCCTTATAAAATAGGTCTCAGGGCTGGGGTTGTGGCTCAGTGGTAGAGCGCTTGCCTCGCATGTGTGAGGCACTGGGTTCAATCCTCAGCACCACATAAAAATAAATAAAATAAAGATATTGTGTCCATCTACAACTAAAAAAAGTATTAAATAAAATAAAATAGGTCTCAGATCTAGGTACAGTGGCATATACCTGTTGCTCCAGCTACTTGAAAGACTGAGGCAGAAGGATCCCTTGAACCCAGAGTTCAAGACCAACCTGGACAATATAGCAAGACTCCATCTCTAAAAGTAAAGGAAAAAAAAAAAAAAGCTGGACAAAGTGGCACATGCCTATAATCCCAGTGACTAGTGAGGCTGAGACAGGAGGATGTCAAGTTCAAGCCCAGCCTCAGCAATTTAGTGAGGCCCTGAGCAACTAAGGAAGACTCTGTCTTAAAATAAAAAATAAAGAGCTGGGGGAGTGGCTCAGTAAGCACCTCTGGTTTAAATTCAGTACTGATAAATAACAAACAAATAAATAGAACTGGAGATGTAACTCAGGGACAAAGCGTCCTTGAGTTTGATCCACAGCACCAAAAGAAAGGAAAAAAACAAGAGGTCTCAGAGAATTACCTTGCCCTTTCTCCACATGAGGACGCAGAAGTTTCCACCTATAAGGAAGAGGTCCTGATCAAACATCAAATCTTCTGGCACCTTGACCTTGGACTTCCCAGACTCCAGAATCGTGAGCAAAAATCCACTAGTGGGGCTGGGGGTGTAGCTCATTATTAGAGTGTGTGTTTAGCATGCAAAAGACCCTGGGTTTGGCTAGGCATGGTGGCGAATGCCTGTAATCCCAGCAGCTCAAGGAGGCTGAGGCAGGAGGATCGCGAGTTCAAAGCTAGTCTCAGCAAAAGTAAGACACTAAGCAACTGAGTGAGACCTTGCCTCTAAATAAAATACAAAATAGGGCTGGGGATGTGGCTCAGTGGTCAAGTGCCCCTGAGTTAAGTCCCTAGTACACCCCCCAAAAACTTCCATTGTTTCTAAACTACCCAGTCTATTTTATTATAGCAGCCTGAATGGACTAAGACACCATCAAGTACATGTGTACTTGATGTCCAGAGACTGGAGAAGAAGAGCTGGACTTTGAACAGTAGCTAGAACACCATTTGTCCTCGAGGGTGAAGTAGACTAATGGGAGGAATAATTTCCGGGTGTGCAGGGGAATGTTTAGGCCAAAGGCAGGGAAGTGAAAACAGTCAGTCGGTGGAGAGCACAGAAAACGCTTGGCTGCGGACGTGAGCCCTTGGAGAACAAGTTAATATAAGACAGGGAGAGCAAGGTCAGGTTTGAAGAACACTGAATGTCAAGAGGAAGAGCTTGGACTTGATTCAGGAGGCACTAGGAAGTCATTGTTGGTTCTTAAGCTGGGGAGTGACATGATTAAAATGATTCACCTGGGAGCTACATACAGGCAGATTTGGCTGTGAGGAAAAATTGGTCATCTCTGCATGTCGGTGAATCAATAGCCAAGGGAGGTGGACATAGTCCAGGCCAGGTGCTCAGCAGGGTGATGAGCTTGTGTAACCGAAAGCTCCATCCTCATCCTCAGCGCCAATCCAATAACAAAGATGAGGTCCTGAGAAAAAGGAAAAAGAAGTTTTATTGCTTTGCTAGCAAAGGAGAAACACAGGGAACTCCTGACTCTAAGGATGTGATTCTGCCTATTCTCAGCAACAGGGGGCTTTTATAAAGGTGATTCAGAGAAAATGAGATTAGGGAGGAGAGATCAGGAAAGAGAAGTTTAGGGAAAAGAAGATTGGGAAAGAGAAAAAAAGAACAACAACAAAAACCTGTAAGTTTCGAAGCCACAAGGGATGTAGTCAAAGCATCAAGTGAACTCTTGTTTCACTTTGTGCAAGGAGTGGGGTGGGGGGTACTAGGTGAGGCCTTTTGGAGGCAGAGACATTTGATCTGTCTCCTGAGGGACATGCAAGAGCTGGCTTAGTGATAAGAGAGGGGGATGTCTTGAGGAAATAAGGGTCTAGAAAATGGAATTCAAATGACATATATCCTGAAGATAAAAGGGGTGACATTTGCTCAGCAAAGTCAAGTGACATCATGGAAAGCCTGCTGGGTTGGCAGTCCACATGGTGACCTCAGAAAGTTGTTTCTTTCCCAGGTGCCTGGGCCTACAGCCAGATGGCAGGTGAGGAAGGAAGGCCTGGTGAGGCCACAGACGCAGGGGGTGTGGGCTGTGGGCCGGGAGCTCGGTGGGAGAGGAGCAGGCAGAGCTCCGCTGACATTTTTCCAAGGTGGACCAGACAACACTTTGCCTGGTGGGGGACACATTCATAGACATGCAGTCATCTCTCTTTCCTTTCAACCATCTCTTCATATTTTCGGCTTCTAAACATGATACACGTATATTACAAAACAGTTCAAATTAGAGAATTACTTAACAGAGAATTAAGAGCCTATAGTAACTACCGTTAATAATTTAGAGTGTATTCCTGCAGATATATTTATATGTGAACACTGAGGTAGGATAGAAAGAATAAAGATAGGTAGAAAAGAGACCAAAGGGAAAGAAAACAAGAGTGTAGCTATAAATCGAAAGGCCTATGAACAGATTTACTCCCCAGACCTGTATTTCCTGCAGAGATGTCACTCTCAAATTTCTGAGAAATCGACAAGACCTAGAGTTACTGTAAAGCCACTCATCTGTGAAAATTGCTTCTTTTTGATTAGAGCTCCAATGCTCTCTTAGCCTACATAATGTATTTTCAGATTAGATCACACAAAGGGAGATTTAAAAAAACAAACAAATCTATAATATAGGCACATTCTTTTATCTAGATAAAATAGATGATGCCAACCTGAAGATCCTGGGAGAAGACCAGGCCACCACAAATCTCCTGTGATCAGCAGGCTGTGGTTTCCACATACCTTCCCATGCCTGCCCTTCACAAAGTTTCCTTTAAAAGAAAAGACCCTAAAAGCAATCATCACTCTCTAGGTAGAGGTAGCCAGAGATAGCGGGCGATCTGCTCTGAGAATGCTACCTTCACTTTTCACATTCTAATAAAGCTCTTCCTCTTTGCTAAAAGCTGAGATGTCCTTAAATTCTTTTCTGCAATGTTAAGAGCTTGGGAACTCTAAGTGGAGGTTTCCACTGCCTCTACCTAGCAAACATTAATTTACATATGTGTGTGTATGTATGCGTGTATATATGTATACACACACACACATATATATATATTATTATTAATTTGGTACTGGAGATTGAACCCAGGGTGCTCTACTGAGCTACATCCCCAGCTCTTTTTATTTTTTACTTTGAGACAGGGTCCTGCCAAGTTGCCAAAGCCAAGGCCGGCCTCTATTTCTTTTGGAGTGAGGTTGGCAGTTTGCGTTTGTTAAAAGATTTGTTATTTCATCCAAGTTGTCAAATTTATGGCTATTTGTGTTAGTAGTATTCCTTCCTTGTCTCTTTAATGTCTGTAGGGCCTGTAACAATGTCCTTTCATTGTTATTTATAACATGTATCTTTGTAACAGGAGCTCCTTCCAGGAGCTGTCTTGAACACCCAGTATTCTAATTTTAAAGACAGGCCCCTGGAATGCCCCCTCCTTTTTAAAATTTTTAAAAATTTATTCCATGCTGGGGATTGAACCCAAGGGTACTCTACCACTGAGCTACATTCCCAGCTTTTTTTTTTCTTTCTTTCTTTTTTACACAGGATCTCAGTTGCCCAGGCTGGCCTTGAACTTGCAAAATTCCTGCCTCAGTCTTGCAAGTTGCTGGGATTAGAGGTATGCACCACTGCGCCCAGTAGTTTACATATGTAATTTTTTTTTTTAGTTGTAGATGGACACAATGTCTTTATTTTATTGCTTTGTATGTGGTGCTGAGGATCGATACCGCTGAGCTACAATCCCAGCCCCTGCATATGTAATTTAATGGAGCGTACGTATGAGTGTGTTTGGTGGTAGTAGGTATTGAGCACAGGGCCTCACACAGGCTAAGCAAGTGCTCTACCACTAAGCTACATTCCCAGCCCTTTCTTGTCTTCCTGCCATAGCCTCCTGAGTCACTGGGATTATAGGCTTGCACCACCACACCCAGCAGAGTATATATAGTTTTTAAACAGAGCTTCAAATACATGAAACAGAAACTAATAGAGCTGAAAATCATTAATGATATAGAACATTTGAATAGCCCTATCCACCAACTTGACCTAATTTACATTTGTAGGACACTCTATTCACCAATCATGATACATATTCTTCTCAACTATACATGGGTCATCCACCAAATAGACCACATTCTGGGCTTTGGCAAATGAAAGAGAAGTGAAATATTAGAAAATATAATTTATACCAATGATAGAATTAGATTAAAAATAAATAATAGAAATACAGCTGGAAAAAATCCAAATATTTGGAAACTAAACAATACATTTCTAAAGAATCCATAAATCAAAGCTGAAATCTTTTTTTTTATTTTTTATTTTTTTTAAATATTTTTTTTTAGTTGTAGATGGACACAATGTCTTTATTTTATTGCTTTGTATGTGGTGCTGAGGATCGAACCCAGGGCCTCACGCATGCGAGGCAAGGGCTCTACTGCTGAGCTACAATCCCAGCCCTCAAAGCTGAAATCTTAAGTGAAATAATTTTTTGTGTGTGTGGTACTGGGGATTGAACCCAGAGTTGGTTTGTCACTGAGCTACTTCTCCAGCCCGTTTTATTTTTATAATTTTGAGATGGTGTCCTACTAAATTGAGCAGGCTGGCCTTGAACTTGCTATTCTCCTGCCTCCCAAAAAAGGTGGGGGGTGTAACTCAGTAGTAGAGCATCTCTAGTATGACAAAATTTTTAAAAATTACATGTATATAGCTGGGCGCGCTGGCGCAAGCCTGTAATCCCAGCACTTAGGGAGGCTGAGTCAGGAGAATTGCGAGTTCAAAGCCAGCCTCAGCAATGGCGAGGCGCTAAGCAACTCAGTGAGACCCTGTCTCTACATAAAACACAAAATAGGGCTGGGGATGTGGCTCAGTGGTCGAGTGCCCCTGAGTTCAATCCCCAGGACCAAAAAAAAAATTATATGTATATATTTTATACATGTAAAATATGTGTATATATACACATATGTATGCATATTTATTTTATTATTTTTATTTTATTTTATTTATTTTTCTATTTATTTATTTTTGGTGTTGCCCTCTGCTCAACCAGAAACTTGAGAGAGAAGTTGGAGGCAAGAACCCAATTTCTTCAAGTTCAGCCCTGAAGAAGTTAAAAGAGGTTTTTCCATGTCAAATTTCTATTTTATTCTAGGGTGGTGTCCCACCTTTCCACCTACTTGAGAAGCTGAAGCAGGAGGATCCCAAGTTTTACTTCAACCTGGGCAACTTCATGAGACCCTGCCTCAAAATTAAAAAAACAAACAGAACTGGGCATGTAGCTCAGCGGCAGATCACTGGTCTAGCATGTGTGAGGCCCTGGGTTCAATTCCCACTACCACAAAATAATAAAAAATCTCTCCCCTAGGGGGTTTCAGGGCACAAAGAGGATTTTAAGGAGAAAAAGCGGGTCTGGTGAGACAATGGGCAGGAAGTTCACAGGCTGGGTGAGGTCTTCCTCTCTAGAACTCCCAGAGTATGGCAATGAACCCTGACTTCCTGGGGCAGCACCTGCATTTCCTCTGCAAACAGACATATTACTTTTCTGCGCTTGAATTCTAGGCTTCATGTTAGTGAGATGACAAATGCTATTTGCCATAGAACTAAAGAAAGGAAAGGTCAACCAGGATTGGTGGTAGATGCCTATAATTCCAGCTGCTCTGGAGGCTGAGGCAGGAGGACTGCAAGTTTGAGGCCAGCCTGGACAATTTAGTGAAACTTCCACCTCAAAATAAATATTAAAATTAAAAATTGAAAAGGGTTGGGGATATAGCTCAGTGGTAAAACACCCTTGGGTTCAATCCTCAGTAGCAAAAACAAAATAAAACACTACAACAGAAATGAGGAATACTTTTGGTAGTATTACCACACTGGACATGGCTGTGGAAAGAATCTCTGAACTTTAAGATGTATGTATTGCCCTTAAAGAAAAAAGGGAAAGTAAGCCGGGTGTGGTGGCACACATCTGTAATCCCAGCACTTTGAGAGGCTGAGACAGGAGAATTGAGAGTTCAAAGTCAGCCTCAGCAATGGCAAGGTGCTAAGCAACTCAGTGAGACCCTGTCTCTACATAAAACACAAAATAGGGCTGGGGATGTGGCTCAGTGGTTGAGTGTCCCTGAGTTCTATCCTCAGTACCAAAAGAAAAGAGTCCACAAGGATTTCAACAAGATAAACCACATTCTGGGCCATAAAATACATTTTTAGCAGACTTAGGAGAATAGAACCATACAATATATACTCTCAGACCATAATGGAATGAATCTAGAAAACAATTTTAGGAAGATAAGTAGAAAAATCCCAAAGTACGTGGAAATTAAACAACACACTTCTAAATAACACATGAGTCAAAGAAGAAATCTCAGGAGGAATTTTTAAATATTTCGAACTAAATGAAAATGAAAATACAACTTATTGAAAACGTGGGATGCATCAAAAGCCGTGCTTAGAGGGAGATTTATAGCACCAAGTGCATATATTAAAAAGAAGAAAGACAAAATCAATAATCTAAGTAGGAAATTAAAAAAAGAAAAGCAAATCATTTTTTTATCTGTAAGTTTATTTTTATTCTAAAATCGATTATATCCACACATAAACACAAATCAGAAAACAATACAATTAGGACAATAGAATGTGGAGGACAAGAAATGAGAGTAATACATAAAAATTTTTAGCTGGTAGATAACAAAGCTGTAAAAATTGCTTCACAAAGAAATACTCCTTTCTAGATTCAGACAAGCCAGCCATTGTAATCCCAGTGACTCCAAAGGCTTAGGCAGGAGGATTGCAAGTTGGAAGCCAGCTTCAGCAACATAGCCAGGCTATATATTAAAATAAAAAATAAAAAAGGTTGGGGATGTAGCTCAAGGGTAAAGTACCCCAGAGTTTAATACCCAGTATTCCAAAAAATAAGAGTGAGAAAAAAATCAACTTTGTTCTAAAAATCACACATAGTCTTCTTCTCAACACTTCTATTTTATTTATTTACTTATTTATTTATTTTTGCAGTAGTGAGGTTGAACCCAGGGCCTCCCACCTGGCTAGGCAATAGCTCTACCACTGAGCCACATCCCCAGCTCTTCAGCATTTTTAGTAAATGCAGTGTTGTGTAGAACACCATATGCAATAATTTTGCACCTAACAATATTTCCTTCATGGAAAATGTGTTAGCCAAGTCTGGTTCATTTGTTATTTTAGACATGACAATAAAATCATTGTATTTTATCATGATCCTTTAGTTAACTTATGGGTTTTGGCTCCCATAACCCAGTACTTGTAGATTTCTGATTCTCAACATTGGAAGCTTTTAGTATTCATCTGTCCGAAAATTATGTGTTGCAAGCATATGAACACATGGAATGATTAAAATAATATACCTCAAGAACTGAGAGATAACCGACTAGAGATAGACACACACGTAATATAAATGGATATTTTGTTTTAAGTGATGTTTAGTTGTCTAAGCCTTGCAAAATGAGTTGATGTCAAAATGTCAAGTAGCCACTTTCTGTCTGTAAACTACTTTATTTGTGAAAATACATAAAGTTTCAAGTTTAGCTTTTAAAGAACATGGTGAGTTATACATTCTATTAGCCCATCTAATTAACGTACAGAGGAAATGTACTGTATCCTATTACAAATATCACTCTCCAAACAGGGAGTGCCCCAGAAAAAAAACTATTGTTGCTTCCTTTTTTTTTTTTTTTTTTTTTTGAGATGGGGTCTTGTCATTTTGCCCAGGCCAGGTTCCAACTCCTGCACTCAAGCAAGACTTGGGCCTCAGTCTCCTGAGCAGTAGGGTGGCCTGTGCCACAGTGCCCAGTTAGAAGTATCTTCAACACAAGGACCACTTGCAAAGACAGATAAAACAATATAAAATACAATCTTAAAAATCAATCTTAAAAACACTGTACTTTTCTTTTTTTTTGTACTGGAGATTGAATCCAGGGATGCTTTATCACTGAGCCACATCCCTAGCCCTTTTTTTTTTATTTTTTCTTAGTTGTAGATGGACACAATATGTTTATTTTATTCATTTATTTTTATGTGGTGCTGAGGATCGAACCCAGTGACTCATGCATGTAAGGCAAGCACTCTACCACTGAGCTACAATCCCAGCCCTCCAGCCCTTTTTATGTTTTATTTAGAGACAGGGTCTCACTAAGCTGCATACAGCCTCTCTAAATTGCTGAGGCTGGCTTTGAACTCATAATCCTCCTGCCTTGGCCTCCAGGTGTGCACCACCACACTCCATTGTACTTTTCTATTTTTAAACATTGTTAACATTTCACTGTATTTCTGAGAACTCATAATGATAATTTGGAATTTGAAAATAAGAAACAATCTACACAAACTGTGCAATTATAAAATTAGCATAGTTCCTTAGGTCTGGGGATGTAGCTCAGTGGTAGAGTGCTTGCCTAGCAGGCACAAGACCTTGAATTCAATCAATTAATTTTGCAGTACTGCATAAGAAAATAAAGAAAAAGTAAAAACATTTCATATATATGTATATATATATATATATTTATGTGTATTTATACAGACAGTGTCTCACTGAGTTTCTTAGCACCTCGCTTTTGCTGAGGTTGGCTTTGAACTCACGATCCTCCTGCCTCAGCCTCCCAAACCACTAGGATTACAGGCATGCGCCACCACGCCTGGATCCCAGGCGCTTTTATTTTTTATTTTGAGACAAGGTCTTGCTAAATTGCTGAGGCTGGCCTCAAATTTGTGATCTTCCCTCTTCAGCCTTCTGAGTTGATGGGATTTTAGGCTTGCTCCACCATGTCTGGCTATATATTTTAAGTTAGCCTTTAGATCTTATTCCTACACTCTAATAAGCTGTATAGTTTTTGTTTAGATTTTTTATGAACACATACTACAGTAATCTTTTATTTGAAGAAAAATACAGTGGCACTATTGGAAAGAGTAACACATTATATTTTTTATCTCAAAGAACAAGTAAACCTCCAGGGTTCACAATGTGATACTCATGTTTGAGACTGGTTACCTCCAGGCAGTTCACTGAATCTGGGTGTATGTGGAAAGTATGGAGAAGCTAAGAAGAGCAGATTGAATCTAAAATAAGTAGAAGAGCCAAGAGCGGTGGTGCATGCTTGTAATCCCAGCGGTTCCAGAGGCTGAGGCAAGAGGATCCTAAATTCAAAGCCAGCCTCAGCAACGACGAGGCGCTAAGCAAATCAGTGAGACCCTATCTCTACATAAAACACAAAATAGGGCTGGGGATGTGGCTCAGTGGTTGAGTACCCCTGAGTTCAATCCCAGTTGCCAAAAGAAAAGAGAGTATCATTAAAGATCAGTGGATGTTAAAAGGATAATGAAGGGGGCTGGAGCTGTAGCTCAATGATAGAGCACTTGCCTAGCATGCATGAGGCACTGGGTTCCATCCTCAGCACCACATATAGATAGATAAATAAATAAAATAAAGGTAGTGTGTCCATCTGTAACTAAAATATTTTTTAAAAGGATAATGAAGTAATACTATGAACAACACTATGCTCACAAATTTGATATAATAGATGAAATGGGCCAATTTCTTGAAAGACATAATCTACCAAAATTTACCCAGAAGAAATAGATAATTTGAATAGGTCTATATCTATTAAAGAAATTGAGTCAGGCTGGGGGTATAGCTTGGTGTTAGAATGTGTGCCTTAGCATGTGCAAGACCCTGAATTCAATCCCCAGCACTAAAAAAATGAAAAAGAAAAAATAAATTGAGTCAATAATTAATAACCTAAAACAGAAAGCATGAGGCCCAGATAGGTTCATTGGTGAATTCTGCCAAATATTCAAGAAGTAAAATATATTAATTCCGTACAATTTCTTCCAGAAGATAGAAGTAGATGGAACATTTCCTAACTTACGCTATAAGGTCAGTATTATTCTAAAATCAAACCACACAAAGATGTTACAAGAAAACTACAGACCAATAACTCTCATGAACATAGATTCGAAAATCCTCTACAGCTGGGCATGGTAGCACACGCCTGTAATCCCAGTACTTAGGGAGGCTGAGACTGGAGAATCGCGAGTTCAAAGCCAGCCTCAGCAACAGTGAGGCGCTGAGCAACTCAGTGAGACCCTGTCTCTACATAAAACACAAAATAGGGCTGGGAATGTGGCTCAGTGGTCGAGTACCCCTGAGTTCAATCCCCAGTACCAAAAAAAAAAAAAGATCCTCTACAAAATATTAATAAATATTTAAATATAAGTAAATCAGTATAAAAAAGATTATATAATACCATGACAAAGTAAGGCCCGTTAAACATCTGAAAATCACTTATTTCATAAAATTAACTTATGCTGGGGGCATAAATCAGTGAGAAAACATGAGCTCAACATGTGCAAAATTCTGAGTTCAATTCACAGCAGCAACAAAATGTTTTAAAGGCTAAGAAGAAATGATTATATCAGTGGTACAGAAAAAGCATTTGACAAAAATCCCGAAAATATTGATGATAAAACCCTTTAATTAACAGGTGTCGTGTACACCTGTAATCCCAGTTATTCAGGAGGCAGAGGCAGGAAGATTGCACATTTGAGGCCAGCTTGGGCTATTTAGTGAAAATGCCTTAAGATAAAGGGAAGGTTTGGGGCAGGGGAGTCTGGTGATATAGCTCAATAATAGAGCACTCCTGGTTTAGCCCCTAGTAAAACACACACACACACACACAAACCTTTTAGCAAAGTAAAAAGAGAGGTGGAGGAGAATTTGCTCAACTGGATAAACAAGAATCAACAAAACTTGTAGATCAATTCATACTTAAATGATTAGAAACTTGAAACTTTCCCACTAAGAACAGAAACATGGCAAGTGTGTTTCCTCTCACCACTTCTTTCCAACATCATTCTGGAAGTCCTAGTAATGTAATAAGAAAAGACAAAACATAAAAGCTTTTCAGATTGATAAAAGAAGAAATAAAACTGCCTTTGTTCATAGATGACATGATTGTCTATGTAGAAAATCTGAAAAACTCTACCAAAAAAAAAAAAAAAGATCCTGGAATTTATAAGAAATTCTAGCTGCTGAGTGCAGTGGTGCATGCCTGTAATCCTAGCGCTTTGGAGGCTGAGACAGGAGAATCGCGAGTTCAAAGCCAGCCCCAGCAACGGTGAGGCACTAAGCAACTCAGTGAGACCCTGTCTCTACATAAAACACAAAATAGGGCTGGGGATGTGGCTCAGTGGTTGAGTGCCCCTGAGTTTAATCCCTGGTACCAAAAAAAATAAATAAATAAACAAAATAAAACAAAACAAATAATAAAATAAAATGTATATGGGGAAGCAAACGATCCAGAATAGTCAGCCTATATTGGAGAAAATGTAGGAGGACTGACTTTCAAGATTTACTATAAATCTAGACAAGAATGGTGTTGGTAAAAGAACAAATAGACCAATGGAATAGAATAGAGAGCAGAAATAGATGCACATACATATAGTAAAGGTACTGGAGATTAAATATATGTGCATAGGTTTTGCTTAGTTGCTTAGAGCCTCACTAAGTTGCTGAGGCTGGCCATGACCTTGGGATCCTCCTGTCTCAGCCTCCCAAGTTACTGGGATTACAGGTGTGTGCAATAGTACACTGTCAATTGGTCTTTGAACAAGGAGCAAAGGCACCACAATGGAGCAAAAATAGTCTGTTCAACCAGTGATACTGGAAAAACTGGACAGCCACATGCCAAAAAATGAACTGGAACCAGATGTGGCAAAGCATGCCTATAATCCCAGTTATATAGGAGGCTGAGACAGAAGGATCACAAGTTTGAGGTCAGCCTCAGCAACTTAGTGAGATTCTATCTCAAAAACAAAACGAACGAACAAACAAAAAAAATAGGTCAGGCGTGGTGACACACGCCTGTCATCCCAGCAGCTCAGGAGTCTGATGCAGGAGGATTGTGAATTCAAAGCCAGTCTCAGCAGAAGTCAGGTGCTAAGCAACTCATTGAGACCCTATCTCTAAATAAAATACAAAAATAGGGCTGGGGATGTGGCTCAGAGGTTGAGTAATCCCCAGTAACCCAGCCAAAAAAAAAAGGCTGGTGAATATAGCTCAGTGGTAGAGTGCTCCTGGTTTTAATCCCCAGTACTGGGGGAAAAAAAATCTAGATACAGACTTTATACCCTTTATAACAAAATGAATCTAGATACATATCTTATTCTCTTTACACACACACACATGCACATGCATATCATACAATATATATAATATATTATGTATAATATGTGTGTGGTATTATATATTATACATAACATAGATAATGTATATATAGATGAATATATAGACCATAAACACTCAAAAAACTAACTCGAAATGGATCATAGACAATGTAAACTGTGAAACTATAAAACTTCTAGAAGATTACATAGGAGATGTTAATAAACTTGAGTATGATGATAACTTTTTAGATATAATGCCAAAAATGCAATATATGAAAGAAATAATTGATAAACTGAACTTTGTTAGAATTTAAAACCTTCTACTTTGAGAAAGACATTGTCTAGAGACTGAGAAGACAAGCCACAGACTGGGGAAAATATTTGCAAAAGACACATCTGACAAAGGACTGCTATATACAAAGAATTTTTCAAATTCAATAATAAGAAAACTAACAACCCTTTTGTGTGTGCATGTGTGTGTGTGTGTGTGCACACACACACTACTGGTATCTTTTTAAAAAAATTGTTCTTAGTCATTGATGGACCTTTATTTTATTTGTTTGTTTATATACAGTGCTGAGAATCAAGCTCAGTGCCTCACACTTGCTAGGCAAAGGCTCTGCCACTGAGCCACAACCCCAGCCCCTGGTATCTTGATTTAGGATCTGGATTCACAGAGTCTGGGATCAAATCCCAGCTCCATATTTTTCTAGTTGCTTTACATTTCTATGTCTGTTTCGTCATGGTGAGAGAGATGGTAAAAGGATGCATTTCACTGGGCTTTTGTCCAGAGTCCATGAGATGGAGCATGCAGAGCCCTTGACCCAGGGCTGGCCCCATGGTGAGAACTCAACATTAGCTGTCACTTTTATTATCATTCTTCTCATCAGCCCTGTGTTAATCAGCTTTTCATCACTGTGACAAATACTTGAGAAAAACAACTTTGAAGAAGAAAGATTTATTTTGCCTCAGTTTTAGAGGTTTCAGTCCATGGTTTGCTTTGGGCCTGAGATGAGGCAGAACATCATGGCAAAAGGGTGTCGTTGAGGAAAGCTGTTTGGCTTATGGCAGCCAGGAAGCACAGAGAGAGAAGGAAGGGGTCAGGGCCAAGACAGAGCCCCTAGGGACCTACTTTTTCCAACCATGCCCCACCTGCCTATTGTTTCCACCATTTCTCACTTGTCTATTCAGCTATCTTGACCAAGGGAGCTCAGCTACTCATATATCCTTGACCAAAGGTATAAATCCTCTGTACTATATAGATCTGGCAAAGATGTTTTTTCTTTTTCTTTTTCTATTTGGTACCAAGGCTTGGACCCAGGGACACTTAACCACTGAGTCACATCCCCAGCCTCTTTTTATATATATATATATTTTAGAGACAGGATCTTGCTAAGTTGCTGAGGCTGGCTTTGAACTAACCATCCTCCTGCCTCACCCTACCTCCTGTAACAGGGATTACAGGTATGCGCCACCATGCCCAGTGCAAAGATCTTTAAAATGATGTGTGAATGAAGTTTGGGAAACTTTGTAGCTATACTATTCAACATAGTAGTCACTAGCCACATGTGACTATTTAAGTTTAAATTAATAAAAAATATTGAAAATTCAGTTCCTCAATTATACTAGCCACATTTCACGTGCTCCATAGCAATGTATGTCTAATGGTTCCCTTATTGGACAGTAGAGATATAGAACACGCCTACATCACAAAAAGTTGAATCAGCTGGGTGCAGTGGTGCAGGCCTGTAATCCCAGCAGCTTGGGAGGCTGAGGCAGGAGGATTGCCAGTTCAAAGCCAGCCTCAGCAATGGCGAAGTGCTAAGCAATTCAGTGAGACCCTGTCTCTAAAATAAAATGAAAAATAGGGCTGGGGATGTGGCTCAGTGGTTGAGTGCCCCTGAGTTCAATCCCTGGTACCCCTCCCCCCAAAAAAACGAAGTCACTTCAAATAATGTTGCTCTAGGGCTGGGGGATGAGGCTGAGTAGTAAAGCATCACTGGGTTCAATCTCCAGTACTGAAAAAACAACAAGCCCACAATGAAATTCTACTACATTCTAGCCAGAGTGGCTAAAATAAAAAGGAGTAACAATATTAAGTTTGATGAAGATATGGAGCACCTATAATTTCCATACACTGGCGTAGAGGGGTGGTGAATTGTTAGAACCATTTTGGAAAATCATTTGGGAATATCTATTAATGTTCAATATACTTGTATCCTATGATTCAGGAATTTCACAACTGGAAACATACTCAGGAGAAATGAATACACATATCCACAAAAAGCTATGCAAATTCAAAGCAGCTTTATTCCTAATATTCAAAAACTGGATACAACTTAAATGTCCATTTGCAGTAGAGTGGATAAATTGTGGCATATTCTTACCATGGAATGTCACAAAATCAGACAAGACTTGTCTGTGGTAATAGAGCTCAGAGTACTGTTGACATTTGGAGGGCAATATTGACTATGAGCTTGTTAGATGCTGGAAATGTTTAATATTTTGATCTGGGTGATGGTTACATGATATATATAAATACCATGTTTGTATATAACATAAATATATAATGAATACTATGTTACATATGTAAAAGTTCATCAAGTTGTACACTTAAAATGTGTGCACTTTATTACCTGTAAGTTATGCTGCAATAAAAATAAGTAAATAAATCACTAATTAAGAGGCAGTAGCTCCCCACAAAAACGTGGTTTTATATCATTATCTTAAATAAAAATGAAAAACAGATCACTTCTCATACATGTTAAAATGTTACTCTGAAAATTATATCTATATACCATTTAAAAGTACTTCTTGTACATCAGGAATTCAAGTACCACATTTTGGTTAAGGCATTCCAGGCACTCTGGGGGTTTTATAGGAGCTGGTGCTAGGACGCTGCCAACCCAAGGAAGGACTGTGGCCAAATAGAGATTGCATAGCTAGGATTATGCTTTGTCACCATCCTGGGCTGGGGTTATGGAATGCCTAGGCTCTGCTTCAAGGCACATGCCAGCAAGCTGGAAGAGGAAAGGAGGCAAATTGGGAAAGGGGGCAAAGAAAAAGGGCCAAGGGCAGATTCCCTGATGCTCTGGCCCATCGCCCAAGTGTTGGTCTCCTGACCTCACCAGAGATGCAACAGATGTGAAACAAGCCAATTGGTTTCCAAATGGGAAGGTGCCAGCCATGATTTTTGCTGCCCAAGGAATCAATAACAATAATTCTTGTGATTCATGTTCATCCTGCTTATTCCAAAGCACTTTACCAAAAAGTCCCTTGGCTCAGCCAAAAAGTTCAGGGCCAGAAGCCAGAACACCTGGACTCCAGATCTTGGTGCAGAACCTTCCTTAGGGTCTAAGTTTCTCTTGCTGTTATTGTGGCAAGTGACATATGTGGAGAATTTTACAGTTTTACATATGTCGTCACACTTGACCCTCTAAGCCCTAGTCAGGGAAACAAGAGTAAATGCGATTGTTATTCTAATTACAGATACAGAAATGGGATCAAATAAGGTGAGGTTAGGACTTGACCAAATTCACATACTATTAGGAAAGTGGGGGGCTGACGCTGGTTCCATCCCCAGACCTAAAAAAAAAAAGTGGGGAAGTTGGAAAGCTGGCACTTTTGATTCCAAACCCTTTGCTCTTTCCTAGTCAAAAAATAAAGTCAACTCCACACCCTGCTTTTAGTGCAGTATGAGATGGCTTGATCCTGCACAAAATGCCCTGTGTATCCTTCAAGGGCAGATAGGAGTTTGTGGATATGTACAATTAGGGGGAGGGGACTCTAACAAAACAAACAAACAAATAATGAACACAAAATTGAGTACAGGCCTTAAACAGGCCCTGCAAGGAAGGAGCCTTGGCGATTACACTTGATTAGTATCATGGTTCATCTGCTTTTCCTATATGCCGTGCTCTCTGAAAAAACCGGACACACCAGATCTTGACAGCGTTTCCCACCCTGTTTGTGCTACGTGGCAGAAGTGGGATGTGGAAATCCTGGGAAAGGAATCTCATTTCTCCCAAGAGACAAGAGGAATTACAGCAGCAGCCAGGCAGCGCGGGGATGGAGAAGGCAGTGTGCCAGGGAACAGTCCAAAGGGGCTGTGTGACCCAGCTGGCTGAGACGTAGGCAGCAGCAGCGCTGGTGTGGGAGACTGGCAGCCCGGGACCTAGGAGCAGTGGCGCTGTCCCGGGAGAGATGGCTCAAACTGTAGGCTGGGCTGTTGGAAGCAGGCGTCCTTCACACTGTCTTCTGGTTCCCCGCGTCCAGTCATGATAACCTTTCCTCTGAGAAGGGGAGTCAAAGAGACAAGCCATAGCCGATGGCACTGGGAGGCTAGAGAGTGGCTCCTGCCCAGGACTTTCCTTCCCGGGCCGGGAGGATGAACTGCTGGCAGCCACCCGAAGGCTGCCGAGCTGCAGCTTCCGTGGCAAGGCCGGGGTGTCGGGCTCCCCTCGTGGATCCCCGCCGCCGCCGGGGGGCAGCGCCCGAGGCCTGCTTTCTCAGGGCTGGCCGAGCCTTTTTGACAAGCTGATTGCGTAGCGGGGATTGGCTGGTCCGGGCGTGACGCCGGTAACAACAAAGGTGGAGTTGGAAGAAATTAGATTAAAGGAGAGGGGGGAAAATAATAATTAAAGGGGGAGCTGGCAGGGGACAGGAGGCAGACACCGAGGGGGAGATGCGCGAAGCACGATCTCCCGGCTCCAACTTCCCCCTAGAAGCTCCTTCGCGCAAACCCACCAGGATTTTGCTTTTCATCCCTACGCGGGCTCTGGCCCAGTTACCGAAGCCGGGGTAGGAGGGATGGCTGCTGCTTCCTGAAAAATCCCAACTCTCACCCTGACACCCCTCACTACGACCCAGGGGGAGAACTTTTTACTTGGATTTCTCGGATCCTAAGCCTGGTGAAAGTGGGGGGCATTGCGAACAACGAGGGAATTGCTCCAAAACCCGGAAGGCCCTCGCGGGGCACGGAGATCGAACCAGACGGGGTACTCCCCCGGTTTTCCGATGTGTTGCAAATCTAAGCTTCTTTCTTGTTTTTTTCTTTTTATAACATCCCCCTTTGCTCCCCCCTCCCCGCTTTGGCTTCAGGGTTGCAAAAGCAAAGAGCAATAAAAAAAAAAAAAAAAAACCGCGCACACACTCAGACACACACCAGTGGCGACAGGAGAAGAGTTGGAAAGACGCAGGAGAGAGAAGCAGGAGGCAGCGGGAATGGAGCAATGGGAGCGGGAAGCAGGCAGGTTCCCTCGCAAATCCCCCTCCGGCCCTAAGCCGTCTCGCCAGCCCCGGCAGGGGAGCAAGGAGCCGGGCGAGCAGATGGAGGAGTGGAGCTCGCTCTAGGCAGCGGGCTTGGCCGGAGAATGGAGGAGCCGCCAAGCGACCGGCTGATTGGAAGAGAAACGCAGAGCGATGGAGGCGGGGGTAGGAGGACGATTTCTCTGCGGGGACTGGCGGCGGTGTACACGCCCGGGTCGGGCGCTGCAGAGCTTGGCTGGCTTTCAACCCGCGCTCGCCGGCTCCAGCCCCGCGCGCCCCCACCCCCAGCCCTGCCGGCGGCTCCGCAGGTGAGTGCGAGCTGGGGGCAAAAAGACACGAAAGTCTAAACACGCCCGCCCTGCAAAAATGAAAAAAAAAAGAAGCATTTTCCTTTTTTTTTTTTTTTTTAATTTTCGTGCAGCCCCCAGAGCGGTGGGAGGGAAGGGGCGAGGCTGAGCCGTCCCGAGGAGGCGGAGGGGCCAGGCGAGGCCGGGGAGGCCCGGGAGGCGGCGGCGCCGAGGCGGCTCTGACGGGCGAGCGCTCGGAGCGGCGCTGCGCTGCGCCGAGGCGGGCGGGCGGGCGGGCGGAGCGGGGCGGGCGGAGCGCGGCGCGTGGGGCTCGCCATTAGCCGTCGCTCCGCTTCGCCATCTCGGGCTTTGTCTGGCGACTAGCTGTCCCAGCGTCGGCTGCGGCGGAGCTGCGGCTCGGCTCTTCCGCCCGCCGTGCTCCTAGGTGCCTCCGGCCTGCGCTCCCATCCACATTCTCGGTAAGCGAGCCTTGGTGCCGCGGATTTCGGGGGAGAGGGGTTACTACCAGCGGCAGCGGCGCCTATCTCCAAGCGCCGGAGCAGGCCTGGGGAGCCATGCCGGGCTGGATTGAACTGGCTCCCAGAGCTGTTCCACCGCTGGGGCTGGAGCCCGCTCGCGGTTTCCGGGCTTTAAGGACTAAAAGGAATCTTTTTGTTTGGGGGGCCGGGGTTTTTTTCTTTTCTTTTTTAAGTTTCCTGAGTGCTTTTCGGCAGCAAGGGGACCGCGAGGTGGGCGCCGAAGCTTGGCGCCGCTATTGGCGTGCGTGCGCCCCAAGCCGCTGGTGGCCACACTCCGGGGATAAGGGTGGGCGCTGATAGCTGGCCCTGGAAGGCGGGAGGGTGAAGACTGGCCTGCAAGTACGGTCCTAAGCTGGGAAGACTTGGAAGAGAGCTCCGGAGCAGGGCTACCGGCACCCCCTGAGCCTTACCGGCCACCGGGGGGCCCACCGGGCACCCTCTCCACGGCCGCACCTCAGCCCTCCCTTCCGCGCCGGCCAAGCCTGCTAGTTCCCCCGCGGGTTTGGCGAGGTCGCTCTCGACGCCCGCCCGCCTCGGCTCCGAGCCCTGCCGCCATCCGGGCGGCTGCGTGTCTCCCTGCCCGGCCCCCCCCCCCCCGCTTCGGCGGCAGCGGCAGCCGCTGCCGCTGCCACTGCCGCCGCCGCCGCCACCACCACCACAACCACCACCACCCCCCTCCTCTCCTTCCTTCCCTCCGCCTCGGCCGCCCGGGTCCCCCCAGCTCCCGCCCCTCCTCCCAGCTGCCCCCCGCGGAGCCCGCCCGGGCAGGCTGTGGGAGGGAGCGGAGCCGGCGAGGCGGGCGGGCTGGCGCTCGCTCCCCGGGGGTCGGTGTGCGCTCTACGGGGAAGGACGCGCTCGCTGCCCCGCTTCTCCCGCCCCCCCTCCCGCTCCTCCTCCTCCCTTCTCCCTCCTCCTCCCCGCTCCGGCGGTGGAGGCTGCGGCGGCGGCGGGGGGTGTGCGAGCTGAGGCCGGGGCCGGCGGGCGGGCGGCGGGCGGGCTGCCTGCAGGCGGAGGGCGCTGTGCTTTGTGCTTTTCGCCGCGAGGAGCAGCAGGCAGCAGCCACTGCCGCCGCCGCCGCCACAGCAGCAGCAGCCGCCGCCCCAGCGCCTCCGCCGCGCCGGGAGGAGGAGCCGCTGCCGCCGCGGGAGGGAGCTGCGGCTGTGCCCGGCCGAGCGGGGGAGGGCGCCGCCGCTCAGAGCCGGGGAGGGAGCCGCCGGAGCGGGAAGCCCGGAGGCCGCGCTGCGCCGGGTAACCGAGGCGGCTGAGGACGCGCGCTAGGGTCAGGGCCGGGACCTGACGGCAAGGGAGCGAGCCGCGGGTGCGGTGGACGCCCGGCGAGGACCCGGAGCGACCCCCGAGCAGGGGACTGGGCTCTAGCAGACCGGGGCACTAGGGAGGACACCGAAGCCGGGGGAGGGGAGGGCAGGAAGCGAGGCCCGGATCGGGCCGGGCCGCGGGCGGAGGAGCCCGCGCTTCTCGGAGCCGGCAGGCGCAGTTCTCGCCGGCCGCCGGAGGGGGCGGCGGGGCCGATGAGCGCTGCGCCCCCGCCTCCCGGCTGCCGTCCTCCCGCCCTCTCTTTGGCTCGGCTCCCCGGAGGCCGGGGCGGGGGCGCCGGCGGGGCTGGGCCGCAGGCTCGGGGGAGGAGGCGGCGGTTCCCGCCGCTGTCGCGCCTCTGCGCCGGGCTCCTCCGTGAGCGTCGGGGTAGCTGGGCGGTGGCAGAGCCTCTGGCCGGGGTGGGTGGCTCGGGGATGGGGGCCAGGCTAGGCCGCTTCTCTCCGGCTGCTCGCTCGCCCGGGCGGGCGGGAACGGCGTTGGGCGATCGGGAGGGGGGAGCGGCGGAATCCGGATCCGGTCCCCGGGGGCGGTGCGGCCGCTGCGCTCCGGGGCTGGCGGCGGCTGCGCTGCGTCCGGGTCCCCGCCGGGTTGCGGAGGCGGGGGGAACCGGCCGGGGGGAGGCGGGAGGAGGAGACTGGGGCGCGTGCCCGTTTCCGTGGCCGCGCGCGCCCTTTACCCGCCCTTCCTCCTCCCCCGCCCTTCAGCCTGGGGCCTCCCCGGGGCGGGCGCACCGAGGAGGAGGAGATTTTTTTTTTTTTTTTTTGGTCCGGGTGGGGGAAGGAGGACGGAGGGCGGGCGCTCACTGCACGCGGGAGCTGGGAGCATTCTCTCGCGTGGGCAGGGGAGGGCGCACGCCGCGGAGCCGGGCTGCAGGGGCTGGGGGAGGGGGTCAGGAAGAAGAGGGGCGCACTCCCACACCCTCCGACCCACTAAGTCTGAGCGTCCTGGCAGGGTCTTACTGAGAGCCGAGGCCTGTGCCCCCCTCCCCTTTGGGATGGGGGTAGGCTAGAAAGGCCCCCACTTTTCAGCCTGTCTGAGTGGGGACTGGTGTCTCTTCTAAAGGGTGAGGTGGCTTTGACCCCGGGTTGCCGGGCCAGCGGGACCGAAGAGGTGGCTGGACAGCTGGAGGATGAACGGAGAAGCCGACTGCCCCACAGACCTGGAAATGGCCGCCCCCAAAGGCCAAGGTAGGGGTCCTCCACCCCCAGCCCTTTTTAACTTAAATCTTCTTTCCCACATGGCTGTCGGCAGGGTTCCCCTTCTAAAGAGTTCTCCATTCTGCATTCTCTGAACTTGGGAAGGATGTCTTGAGCATTATTTTAAGAGTTGAGTATCCTTCACACTTGGAAGGAATAATTTGGTTTGGCCAAATCCAAATTATTTGGTTTTGAGACTATAAAGCGTTTTTCACGTACACCCCACCCTGCTCCATGTTTGAGGGAGAAGGGAGGCCCGTGCAAGTCGTTATTTCTGGGGTTCCCAGTCATACTGAAGTGTGTCCCTGCTCTGTTTCCTGGGTTGGAAGGAAAGATGAAGATTGAAGGGGGGGAGGGTGCAGTAGGGCTGGCAAGGCTTTTTAGGTTTTTTTTATTGTTAAAAGATTGAGGTTTTGGCAGAGGCAGGTGGAGAAAATGTGTGTTTTGGTGGCTTAAGGCCCCAGGCCATGGAAGTTATATACACAACTAGACCCCTGCCTCATGCAGCAGGAATCCAGTATGTTTGGGCATGGAGAGTAGAACTAAGCTCAGCATCTGGCAATGCTTGTAGGACATTGAGGAGAGAAAAGATTATGGGGTCCATGTGACCCTGCTCTGCAGAAACCCTGGCCCAGGTTACCATATGCAAATAACAGTGAATAGCCCTTTTGACTGGGAGCCATGGATAGCTACTACCTCAGCTCACCTTCCAGGACAGCCACTCTCTAGAGAGGCCCCAAGCTCTCTGAGTTGCATTTCAGTGGCTGAAAATAGCTGGTTCAGATCCCTTTTTTGTTCCCTAGGGAGTTTGAGCAAGAATACAACTTGGAATTTGGTGGGAGGGGGTGTGTGTCTCCCTAGAGCAGGACCCTGAGAGCCTTTGCCCACCTATATACCTTGCCTCAAAACTACCCTATATAGTTCTTCGTATCCATCCCATTTTTATTTGCCAGAAATTCTTTTCTGGTCTCTCTTGAGGGACTGGGAGGGAGGAGGGATGATACACTCTTGGCTCTAATGTTGGTTTCCAGCTGTGCTTGAGAAACATCTGTATAACGTCTTCTTACTGTGCACACCCCTTCTTCAGCATTTGCACATTTATAGTACCTACCTAGAATTTGAATTTGGCAACACATTTAGATATGTTGCCTTCCTGCATTCTTTCCTCTCTGATAAACTAATCGCTTCCCCATAGGGCCACAATGCACAGGAACTTTATTTCCCTCTGCCCCCTTCTTGCAGTCAATAGAGGCCCCTGGAAGCCTGGAATGTTAGAAATGAAAATATCCCTGAAGGAAGCCAGTCCTGGGTTCAGGTCAGGCATTCTACATTTGACACTGGACCAGTCTCTGCCGTAATCCAATGTGACCAGTTTTCTTAGGGATACGTCATGCTTAAAGAAAGATGCTTTGGTTTAGATGGGAAGCAGTCAGGGACTTTGGGGAAGAAAGGTTGGATACTCAAGGACTGGGGAGCAGATCAGTGTGATGGCATGAGCCAGATGTGATGATTTCTTTTATCCCTCACCAGACCGCTGGTCCCAGGAAGATATGCTAACTTTGCTGGAATGCATGAAGAACAACCTTCCATCCAATGACAGCTCCAAGTTCAAAACCACTGAGTCACATATGGACTGGGAAAAAGTAGCATTTAAAGATTTTTCTGGAGACATGTGCAAGCTGAAGTGGGTGGAGATTTCTAATGAGGTAACTAAATCCCCTCCTTTCTGACACACATAACCGTACATCTACACATAACCCTACCTTGCCCTTCCTGGAGGGAGAAATGAAACAGAAGTCTGTAAACAGGAAGGAAGAAAGCAGAGAGAGGTGTTCATGTGGTCACCTGTTAGCTCTCTATTTGACCTTGTGCCTATGAGAGGAGATGGCATCATTAACATACCAGCCTAGAGTTCTTAATTCTGCCATGGTCTCTTAGGTGGCCTTGAGTACTAACTGTCCCGGGGCTTCTGTTGCCTAAACTTTTCTGGGCATTTAATGAGGTGCTGGCATGAAAGCCACACTGAGGTCAGGTGATCACCTTTGCTGTCCTTTGGCGTGTGCTGACTGCCTGGGCCTTTGCAGTACGCCTGGGTCAGTGCCTGGGTGGTGGAGATTGCCTGTATTGTGGGGCTGTTGGTCTGTGCTCTGCTCCTTCAATAAATTGTCTGGTAGAGTGGTAGAAACCTATTGGGAAAGGGAGCTTTGCTACAGGGTGGCATTCCTAGCTTCCCCTTCCACTCACTTCCCTTCTTCCTCCAGGTGAGGAAGTTCCGTACGTTGACAGAATTGATCCTGGATGCTCAAGAACATGTTAAAAATCCTTATAAAGGCAAAAAACTCAAGGTAAGTTACCAGAAGGAGGAGCGCAAGGGTTAAAGGAGGAATGGTCCAAAGAAGGGATGGTGTCTAACCTCTATTGTGTCTTTGTCCCACCTTCTAGAAACACCCAGACTTCCCAAAGAAGCCCCTGACTCCTTATTTTCGCTTCTTCATGGAGAAGCGAGCCAAGTATGCAAAACTCCACCCTGAGATGAGCAACCTGGACCTGACCAAGATTCTGTCCAAGAAATACAAGGAACTTCCGGAGAAGAAGAAGGTGGGGGGAGGGGAGTTCAGGTGGGGCGGGGGAAAGAGGCTGGGAGCAACTGGTGTGTGTAGGTCATTGTGGGGGTAGACCTTAGAGGAACTTGGCATCAGGGGCATAGGAGTTAGCACAGCAGAGTGGGGTCTCAGGCACACCTGAGACCCATCCCAGGCCCACACAGTTAGAACAGGCACCCTTGCAGGTGAAACCCAGGCCCAAGCAGTTGCTCAGACCAACCTTGTCCCCTATGGACCCATCCACAGTGCTTTCTTCCATACAGCTCTCCACACAAACATCCATCCTCACTGTTAGGCCTGCACAGCAGTTCTGTACCCTCTACATTTCCCCTCGTAGGATAATTTAATGCTTGTAATATCCTCACACAGGAAAGCCCAGGAAAGGGGGTTATTCTTATGCTTGTGGGCAAAGAAGCTGGGAAGTTGTCTAAGGTCACACAAGTAATAATGCTAGAGCAGGACTTGGCCTTGGCACCCTAGGCTCCCTGTCTGCTGCTTTTCCCACTGCTACATCCACATGTTAAGTGGGCTTTCTTCCCCATGTGCAAGAATATTCCTTGTCCTTCCTGGCTTCATATTGTCCCCTGCAGAGGTCAGGCACTGCCCCAGACAGTCGGAGGTTGATGACCTCAGGCGCAGGTTGCCCAAGCCTCCCAGGCAGGGATGGACACAAGTCAAGGACAGCTCAGGAAGTCCCATGCAGAGACAAGAAACAGAACATTGAAGGAGTCCTGCAGACGGGCCATGTGTAAGATGGGATGAGAGAGGTAGGCAGGAAGAAGACATGCTGCATGATGAGATGGAGCCAAGGGGAGAAGTGGATGAGGGCCATGGGGAGAGGCCAGAAGGCACACTGGCTAGGAGAAGAGACAAAGTTGTACATAGCCCTCAAAAAGTGACACCTGCTGGCACGCTCAGTGGCCTTGATTCATATATACTGACTGTAGACACATATGCTATTGGTGCTGAACCCAAAACGGGACCAGCTTGGTGGGTAAAACCAACCCTTTATGGCCACTGCCCAAGCTAAGCTGGAGCTGTGATTGCTGGAGCTACGGTTAACTCCTTGATGAGGTTTAGGGACAGTGACAACACAAAAAACTCATGGAATGGGAGGGAGAGGCAAAGGATCTGAGAAGGGAAGGGGCAAAAACTTGTAGAGTGGACAAGATGCTGGCCTGGGGAACACAGACTTGTCCTCTTGGACTGCCACCACATTGCTATTATGAGACCTTTCGGTAAGTCACTTCACTTTCTGGGCCTGGTCTTGTCTATGGAGGCGAGCCATATCCGTGAGGTGCCTTTTGGCTCCAAAAACTTGTCTGTGGAGGACCAAGATTGAGCAGAAGAGACAGTGCTCTGCTCCCGGTTTTCTGTGGGAACCACAGGGGAAAGTGAGCCGATTTGTGCCCTGGCTGTGTCCTCTGTGAGAGGCAGGGGTTGGCTGGGTCACCATGAGCCCCTGGCCCCTTCTAGGGCTGCTATTGCGATTATAGCAAAAAGAGGGAGAAAAGAGAAATGGCTATTTTGATGGTTACCAGACAGAAGGTAGATAGGAAAGGGAAAGGATTGGAAAAGAGGTATAAGTAGGAGGACTTGGAGAGTGAGGGAGGTATGGAGGTGGGGTGGAGCCAAGTGGCAGAGGGGAGTAAGCAGGCTGAGGGAGCCAGTCAGCCAGGACCCTGTAGGAAGGGATCAGAGGTAGGAAAGATGATGGTAGCAGAGGCAGGAGGGGATGGGGACAGAATTGGGAAGGAATGTGAGGGGCAGCTGCGGCCCCAGAGGTAGTCTGCTGGGAGGTGGTTTGCCTTACAAGAATTCATTCTGAGTTTCCTTCAATACAATCTCCTCTCGTGCCTTAGAAGCAGAATTTAGCTGTCTGGTCCTATGGACCATCTCCAAGTGGACACACTGATGTCAGCCACCTCAGACAGTGGGTGGAGGGAGTGGTGGGAAGTTCTCCACCAGGCTCACTATGGGAATTTTATGCTCTCAGAGAGAGGGGTGGGGCGATCCCAGTTCTGACTGCCCACTGAGTGGCTGTGATAATGCCAAGTCCCCATTTGGGGACTCTTCCCTCTCAAATGGAGAGAATAGAAATAGGATTCCATGTTTGAAAGATTTTGGGAGTTCCCACTGTCTGGTTCTCAGCCACCAGGTCTGGTAATGTGGTGAGCCCAACCCACCAGAAGGCACAGGCCACCATCCATCCACATCACAGCGGGAGGCAAGAGAGCTAGCAAGGAGGGCTCCTGGTGGCTTTTGTAGCTCCGGGTGAGATAGGCCTTGGGTCCTGGATGACCCCGTCCCCTCCTCCCCCCAGATGAAATATATTCAGGACTTCCAGAGGGAGAAACAGGAGTTCGAGCGAAACCTGGCCCGATTCAGGTAAGGCAGTGGAGCCCAGAGGAGGGCCATGGGGCACTGGGTGTGATAGGATAGGCTATGCTGGTTGGAGCCTGGTGCTGGCCATCTGTGAAACATGGAATATGATGGGTCACATACAGACCCTAATGTGTCATGCTCAGTGGCAGGGACAGGCAAGCAGTGTCTGTCCCACTAAGCTCCAGATGGAAGGCCTAGGAGGTTCTGTGGGTGGGGCAGCTGATTTGGGTCTGCCTAGGCAGTATCCCCCACTGACCCTTGCTCGCCCTGGCTAGGGAGGATCACCCTGACCTTATCCAGAATGCCAAGAAGTCGGACATCCCTGAGAAGCCCAAAACCCCCCAGCAGCTGTGGTACACCCATGAGAAGAAGGTGTATCTCAAAGTGCGGCCAGATGTGAGTGTCTGGCCAAGGGGTGGGGGTGGAGGCGCACGGTGGTGGCAAGGGGGGAGCCGCGCCAGGTCGACCAGGCACGGTGCAGGGGAGCAGGAGAGGAGGCCCCTCCCCAGGGGTGGGCTGCATGGACAGGGCCTGGGCCAGCTGGCGTGCGAGCGTGTGTGTGCGCGTGTGTGTGAGCCTGTCCCCTTGCACCCAGGCGGGATTCCCGCCTCTCTGCCTTCCCCTCCTGGCCTGTGGGGGACACTCATGTGACCTCCTGTGGCCTGAGGGGGCGGGGGCCTCTGTGCCCCCTACCCCCCTCCCCCTGCCCCTGGCTGCCTGTGTGTGTCTGACGGCTTTTGGTTTGCAGGCCACTACGAAGGAGGTGAAGGACTCCCTGGGGAAGCAGTGGTCTCAGCTCTCGGACAAAAAGAGGCTGAAATGGATTCATAAGGCCCTGGAGCAGCGGAAGAAGTACGAGGTTAGGCTTCCGCTGCGCTCCTCCCCATCCGGCTCTTCACGAGCCTTTGCCCTCTGACTCTGTGCCACCGCACGCTGCGGGAGGCAGTCACTCCCCAGCCCTCCATTGAGGGAGGGGCCTTCTGGGCCCCTTACCTCTGTCTCTACCTTCCCTACCCCCACCCCCATGAGATCTCAGGCTAGGGCAGGGCAGGGAACCACGTATGGCGTGAAATGGCAGGCATGGCCATCCCCAGCTTTGCTCCCTGCCCCCCCCCCAGCGGCTCTCCCCCTTCCCCTGCCCCCTGGCTAACCCCAGACCCCGTTGCCCTCCACCCCCCCACCTCACTCTGCAGGAGATTATGCGTGACTATATCCAGAAGCACCCAGAACTGAACATCAGTGAGGAGGGCATCACCAAGTCCACCCTTACCAAGGCTGAACGTCAGCTCAAGGACAAGTTTGATGGGCGACCTACCAAGCCACCTCCGTGAGCGCTGTCCCGGGGTGGGTGGGTGAGTGGGCAGCTAGGGAATTGGGCCAGTGAAGGATGTAGGCCCAGGCTCTACAGTGAAGAGGCCAACTGCTCACTTGCTCATGGGGTGTGCCTCTCTTCCTGCCGGTTCTGATAGGAACAGCTACTCACTGTACTGCGCAGAGCTCATGGCCAACATGAAGGATGTGCCCAGTACGGAGCGCATGGTGCTATGCAGCCAGCAGTGGAAGCTGCTGTCCCAGAAGGAGAAGGATGCCTATCACAAGAAGTGTGACCAGGTGCTTCAGGGCAGGGATCACCCATGGAGACTTTGGGGGGCCCTCCTTTGAGGGTTTCAAGTGTGAGGTCTAACCTCAGCAAAGTTCAGATCAGTCACATTGGTTGTAGGTGCCTTGGGCATCTGCTTCCAACATGGCAGTGTGCTAGGTAGGTTTGGCATCTGGGCCTGTCAAGGCAGACGGCTCAGGCCTCTTGCTTACCATCTGTCTGAGGAGAGCAGGCCCTGGGGGAGGCTTGCTGAGGGTTCCTGTCCCTGATACTGGAGTCTCTGGTGAGCCTATCCCTAGCTGACCCTGATTCCTTTCCCTTTCCCAGAAAAAGAAAGATTACGAGGTGGAGATGCTTCGTTTCCTCGAGGTGAGTGTTGCTCCAGGTGGGGACTAGGCAGAGAAGACAGGCTAGGAAGGGAGAGCTATAAGGAGCCCTGGAGAGCCAGTGGACCGCAGCCCCACGCCCCTCTTCTTCCCTACCAGAGCCTGCCTGAGGAGGAGCAGCAGCGGGTACTGGGAGAGGAAAAGATGTTGAACATCAACAAGAAGCAGGCCACCAGCCCAGCTTCCAAGAAGCCCACCCAGGAAAGCGGGAAGGTGGGCAGGGCTACCATCGTCCTAGCGGGTGGGCAGCGCAGAGCTCCAGTAAACAGCCTGTGAACCCCAACACTTCTTCACCTTCCCAGGGTGGCTCAGAGAAGCCTAAACGGCCAGTGTCGGCCATGTTCATCTTTTCTGAGGAGAAGCGGCGGCAGCTGCAGGAGGAGAGGCCGGAGCTCTCTGAGAGTGAGCTGACCCGCCTCCTGGCCCGCATGTGGAACGACTTGTCAGAGAAGAAGAAGGTTAGTCTTGCCCCTGGGAGGCGCCCGCCCGCACCAGTGTCCCCAGAGGGGCTGCTAGGACCACTTCCTCCCCCGGGGGCAGCTGTGCAGCCTCGCCCTGGCCCCGTGTGGCTTACACGTGTGGCTAGGCTCAGATGCTGGGAGCCCGGGGAGCCGGAAGGCGGGAAGCTGTCAGCTAGGGCTGTTGGCTCCCAGGGGAGCGGCCAGTGGGCGGGGCGGAGCCCGCGGGGACATCTGTGCTGCCCACGCCTCTGCCAGCCCCTCCTCCCAACGCAGAGCTGCAGCTGCTGCTGGCCGGGCTTAGCGCACCCCCTAGGGGTGGCTTGTAGGCTGACACCCATGTGGTCCTCACAGGCCAAGTACAAGGCCAGGGAGGCGGCACTGAAGGCGCAGTCAGAGAGGAAGCCAGGTGCCGAGCGCGAGGAGCGGGGCAAGCTGCCCGAGTCACCCAAGAGAGCTGAGGAGATCTGGCAACAAAGCGTCATCGGCGACTACCTGGCCCGCTTCAAGGTGGCAGGGAGTGGGACGGGTTTTTTCTGCAGCCTGCAGCCCTGGGTGACCCCTCCCACAGCTGATACTCCTGTCTGTCCCCAGAACGATAGGGTAAAGGCCTTGAAAGCCATGGAGATGACCTGGAACAACATGGAGAAGAAGGAGAAGCTTATGTGGATTAAGAAGGCAGCTGAAGACCAAAAGCGATATGAGGTGGGAAGAGGACTGGGCCACCCCTCTTCATATAAGCTGGGGCTCTGAGCCAGAAGCCCCAGCCTTGGTTGTGACCCTGAATCAGTCTCAACTCCTCCCTGCCTTGGGCCTCAGTCTCATCAGTAAAATGGAGGCAATAGTATTGACCTTCAGGGTGATCGTTCGGGGACGTGAGTTCAGTTCTAAAAATACGTTGAAACTGTAGTGCTTGACATAAGTGTGAGTTGATAGGTAATTGCTCCTTGACTGTGCTTTGGTTTCTCCTCTTCCTGGCACATAAAAGGAGAACCAGCTAAGGCATGACAGAGTGGGGCAAGAGACAGCAGTATTTTAAGGGGTGTGGGGATGAGTGTGACCCTTCCAGGTCTCCCCACAGAGAGAGCTGAGTGAGATGCGGGCACCTCCAGCTGCTACGAATTCTTCCAAGAAGATGAAGTTCCAGGGAGAACCCAAGAAGCCTCCCATGTGAGCCTGGGACTGGAGCCTGCCTTGGTGGGGGGCGGGGGGGGGTCAGGACCACAGGGCTACTTGTTGGGGGTCCTGACCCTCCCTGAACAACCACCATCTCCCAGGAATGGTTACCAGAAGTTCTCTCAGGAGCTACTGTCCAATGGAGAACTGAACCACCTGCCACTGAAAGAGCGCATGGTGGAAATAGGCAGCCGCTGGCAGCGCATTTCCCAGAGCCAGAAGGAGCACTACAAAAAGCTGGCCGAGGAGCAGCAGAAGCAGTACAAGGTGCACCTGGACCTCTGGGTCAAGGTGAGAGGGCAAAGGACCCTTGGAAGGGAGAGGGAGGCATCATGCTGTCTTATTCATTTCCCTCAATACCCCAGCAATCCTGTGGGGCAATGCTTACTGTACTTTTGTTTTTTTTAAAGTTGTTGATGGACCTTCATTTTATTCATTTATTTGTATACGGTGCTGAGAATCAAACCCAGTGCCTCACACATGTGAGGCAAGTGCTCCACCACTGAGCCACAATCCTAGCCCCTACTGTCACCCTTATTAAACGAAAGCTCAGAGAGGTTAAGTAATTTGCCCAAAGTCATACAGTAGGTAGAAAAATGCAAATCAGACTGCCTTTTCCTCTTTTCATCTGGGACTAGGGGTCCTCTTTAGGTTCTGACTTGACTTCTAGTCTCTGAGCTTCCCTCTGTACCTTGGTTGAGCAGTAAGATCTGTAAAGTGAGGAGAATCATCTGTGTTCTCCCCACTTACCCAGACAAATTGGCCAAGGATTTGGCCAGAGAGATATCAGGAATCAGGTGCTCCAAAAGTTTGATGAGCCCCAGTGCATCCTCAGTGGCTCAAGGGGCTGGAGATCGAGTGGGGCTGATGATACCAGGCTCTGTGAGTCATTGTGGGGAGACTCTAAGTTAAAGAAGATTTCACCTGTGGAGCCTCCATTTGGGCAGAGCTGCTATAGGAACATGAAAATCAGCAGTCTTGATGCATAGTGGCTTATATCAGCCAGGTATGGTGGCACAAGCCTATAATCAAGGCTGAGGCAGGAGGATGGCAAGTTTGAGTCCAGCCTGGGTAACTTAGACCCCATCTCAAAATAAAAATAAAAGGGGCTGGCACGGTGATGAACATCTGTAATCCCAGCACTTTAGGAGGCTGAGACAGGAGAATTGTGAGTTCAAAACCAGCCTCAGCAATGGTGAGGCGCTAAGCAACTCAGTGAGACCCTGTCTCTAAATAAACAAAATAGGGCTGGGGATGTGGCTCAGTGGTTGAGAACCCCTGAGTTCAACCCCTGGTACCATAAATAAATAAGTGGGGCCAGGGATGTAGTGTCAGAAGCAGAAACTTGAGTTCTATTCCTAGACCCCAGGGGCACTTTACAGAGAGTAGGTATACAGATGGGTGATGTAAAGTCCCCAGCCTACTGCCCGGCTGGAGCTCAGTATGCTCAGTTGGCAGTAATCTGGGGAGTGTGCCAACCCCCACCTTGTCTCTGTCTCCCCAGAGTCTGTCTCCCCAGGACCGTGCAGCATATAAAGAGTACATCTCCAACGTGAGTTTGGGAGCCCAGTAGTGGCAGGGTAGGGGCAGGGATCCCCAGGACCTGGAACTCACAGCTGCCGCTTTTGCATCCCCATCCTCTCCTACAGAAACGTAAGAGCATGACCAAGCTGCGAGGCCCAAACCCGAAGTCCAGCCGGACCACCCTGCAGTCCAAGTCGGTAAGGAGCCTCCCCCAGAGAGGGGCCAGGTATCTGTACAACAGGGTCCCAGTGCCTGGAGTCGCTGGGCCAAGACCACTGATGTCTCTCTGCCACTCCAGGAGTCTGAGGAGGACGATGAAGAGGATGAGGATGATGATGATGAAGATGAAGAGGAGGAAGATGATGAGAATGGGGACTCCTCTGAGGATGGTGGGGACTCTTCCGAGTCCAGCAGTGAAGATGAGAGCGAGGATGGGGATGAGGTGGGGCAGGCAGGGCATGGTGGGAAGGGGAGGGTTGGGTTCCACAAGGAGGCCCACCTGTGACTGCATATCCTTTCTTCCCCCAGAATGAGGAGGATGATGAGGACGAGGATGATGACGAGGATGAGGATGAGGATGAAGACAATGAGTCCGAGGGCAGCAGCTCCAGCTCCTCCTCCTCAGGGGATTCCTCGGACTCTGATTCCAACTGAGGCCCAGCCCCCAGGGCAGCCAGGGAGAGCCCTAGAGCTCCCCCTCCCCAACTGACCACCTTCGTCTCTCCCCCATGTTCTGTCCCCTACCCCCTGGCCTCCCCCACTTTCTGTCTTTTTTTCTTTCTTTTTCTTTTTCTTTTTCTTTTTTTTTTTTTTTAACAAAATATGGTGGGGGTAGGGGACTGGAGGAGCCCAGGCCAGGACTCTGTAACCTTGGAGCAATCAGCCCTGGGGTCCTCCAGGGAGAGCAACCATCAGACTGAGCCAGCACTGGACCAGACCGGCCCACCCCACCCTTCTTCTGCACTTGCGGTTCTGGCATGGACAATGGACCAGGGGTGGGGAGTCCCAAAGAATTCAGTGAGGCCCTCCACACCTGCAACCCAAACCAAGGTGGGGTGGAAGCTTGGGGAGGACCCTTTCCTTCCCAGAGGGGCTCACCACCTGGACCCCTGCATTGGAACTGGAGGCAGGGAAACTGTGGGGAGAGGAGGGAAGGTGCCTTTGAGAAAACAGGCACTGCCCTGGTGGTCCTCTCCCCTGCCCCTGCAGAAAGGAGCTGCCTGGACCCACTCATGGGGGAGGGGCAGAAGTGTTTTTTATATATGTGTATATATTTTTTTTTTAAGCTCTGAGCTGTCAACGAGACGTTTCCTACCGATCTCGGCTGCCGTCTCTGTTGTCATTTCTGGGAGAGGGAGGGTTTAGGGGGTAGATTTGGAACTTTTTTAAATGGTCTTGATGTGTGTGGAAGAGAGAGAGAGAGAGTGTGTGTGTGTGTGTGTGTGTGTGTGTGTGTGTATGTGTATGTGCGTGCGCGCACACGCTGTATATAGCATGGGTGCACCTGTGGGTGTGTTCGAGTGTGTGTGGAAGAGAGAAGGGGTCTGTCCTGGAGCCCACCTCAGTTTTTGTGAATCCGGAAAAGGGTTAGTGAGGGCCAGGGAGATGGTGATCAATCCCAGTGGGAACAGGCTGAGGCTGCCCTTCTCTGCATGTCTCTGCTTTGCCTGGTCTCTGGTTCTATTTGGGGAGGGCACTGAAGCCACTCTTGATGCTTCCTATAGTTTCCCTGTGCCAGAGTCATGTGCATCTGAGCTGTTGCTGGTCCCTACTGTCCAGCAGGAAGGCAGGAAGAGGCAGACAATGGTGTGAACCTTAAAGCTTTTCTTTGGTGGAAAAGGCCTTCTGGCTCATGTAAGGGGCCAGCCTGGCCACTCTGGGCTCAGAATCTGGGCGTCAGGAAGTGTGTTGGGAGCTCTTATGTATACATCCCTAACTGCCTTCCCCCATGTCCTCTGGCCACCCCATTTCCTTTGATTTCTCAGGTCTGCTCCCCCTCTTCCTTGCCCCCCAACCTTATGGTTGGGAAAGGGGCTACAGATGCTGCTTTCTGCAGCTGTCCCTTTAAACCTTGCCAGCCATCCCAAGCTTTTTGGTACCCTGATTCCTTGACTCTTAATAAGCCAAGCCACCTTATCTGTGGATTTAATTTTTGTTGTTGGCGGTTTTTACTAAATTGGTTCAAAAATTTTTTATTTTTGTTTTTTACAATCATGTCAGTGACCTATTTAATTGGGGCTTTGTGCTTCCCACCTTCCCCTCTGATTGAAAGCCAGGAATGGGGGAAGTGGGACCTCTGCCAAGGTGGTGGGGCAGAAAAGGTAAAGGGCCCCACCCCAGGCTGTGGGTCTCTCAAATGAAAGCAGAGACAATCTGCTTCACCTGGACCCTGGTGCTTGGATGGGGAGGCCTAGAGAGGGACACTCCCCACTCCTACTCCCCTTCCTTTATTCTGACCCAGGAATTAAGTACAGGAGTTCATAGGTTATTTCTTCCTAAGAACCCCTGCAAAGACCCCCCCAACTTCCTTATCTGAATGCCCCTGCACTATTATGTTCTAGTGGAATGTGTTTTCATTTAAAAATAACTTTGAACAGGACACTTTTCCTGTTTTAAAAATTGAAAAATTCTTACAGTACAGACAGGGCCATGGGGGTGGGGGTGTTGGTGCTGTAAGAGGTTGCTCTGAGTGCATTTTGGCACTGGGATGGGATGGCTGGGGTGGGAAAACCCCCATTCCCCCACCTTTTTTTTCTAATATTTAAGGAGTGTTTTGTAGGTTTCAACAACAACCACACTTGAATTTGTATTATGGGAGGTGGGAGGGAATGGCTTAGAGGTGTCTGCCTAAGCTTAAGGCCAACTGTGGAAGTTTTTGTTTTCCCTTTTTTTTGTATAATAAAGTGAAAAACAAAGGTTTGACTGCTGTCTGGTCACTGGAATAAGTGAAAGTGGGTGACAGGGGTGACCTAATAGGTCAGATAAACCCTTGAAGCTAGCTAGCTTTGCCCTTTCTGGAACCATCTTTCTAACATCCCATAGATAATCTACCTTTACATCATTTTGTGCTACTGTTCTTATGCTTTCTAAATTCAGTTTGTCCACTTGAGTTTGTCAGTCACGAGAGACTCAGAAGTTTGAGAACAAATGCATTTTCACCAGAGGGCATTGCCTTGGGAGATGAAGTGATGAACCACTGAGGTCAAGGATTCATCCTGGGCATGCCACCCTTCCTGGTTGGTGCAGGATTTATCAAGCAGTGTTTGGGGGACCCTCCCATGTTAAGTCCTCAGCTCCACCCAGGGTTAAGCATGATTTCCTAATCACCCAGGCCTCTGATAGGAAGTGGATGGGACAGGATGACTTGCTCTGCAGCTTTCAGACGTCTGCTTTCCTTGCACAGGATTCTGTTGGGTTCCTGGAACAGCAAAGGACTGAAAATGCTACCTCTGTCCAAGGACTCAAACCCTGGCCCCTCTTCTGGGCCAAATTTCTAAAACATTCCCATTCACCATTCTCCTGAGGCTACTCTTCATAGTCACCAACATGTCCATCTTTACACCCAGTGGACACTTGCCTGAGTCCTGCTTTCTTGATCTACTCTGCTGGTGTCAGCCCTTCCTCATTCTGTCCTAGGTGTTCCCATCTTTGCCCTGAACTTCCTCCTTATAAGAGTTCCTCCCTGTCTCCTATGTGCTTGCTTGCTTGCCCTCCCACCATGGTACAACAGCACAAAGGCCCTCACCAGATGCTAGCGCCATAATCCTGGATGTCCTAGCCTCCAGAACCACAAGCCAAATAAAATTCTATTTTTATAGTTTGCCCAGTCTGATATCCCACAGCAGTAGCAGAAAATGATCTAAAACACTACTTTTCTACAGACCTGCCTGTGCAGATACCTATGCATCCTCTGGGGTATCTCAGAAGCACCTTGTACATCAAGACCCAAAATGATCAACAACCATTTAGTCATTCACCTAGAAACCAGTTTCAACCTTGACTCCTCTCTCCCTCTTTCAACTTCATGTCCATCACCTGGACAGGTCCATTCCACTGCCTCAATCTCTCTGAAACCTGTCTTAACTTCTCATAACTGTCATTCCCATCCTAGTCAAGGCCATCACCATCACCCAACTTCTGCAAAGACCTCCTAAACTAGTCTTCCTACTTGCATTCTTGCCCCCTACAGTCCATTCTGCACACAGCAGCCAAAGTTGTCTTAAAAACAAATGTGTGGGGGCTGGGATTGTGGCTCCGCGGTAGAGCGCTTGCCTCGCATGCGTGAGGCCCTGGGTTTGATCCTCAGCACCACATACAAAGCAATAAAATAAAGACATTGTGTCCATCTACAACTAAGAAAAAATTTAAAAAACAAAAAAACAAAAACAAAAAAAAACAAGTGTGTGTGTGTGTGTGTGTGTGTGTGTGTGCGCGCGCGCGCACTGTAGCTCAGTGGCAGAGTGCTTGCATAGCATGTGTGAAGCACTGGGTCCCATCCTCAGCACCACATAAAAATAAACAAAATAAAGGCATCTGTCCATCTACAACTACAAAAAAAATTTTTAAAAACAAAACAAAAACAAATTTGGCTGGGTAGGTTGGTATACATCTGTAATCCGGGTGACTAGGGAGGCTAGGGCAGGAAAATGCAAGTCCAAGGCCAGTCTGGGCAATTCAGTGATATCCTGTCTTAAAATAAAAAACAAAAAAAAAGGGTTGGGATATAGCTCAATGGCAGAAAGCTCCTATGTTAAATCCTAATACCAAAAAACAAACCAAAGCTAGGCAGGGTGGTGCACACCAGTCCCAGTTCTTGCAAAGCTGAGGTGGGAGGATCACTTGAGCACAGGAGTTCTATGCCAGCCTGGGCAACATAGTGAAACACCCCCATCTCAAAAATAACCAAAACCTCTGATTACTTCAGAGTTGTCTTCAGATTACTCTGCTACTTAAAATTTACCATAGCCATGCAAGGCCTGGACCTGTATCCTCTCTCTCCTTTCGCCCCACTCTTCCTAATCATTCACAATGATCCAGTTAAGTGATTGCTCTTTTGTTGCTTGAGCATGCCTACCATAGGGCCTTAGTACTTCTCATACACACAGCTGGTTTTCTCATCCTTTAGGCCTCAGCTCAAATGTTACCTCACAGAGAGGCCTTTCCCGACAAACCTCCCAAAGAGGCCTCCTCCTACATCTCCTTGTTTATGTATTTGTTTACTTGTATATTGTCTGTCTCCCAAGGATACTTTACTTTCTTGTTTATTACAGTAATCTCACACTTAAAACTGCCTAGCATATATGAAAAATGGTCTGAATGAGTGACTAAGTGTGGCCCATAGGTCCAGGATGGGGATCTGCTGCTTCTGCTAGGTTCTCTGCCCCAACTCTAGCCACATTAGCCCTCTATGCTTCAAACATACCAACTTTTCTTCTAGGGTCCATACACATGCTATTCTCTCTGCCTAGTTAATCCAGGATTCCACTTAGAAAGCCACTTCCTCCAGAGGGAGAGGGGACCCCTGAACTCCTAACAAAAAAGGTCTCCATGTCATATGTTTCCTCAGCAGCCTGGACCTGGACACCTTCATGCTCAGACTTGTTTCTTGTCTCTCTTGTTGTTGTAACCCCAGGGCCTCACCCAGAGCCAGAACCAGCTCAGTCCTTACTGTTTATTAACTGGTGCTAACTGTGAAGACTGGGCCTGTGCCCCAAGAAGTCACCACCACAGAATAGCCAATGCCAAGCACCAAATGAATAGTACAGTCTAGTTGTAAAGAAGTTTGGAGCCAGACGCAGTGGCACACGCCTGTAATCCCAGCACTTTGGGAGGCTGAGACAGGAGAATCGCGAGTTCAAAGCCAGCCTCAGCAACAGCAAGGCACTAAGCAACTCAGTGAGACCCTGTCTCTACATAAAACACAAAATAGGGCTGGGGATGTGGCTCAGTGGTCGAGTGCCCCTGAGTTCAATCCCTGATACAAAAAAAGAGAAAAGGCTGGGGATGCAGCTCAGTGGTTAAAGCACTTATCTAGTATGTTCAAGGACCTGGGTTCCATCGCCAGCAGCAGCAGCACCACAACTAAAAGTTTGGTATAAGAATGGCCACAGGTGGGGATATGAGGAACAATTTAGGTAAAGAGGGAGGAGCCAGGAAAGTTTCTTGGGCATGTGCAAATTCCTTAGGGGAGGATGTTGTGGATATATTTAGGTAAGAAACAAAGCCGCTCACTGGACTAGAGAATTCCTGAAAGTGAGGTAGAAGACAAGAAGCAAGTAAGGCTGAGGCCATGCTGTGTAAGTTACTAAAGACCTAACTTCTTTTCTCTAGATCCAAGTTCAACCACCTTCTCAGTCTCTACCAGTTGGTCCCACAGTAACCCCAATATACCCCAAACTGAACTTGCCATCCTCTTGTATCCTCTGCAGAGTTCCTCATCCTGGTTAAAGGTGTTTTCTGGGACTCCTTCTCCTTTACCCCATACAGCGCAACCAATAATGAAAACCTACTTCTTCTCAGAATGATAAGCTTAAAGCGCAAGTCTAGTCAAACAATTTCCTTGGAGGACTCCTCACTGCATGTAGGGTTAAAGCCCACAAACTCCTTGGTACACACTTAGACCTCTATAATCTGGCCTGCTCACCTCCTGCAGCTCCCCCACCCATTCCTATATTCCCAACAATCCCGAAATTGATCCATATTCTGAAGCTCACTGTTGGGATATTTAATGCGGTCTTGACCTTCTGGTTCATCTTCC
>CM053402.1:17169499-17221107 GCA_028644305.1 Xerus rutilus
AAAAAAAAAAAAAAGAATAATAGCTAAGATTTACCAAGCATTTACACTGACCTACGAGTCTCACACTCCCCGGTTTTTTAATCCTCACAACCTAATGAGAAGTACTATCATTATACCCACTGACAATGGAAAAAACTGAGGTACAGGGAATTCATTTGCCAAATCTACAGAACTAAATTCAGATCCGACTCCTTGGAAATATTATATGCCTCAACAAATGTTTACTGAAGACTAAAGATCCAATGATGGTCTCAAAATACGTGATTTCAGACTTTAATCCTATCTCCTGAGGGAAGAGGGCTGTCACACAATCATTCTAGGGCACCAGACAAGAGTATCGAGATGGAAGCTCCGGTCTAGGCGTCTACTGCGGCTGAGAAAAGGTCCGTTCCTCCCAAAGGTAAAAGGGGACTGAAAGCGTGCGGAACGGGCACCCCCAAGGGAGTAGTACTGGGTCGGAGGAAGGGTCTGGCCAGTGTCAGGCAGGCAGGCTGACACTGGGGGGTCCAGCTTGAGTTCCGGAAGCAGGAAAGGCGAGCAGGTGTGGGATCTAAATTAGGATGAGAGCGGGGAGGGCGCTTCGCTGGAAGAGCGCAGCTCGGCCTCCGCCCTCAGCGGTGGACCCTCATTGCGGGAGCTTGTAGGTTCCCAGGCCTGGAGTGGGCTGAGACCCGCCCAGAACCGGGAGAACAAGCGCGAACGAGCTTCTTGGGCTCCAAGGGTTTTCCGCCCCGAGGTCTTAACTGCGCCCCACTTCAAATCAGTTCTCTTCATAGAAGTGGCCGCACGCCTCAGGGTAAAAGTGGGGAGCGGAGTCGGGGGCGGGGGGAGGAAAGAGCTGGGAGCCCCGAGGGAAGGGCGGGGGAGCTTGGGCCGGAAGGCGTCCCAGGCTCGGCTGGGAGCCGGCGCTCTCTTTCGACGCCACCCGCTGCCCCCGCCCCTGAGCCGGCCGGGACGGCACAACGTCTCCGCCCCCAGCGCACCGCGCACCTCACCTTGAACGCTGCCCCACCCACTCCCGTCCTATTGGGTCTTCGGGGCCGAAACGACACCGCGATTGGCTGAGTTGGTCCACGAAAGCCCCGCCCATTTCTCCGCCCCCGTCCCTGTCCGCCGGTACTTTGGACGGCGGCGTGGCGCCCCTCCTCCCCTCCGGTCCCCGCCCCCTGGAGCAAATGCTGCCGAGCTGCGGCCGCGGGGCAGATGCACGCGCTCGGGCTCTTCTAGCAGGCGCGAGCCGTCGCTGGGCGCGCGAAAGCGAAAGAAGGAAGAGGAAGGGAGGACGAGGGCGGGGTGTTGAAGAGGGGCGGGAGGAGGAAGAGGAGGAGGTTAGAGCGCGCTCGCGTCTGGCCTCGCGCCCGCGCGGAGGGAGGGGGAGAGGGGAGCGCGCGCGCACGCTCGCGTTCTCGCTTGCTCCATCCATCCATCCTCCGGTCGCGGCACGCGCGCGCGCTCCGGGCTCGCGCCGCACCCCCCGCCCGGGAGAGGCGGGCTGGAGTGGGGGGCGGGGGGAGGGGCGCGCGGACGGCGCGCGGACTGCGCGCGGGCGGGGTGAGGTGAGGAGGAGGAGGCGGCGACGGGACGAGAAGGGAGGGGAAGGGGCCATGGCCGCCCGGTGAGGCGGCGAGGCGGGGGGGCGGCCCGACCCCCCGGCCCCGGGCCCTCGGCCCCGGGGAGAGGCGAGGACGGACCGACGGACATGGGGCTCCGGAGCAGCCGCCGCCGCCGCCGCCGCCGGAGGACGCGGCCCTGAGAGGCCGCCGGGCCCCGGCGCGGCCCCCCGGGCGGGGTGAGTACGGGACGGAGACGGGAACGGGGGAGGGGCCTGCGGGGGGCGGGGGGCGGGGCCCGAGGCGGGGCTTGGGCCCCCTCCCCCCCAGGTCTGGGTCAGCGCCCCTTCCCCTCCCCCCGGGCCGACACGGAAACGCCCGGCTTCCCCCGGCTTCCCGGCCCGGCCCGGGCCCCCTGCTTTCCCCCTGGCTGGGTCCCCCTTGGGCGGGGCAGGGCCGACCGGGGAGGGGGCGCAGGGCCTTTGTTAGGGAGCCAGGCCCCAGCCCCCGGGACAATAGACACCCTCCTGGACTCCTCTCCCCGGCCGGCCGGGGCTGTTGGCAGGCGGGGACGGAGAGGGGCCGGGACGCGTCCCACTCTGCCCACTCTCTGGGGTCGGTCTGTCCCAGCCCGGCGCCGGCCTCGGGCGGCTCGACTCTCCTCCCCCCAGTCGGTATGATGCAGCAGCAGTGCCGCAGGGACGGGGGAAGAGCCGCGGCCCGGCCTCCTACCCTTCCCAGTGCCCCTGGCTCGTTTGTCAGTCCCCACCCCACTCTAGGCCGGCAGCTCCTTAAACTCGTACCCACCGTTCAGAGGGGCCCCCGGACTGTGGGCGCTGTTTCTGAATCCTTTGGTGGGGGTTTCTGGACTTTGGGGCTCTTGGAGAGACTTCCGGGCTGGTCCTGAGGGAGGGAGGGTGTTATCTAAAGAACAGGTAAGGGGAGTGCCCACTCCTCGAGTGCATCCCACAGGGCTCTACCCCCTACTGCTCCAGGTGGCTGGAAATGCCCCTTTGACTCTGTGCTTCTCTGAGCTCTGCTCCTCTCCGTGCAGTGGCAGGCTTATTTCAAGGGAAGACAGTGGGGTGAAGGTTGTAGGGTCCTAGGGCCATTCCTACTTCTGGTAGCAGTACCCCCCCAAGTGGACATCCTGGCTGAAAGCAGAGGTGACTCTGAGGAGAGCCTTTAGGGAAGGGGGTGTCTTTAGGAGTCTGTGCAGTTCTTTGCCACACCCTGTGGGTTTGCTTTGAGGCCTTAGAGTTCCTTCTCCTCCCCCTGCTGCATTGCACCATGGGTATCAAAGAGGGGTTTGAGTTTTGGGGACCTAGGGTGAGGTGCTGCCTCCTATAGACCCAGACTCTGATTGGAAGTAGAGACCAGGGCCTGATCTCAGGACTGGGAAGGACTAGGCTACCTCTAGGTTTCAGGCCCTGAGGGACCACCCAGACTTAGTGGTCCTGGGCCTTGGGGAGGGAGATACTCTGATGCCAGGATTAAGCCCTGGGTAGTGAGGTGAGGAGGGGAAGTGGCAGTCTTCAGAGGTACCTTGGACTCACACCAACACCCCCATCCTCATGTGTACAGCCGTGTTGCCGCCCGCTGTGCTATGAGCAGTCAGAGCACCGTCTCCACAAGAGTTTACAAATGAAAATGGAGGAAATGTCTTTGTCTGGCCTGGATAACAGCAAACTAGAGGTGAGGGCTCCCCCACGTGTGCCTCTAGTTCTTTCTCTTGATGTCTCTACGTCACTATATCTGGCATCCACGCCAAAGAGGAATTTGGGTAGTTAGCCTTGTTCCTTAAAGGGAATAGCCAGCTGAAAAGGCCTAACAATTGGGGAAGAAGAAAGAATTTCAAAATCAAGATGGGGAAAATGGCAAAGAAAGCATGATATTTGGCCAGGGCCAGGAGATTTGGTTTGTGAGAGTCACTGGCAGTTCAGAGGGCTGTTACTCTTGTGACTGGATATTTTCCCTTGGGGCTCAGGCCATCGCTCAGGAGATATATGCGGACTTGGTCGAGGATTCTTGTTTGGGATTCTGCTTTGAGGTACACCGAGCTGTCAAGTGTGGCTACTTCTTCTTGGACGACACAGACCCTGATAGCATGAAGGATTTTGGTGAGCTTCAGGATGGAAGGAGAGTGGTCTAGCCCTGCCTAAAGAATGCATGGAGGGTCTTTCTCTGGAAACAGCACTAAATGTGGAGCTCCTGTGAGCTTAGGCAGGAGGTTTTGAAGAGGCCATGGGACTACGCATGGGTGGAAACAAGAGAGGTTCCCTGCCCACCCTGATCACCACGCCTCTCCTGTCCCCAGAGATCGTGGACCAGCCCGGGTTGGACATCTTTGGACAGGTTTTCAACCAGTGGAAGAGCAAG
This sequence comes from Xerus rutilus, assembly GCA_028644305.1. NCBI lineage: Eukaryota > Metazoa > Chordata > Mammalia > Rodentia > Sciuridae > Xerus > Xerus rutilus. The sequence continues at coordinate 17,173,429 of CM053402.1, forward strand.
GAGTGTGTTTGCCCCAATTGCAGCCGCAGCATTGCCGCCTCCCGCTTTGCTCCCCATCTGGAGAAGTGCCTGGGAATGGGGCGGAACAGCAGCCGAATCGCCAACCGCCGGTGAGGATAAAACTAGAGCTGCTCATCTTTTGCAGCCTGCACCTTGGTGAAGGCCCCTAGGGGCGTTTGTGTACAGAAGGTAGATTGTTCTTGACCCCAGATGTCCCACTGTACCTTTAAAATTGTAGGCACCTTAACCCTTTCTCTTTCCTACCTTTGGCAGGATTGCCAATAGCAACAACTTGAATAAGTCTGAGAGTGACCAAGAGGATAATGATGACATCAACGACAACGACTGGTCTTATGGCTCGGAGAAGAAAGGTGTTTGGGGACCTGGGGAGTTCTGGGGGACACTGGGATGAGGTGGACAAGCAGGAATTGGATATACATTGGTCAGAAATTACTGTTGTAAATAATGGGGTGGAGTGTTTTTGCCCTTTTCTTTAAATACTTAGATTGAAGACTTAAAAGTAACTTTGCTTTATATCCTTTCATCCCCCACAGCCAAGAAAAGAAAATCAGACAAGGTGAGAGCCGGGGCGAGCATGGGGGAAATTTGGGCGAAGGACAGATACCCTCCCCTTTGGGCAGGGAGTCCTCGGGTGTCTTGACTCAAGTCTGAGGTCACTGGGGGCCTCTTTGGGTTTGGGGATGAGGGTGTGTCTGTGGTGGGCAGGGAGACAACAGAGGCCTTGGCATGGGGGAGGAAATATAGGCCAACAGGCCTCTTAATGGGGGAGAAGAGTAGGAATTTGAGGATATTCTTTGTCAAATCTTTTTTCCTTCCCTGGGTTCTCGGCTCCCCCTTATCGTTGCCCTTTCCCCAAAGCTATGGTATCTCCCATTCCAGAACCCCAATTCCCCTCGAAGATCCAAGTCTTTAAAACACAAAAATGGTAAGTGGGGCTGGAGCAACAGGGGTGCTGCTAGCTGTATCTTCTGGGACTCATTGTGCAAGGGGGGATGGAAGGAGAGGTGGGGGATAGGGGTGTGGAGGGAGGGCCTGTGATCCTTCTGTCACCCCCCACTTCCTCTCTGGTTATTTTCAGGGTTCTCTGTCTGTACCTCTGCATCAAACACCCTTCCCCTTCTTTTTTCTTCTTCAGGGGAACTTAGCAATTCGGATCCTTTTAAGGTGAGTAGAGGCTGCCCTTCTTTTTTCTTTCTTATTTTTTTGGTACTGGGGATTGAACTCGGGGGCACTCGACCACTGAGCCACATCCCCAGCCCTATTTTGTGTTTTATGTAGAGACAGGGTCTCACTGAGTTGCTTAGCACCTTGCTGTTGCTGAGGCTGGCTTTGAACTCACAATTCTCCAGTCTCAGCCTCCCTAAGTACTGGGATTATAGGCGTGTGCCAGCACGCCTGGCGAGGCTGCCCCTCTTATGCTGTTTCTCATTGTCCTTGTGAGGTGGCTGGGATTGGGGCAAGTAGGATCCAAATGCTGATGGCCAGAACCATTGGGCTGTTCGAGTCTTGTGTTCTTTCTGCATCCCACTCCCTTATCTGTGCGCAGGTGGAATGAAAAGACTCACTGGGGAAACTGCTCTATCATAGAGGCAGGAATGAGAGGGACTAATCCTCTGCTCCTTCCTTTGTGTGTGTATGTGTTTTATGTGTATGTGTTTTACTGGGCATTGAACCCAGGACCTCACATGTGCTAGGCAAGTGCTCTACCACTGATGTACATCCACATCCTTCATGCCCCCTTTTTTGTCTGCTGCTTCTTTACTTCTCTGACCTGTACTTCTGGTTCTCTCACAGTATAACAACTCAACTGGGATCAGCTATGACACCCTGGGGCCAGAGGAGCTGCGTAGCCTGCTCACCACGGTGAGGAACTGGGGCAGGGGAGACTATTGGGAAGTGGGCTGGAGCCACAGACAGGTCAAGACCCTGGAGGAGGCTATTGACAGCAGTTAGAGCCATGGATTCTTATTCTGGCCCACAGTGGTCTGCACTGTACGGACACCTTGGGGCCACTTGTGCAGTCTAGCCTTGATGCAGAAGGGAGCATCTAGTGTCTAGAGTAGGTTTCCCTCCGTCCCTCCTTTCAGCTTATATTCCTCTTCCAGCAATGTGGGGTGATTTCTGAACACACCAAGAAGATGTGCACAAGGTGAGCACAGAACCTAGAAAGGGGACCGGGGTCCCTCCTGCACACTCACACTGGGCATGTGTCAGGAATACCTCTGGACTTGAGCAGTGGGGCTCCCGCCCTCCCCCCCCTTCAATGATCAGGCCTTAGGCCTCCATCTGAGGGTTCTCCACTTACCCCTTCCCTGTCCCTTTGGCCTCTGCTGAGGGGAGGGGCTCTCCCTGAGTTCCTCAGGTCCTTCCCTGTTTTGTCAAGGTCTGATAATTCCGTCCCCACCAGGTCTCTGCGCTGCCCCCAGCACACGGATGAGCAGAGGCGAACTGTGCGGATTTATTTGCTTGGGCCCTCAGCGTAAGTGACCCTTTCAGAATAGTGGTGGGTTGTAGCAGGTCAGGATGGTGATGGGTATGCTTAAATCACTTTTTTGACCCCTCCCCTTTCCAGAGTCCTTCCGGAGGTTGAAAGCTCCCTGGATAATGACAGCTTTGACATGACTGACAGCCAGGCCCTGATCAGCCGGCTTCAGTGGGACGGTTCCTCTGATCTCTCACCCTCTGATTCAGGCTCCTCTAAGACGAGTGAAAATCAGGGATGGGGTCTAGGTATGTAATATAGTTGGGTTCCAGGAATTTTCTGTCCAAACTCATGGATTACCACCTCTCTTGCCACAATCCTACTCTCATCCTTTATAACTTTTTCTCTGCAGGTACCAACAGCTCCGAGTCAAGGAAAACCAAGAAAAAGAAATCCCATCTGAGCCTGGTAGGGACTGCCTCTGGCCTGGGCTCCAACAAGAAGAAGAAGCCAAAGCCGCCGGCACCCCCAACGCCCAGCATCTATGATGACATCAACTGACTTGGGTGCAAAGGATAGCCTTTGGCTGAGCAGAGCCCTCTCTCCCAACCCCCACCCAGGTGGCATAGCCTGGCAAATGGACGGCTGCTGGGGGTTTGGGCTTGGGAAGTTTGGTGGGCCAGGCAGGCAGAGGATCCATTTACGTGCCCCTGGGGGGTATCAGGGTCCTCTGCAATGGAGCACGACCCCTCGGCGTGGACTCAGACCTGGACTTATTATGCCTTGGACATAAGTTTGGTGGGGAGGCGGTTTTCCTATTTATTCTGTGAGTTACTGGATGTCCAGCTAGGCCAGGGGCCTGACCTGGGCACTGTGCCAGCGCACTGCCTGCCCCCCACCCCAGGAACTGGACTAAGCCTGCCGAGGGTCATTGTGGCTACCCGGGAGGCTGTGGGTTAGAAGCTGAGCCTGGAGGGGGCCTCCCCTGGCTGCCCTCAGCAATGTGAATGGGTCCGGTGCTTGGAGCTGAGGGGCAGGGCTGGGCATGTCCTGTCTGTGCAGAGTCCTATCAAGTGCCCCCAGTCCCAGGGGTGGCAGGCACAGAGTGCTGTCTGCTGAGGTAGGCGTCCAGAGCTGTGGCCGCCTTCCCTGCCTCACAGGGCAGCCCTTTCCCCTCAATCCCCGTGGGCCTCCTTGGCAGCAGGAGCTGTCCTTTTGTTGTTGGGTGCCAGGAAAGGGCCTCCAGCCTCTACAGCTTCAAGGAATGGGAAGGGGAGGGTAGGAGGAGGGAGCTGTGTATCAAAATGACTCCCCCCTTCCATCCCTCCCTGACCCAGGGCTGGTGAGGAGTGGGGCCCCAAGGTGAGAGGGAACGGTGCTGCTTTATTTGAAATGTTTTCTTACCTCATTCCCTGCCCCAGGAAGGGGCCCAGCCTCACCCTCCTGGGGTGGCCCCATGTTCCTCCTGCCCACCCTGCCCCACTGCCCTGCTGGGGCAGCCTGAGTTCCCAGCTGCTGCTTGCCACCCCTTCACCTTGACCAGCTTCAGTTCCTCTCTCAATGCTCCTGCCTCCAAAGCCTGCCCTGTTTCCCCTTCCTTTGCCGCTTTTAAGTTATTTATTCTGTACTTGTGGTTTGGGGCTCTGAGGAAAATCCGAATCTTGTGCCTCTCCCCCTTTGCTAGGAGTAGGGTGGGAAGAGGGTGGTCTCTGCCCTGGGTTGTCAGTAGAGGGGAAAGGGGTTTCATTGCCTCTCTGGGACTGTCATGCCAGTGTGCCCACCTGCCTGGTCTACATCCTGAAAAGATGTACCGTCCCACCTCCACGCGGGCAACACCACTCCCAGGAGCTGAATTGGAGGACTGCAATCTGGGCTGGGAGCAGAGCTGACTGACAGGGATGGAGCTGACCCTGAGCCGAATTTATCTGGCATTTGCTGGACGGGTCCCCTGCCCTTTTCCCAGGAGGAGCCACTCCCACATTTGGGTAGCTAGTACCCAGGACTGGTTGGACTGATTTGGGTTAGGGACCCTAGAGGGTTAAGGGAACAACAGATAAGGCAGCAATACCCTGTCTGGAACCCCAGTCTCCCCCTGGGATGGTTCTGATTGTGGCTGATGCCTGGTTACAAATTGGTTTTTAACCCAAGCATTGTGATTATTTTTTAAAAAGCCAAACCAATTTTGGCAGGAGTTAGAATAAATCCTGGGGCCTGGGCTCCTCTGGTCTTGGCCTTCTACAGCCTTTTCCCTCTAAGGGGAAGCCAGAGGGAGAGGAGGAGCTCAGCAGGCCTCCAGCCACTTCCAAATGAAGTTTTGGGAGTTGGTTGAAGGTGAAGGGAGGAAGGCCTAGGGCCACTCTCCCTTCTGAGAGGCAGCTGTTGCTCAGGCCCTAACATACCCTTTCCCCTCTGGCCTCCCACTTTCCCCCTCTAGTCAGGAGGGAGAAGTGGGGAGTAGTTTGGGAACTGGTTTGTCCACATAACCTTCCCCATTGTTCCTTGGCCCACCCTCAGGGCAGAGCCCCCTGCCCAGGCTGGGTAAGAGATGGGCTTGGTCCAGCAGGGACCCTGAGGGAGTAAACCCCTTCCTTTCTGGGGAGAGCGCCCCCCCTACCATGTAGTTGAACAGGGGCTAGGAGCTCCCCACCCCCTCCCTCTAACAGCAGGCTGTGTGGGTTTCAATTCCCATCCTCCCCGCCCCGGCTAGGTGTCGTCCACCCTGTATCCTATCATGTGTCTGAGTGTGTGTGGGGGGGTTCTGTACTAATTTCCATGGCCGGTGGCTTTTCCTTCCATGCATCACTCCCCCCCGCATGCCCAGGGGCCACCCGCCTGGCATTACCGCATGCTGGGGTCATTGGGGGAGGGGGGTGGGGCTCACGCTGTCCTGTGGTCTTGAGATTTTTATTTTTGCATATGTAATCCATCCTGTACAGGTAGCTAACTTTGTAAACGCTGTGTATTCCCTCTGCCCCCATGGCTGCTGGTGTAAATAAACTGCATCTCCCGTTGGTAGCCTGGCCTACCCACCCTCATTACCATGTTGCTGGGGGCAGAGCAAAGCCATTCTCTTAATATCACAGAAAGAGGCTCCATAACCACAAAATGGAACTTTTATTTAGTCAGACACTGACCCTCCATCCAAGAGTCCCAGAGACAAGGGCCCAAGGCCCAGTGATCCATACCCAGAACTTGTCCTTGGAGTCAGGCGGGGTAGGACGCTGGCTGAGGGCCAGTACTGTCTTGCTTACAGCCTTAGGCCTAGGGTAGCAGCAGCTGTGGCCTGGCCTCTCCCAATGCTAGGGGCTTGGCCTTGTGCCCCAACCCCCTTCCTGACTGAGCTCTATGGAGGACTATTTAAAAAAAAAGAAAGTGCTTTGAAAAAAAGGGAGAACACCCTATTTCTGCTACAGGGGTAGAAAGAGGAGGTGGAGGCAGCTGGGTACCCACAGGGTAAACTGGCACAGCCTTCATCCCTGTCTCAAAAGACTTGACACTTGACTAAGGAATGGAAGGATACTCCAGGCTCCCTACAGATGCCAGGGCCATGCCGAGCTGACCTGGCAGGTGGCTTTGGGTGCTTGGGGGCAGACATGCAAGACACTGGGAAGGGCTAGGGCCACAGCTGGGAGGGAATCAAAGCCCAGCCTTTTTATTCAGCTTGGCCTTTGGCTCTGAACTCCTTCAGGATTCTAAAAGTATAGGAAGATGACATCCTTATTTCTACCTGAGTTGTGCTTGCACAGAAGGAATGTCTGTACCCCTGTGGACATGAGGCGAGGCCCCACACTTGCCTCCTGTGTCCTATGGATGGGGTGCCCACCACATCCTTTCCACCCCTCCCTCCCAGGCCCTTGGGCCCAGCTCTGCCCAGGAAAGGGGGGAGGCTATAAAGGAGGAAGACCATGCCTTTCATTTTTCTCCCTATGTCCTTATCGTCCATACATCCCAAATATGAGGAAGCTGAAGAAGACTGTGACACCCACCAGGGAGACAGTAGCAGGTGCTGTGAAGAACTGGCGGTAATTGATTCGGAAGTACCAGACCACACCTAAAAGCACTACAAACACGGGCACCATGAGACTGCCCACACTGATGCCAAGGCTGGGTGGCTCAGTGGCTGATGGTGCCAGAGAAGTTGAGGGGCCTGTACCAGGTGCCCCTGGGGGTGAACGGTGGCAGTGAATGACACAGTTGTCGGTAATGTTCAGAGAACGTAGTGTGCAAGCCGGATCCTGCAGCAGGCGGCCCTGGTAAATCAATTTCATCTGGCTCTCCTGTCCAGGGAAATATTTGCTACAAGGATGAAAGAGAAGAAAAGACAGAGGTTGAGGCATAACAGGGTAAATAGGCCTGGACCAACAAAGGTGGGCAAAGGGAAAAACTGGTGGGTAGGTTTCTAAGGAAGTCTCCACTCCACCCTTGGTAGGGGCAAGATCTTATCATCCCCTGCTGCTCTCAATTCTGCACCAGTCTCCTCAGAAGAGCCAAGGCCTGGGGACATGGGACATGAGCAGCCTCCCACTTTTCAGCCCACTCACCTCTTCAGGGCACCCACAGTGTCCTCTGGCCTGGCCACAGCCAGCTCCTCAGTATCATTGAGGAACTTGAGCCGCACGTTGATGAAGCTGGGGCTGGAAGAAAGGCAGGTGCTATCCTCAGATCTCAGCAGGGCTTCTGGACTGCTGTTCTCTGTGCCCGCTTGTCTTTTGGACAGGCCTTGGATGTCAAGGAGATGCTCAAGGCTGGACTCCACACCAGCCCCAGCAACAGGTTCCCCTGTGGAGTCTCCCCCACTTTCACCAGTCTCTTCAGCCTTCTCATCATTACCCTCTGATGGATGAGGGAGTTCGGTTGGCTCTGAGGTGCCTTGGCCTGCTACCAGCTGGTCCACATGCCCCAGGTGGAGGACTGATGTGTCGCCTGCTGATACAATAGTGCCCAGGAGCTGGTTGCTACCGCTGTCTGCTACATAGGTAGAGAGCCAAGCTAGGACCAAGGCTAGAATCAGCACCACCACACCTGCCACCACCATCACTTCATTACCCACACCCTCAATGAAGGTGACATCAGAGAGCTCCATGGCCTGGCTGCTGACCGGGTCCACGCTGCAGGAACAAAGGGGAACAGCATCAGCACAGCCAGAGGGGTTGCAACCAGGCTCCTAGTTTAGGTTTTGACTGAGCCAGTCTTGAAAATAAATGGCGTTCAGGGGCTGGGATTGTAGCTCAGTGGCATGCATGAGACACTGGGTTTGATCCTCAGCACCACATAAAAATAAATAAATAAATATATTGTGTCCATCTACAACTAAAAAAATTATTAAAAAAAAATAAGAAGTGGCGTTCAATGCTCTGTAGGGGGGCGGGGGGCAACAAACCTACTTAACAAACCCAACCTCAAGCTAAGGACTTAGCCTTGGCCTCTATCAGAAAACTTGTTCACAGCTGTCATGCCCACAATGAGCACAGATCATCAGAAAAGCCTCACAGCCTTGCTGCTGTGCCTACTACAAAATCTTTTTTTTTTTTTTGGTCCAGAGATTGAACTCAGGGTCTCTCGACCAGAGTCACATCCCCAGCCCTATTTTGTGTTTTATGTAGAGACAGGGTCTCACCGAGTTGCTTAGCGCCTCGCTGTTGCTGAGGCTGGCTTTGAACTCGCGATTCTCCTGTCTCAGCCTCCCTAAGTGCTGGGATTACAGGCGTGCACCACTGCGCCCCACGGGAAGACACCTTTGATAGGGAAAACATGCTTCTTTGAACTTGGAGTTTCTCTAGAATTTCTAACATTTGGTCAAGCAAATGTGCCCCCTGAATAGCCTCCAACTTCAGAGACCAATGGACAAAAAAGCCTGAAATACTTTATTTGGAGCACCTTTGGAGGTGTTATACAGTCACCCTTGGATTGTCTCATTTGAGCTCCATCTCTTTGATGTTCACAGTCCATACCCAAATGTCCAGGGCCACAGAAAACTAACCTATTGTAAATAGAAGAGTTGGATTACCCCAAAGGGACAATTCTGTAGAAGCCATAAGCGAATAGTAACTCTGCCTCTTCTCAAATTCTCTGGCAGGCCCTGGGGAGTCATATGGGACAAATACCAGAAACACTACCCTTCTGGGTCACTCAGGGCTCACAACTGCAAAAACCGCTGTCTACATGCAACTGATTTGGAAATGATTCCACAACAGATCTCACAATACTACCTCAGTCTCTCATACTGTGAAGGTTCTCCCTCTGCAGTTTCTTAGACAGGAAGGATTTCTGCTTGGTCCTTGGAGTACCTACTTTTTCCCTTGGAGAATCTGTTGTTTTCATAGCTGTTCCTGGGTAAATCCATCTGGTGATTATCATGATCAGACTATTCTCACAGCACCTATAAAATTTCATTATACTTATCTACCTGTCCATTTATTAGACTCCTGGAACACAAGTATAACATGTTTCTCTTTGTACTGAAGAGCCCAACATAATGCCACAGTAGTTACTTCAAAAATAGTTGTGGAACATATCAACATCTGAAGAGTTTCCACATTCTGACCTAATAGACTGACCATGAAGTCAGAAAACAAAACCATAATCTTGTCTCTTACCAGCTATGTAACCTCGATCAACCTTCTCAGAGACTCAGCCTTCTCATCAGTAAAATAGGTTAAAAATAGTACCTACCTCATAAGGTTGTTTTGAAGATGACGTGAAATCATTGAAGCAAAATAATCAGCACAGTGCCTGGCACATTGCAAATGTTCAATAAACAAATGGTAGTAATTATGTATTACTCCCACAACTAACCCCCAACAGGAAGAAGGTTAATGCCATTAACCGTGGTTTACAGAAAAGAAAACTACGGCGGAGACAAGAACGACCGGCACAGACACAGGGGACTGCCGTGGGGTAGGACCCCAGGTCTCCCGCCTCAGAGGCCTTTGCTTTCTCTTCAGCCTGTGAGCAACCCTGACCGCGGTAAGGAGGGGTCCGGACCCTGCGCTTTCTGAGGCAAAGGCTCCGCGTCTGGGCGGTCCTATTTCCGCGGCAATGGAGTGCAGTCCATGAGCCCCCGAAGCCAAAGGGCTGCCGGATCCAGGCCGCAGTGCTCAAGCCCAGCTTTCTCAGTCGATGATGGGGAGGGGGTCACAAACCATCCACACCCCTCAAACTTCGGGGCGGGGCTGGGGAACTAGGGGCGGGGCTTGAGGGCGCGGGGAGTCATGGGAAATGAAAAGGAACTTGGACTGGTACTATGCTTGGATAGGAAGGAAATCCTCACCTGAAAAGGCCCGGCTAAATATTTTAACTTCGCCAGGACGGCCCTTGGACTCGTCTTCCCGTATGGGCCAGGGGAGGGGCGAGGAATCCCCGATTTTGCTCAGGGTCCGGTCTCTTCCGGCCTTTCCCGGAAGCTGTTAGAACTAGGGACAGGAAGTCCCGCCTCCACGCCTTGCACTGATGACGCAAAGCTACGTAAGGCGGGCTGACGTAAGCGTATTCTTTAAATAAAAGGGACAAGTTTCTCAGCGGAAAGGGGGGCGGAGTCATTGTTGGCGGGACCGTAGCCCTCCCGGGTCAAGGCCACGCCTGGTGGGCGTGGCATTAGGCCGTCGGGAAGAGAGGCAGTGCCAAGGGGAGGAGTAAATTGAGGGAGGTGTTTGAGAAAGGGGCGTGGTTTCCTTTCGGGAAGGTTTACCCTGGTTGGCGCTACTGGGTAAATCCTGAATGAGGTTTTCCTTTCACCAGCTTGGTTCTTCCATCCCTGCTCAGTGCCTTCCGGACTGATGGGATTCATTACTGCTCTGCAATGTGCCCCAAATTCCAGGTTAGTGGGATCAGTTAGGTCTGGTCTTTGTGATCTCGAAGAACTCATCTCTGAGTCAGAGCACGCCGGTAAGCCCAACTGCTTGGAAGGCTGGTAGGAGCATCGCAAGTTTGAGGACAGCCTGAGAAACGAGACCCTGTCTCAGAATAAAAAAGAAAAAGGGCTGCAGATGTAACTCAGTAGTAGCGCGCCCTCAACTCTGGATTAGCCAGGAAACCAGACAAGGAGACAAGTTATTTGTTATCCAGTGCATGAAGAGTGCGGCCCAGATAGTGTGGGACCTTGATAAATAACTCGGGAAAGCATTTCAAAGAAGACACAGATTCAACGCAGTCTTAGAGCACAAGAAAAGCAGGAACCAAAATAAGAAAAAATTCAACTTCTAAGAATTTTTCCAGGTTTCTGCAATTAATTTTTTTCTAAAGACTTGCTGGGGGATTTTGTTTTATGGTGAACTATTTTTCCATTTTTGGTACCAGAGATTGATCCCCGGGGCGCTTAACCATTGGACCACACCACCAACCCTTTATTTATTTACTTATTTTAATTATATTTATTTATTTACTTACTTACTTTTGGTACCAGGGATTGAACCCAGGGACATTTAGACACTGAGACACATCCCCAGACCTTTTTAAATATTTCATTTAGAGACGGGGTCTCGCTAAATTGCTGAAGCTGGCTTTGAACTCGCAATCCTGTCGCTGTCTCCCCAGCCACTGGGCTTACAGGCATGATCCACTGCGCCCAGTTTATGGTGAACTATCGATTAAAGTATAAATAATGTAGACGGGGCTAAACATAAGTGAAGAACTTGGTGATGTTTTACACTAAGTGAACATTAGGGTGGAACCATCACTCACATCAAGAAATAGAAAATGGGGGCTGGGGTTGTGGCCTAGCATGTGTGAGTCACTGAGTTCAGTTCTCAGCACTGCATATAAACAAAGTCTATAGACAACTGAAAAAATATTTAAAAAAAGAAAAGAAATAGCAAATTTCTTTTCTGTGGGGCCTACCCCTTTCACGTCCTGTTCTAGCCACTAACCTCCAAAGAGTAGCCAACTGTCTCTGTCACCATAGATTATTTTTTTCCTCTTTTTGTAGGTTGTTGAATGCCATCCAGGTAAACACTCGATTTTTTTCCCCCCAGTGGTACTGGGGCATTGATGCTAGGGGCAATTTACTGCTGACTTACATCTTCAACCCATTTTCTTTTTTATGTTGAGATAAAGTCTCACTAAGTTGCCCAGGATGGCCTTGAACTTGTGATCCTCCTGCCTTAGTCTTCTGAGTATCTAGTATTACAGGCTTGTGCCATCAGGCTGGGCTTGTTTTTGTACTTTGAATAAATGGAATCAAGCAGTGCATGGATTTTGTTGTCTAACTTTTTAAAAAAAATTTTTAGTTGTAGATGGACACAATACCTGTATTTTGTTTTATTTGTTTTTATGTGGTGCTGAGGATTGAACCCAGTGCCTCACATGTGCAAGGCAAATGCTCTACCACTGAGCCACAATGCCAGCCCTAATTTTTTTTTTTTTTGATACTGGAGCTTGAACTCAGTGGCACTCGACCACTGAGCCACGTCCCCAGCCCTATTCTGTGTTTTATGTAGAGACAGGGTCTCACTGAGTTGCTTAGCACCTCGCCGTTGCTGAGGCTGGCTTTGAACTCGCGATTCTCCTGTCTCAGCCTCCCTAAGTGCTGGGATTACAGGCTTGAGCCACCGCGCCCGGCTAGCCCTAATTTTTTTTAAGTCTTTTTTAGTATGATACTTATTCATAATGTAAAATTTACTATTTTAGCTGAAAGTGCAGCTCAGTGATAGGGTGCATTCCTAGCATGTTTGAGGCCCTGAAAAATTTTTTTCATCCCCAGCACAGAAAAAATTTTTTTTTACTATTTTAACATGAATACATGTGTAGTTAGAACTATTTTAAGATGAATATCACTACCCTACGTACACGTATGACTCACATGTGGTGTGACTCTACGTCATGTACAACCAGAGAAATGAAAAGTTGTGCTCCATTTGTGTACAGTGAATTGAAATGCATTCTGATATCATGTATAACTAATTAGAACAAATTTAAATAAACTATTAACATGTATATTTCAGTGGCACCAAATACATTCACAACATTATGCACCCATCACGACTACTGTCCAGTTTCTGCACCCATTAAACAATAACTCCCCATTCCTCCTCCTCCTCTAGTCTGCTTTTTGTCTGCAAATTTGCCTGTTCTAGCTTCCTCACCTAAGTGAAATCATATAATATTTGTTCCTCTACACCCTCAGTTTTCTTTTTTCTTTTTTTTTTTTTTTGGTACTGAGGATTGAACTCAGGGGCACTCAACCACTGAGCCACATGCCCAGCCCTATTTTGTGTTTTATGTAGAGACAGGGTCTCACTGAGTTGCTTAGCGCCTCGCCATTGCTGAGGCTGGCTTTGAACTCGCGATTCTCCTGTCTCAGCCTCTCTAAGTGCTGGGATTACAGGCTTAAGCCACCGCGCCCGGCTCCAGTTTTCTTTTTCTTTCTTTTTGAGATGAGTTCTGCTATGTTGCCCAGGCTGGCCTTGAACCTCCTTCCTCATCCACCCAAGTAGTAGCTGGGATTATAAGCATATGCCACAAGCATGTGCCACTGTGCCTGTTGAGTTCATTGTTTTTTAAAATTAAGTAATATTCCACTAAATGTATATACCATATTTTCTTTTTCTGTTCATCTGCTTATGGATACTTGGGTTGTTTTTATCTTTTGGCTATTGTGAATCATACTATTCTGAACATTAATATACAAGTATCCGAGCTTTTTTCCTTTCTCTTTTTTTCCCCAATACTGGGAACTGAACTCAGGAGTGTTCTACTACTGAGCTATGTCTTCATCCTTTTTAATTTTTTATTTTGAGACAGGGTCTCACTAAGTTGCCAAGAGTAGCCTCCAACTTATGATCCTCTTGCCTCAGCCTTCCAAATTGCAGGGATAGCCGGGTGCAGTGGCACACCCCTGTAATCCCAGCACTTTGGGAAGCTGACACAGGAGAACCGTGAGTTCAAAGCCAGCCTCAGCAACTGCGAGGCGCTAAGCAACTCAGTGAGACCCTGTCTCTACATGAAACACAAAATAGGGCTGGGGATGTGGTTCAGTGGTCGAGTACCCCTGAGTTCAATCCCTGGTACCAAAAAAAAAAAAACAACACCCAAATTGCAGGGATTACCAGGTGTTTGCTACCACACCTGGCTTGTATCTAAATCCCTGCTTTCGCTTCTTTTGTCTGGCTTTTTTTTTTTCCTCCTAGTGGTGAGGATTATAACCAGGGCCTTGGACATGCTAGGCAAGTACTCTACCACTGAGCTGCACTCTGAGCCTTTCTTAAAATTTTGAGACAGTGTTTTACTAAGTTGCTGGGGATGGCCTTGAACTTGCCATCCTCCTGTCTCAGCCTCCAGAGTCACTGTGCACCACAGTGCCCTGCTGTTAAAGTTTCTGATACATGGTGTCACACTGTTTTCTGGAGAGTCTATATCTAATTCCATGATATCCTGCTGTGTACCCAACTTTAGGGTACCCCTGAAGTTCCCTTTCCCAAAGATATAAGGTAGAGTCTAGAGAGGAACAGACTAGATGGGGGAGGTTTGGAGAGATGAGAGAATCCTAAAGATGTTTATATGCCAAGAAGGAAGAGCAGAGAAGGGAAGAAGTAGAGAAAGGCAATTTGAGAAGGGAATAATTACTGAGAAGTGTTCTCTGGAGGTAGGGAAGGGTCTAGTAGGTGGCTAGGTTTGCCCTGGGCACGAGGTGGGATATCTGGCCTCCTCAGGACACTGGGCACCTGACCCATCCATTTGGGTAGATTTAGATACAGACACACTATGTTCTCCCCTCCCCCCACTACATGGACTGACATCTGCCATAACATCACTCTACATTATCATTTTTCATTATTGTGTCTTACCAAATTGCCTAAGATCAGGAACTTTTTTTTTTCCTGTGATTCCAAAATCTATTTCAGATTACTTGATACAGATTCCCCCACCCCCCAGTACTGGTGATTGAACCCAGAACCTTGCACTGCTAGGCAAGTGGGCTACCACTTTGCTACATCCTCAGCCCACTGATAAAGATTTATTAAGTGAGTGATGGTTAGATTCAGCAAAGCTGTGGGAAGAGGTTGGGAGCTTGAGACTTGTGTGATCTACTGGCCACAAGTGAAGTCTCAAGATAGTCTTGGAAGTGAGGTGAAACAGATGGAAGGGAAGAAGGAAGGACTAGTTAGAGCTGGAGACAGACTCAGAATGCCAGCATCTGGGATGAAGGGTTGGGAAAGTAGACAGAGCTGACAAGGAGACGACTTTGAGGAGTGTGTCCAGCAAAGGGACAAGATGTAGCTGAGTTAAAGGTATCTTGAAAGAAAGGCTTTTAGGGTTGGGTTTTGGGGGGTGGAGAAATTGCAAGAGGAAAGCAAGGAAAGAAAGAAGCCTCAGCTGGGCGCAATGGCGCATGCTGTAATCCCAGCACTTTGGGAGGCTGAGACAGGAGAATCGCGAGTCCAAAGCCAGCCTCAGCAACAGCGAGGTGCTAAGCAACTCAGTGAGACTCTGTCTCTACATAAAACACAAAATAGGGCTGGGGATGTGGCTCAGTGGTCGAGTACCCCGAGTTCAATCCTGGGTACCAAAAAGAAAGAAAGAAAGAAGCCTGCACTAGGGACTATCTCAATGCCCAATACTGGTTTCTTTTAAATATAATAACTATTTATTTATGTTTATTTTTATGTTTTATTTTGAGACAAGGTCACACTAAGTTGCTTAGGGCTTGCTAAGTTGCTGAGGCTGACTTTGAACTTGTGATTCTCCTGCCTCAGACTCCCAAGCCTCTGGGATTACAGGCATGCACCACCATGCCCAGTTTAACAAAGTATTTCATTTATTTTTAAAATTAATTTATTTTTATTTTTTAAAACAGAAGAATTATTTGAAGTCATAGTACACATATGGAGCACAATTTTCCATTTCTCTAAGAGAATATTATAATGGATCTTAATTCCTTGGACATTTTCATGATATAGTTTATGAGATGTTTATTTTTATTACTTATTGAACTTAGGCATTTTATTCCTTTATATATAATTTTGATGGTTACAGAATGGTGAATATATCTCTAAATCTTGGATGCTGCCTTAAATAAATGTTTTTAGAAAATCCATTTTATAAAAACACAGGACTGAAGCCGGGCGCAGTGGCTCACGCTTGTAATCCCAGCACTTAGGGAGGCTGAGACAGGAGAATCGCAAGTTCAAAGCCAGCCTCAGCAATGGCGAAGCACTAAGCAACTCAGTGAGACCCTGTCTCTACATAAAACACAAGATAGGGCTGGGGATGTGGCTCAGGGGTCGAGTGCCCCTGAGTTCAATTCCCGGTACCAAAAACAAAAAACAAAAAAAAAACAACACAGGACTGAGAATGGATATAGCTCAATGGTAGAGCATTTGCTAGCATGTGTGAGGCCCTGAGTTCAATCACCAGCCCCACAGGAAAAAAAGAAAAAATATATACAGAGAGATGTAGATATATATAGATAGATGGTATAAAATTTCAGAAGGATTTGTGGATACCCCTTTATTAAAAAAACTCAAATACCACAATAGAAAAATCCCATCAGCACAGTCCCTCTCCCCTCTCCAGAGGGGAATTCTTGGTTGCCAACCTTCCATGTCTTTCTTCATTTTACTCTCATGGAGTTTTGTTTTGTTTGCTGTACATATCATATTCCAAACTGTTTTTATCTCCTTAACAACGGTCTTGGAAATCTTTCCAAGGCAATACACATGCTGGTCAGTTGGAATTCTTTCCTAGTTCTGTTTTTCTATGGTTACTAACCTTTGTAAGGGCTAAATCATATTCCATAGTATGGACTTGTTTAACTCCTTCCCACATGTTGGGTTGTTGCAAGCAATGAGATGACTATTCTGATATTTGCCTGCCTTTTATGTAAGTGGGGAGCAGTGTTTACAGATACTGCCAAATTGCTTGCCAAAGAGGTAATTTGTCACCAACAGGATTAGCAAGAATTCATTTCTCCATCTCTTATTATCATTATTACTATTATTTTGAGGGGAGGTGTACTGGGAATTGAACCCAGGGGAACTTAACCACTGAGCCACATCCCCAGCCCTTTTTATTTTGAGATGGAGTCTCACTAAGTTGCTGAGACTGGCTTTGAACTTATGATCCTCCTGCCTCAGTCTCCTGAGTCACTGGGATTACAGGTGTGCACCACCAAGCCCTGCTCATTTTTATTTTTTGCAGTACTAGGGATTGAACCCAGGGCCTTAGGCATACTAAGCAAACACTCCATCACTGAGCTTCACCCCCACCTCTTCCTGTTAACAGCCATCATCTCTTCACAGGCACTGCATATTACCAATCTTTAATTTTTTTTCCAAACCAGTGAGGGAATGATAATGTTTTATTTGTTATTTGTTTTTTTTTTAATATTTCTTTTTTAGTTGTAGGTGGACACAATATCTTTATTTTATTTTTATGTGGTGCTGAGGATCGAACCCAGTGCCTCCCGCATGCTACGCGAGCACGCTACCACTGCGCCATAATCCCAGCCCCGATAATGTTTTATTTGAATTTGCATTTCCCTGATTGCTAGTGAGGTAAAGCATCATCATTCATTGACAGGTATGTGAGTGTCTACGCTCAGTAAGCACTGAATAAACAATGGTGGATAAACTGGGTGCAGTGGCTCATGCCTATAATCCCAGCAAGTGGGAAGGCTGAGGCAGGAGGATTACAAATTTGAGACCAACCTCAGCAATTTAGTAAGACCTGTCTTTTTTTTTTTTTTTTTTTTTTTGGCACCAGGGATTGAACTCAGGAGCACTCGACCACTGAGCCACATCCCCAGCCCTATTTTGTGTTTTATGGAGAGACAGGGTCTCACTGAGTTGCTTAGCACCTCACCATTGCTGAGGCTGGCTTTGAACTCGCGATTCTCCTGTCTCAGCCTCCCTAAGTGCTGGGATTACAGGCTTGCGCCACCGCACCCAGCTGTCTTTTTTTTTTTTTTTTTAATGTTATTGTATTTTTGTACCTTTATTATTTATTTTTATGTGGTGCTGAGGCTTGAACCCAGTACCTCACACGTGCTAGGCAAGTGTTCTACCTACTGGGCTATAACCACAGCCTTAAAGACCCTGTCTTTTTTAAAATATTTTTTAGTTGTAGATGGATGCAGTATCTTTATTTATTTATTTTTATGTGGTGCTGAGGATTGAACCCAGTGACTCATGCATGAGAGGCAAGCGCTCTACCACTGAGCCAGGGCTCCAGCCCAAGACCCTGTCTTAAAACAAAAAGTAAAAAGAGCTGGAGATGAAGCTCACTGGTAAAGTGCCTCTGGGTTCAACCCCCAGGAACTCCCTCCTCCACCCAAAGAAAGGTTGTCCTAGCTGGAGAGTTTTTCCAGTATTTTGCTTTTTACTTACATTTATGATTTGGTGTTTATGAGACCTAATTTAACTTTTTCCTGTATCCTTGCTCTATTAATCTTTTATGTTTGTCACTGGAAAATCTTTTCCTGTCACAAAATAATACATATAATTACATGTACCTTTTTTTTTTTAACAGGTTATCTTGTAGTTATAAAAGTAATAGAAAAGGGGGCTGAGGCTGGGGCTTAGTGGTGGAGCACTTGCCTCACAAGTGTGAGGCACTAGGTTCAATCCTCAGCACCACATAAAAATAAAGATACTGTAAGCCGGGCATGGTGGCTCCCAGCGCTTTGGGAGGCTGAGACAGGAGAATCATCAGTTCAAAGTCAGCCTCAGCAACGGCGAGGCGCTAAGCAACTCAGTGAGACCCTGTCTCTACATAAAACACAAAATAGGGCTGGGGATGTGGCTCAGTGGTCGAGTGCCCCTGAGTTCCATCCCCAGTACCAAATAAATAAATAAATAAATAAATAAATAAATAAATAAATAAATAAAGATATTGTGTCCATCTACAACTAAAAAAAGTAATAGAAAAGGCTGGACTAGCTGGGGTCTGCCTGCTATAACAGGACAGAAAGTTTAACATCTGAGACTCCCAGCCAGGGCCTGGGACCAGGGAGGTTTCCTTTTCTTCTGTTAGGCCCTTTGGCTCTGTGAAACTAAAACAAAACTTCTGTCCAGAAAGGAGAGGTTGCTGCTCTGCTTAACCAGGTCAAAGACTGTCTTGTGCTGGTGAAAGGGAATCTCTGCAGACACAACTCCCTGGAGAAGGGAAGGCAGAATGGGCTGCCAGCAGACTCAGGGCTCCTGATCTCTGTCTCTGCCGCCACTGCTGCCAGACTCCAGCTGGCAATGGGAGAGCCCAGGATCCCTCCGCTGAAGGACAGGAGAGCAGGCTGCTGGGTGCCCCTGTGTTTCCTCCAGGGTTGACTGCCATTGGCTGATCTGCGAGGGACCTTGTGTTCTATAACCTTTTCCTATTACCAGTAATAGTAGCTCAGGGCAGAAAACTCGGAAGCCACATAAGAGCAGAGTAGGAAAATAAACAGTGATGGGACCACAGTCACATTGAAACCTAACAACATCCACACCTTTGTTCTATGTACAAATCATTTTTTCTGGGGGTGGGTACTGGGGATTGAACTCAGGGGCACTTGACCACTGAGCCATCTCCCCAGACCTATTTTGTGTTTTATGTAGAGACAGGGTCTCACTGAGTTGCTTAGCGCCTCGCCATTGCTGAGGCTGGCTTTGAACTCATGATCTCCTATCTCAGCCTCCCTAAGTGCCGGGATTACAGGCGTGTGCCACCATGCCCGGCTCAAATCATTTCTTTTTTTTTTTTTTGGTACTGGGGATTGAACTCAGGGGCACTCGACCACTGAGCCACATCCCCAGCCCTATTTTGTGTTTTATGTAGAGACAGGGTCTCACTGAGTTGCTTAGCACCTCGCCGTTGCTGAGGCTGGCTTTGAACTCGCGATTCTCCTGCCTCAGCCTCCCTAAGTGCTGGGATTATAGGCTTGAGCCACCGCGCCCAGCTTCAAATCATTTCTTTATGTTCACAAAAACTGGCTTGCCTTGAAAAACTCCCTCCTAAAGGTAAGTGTACTTTTCACTCAGAGGTCAGAAGAAGTGACAGGGGGTACAGTTGGTGACTGGTCCTCCCATCATGGGCCCTCAGAGACAATTTTGTAGTGACTGCTATTTAAGATACTGTGTGGGCTGGGGTGTGGCTCAGTGGTAGAGCACTTGCCAAGCATGCGTGAGGCACTGGGTTCAATTCTCAGCACCACATATAAATAAATGAATAAAATAAAGGTCCATTGACAACTAAAAAATTTTGGGAAAAAAAAAGATACTATGTGTTACTTGGGGGTGAGGAGACCACATTATAAATGTCCTAGGCTTTATAAAGTTACCGAAATTCCTGTTTAAGGAACAAAGCTCTAGTCTCAGCCTAGTGGAGGCAGATACTGGCACTTAATAAATGAGTACAAAGTCAGGGAAGGCTACAGCTGGGATGGTCAAAGGAAGACCCTGCAAAGAGAATACTACCTGAACTGAGTCTCAAGGGTCAAATCAGCCTTGACCAGGGCAAAAAAGGAAATATCAAGTAGAGAGAACCACACAGGCAAACTCCTGAAAACAAAGAAGAGCCAGTCATATCCAGCAATTGGTAACTAGTTTACTAAGGTTCAATTAGAGGAATTTGGGGCGGGAAGGGGAGTCAGGAAGCCAGAGAACATGCAGAGGCCAATGTCTAGAGACTTCATTTTGCTGAGGTCTTTTTTTGTTTTTGC
This sequence comes from Xerus rutilus, assembly GCA_028644305.1. Classification (NCBI taxonomy): domain Eukaryota; kingdom Metazoa; phylum Chordata; class Mammalia; order Rodentia; family Sciuridae; genus Xerus; species Xerus rutilus. Next base: position 17,193,501 of record CM053402.1, read on the forward strand.
AGTACTAGGGATAAACACAGGGCCTTGCACATGCTAGGCAAGTGCTCTACCACTAAGCTACAACCCCTTTTGTTGAGTTTTGTTTTTCCTTGTTGTTGTTGTTTTTGGTGGTGCTGGGGATTGAGCCCAGGACCTTGTGCATGTGAGGCAAGCACTTTACCAACTGAGCTATATCCCCAGCCCTTTTGTTGAGTTTTGATTTTGCCTGAAGGTAGAGAGAGCCACTACAGGAATGATCAGAGCTGTGACTCAAAGACTATTTCAGCATTCATTCAAGGCATGGGTTTCAACCTCCCTTGAAGTAACAAAGGCAGGTTGGTCAAAACAGTGCAGGCAGAGGCAGGGGCTTCTCACTTTAAGAGGCAGAACAGGTATATGAGTGGCAGGGGAGAGAGGCGACAAGGACACCACTCCTAGTTTGGGGCCTTGGTGGATAAAAGAGCCATCCATTTATGTCCAGGTAGGGGAAGTGGGCAAAACCTGAGTCTGGGAACAGGCTGAGTACAGACCTTCCCTTGAGGATTGTGGTTATCAGGTGACTCCAGAAGCCAGTGGAGGGATGAGCTGGTCCAGGAGGGCATGTGAAGCACAAAGATGAGAGCCAGCAATCACTTCACTAGGGTTGGGGACAGGGACAGATGGAGGAGGCAGGACAGCCGTGGCAGTGGCCTGGCATGGGGCTCACTGGATGCGTCCCTCCACACGTAGCAGCAGGTAGTCCCTAAGGACCAGGGGCAGTGGGAGCTGGGTGGCAGCCTGGCGACAGCGACTACCCAACTGGGCTCGCACAGCCAGTCGGGCCAGGTGCTGCAGCCGCCGCGGCTGGTTCACCATGCACAGGGCTGAGCTGTAGAAGGCTTCATGCTCCTAGGCCAGGAGGGAAAGAGGGAGGGTCAGATGGCCCAACACCCTTGACTCTGCCCTTCCATCTGGGGGCAACCTAGCAGTGAGGTGCTGGGCTTTTGCAATCTGCATCCACTTAGTATTTGGTACATCTGGAAGGACTTGGATTCAGAGGTGAGAGGCCCTGCCATGGTGAGGGAGCTGGGCCTACACTGCAGGGCAGGGTCTCAGCCATGTTGGTGAGCGAGGCTGGGCAGGTGTGTCAAAGCAGAGGCCAGCCTATGCTGCAAGAGGCCAGGGGTTTCACTCTGCCCATATTTTTCTGCCGAGGGCTCTCCTGCTCCTCCCTCCAGAAGTTGGTCCCTGAGGGACAGGCCTGTGGCTCATCTTTTCTCTCAATCCCTTCAGGAAGGAGCTCTGCCTTTGGGGGTGGACATACCTGCCACAGCTCAGGAAGCACTGCCTCCACCCAGGTATCACAGGATGGGATGCAAGGATAGGCATTAAGCAGAACTTCCAGAGCCCGAGGGAAGTTGGCACAATGTTTCAGCTTCTAGGAATCAAAAGAGGGTTTCAGGGACACCTTGCCTCCCCTATCCAAAGGCAGATCCAAGCGTAGCCTAATCCAAATCCCCACTTCCACCCTCTTTTGGGGAACCCAGATCTGAGTTTCTCTTCCTTTTCCATGCTTCTGTTCAACCCAGCCTAAGCATGCTCCAACCTCTTAGCTAGAGTTCCTTTCCACCCTTGGACACTGCAGCCCCCAACCCTCTCTCCACTGCCAAGATGAGGAGGGACCTCTGGCCACTGAAGGTGGCCTTTTCAGTCTCTTGGAACACTCTCTTTCCCAGGGCTGCTGCAACCTCAGCCCCCCAACCCCCATCGCGGCCTCCTTCCTCAGCCTCCCCTACTCACCTCAGGGCACACAGGCTGGGCCCCATAGTCCAGCAGCACTGAGAAGAGGACCTCAGGTTCCCAGTTGGGGGCGTCCTGGATGGACTGCAGAGCACAGTCCATGGGTGTGTGGCCCGCCCCATTGGGGAGCCCAGCGCAGGCCCCATAACGCAGCAGCAGCTCAGCCAGAGCCCCACAGCCATTGGCACAGGCGTTGTGCAGTGGCGTGTGGCGCTTGCGCCCGGCCACCCGGGGGTCAGCCCCGGCCTCTAGGAGGTGGTGCGCTGTAGCCACGTGCTGCCGGCCGCTGCCCGGGCCCTCCGCTCCAGCGCAAGCTGCATTCAGCGCTGTCTCGCCCTGGCTGGTGCGCAGGCCCACTTTGGCACCGTGCTGTAGGTAAAGAACCACGTGCGCCTCCAGGCCGCGAGCTGCTGCCACATGCAGGGGCGTAACCTCGCTCTCCTGTGCTGCTAAGTTCACGGTTGCTCCTGCCTCCAGCAGCAGCTTGGCACACCTGGGAACAGGATGCAAGAGCCCAAGGTCAGGACTGAGAGCAACGTCCTTCCTTCACAGCCCTCTACTTCTAGGTGCAGCCTCCGGTTCTCCACATCACAAAAGCCCCATGACAGACACCAAAGCTGGAAGGCCCCATCAGAGCCACCAGAAGCATCTTAATTTTCACATGAAAAAATTAAGCCCAGAAAGGTCTTGCACAGCAGCCAAGGGCACACAGCAAATTAGTGGCTGCACCAGAATTAGTACACCCTTCTTGATTTTACCCTGACTCCTCATTAGAATCTGACCCCAAGGCCTGAGTTTAAATCATTTGTCAATGGTCTAACATTTTGATAGCACAAGATTTTGAAAACCCATTCCTATGTACACTATGAAACAAATTTAAAGCATATGAGGCAAAATTAAAAATAGAAATTCTAATATCTCCCTGCCCCCAAATTTGAAGACCACTCTTCTAGACTAAGCCATGCTCATTTGGGCAAAAAAGGCACTTAGGGACCTCCCTACTCAACTTTCCCCTATAGTAAACAAAATCAAACAAAAAACATTTTAGAGAGCACATGTTTCATGTCTCTGAGATCCTGGAAAAATTATGGGCCAGAACACCACTGCAGCAAGCATGCATTATCACCCACTATGGACAAAACCAAATATGCAGCAAACTAAATGAATGATGATGAAACTAAACTAAAAGTAATTTATAATTAAAAAGCCAGAATGGCAGCTGCTGGAAAGCTAAGAGCAGATTCATCAGCCCCAGTGAAACCCTAATAACCAGGTATCCTTTCCCCAGATGGCTAGGATGCCAGCTCCCAAGTCCAAAAGGTATTTTTCTCAGTGTCCAAGAATCAAGTAGTAGCCAGTCTTCCAAGAACTACTGAATTCATTTCCTCAGCGAATTCTAATCATGGGCTAATTTTTGTTTCTAAATACTTAATTTAGCAGCTGAACCTGGTGGCGCATGCCAGTAATCCCAGCAGCTTGGGAGGCTAAGGCAGGAGGATCCCAGGTTCAAAGCCAGCCTCAGCAATTTAACGAGACTGTAAGCAACCCTGTCTCAAAAAAAAAAAAAAAGTGAGGGTGTGCTAGGGATGTGGCTCCATGATTAAGTGCCCCTGGTTTCAATCCCTGATAGGAAAAAAATAAATACTTCATTTAAGTAACACTTAAAAGTTTACTCAGTAGCGTTCCAGAAAGTGGTCATTTTCATTTTACTTAAAAGGATGAAGTCTGTGGGGAAGTGCTTGTTCCCAACCACATCAGACACATCTATAAGAATCTAAGAAAGGGCTGGCAAATTTGGATCACTTCTGGGCTGGGGATATAGCTCAGTTGGTAGAGTGCTTGCCTTGCATGCACAAAGCCCTGGGTTCAATCCCCAGCACCACAAAAAAAAGTCGAATTACTTCCGAGAGAGATCCCCAGTGTGTGGGCTGTACAATGTCTTGAATCATTACTTGCTCTCCTAGTCTGTTGACTTGATTTGTAAAAGGGGCAAATATATAAAAGTGGTCAATCACTGTTGACCTTAAAAAAGGAAGGAAAAGCAAAGGAGAGGGCCTCATGGTGAGGTTGAGAAGTATAGCTAGATGTTTCCTGGTGCCTTTCTTAATTCGGCTACATCAGGGAATCTGAAGTTGGAACAGGGGCTTTCCCAAAAGAAACAAGGCTTCTTGGACAAGACACTAAATCTTTCTGAGCCTCATTTTCCTCATTCATAGAATGAGGTGTGTCTGCAGGTTGTTATGAAGATGTATATGGCAGTGGCTCATGCTAGCAACCCGGTACTCAGGAGACTGAGGCAGGGGGATCCTAAGTTTGAAGTCAGTCTGGGCAACTTAGCAAGACCCTATTTCAAAAAAAGGGGATGGGTTAGGGTTGTAGCCCAATGGCGGAGTGCATTGGGGACCACAAAGCTCTATATGGATGTCGAGTTCTTGTTTTGGCCATTGGAGTTGTAGACACACATGCACACGCACACTCTTCCCCAAATCAAGCCCGCCCTTGGGCACCTACTGTAAGGACTCAGGGGCCGTGCAGAAGTGCAAGGGGGTAGTGCCCTCCTCTGACAGCACATTAGCCTTGGCACCGAAGGTCAACAGCAGCCGCACACAGTCAGTTTGGGCTCTGGCACAGGCTTCGTGCAAAGCAGCCCTGCCTCCAACACGGGCGTCCAGCTCAGCCCCCTGCAGGATCAGGTGGCGGGCGCAGTCTGTGTAGCCTCTGGCCGCAGCGATGGTGAGAGGTGCCGTCTGCTTGGTCTTGGGTGTCAGTACCCAGAACCCTAAGGACAGGCAGTGGTGGTGGACTGTGTGAGATGGGTGGGAAGGGCAAAGATGGGGATGCTGGCCTTCCCCCTGCATGACCTGCTAAACACAAACACTGTGCCAGGCTGTGGAAGAAACGCAAGCCCTGAATTGGGAGCGCAAGTTAGAACAGCTTTTTAGAATAGTTTCTCAGTCTGTAATGAAACATAGTATGTGTCACAGAAAAAAAATAATTGCAATAAAGTCACAGCAGCCAACTAAGGAAATGCCAGGTCTTTGAGCTAATAGATTTGGTGGCTCTTTCTGTTCACCTCTGGCTTTGTGGAGAGGTAGTTATGCACAGGTGGACCTGGGCCTGAGCCTGGGAGTGGCCAAAGAACAGAAATAAGTTGTAGGGTGCTCCTGGGGCAGAGACGATTGGGTGGAAGGAGAGGGAAAGATGGAGGGGGAGGGTTAGAGATGGAGTGGGAAAAAAAAGGATTGAGAGGAGGGTGATCACGTGACTGGTGTTAGACTCAAAAGATAGAAATAGCTGGGGTGCAGTGGCTCATGCCTGTAATCCCAGCAGCTCAGGAGGCTGAGACAGAGGATCACGAGTTCAAAGCCAGCCTCCACATTGGTGAGGCACTTAGCAACTCTGTGAGACTCTGTCTCTAAATAAAATACAAAATAGAGCCGGGCTTGGTGGCTCAAGCCTGTAATCCCAGCACTTAGGGAGGCTGAGACAGGAGAATCGCGAGGTCAAAGCCAGCCTCAGCAATGGCGAGGCGCTAAGCAACTCAGTGAGACCCTGTCTCTACATAAAACACAGAAATAGGACTGAGGATGTGGCTCAGTGGTTGAGTGCCCCTGAGTTCAATCTCCAGTACCAAAAAAATAAAAATATAAAATAAAATACAAAATAGGGCTGGGGATGTGGCTCAGTGGCCCCTGAGTTCAATCCCCAGTACCCTTCCCCTCAAAAAAAAAAAAAAAAGAGAAAAAAAAAAAAGGTGGAAATAGTTCAGAGCTTGTTTAAAAGACATAGATGCCTAATAGGTTATTTGAAGGCTAGCAAAGTAAATCCCTAGTTTCTCTAAATCTTTAGTAAAGCATGTTTTGCTTTTTATTAGGGTTGAAATTAAGGCTAGGCCCCATCCAGGGAATGAGCATGCCTCAGGACAAGACCAAGATGCCCTGGGTGAAGTCACAGTCTCACTGTCAGTCAGGCAGAATTTCTAGCCTGTAGTGACTGTGACTCCTCTAGATCTGTAATCTCTCCCCAGGACTTTGAAGGCTCAAATCCAGGGGTGGGGTTTGAGGCAATCTTCTGTTAGTCTTCACTGCAGTCTCACTTGAGGTATTCAGTTGATATGGACAAATCTGCTAGCCAAAATACACCCCAGAGAAATCACTTGGCAAGTACATAAAGATGTTCCTCACACTTTTGAGAAGAGAGTGATCACGTGACTGGTGTTAGACTCAAAAGATAGAAATAGCTGGGGTTGGGCTGGGGTTATGGCGCAGTGGTAGCGTGCTTGCCTAGCACGCGGGAGGCACTGGGTTCGATCCTCAGCACCACATAAAAATAAAATAAAGATATTGTGTCCACCTACAACTAAAAAATAAATATTAAAAAAAAAAAAAAGAAATAGCTGGGGTTCTATTTCTATTTAAAACAGTTAAGAGGGGCTGGGGTTGTGGCTTAGTGGTAGAGCACTTGCCTAGCACGTGTGAGGCACTAGGTTCGATTCCAGCACCACATGTAAATAAATAAAATAAAGGTCCATCAAGAACTAATAAAAATATGAAAAACAAACAAACAAAAAAACAGTTAAGAGGGCCTGAGGCCCTGAGTTCAATCTCCAGCACAACAAAAAATAAAATGAAATTAAAAAAAATAAGTTAGCCAGGTATGGTGGCACAAGCCTGTAATCCCAGCACTTAGGGAGGCTGAGACAGGAGAATCGCGAGTTCAAAGCCAGCCTCAGCAACAGCAAGGTGCTAAGCAACTCAGTAAGACCCTGTCTCTACATAAAAAACACAAAATAGGGCTGGGGATGTGGCTCACTGATCGAGTGCCCCTGAGTTCAATCCCCAGTACCAAAAATAAAAATAAAAATAAAAGTTAAGGGGTGGGCTGGGTTTGCAGCTCAGTGGTAGAGCACTTGCCTAGCACATGTGAGTCACTGAGTTCAACTCTCAGCACCTCATATAAATAAATGAATAAAATAAAAGTCCATCAACATCTAAAAACAAATTTTTTTTAAAGTTAAGGGGTGCCTGGGGATGTACTTCTGTGGTAGAGTGCTTACCTAGTATGCTGGGTTTCAGCCCTAGCACCAGAAAAAATAAAAAAACGAAAAGTTTAAAAACCTTCTTTTTCTTAGGTGGGCCTGGTGGCGCAAGCCTGTAATCCCAGCACTTAGGGAGGCTGAGACGGGAGAATCGTGAGTTCAAAGCCAGCTTCAGCAACGGCAAGGCACTAAGCAACTCAGTGAGACCCTGTCTCTACATAAAACACAAAATAGGGCTGGGGATGTGGCTCAGTGGTTGAGTGCCCCTGAGTTCAATCTCCAGTACCAAGAAACAAACAAACAAACAAAAAAAGCTTTTCTTGTGGGGGGAATACTGGAGATTGAACCTGGGGAATTTTATCACTGAACTACCTCACTGTTTTTGTTTTTTGTTTTTTGGTTTTTTTGGGGTACCGGGAATTGAACTCAGGGTACTCGACCACTGAGCCACATCCCCAGCCCTATTGTTTTATGTAGAGGCAGGTTCTCACTAAGTTGCTTAGCGCCTCGCCATTGCTGAGGCTGGCTTTGAACTTGCGATCCTCCTGTCTCAACCTCCCAAAGTGCTGGGATTACAGGTGTGCACCACTGTGCCCGGCTTGTTTTCTATTTTTGAGACAGGGTCTCTCTAAGTTGCTGAGGGTTTTGTTAAGTTGCTGGGGCTGGCCCTGAACTTGTGATCCTTCTGCCTCAGCCTCCTGAATTGCTGGAATTACAGGTGTACCCCACTCTGCCTGACTTAAAGATAATTTTTTAAAAAAAGTAACCCAATCTACCCATTGTATCTGGAGGCTTGTTACATAAATCATGGTGTACACCTGCACAGAATTTATGCACCCATTTAAAATATTTTATAGACTTATGGTTATGGACATAGAAAGATGTTACATGAAGGAAATCAGTTTATAAAATTGCATGTGAGGTGGAGGTGTAGAATGCATACTTAGCATGCAAGAGGCCTTGGGTTCAATTCTCAGCACCAAAAAATAAAATAAAATTGCATGTGGGATATAATTTCATTCTATGAAAGAGCAAAACATTCATATTGTGGGAGATATGTCTATTCAATTATCTGTCAACTAAAAATAAAATTTACACAATCTGTATATAATATACTCAAAGAATATAACTTTTAATTTTGAAAAGACACACAAACTACCATATCTGATAGGTGGTGGCAAGGGATGGTCTAGTTTTGAGTGTGCAAGAAGGGGATGGGCCTAGACTGTCCCCTTCTCTGCCCCCACCCCTTTGTTTTCCTCCTCCCTTCCCTCTCCCTGTTGCTCCTTACCCTGTTCTGCTGACCAGGCCAGCTGGTTGCTGACAGTCTCCACAATCATGTTGGTGGCCTCTTCATCTTGGAACAGAGCTTGGACCTGCTGCAGGTCACCAGAAAAGAGGGCATTGTGGACAGCTGGGTCCCGGCAGGAACGGCGAGGCCTTGTGAGTCGGGCCTGGAGACTTGAGGGGCACCTGTGGCTGCGGCACTGCTGGGCAGCTGCCCGTCGCCGATCCTCCCATTCCAGCCACTCCCGCTGCAGGCGGAGAGCACGCAGAGTAGAGGAGGTGAAGGGAAAGGTCTCCCCTGCCATGGGGAGGGGCCCAGGAGTCTGGGCAGTGGCACCTGGGCAGATCCGTGTTCCTCAGCAGGACTGCCACCTCTGCTCTGAACCACCCTATCCTTTCCCCTCCCCCATGAGCAGGGAGAAGAGCAGCTGAGGCTATAAATAGGCCCTTCACTACTCTGGTAAACAGTTTGCCCAGAGTCATGATCCTGGTGCAGAGATGGTGCTGGGCCAGATCCTGACCCTGCTGGTACTGTTTGATTGGTCAGCAGGTCCTCAACTGAGGCCACCTCAGGACCCCAGGATCTGTATCCTCCTACATCTCCAGTGTGACTCAGGTCCAAGGCAAGTGAAGCAGGCAGCCATGGGATGGCACAGGAAGGGTGGAGGGAGGGCGATATAGCCTCTGTGATGTTGACTAGAGGGCAGGAGCCCAGGTTGGCCCACAGCAGGGGAGAGGGCAGACCTCAGCACAGGAAGTAAGGGGAGGTTGAGACAGGTAACTGAGAAGATGAATAGCTCTTCCTGGCATCCACAGTAATAACAATCACTGTGTGTGTGCGTGAACCTTTACAGAATTTAAGTCACATTCATATCCATCTTCATTTGGGTGACTGGGTAAATAATACAGTAATATAAAACAGGCTTAGACAGTAAATGATATGGTTAGGTTAATTATCAGTTGAACGCCCAAGTTGGGTGGTCTTAGGTCTGTTTTACAGATTTAAGGCTTAACAAGGTAAAATCACTAGCTCATGGTCACACGGCTTGAGGGCCAGAGCCAAGACCCCAGTGAGCCTGATGCCATGGACAGTGCATTTTGGCTCCAACTGCTGTGATCACATGTGGTGAAGATGGTTCTGTGAACCTCCCCACTCCCTGAGTGGGTCTCTTTTTTTTTTTTTTTGGCACCAGGGATTGAACTCAGGGGTACTCGACCACGTCCCCAGCCTTATTTTGTGTTTTATGTAGAGACAGGGTCTCACTGAGTTGCTTAGCGCCTTACCATTGCTGAGGTTGGCTTTAAACTCACGATTCTCCTGTCTCAGCCTCCCAAAGTGCTGAGATTACAAGCGTGAGCCACCGCGCCTGGCTCTGAGCGGGTCTTTGCTCTCCCCAAACTGCACTCAATGATTAATGTCCCTCCAGCTCCTAAGAGCACTCACATGCCTGCCTGAGGAGGGGTAAAGGGTTGACCTTGAAACTCTGGGGACTGAATCAGAGATCTGCAAACTTATTCACCCTGAAGAGGCAGTGGCTCTGCTTCCAGGAACCTCTAGGGGGAGGAATGAGACCATGAAACCACTCCAGCCGATGTGACTGTCACACTGGGGAAGGGGAGGGCGAAGGGACACCAGCCACATCCCACTGAAGTTCTTCTAACCCCAGAGTTGGCAGGCGGCAGGCCGCGGCTGATGTCTGCCCCCACAGTGCAGTGTGCTCTTGGTGCCTCCTCCCTGCCCTGGCCCTGCTGCCACCTCTGCTTGGGTATCTTTCACTTTGTCCTCTTCCTCGTCCCTGCACACAGACTACTTCAAGCTGCTGTTCTCACATTCTTAATTACTGTCAAGTTCAGGCTCTCAAAGCCTTAAAGCAGGATCAACCCAACTTCTGACCTGGTGTTCCTACCTCTGGCCACATTCACCTCTACTTCCCTGCCAGAATGATCTAAAATGGTTAATTCACTTGCTTAAAAACTAAACTTATGACTCCCAGCACCTGCCCTCTCCAGCTAAGCCCCAGTTCCTTAGGCTGGCCCCATGACATCAGCATTCTCGAGGCTCCTCCCTCGTCCCTACCATTCCTGCTCATGATCACGCTGTTCCATCCTCCTTCCTCCAAGCCCTCTTCCAAGGTCACCTGCTCTGGGGAGATGTCTCTACAGGAACCCCAGGTGTGCCAGCCTACAATTCTACCTACTCCCCAATCTGTGCTTCTAAAGAACTCCAGGCAGGCTTTGCAAGCACCTATCCCATGCTGCAGACATGCAGGGCACATGCTGCATGGGGCGTCCAGTCGGTCTTGACGTGGTGTTTAGGAGCACTTGGCTCAAGGCAGGCTGGCCTCTTCTGTGCAATGCATTGAACGGAGGCCCCTACTCTCTGCCAGAGCAAACACTCATCCGCCCACACAAGTGGGTGGCAGCAGCTTGGGCTTTTTCCGGCACTGCCCTGGTCCTCTGTTCACTCACTCTGCCTGGCTCCAGCTTCTTGGTAGCGTCCCAGGGTGGGGGATCCCAGAGGAGGAATGAGCTCATGCACAGTGAGGGCTTGGAGATCCTCAGAGAAAGGCTCCTCTATAGATGCAGCTGTGATTAACCCTATTGGAACCCATTCAGTGTTTTATTTGCCCCGCCAACGGCCAAGCTGAGCACCCACAGCTGGGTTCCCAGGGTTGAGAGTTTGGCAAGGCCAGGTGGGGCCAGGTGGGGCCAAGAGGGGCCAAGGTGGTAGGCGTCCCCTTTCCCCCTAAGGCACACAACAGTCCCAGCCCAGCTTCTTTTCCTGCCTTCTTGCCACACAAGCCTGAAGGTGCTGACTACAGCTCTGTCCTGTAGAGATCTTGTGTGTGGGTCTCCTTGTACTTAGCATCAGCCTCCTGAGGGCAGAGAAAGAAAGCCTTTGCTTCAGCCTGCCCATGGGCCCACGGAGCCCAGAAGTGCTGGAGGGAGCAGTGCCAGGAGATTCAATGCCCAGCCTGCCTTCTGAGAGCTCAGAGCCTGAAGCACACAAGAAACCAGGACATGCAGTAATTTGGGATGAGTCAAGACTGAGCAGTGGGGGGGGCTGGGATTATGGCGCAGTGGTAGCATGCTCGCCTAGCACGCATAAGGCACTGGGTTCGATCCTCAGCACCACATAAAAATAAAATAAAGATATTCTGTCACCTACAACTAAAAAATAAACATTTAAAAAAAAAAGACTGAGCAGTGGGGTCCAGGACTCAGAAGTGTCTGGGGTGGGGTGGGGTGCTGGGATTGTAGCTCAGTGGTAGAGCGCTTGCCTCACATGCGTGAGGCCCTGGGTTCGATCCTCAGCACCACATGTAAATACAAAGCAATAAAATAAAGACATTGTGTCCCTCTACAACTAAAAAAATATTTAAAAAAAAGAAGTGTCTGGGGGTGGAGGAGAGCACTACAGGTCAGGGTGCTGGGTAGTCTAGCTACCATGGCATAGATGGGCTCTGTCTCAGATCTAAGCTACAGAGGCAAAGCTGTGAGTAAGCAGTGGGCAGAAGAAATGTATGGTATGTTCAAGTAGGAAGACCAAACAGGAGCATGAAGGGGCAAGAGTACTGGGAAATTAGCCCTCTCTTGCCCTGGCCTAGGAGCACAAACGCCTGCTGAAACAGGGTCCCCTTCAATCAACAGCCAACTGTGGAATTTTCAAGGTGCTTGCTCACTTCTGCCTTAAGACTCAGCTCTACAGGATCAACCGCTCTTTGGGAAAAGGAGACTAATACCTCCTCCCAGAGCAGTGCAAAGCCCAGGTCCATGGGAGGCCCCTGGCTGTGGCAGGGGAGGCTGGCATCAAAGTAGGCTCTTTAACTTCCCCTTTCTTATGTAGGAATTGGGAGAGTTTTCCTCTCTGCCCTTCATTCTGGAAAGGAAAAGAAGGTTGGTAATGTGAATAATTAATTCTTTTATGCCAAACCCACAGCACTTGTCAACTCCTGTCTGAAAGGTAGTACTCGAGAAGCTACGGCAATGAAGTCATTTGGTGATGAAATAAAGTAGCATCTGATCACAACTCAAAGTATAACATAAATTCCTGAGTCCACACTGATATAAATGATTGAATAAATGAGGGAGAACAGACAAATCTCCTGTGAAGAATTCAAAATAATATACGTAGTTCTTCTGCCCTTAAAGAGGTGGAGCAGAACTGCCCCTGCTGAAGTGTGCACTGTGCATGACTTCCAAAACAACAGAAAGAAGAAAAAACAGCGACTACACAGCAGAGAAGCCTGAATCTTACCTCAGCCAGGTGACCCAGGTCAACACGAGCCCTGACAAGATGTTAGGGGAATGGCACCTTACCTCTGTCTTCCTCCTCCAAATCTACATAAACCCAGTCTAATCATGAAAAAAAGTATCAGACAAATCCTAACAGAGAGGCATCCTACACTACGCCCAGCCAGTACTTCTCAGAACTATCGAAGTTGTCTAAAACAAGGAAAGTCTGAGAAACTGCCACCAATAAGAGAAGCCTAAAGAGACAGTAAGAGTAGATGTAATGTGGGATTCTGGGTGGGGCTCTAAAACTGGAAGGACATGAGGGGAAACTGAATAAATCTGAAGAAAGTATGAAGTGAGTTAGTGATAATGTACTGATATAGGTTCATTAATCATGATAAATGTACCATATTAATGTAAGAGGTTAATAATAGAGTAAACTAGATATACAGTATATGGGAAATTGCTGAACTATTTTTACAATTGTCTAAAAGAAAAAGGTATATTTATAAAAAAAAAAAAGAGAGAGAGACAAAAAGTACCAGAGTTGCTTGGCTCTGCCCTAACCTATGCATCTGCCTGAGGATGCTTTATTTCAGAACCAAGGACAACAGCCCACACCACACGGCTCATGCATCTGAGAACCCTGGGCACAGGTGGGCTGGCTGACTCTATCGTGCAGCACTTCTTAGCTCCTCAGCTTTCCCAGGACTAGGGAGTAAAGGGACAAGCAAAGTAGGCCCAACATCCCCTAAAGTTCAGCTGCAATGGAAGAATGACACAACTTTCCTGTTGGCGGGAAAAGGAACGATGCACCAGAGGGCTTGGAAGACAGGAGGGCTAAGAGCCAGTCCTTGGCTGAAGTCTCGGATGCCAATGGCAAGAAAGTCTCAAAGCTGCAGCAGTGCAGGATTCATGATGAGGGACTTTTCAGGTTCAGCGTCCAGGATGGGAGCACCACAGAAGCCCAAGCTTTGGAGAGTTTCCAGTTGTGTGGGCCTTCTTTTCCTTTGATGTAACTAGACATACCCAGAGCCTTGCCCGGGAGCTGAGAGGCTGCTTGCTCATGGTGGGTGCCCTGCCTTGGGGCAGTCCCAACTGCTGGTCCCACAGAAGAAGTCCTCAGGGAGCTCACTCAGGAGTCCATCCAAGTCATCTGCAGGGACAAGGGGGTGGGGGTAGCCTCAGTGACAACATTAAGGTTCTGCATGACTGGGTCTAAAGTACCTGTCCTTGGGCTGGAGCTGCAGCTCAGTGGTACAGCGCTTGCCTAGCATGCGTGAAGCACTGGGTTCGATCCTCAGCACCACATACAAACAATAAATGAATAAAATAAAGATCCATCAACAACTAAAAAAAATTACAAAAAAAAAAAAAAAAAAAAAATTTAAAGTACCTGTCCTTCAGGAGGGCCAGGGCCTGGCTACACAGAAAGTGAGGTAGCTCCCCCTGGGCAGTGGTGCCCATGCCAATAGGTCTGAGACCGGCCTGACTTCCATCTCCTTCTGCTCCCCAAGTACATGTACATAACAAAAGGCAGGGCATGGGGCTGGAGCTGGGGCTGGAGCTCAGTGGCAGAGCGCTTGTGTAGCATGTGTGAGGCACTGGGTTCGATCTTCGGCACTCACAATCAAAAATATTAAAAAAAAAAAAAAAGGCAGGACATAATGCCTGGGCCATTCTGGTAAGAAAGGAAGATCCCCCTGGGCTCAATGATTCCTCTCCTTTCATCCAGAGGCACAGTACCAAGCAGAAAGGCTTCTGAGGTCCCCTAGTGCAACCCTCTCATTGGATAGCAGAAGGAAGACAGAAAAGTCATTGGATGTGTTCAGAATCACAAAGTTCATTAATCTGGTTTCCTGGCTGATGGTTGGAGACAGCATCACCTCCTTCCCCAAAATTCCTGAGTAAGAGTAAGGAATGAAAGTAACCATTCCTGCCAGGTCAAGTGGCATGTGCCTGTAATCCCAGTTACTTGGGAGGCTAAGACAAGAGGATCATAAATTCAAGGCCAGCCTTAGCAACTTAGTGAGATCTTATCTCAAAATAAAAAATAAAAAGAGATGAGGGTGTAACCCAGTGGTAAAGAGCCTTTGGGTTCAATCTCTTGTACCATAAGAAAACAAAATGTTACTGACCATAGTTCTCAGATAATGTGTGCTTATGTCCAAGAATCTGGAAACAGAGCAAACCTTGTAATACCCCCACACCTTTTTTATTTTTATTTATTTATTTATTTATTTTAAATGTTTTTTTAGTTGTTGATTGACCTTTATTTATTCATTTGTTTATATGTGGTGCTGAGGACCGAACCCAGTGCCTCCCACATGCGAGGCAAGTGCTCTACCACTGAGCCACAACCTCAGCCCCCACACCTTTTTTATTTATTTATTTATTTATTTTTTAAAAAGACTGGGGATTGAGCCCAGAGGCTCTTTACCACTCAGTTACATTCTTTTTATTTTTGGAGACAAGGTCTGACTAAGTTGCTCAGGCTGTTCTCAAACTTGCAATCCTCCTGACTCAGCCTCCTGAGTAACTGGGATTCCAGGCATGCAATAATCTTTATTGACCTTCTTTTTGATAATAAGAGCAGCTAATAACTTACTGAGTGCTTGCTCTGTGTCTCAGTAACCTTTCATAGGGCATCTCATGGTGGTTTCTATAATAAACCCCACTTCACCTGAGAGAACAGGATATAAAAAGGTAAAACAACTTGTCCAAGGTGAGAATACTTAGGTTCCAAGTGACAACAGAGCCACTATTGGCAATTAGAAAACTACTTCCTGAGTAGGATCAGGAAGCCCTAGGAGTACGTCAGACCATGTACTACACCTAAGAGCCCAGTTCCAAGTCTAGCAAGAGCACTCAATGCACATTGCTGCTGTGTATTAAAGGAAGAAGTTCGTTTAGGGAGCATTCAAAATTTAATTAAGGTGATCAGCACTGTACTCAGGGAGGCAGGGCTAGAATTTCTTTACAGCCAAAAAAAGGTAGTTGTTCTGCACTAGCAACCACTGTTTGTTTTGGTACTGGGGACTGAACTCAGGGATGCTTTACCACTGAGCTATATCCCCAGTCCTTTTTCTTTCTTTCTTTTAAATTTTTATTTGTAGATTGACACAATATCTTTATTCTGTTTATTTAGTTTTTTGTTTGTTTTGTTTTTTAATGTGGTTCTGGGGATTGAACCCAGTGCCTCAAGTGTGCTGGGCAAGCATTCTACCACTAAGCCACAACCCCAGCCCCTCCTTTTTCTTTTTTGAGGCAATGTCTTCCAAAGTGCTGAGGGTCTCCCTAAGTTGTCAAAGCTGGACTCAAACTTGTGATCCTCCTCCTTCTCAGCCTCCTGAGTCACTAGGATTACAGGAGTGTGCTACCACACCTGGCAAGCAACATTCTTTTGACGATTGGGCTTATCATCAAGCTTACTTACAAGGAGAGAGTGCAGGATTCCAGACAATGCAAGATCCCAGCATTGGAAGAGATACTCTCTCATAGAATATAAATAAATGGGTTTTAGTCTATCCATTGGCATAGTATGAATTGTTAGTGTGAGACAACTACCCATAATCTCATGAATTATGGGGCCAGACAGTATTGAATTTCTGGAACCAAAAAGCTAAGGAAGCAACTCAGGACTGTGTTTCACTGTGTGCTGCACCTCCTGGGGCCTACACACAGAGGTCTACATTTGGGCCTCTCAGGTTTGTATCATGGTGCCCCAACTAAGCACATGGAGATATGACTTCTCAGCACCCTCTAGTGGGCCTCTGAGCTTAGAATGGGGAAATCTACCTCTATGGTCTGGTTATCAGCCCATAGAGGAATCAAAATGTGGCACAAAGATAGTGCCTCTCCATCTGCACAGAAGATGGTAATGCATCCTATGGCTAAAAGCACATGCCCTGGAAACAGGGGAAACGTGGATCACATTTTACGTGGCCTCTATCACATTGTCAACTACTTTGTGGACTGCAGCCTTGCCAAACAAGATACCCTATTTGATTTCTATAAGATTATGCAAGATCCAAAGACTCACAGGAAGAGGAACAAGATGCAGCCAGGAGGATCCTGGCCCACCTATGCCAGAGGAAAGAGACTTTCCTGATCCCGACAAGCTGTCTTACCTGTTTCTGGAAGTTCTTCCTCAGGGGACACCCGTGCCACTGGGTTCTGTGCTATTCTGAGATCTTCCCTGTGCTTTGTAGCCACATCATGCTGGAGGCCACCATGGAAGCTTTCTGGATCCTGGGGACAGAGGCCATGACCCTTAAATCCCTTGAGATGGTAATACCTCTACCCAGATGGCCTCAAAGGGCTGGGTGGGGGCTTAGGAAAGAAACATAATGGAGGAGTGTGGCAGGGGCTGGGGTCACCGAGGCCCAAGGTGGAGGAGGGAGTTGAAAAACCAAACACTAAACCAGCAGATAATTAAAACAAAATCAAGGGCTGGGGCTGTAGCTCAGCGGTAGAGCGCTTGCCTAGCATGCGTGAGGCACTGGGTTCAATCCTCAGCACCACATACAAATAATAAATGAATAAAATAAAGATCTATCAACAACTAAAAAAAAAAAAAAACAAAACAAAACAAAATCAAAACCATTTAGGGGTGATTTTATTTCCTAATTCTGTTGGTATCTAGTGTTTTAGGGAATCTATACAAGTGGAGCAGAGAGTAAAAAGGCCATTCAGAAATATGTTGAAGAGTTAGCCTGAGATTAAAAATGAACTGTTTACAATCTCCAAACTAGCTAATATATGGGCAGGTAATTAAAACTGGCAATTAAATTGTTAACTATGGTTAGCCCTAGGGAATGAAAGTAGAGAAAGATGAGTTTCATTTTTTGCTTATCCAATGCCATTACAATGAATGTGGATGATCAGAAATTTAAAAGGAAAATAAGGATTATTTTTAGAAGTGGGGTAATTTTAAGAGAATGTGGAGGTGTTAAGGGGAAAAGTAAAGGAAATGTTTACTAAAAGTAGAAAAATTAGAGCTAATGGCTCAAGTGGATTAGATGTCACCAAGTCTAACACACTTGTACTGTGAATGAAGCAATGGCAGGGCAGGGGAAAGGACTCGCCCAAGGTCACAGGAGAAATGATCAGCAGAGCTGGGACAAGATCCAAGGCTCCTGTTCTCTTGGGTCAGGATCCCAAGAAGGGTGCAGACAACTACACAAGCCTGGCTCTGCACTCTCACCCTGGAGTGGAGGTGCCTAGAAAGCCATCACCTCCCAGAGATAGTGAAGGCTTACCTCGGTTCCCAAAGGAGTGCTCCCCTAGTGCTTTGGGTAGTTTCTGCCTTGCAAAGCAAAGGCAGAGGCCAGGAGGGAAAACATAGAGCAAGTGTTAGCTCACCTGAAAGTCCAGTGTAGCTCACTGTTCTTTGCACTGATACCTGCAATCTGACCCTTGGTCATTTTCTGTCACCACCCCCAGTGAGCCCTCACCTTAGTTAGTTCTCAAGTGACTGATGTCCTCTCAGATGTTCAAGCCTACCCTCAGACACTCAGGGATCACCAAGAAGCCAGCTGTGCCTCTAGGTACTACTACTAAACCGTCTAGCAGGAGGCTAGACCAGGGATAGAAGGAGATGGTTCTGTCCCCAAATGTATCTCTTCACCTCAGGGCAACTGCCCCCTTCACACCTCTGCTTCCCAGGGTGGAGGAAAGAAGAACTGAGAAGATCCAGGCAGAAAGAACACTCCACAAGTACCCATCCATTCTGCTCCTCTTACCTTGGGGAAGGGTTGAGATGGTTTCAAGTTCCCGTCCCCAGAATCTGGGCTGTATATATGGACCAGGTTGTTGGGTGTCACGTTGAGATAGTGATTCCGGAGTGAAGGAGAAAACACTCCAATCTGGAGTTGAGGTAGGCGAAGGTCAGTAACCTGATGGAGAACTGGGTGCTTCCAGATGGCCACCTGGTACTTGCCTGCTCCTTGCTAAGGGTCCTCTGCACCAACATCACACAAATCACTCCTGTCCCAGCCTCGGCACCAGAGCAGAGCCCTTACCACACCTTTCCCCACAACCCTCCATTTCCATCCATCTCCAAGGAACAGGAGCAGCTCAAGGGCCACAAGCCTGCCCTCAGCTTTAGCAAGCCAGGGCCTAACAACAGTCCAGTCCTTCCTTGCTTGGGCATAAGGAGGGAAGACAGCCAGTTAGGTAAGAACACAGGAAACCTGAAGGTTCTCTCAAGGGTGGGAGGGGTGGGGATAGGCTCCCCACTTGGAGCTCCCATACCTGCTTCAGCAACAGCACTGAGCCAGGCTTCAGCTCATTCTGGCGTGTCTCCAGCAGCACCCTGTGCACTGTCCCCTGCATTTCTCCTGCAAATACCATACGGCCCATCAAGTCTCAGGGTCAAGGGAAACACAGCAACTGGTTTAAGCCCAGGCTGGGAAGTGGGGTGCTCACTGCCTCAATGTTCCCACCTACAAATGGAGGAGGTGATTTCTCCTCCTCTCTTGACCTCAACAGAGGCCACTCGGGAGACACTCCCAGAACCTAACTCCTTACCTGTAGGGTCCTTGAAAACCACACTGGCATCCATTGTACTCCGAGTCAAGGACTTGATCATCACTGCCATGCTGGGGACCTTGTTCCTGGGGAGTTGCTTCAAGGCTGCCTACTTACAGAGAGAGGCATTCACTGAGCTGGTCAGGGCTCACCTGTACCTTTCCAGGGGTGCCAGGGGCAACCAGGGACTGGTGATGCTCTTCCTTCGTGGAGGGCAGAGAGGCAATTGAAAAGGCATATCTCTTCTTCTGGCAGGCCTGAAGCTGGCAGTCCTTCATTTCTGTCCCCTGCCTTTCTTTTGTGTACATGTATTTATGTAGCACTCCATCATGGCAGGCATGGGAAGGATATAACATATACATGTACTAACATGTATCTGCACACAGCCCTTGACCACTGGGAAACTATGAGGGTAGAATTGTACTTAACTCCACCCAGTGCCTAGAAGTACAGAGGCATGCCCAGAGCCCACTCTTTCTGCTTGTGCCCGATACTGTGGATGATAGTGAATAGGTAGGCCAACAGAAGATACAACCAAAGGAATTTCATTCATGCTGTCCCTCAGGGATGGGCCTGGGGTAACAGGGAGCAGATAACCTCATCTTAAGGTCTAGGGCAGTAGATTAGTAAAAGGGAAAAAAATGGTCTTCTGTTTGGGTCTCAGCGCTTAGTCCTTACCTTCCGCAGTACCATGACGATGCTATAGGTACAGAGGAAGCAGGTTGGGTCTCTCTCATCCAGGCCTAGAGATGACTTCATGGTCAGCCAGGGCCCTCGCTCAAAATCCTCCTCTGCTGATGACTGGGAACTAACAACAATCTGGCACAGAGTAGAGCGGGAGCCTGTGTTAATAGGTTTCTCTTCCTACAGACCCTTGACTGAGACAGGATGGAGGGTGGGAAACAGAATGAATCTCTGGGAAAAACTGTAGCATGATAGTCATAGTCTCTCAATTATCTCCAAGGCCAGAAAATGGTATGTGAAATCTTGCTGCATATTACATCTTTCACTAAGCAGCTGCAGCAGGAAGCAAAGGTGCTTTTTTAAAAAATATTTTTTAGTTGTAGATGGACACAATATCTTTATTTTATTTATTTTTATGTGGTGCTGAGGATCGAACCCAGTGCCTCACACATACAAGGCAAGCGCTCTATCACTGAGCCATGACCCCAGCCCCCAAAAGTGCTTTTTAAAAAAAAAAAAAAAAATCAGATCTTGACTTTAATTACATTGAAGCAACAGACTAACTATGCTTGTCTCTTGTGGTACTCAAAAGTCTTTGGAGTAGGAGCCAGGTGTGGTGGCACACGCCTGTAATCCCTGCACTTTGGGAGACTGAGACAGGAGAATCGCGAGTTCAAAGCCAGCCTCACCAACAGTGAGGTGCTAAGCAACTCAGTGAGACCCTGTCTCTAAATAAAACACAAAAATAGGGCTGGGGAAGTGGCTCAGTGGTACCCCTGAGTTCAATCCCCAGTACCAAAAGCAAAAAAGTCTTTGGAGTAGGGATCCCCTCACATATGTATAAGGGATTCTAGGAGTGTCTTCCATTTTGAATTCTGTAACATCTTATTTTGTCTCTGGCTTTAACCATTAACCTTCTTATATTAGTAACTGTTTTGAATTCAGATGACTATTGACTGGTTTGGATCTGAAATGGACTGGCAAATCTGAGGAACTGCAGCAAAGGGAAGAAATGCTTCAGAGAATTAAAACCCAAAGTGGGCCCAAGGGTAGAGTAGGTCAACAAGAACTCCAGAGAGGAGAAAAGCTGGTCTCACCTACCAGGAGGGACCCCCCCCACCCCCCCGCCGGAGGCAAGATGAAGGCAGATTCTTCCTAGCTCAGTTCCCAGAAACCTGAGAGGAAGGGTTCCCAAGATACAATCTCATAATATTTATTACATTCTCCTTCCCTGGGGGAAGATGGAGCTAGCAAGGCCTTTATTTCTTAGATAGAAAAGAAGGCTGGACCCATGGCATTGGTTAATGGCTGGCTGGCACCAGGACAGGCCTTACTTTATGCCAGTAAAATCACCACCTCCCCCAGCTGCCTTCTCAGCAGCACTCTAATTCTCAACTCCTCCAACATGCAGGGCACCCCTCACTCTCAAACGATGCCCAGGAAGGTAACATTTACATGGAATAAGTTACCTCTGTCCGGAATTTAGCCAGAGCACCGTGAGCTGGAGTCTGGGGTGTGGAAATCATGATTTCCTCCAGATTCTTCCCACTATGCTAAGAGGGGAGAGAGAAGAGGAGGCGAGAGCAAGCTCAGCAGCTGTTATTTACAAATACAGCGTCTTGTCTGGGTTACGTAATGAGTTCAGGAAACTATCAGGGACAATTAACACATATTACATCTCTCCTAACGCAGTCTCAGGAGCCTCACTAGTGGCTCAAAAAAGATACTTTGGGGAGTGTTTTGGGAATGTGAGGAAGCTGGAGCTGGCCCAGAAGCAAAACCCAGGGCTGCCTGAAGGGGGCAGTGACCCAAATAGAGGGGACTGTGAGGAGTTAAGGGACAGTTTTTCCAGGTCCCTTCTCAGGGACCTAACCCTTCCCTCCAGGGAGATCCAGCTCAGAAGGAACACGGACAGCCTCCTTGGATTTCTCTTGAAGTGCTGTGGAAAAGAAAGTTACAGGCAGATATGTTTTCAAAACACTCGAGGAAAGGAACCAGGTACTGCGGCGCACGCCTGAAATCCCAGCAGCTCAGGAGGCTGAGGCAGGAAGATCAAGAGTTCAAAGCCAACCTCAGCAACTTAGGCCCTAAGCAACTCAGGGAGACCCTATCTCTACTCCTTAAATCCAAACTTTTTCAGCAGAGGTGTCTCCTCTTCAGCCCTGACCTTCCTCACATTGACCCCATGCAGTAGCCACAGTGACCTGCCTGTTCTGTGGATCTGAGAGCACTTGCTTTTGGGTGTCTGTGCTTTCCACCGGCTCTGCCCTCCTGCCATCTTCCCGCCACTATCCTCAGCATGGCCCCTCCCCCATACCTCCTTGCCTCCTACTCATTAACCCAAAGGCACTCAGCAAGCCCAAGGTGAGCTGTGTCTCCCCAGCAGCCAGGGAGTGACTCTTACACTGTGCTCTTTGTGCCTAATCATTTGTTCACACCTGTTTCTTCTACACTGTAAGCTCCATAGGACGGAAATTGTTCCTCTTTAATCTTTGTATTCTCGGTTCAAAGTACACTGTCCAACATCTACTCCTCTCAGCAAATATGAGTGAATCTCCCTGCCCTTGTAACTGCAAACAGTAGGCACTAAACATGAAAACCAGAAGTTTCCAGAGACTTACATGCATCTCTTTCCTGGGTGAATTTTCTAGCATTCTTCCTTCCCACTTTTTTTTTTTTGTGGTGCTGTATGTTGAACCCAGGGGCTTGTGCGTGTAAGGCAAGCATTCTACCAACTGAGCTATATCCCCGGCCTTTTTGTCCTTCCTTTTTTTGCAGTACTAGGGATGGAACCCAGGGCCTCACGACAGCTAGGCAAGCGCTTTATCACTGAACTATATCCCCAGGGCCCTTCCCACTTCTTTTTTTTTTTTTCGTACCAGGGATTGAACTCAGGATCACTCAACCACTGAGCCACATCCCCAGCCCTATTTTGTGTTTTATGTAGAGACAGGGTCTCACTGAGTTGCTTAGCACCTTGCTGTTGCTGAGGCTGGCTTTGAACTCCCAATTCTCGTCTCAGCCTCCCAAAGTGCTGGGATTACAAGCATGGGCCACCGCGCCCAGCTTCCTTCCCACTTCTTTTGACTTTGCAAATGCTCCCTATCTTCACTTCCTTCCTGCTTGTACTTCAGGAGGAAGATGTTCTAGGGCTGGACAGAGGACAGTGTTGATGATTGCTTCTCTCCCTTTCTTCCACTGTCTTAGAGAACCAGGTCACTCACCTGGTGAGGTAGAAGTCCTGCTGGGCCAGGAAAGCGACGCATTTTGGCTCGGGTGGAGGGGCGGGTGGGCTCCTGGGGGGTCCGGTTGGCAGCAGTGACCAGCTGCACCAGGTGGTTGGTGACTATGGGGGTCTGCAGAGCTGCCTGGGGAACCTTTTGGGATGAATGGGGACCTTTTGGGATGCTGACAGGAGACTCGACAGAAGACACTGGGGCTCGGGATTGCAAAGGATCCCAGGGAGATACCACAGAGCTGGTCCTCAAGGGAGTAGACCTGGAGTTGGGAGTTCGAGGTCTAGGAAAATGAGGTTTGCCACTTAACCAGGCACCAGGAGACTGCAATGGCTGACCAGGCAAACGATTTTGAGGGCTGCTCTGAACAGGCCCTCCAGTAGCTTGGAGAGGCTGGGGTACTGGAACAGGGGGGCTTTTAGGACAGATTTCCCAGTGGGGTTGTTGAGTAGGAACTGCTAATGCAATTGGCATAGGAAGGTTGCCCACAGCACTACGTTTCATGCAGGGCCGTGGAGTCCTGCAGTGGCTAACAGGCTCTAGACGCTCATCCAGGACACCTGTTATGTGGGTGGCAGACATAGGCCCCTGCTGGCAAGATCCACTCATATCAGCTACTCGGGCCTTTTTAACCAAGGCTGTGTCCTTCTGGTGCTGAGCAGGCAAGATTTGTGTGGTCTCACTGCTAATGCCAAGTTCCAGCTCCATGCTAGCTCCCTCCAGCTCCATGCTTGCCAGGACCTTATCAAATTCATCTTGTTCAGGCCCCTCAAAACCACCAAATCCCTGCTGTTGGCTCTCAAAGGCGAGTAGGGGGTGGGAGGCTGAGGACTGGGGTCTTGCTGACTCTTGGAGCACTTCTGTCAGTGTCATTCTTTTCTGATTGCCAGTCCAGCTGCTGGAAGCTGAGACAGGGCTTACAGGGACAGTTTCTGTAGAAGGTGGATCCCTGATGGCTCTGGGCATGCTGGAGGTCGGGAGGCAGAGTCCCAGGGCTGGCAGTCTCAAAGCCTCCGAAGAAGCAGTGGGATGTAATGGCAGTGACCTTGCAGACTGCCCCAGCACAGTGTCCTGTGGCTTGGAAGAGACAGGTCGTAGTCTCCCAGCATTCACAGGTAGTGAGCCAGCAAACTGATTCTCTGCATCCTCCACAGCAGACAAGAAGTCCTACAAAGAAGCAGAAACAAGAGATCTTTGCACCTGGAAATTTTTATTTTTATTTATGTTTCAGAAAAATTTTAAAAACTCTACTTTTACTGTTCAGGCATGTGGTACATATGTGTGTGGACCTGCAAGTGGGAAAACAAGGTATAAAAGATGGGCTAGGGTTATGGCTCAGTGGTAGAGTGTCTGCCTCGCACGCATGAGGCACTGGGTTTGATCCTCAGCACCACATACAAAATACATAAATAAATAAAATAAAGGTTTTTTTAAAACAAACAAACAAGGTATAAAAGACAATGGTGAGGGGCTGGGGTTGTGGCTCAGTGGTAGAGCGCTTGCCTTGCATGTGTGAGGCACTAGGTTCAATTCTCAGCACCACATACAAAATACATAAATAAATAAAATAAAAGTTTAAAAAAAAGAAAGACAATGGTGATGTCTCTCACCATTGCTGGTAACCTTGCCCGTGAGCCTACCACCAGGCTTCTATCAGAAACATTCTAAGGCTAAGTCTGCAAGTAGTTTCTCTATCTTTAATTCCTAGGTTAGGTGCAAAAAAGCAGAAACAAATGTCCCAGGGAACTAAGAATTCAAAGGAATCACCCAAGGACATGCACCCATCTTAAGAAAACTAGCTTTCAAGGTGTCCAGTCAGTGTAATAGGGAACTATCCTGATGCTGCCTGTCCTTAGTCCACTCCCTACCCTTAACACACACACACACACACACACACACACACACACACACACACACACACACACCTCACATCCCAGTGTTCAGTGAGCCAGAGAACCCCTGGATCCAGCAAAATAGGTGGAAGTTAAATATAGCTTTTCAGGCAAGTTAAATTAAGTATGGATTCCAGTTGGGAAGCTAGGTGAGATTGACACCTTCAAGAGCAACAGACCTGTTCTGAGGGTGTTTTTGAGTCAGAACTGCTGATTTAACTGACAGGAAGGTCCCCTCCACCTACACCCCTGCTGCCACACTGGATTATCTGGGCTAGAGAAAGTTGTTTTTTTGTTTTTTTACCTGCTTTGTATTATCAAGAATCCCATACTCCAGCAGGACTACTTTGGGAGTTAGCAATAATAACATTGATTAGAATTACAGGGCTGGGGCTGTAGCTCAGTGGTAGAGCGCTTGCCTAGCATGTGTGAGGCACTGGGTTCGATTCTCAGCACCACATATAAGTAAACAAATAAAACAAAGGTACATCGACAACTAAAAAAAATTAAAAAAAAAAAAAAAGAATTACAGAAGTAATATCGAGGTGCTAAGCAACTCAGTGAGACCCTGTCTCTACATAAAACACAAATACGGCTGGGGATGTGGCTCAGTGGTCGAGTACCCCTGAGTTCAATCTCCAGTACCCACCACAAAAAAAAAAAAATTACAGAAGTAATAAAACCCCAATGACCCTGGATGTGGACGGATCCCTTTTCTCCCCAAAGAGCTCACTCTCAAATACATCATGTGTCTTAGGAAGGGGAAAAGGTACTGGTCTGCCATTTTCAAGGAACAGAAACTTGAACAATCCTTTAATTTCATTACCAGCCTAGAAGTCCTATCATCATCTAGTAAGACTCAAGAGGGTCACTTTTTTTTTTTTTTTTGGTACTGGGGATTTTCAGGGATACTCGACCACTGAGCCATATCCTCAGCCCTATTTTGTGTTTTATGTAGAGACAGGGTCTCACTGAGTTGCTTAGCACCTCGCCATTGCTGAGGCTGGCTTTGAACTCGCAATTCTCCTGTCTCAGCCTCCCAAAGTGCTAAGATTACAGGTGTGCGCCACCGCGCCTGGCTCAAGAGGGTCACTTTTAGAGTCAACTTTTTCAGCCTGTAACCATACATCCCCAGAGTTGAAAGACAAGGACTCATCTCCTTGACAAAGCTACCAATTTTTAATTATTTGTAAAAACAAAAATTAGGTCCCCCATGTAATAACAAAAACTAACATTTTCAACCTCACTGGTGCCAGGTACCATGTATGTATTTTACTAGAATTTACTGTGGTGCAGAATCCACCACCGTACCAGGTATAAGTTAGGCTTCTGAACAAACACAAAATGGAATTCTAGGGCAAAGCACTGGGAGACAAAAAGTTGTTTTTATTGGTGCTGAGGGTGTGCATCAGCATCAGAGGCATGCGGAGCAGCAAAAGGCTCTGGGTTTGATTCTAAACATCCACACACCCCGCAAAAAAGTAATCATTAAATGGCTTGTCTTTGGTAATATAAAAAAAAAATTCTATTCTGTAAATGTATTTTAGTAGGTTTCATGTACATTAGATTGGTATCAGGAAGCTGAGTCCTCATCCTGGCTGTGGGTGCTATATTGTCAGACAGGTTAAACTTACCTCTTTGGGTTTTACTCACTTAAATCCTGCCTCTTTCTAAAAAGGATTGGAGGTAGTAATTTCCAGCCTCCTCGATGAGGTTATATCCATTGGTTCTCAACATGAAGAGAGCTACAGAGACCATTAGTTCAGTGGTCTCTGGCTGTACTTTAGAAACACCCTGACAGCACCAGAAATTCTAACTTAATTGGCATGTAGTAGGGCCTAGATAAAGGTGATTCTAATACCCTGACTTTATTTATTTATTTATTTATTTTGGTGCTGGGGATTGAACTCAGGGGTACTCGACCACTGAGCCACATCCCCAGCCCTATTTTGTGTTTTATGTAGAGACAGGGTCTCACTGAGTTGCTTAGCACCTCGCCGTTGCTGAGGCTGGCTTTGAACTTGCAATTCTCCTGTCTCAGCCTCCCTAAGTGCTGGGATTACAGGTGTGCGCCACCATACCCGGCTAATACCCTGACTTTAGATCTAGTCCGATTCTTCACCTTCAGAGGAATGAGTGGAAAGGGAATAATATCTGAGGCAAAAGAATGTCCATCATATTGTAGAACAGAAAGTGGAAGTAATTTGCCCTGGTTCACATTTATGCTCTCCATAAACTATCTTCCCACCTCTGTTATCATGAAGGTAAATTAAATCACCTACATGACACAGCTTCCTGGAAAAGGCCCTTATAACTTAAAGATGTGACAATTAAGCAACTCATCTCTGGTTTTTTGTTTGTTGCTAAGACAGTTAAGTAGGTTGTTTACATTTCTTATCATTTCTCTGTCTCTCACAGATAAAAAAGACAAACATATCAACTGAAAGGAGGCTGCTACAGGATGCTCCAAAATGTTCTGGTCCTCGATGTTTATATCCTTTGCCATCTCTGATTACCAACACTTCCTTACCTCATCTTCAAACTCCTCTTCCACAGTAAACAGCTTCCGCAAACTGCATGCCTGAAAGGAAAACAAAGCAATTGAGGCTGGAGGAGAAATGCCATTTGCAAGTACATTCTGTCCTCACTGTGCTTCTTCCCAACTCTGACAAGACCATCAGGTGTACTGTTTTTTTGTGCTATTGCTGGGGGAGGAATAAGGGATGAGGACAGAAAAAAATGGGATTCAGTTAAAGATTTAAATGACTTAAAAATTTTTTCTTGTAATAGAATCCACTCAGATCCATCTGTGTTAGTCCTGAAAGAGGGGCAAAGAGAAGGCTGTCAAGGGGAACAAAAGCAGTTCTTCAAAACCAGTACTGAAGCCGGGCGCGGTGGCTCAAGCCTGTAATCCCAGCACTTAGGGAGGCTGAGACAGGAGAATC
>CM053402.1:17227223-17239895 GCA_028644305.1 Xerus rutilus
TCCCAGCACTTAGGGAGGCTGAGACAGGAGAATCGCGAGTTCAAAGCCAGCCTCAGCAATGGCGAGGCGCTAAGCGAGCAACTCAGTGAGACCCTGTCTCTACATAAAACACAAAATAGGGCTGGGGATGTGGCTCAGTGGTCGAGTGCCCCTGAGTTCAATCCCCAGTACCACAAAAAAAAAAAAAAAAAAAAAAAATGGGGCTGGAGATGTGGCTCAGTGGTCGAGTACCTCTGAGTTCAATCCCTGGTACCAAAAATAAAAATAAAAAGAGCTGAGCAGTAAAGTACCACTGGGTTCAATCACCAGTACTGAGAAGAAGAAAAAAAAGAAAGAAAACAAAAAGGAGAAGAAGGAGGAGGAGGAGGAGGAAGAAGAGGAGGAGGAGGACAAGAAGAAGAAGAAGAAAGCTCAATGTTTCATTCTAGGTCTCTAAGGGAGTTAGCTGGGCTATGAAGCTTTGTCCTGGGGTCCCACCTCTGTCCCAGGCCTTCTGGTCAACTACTATTGTTTAGCAGGTAGCCAGCAGTTAAGAAGGTTTTTGGCCAATGTGCAATCCACAGACCAGACAACAGACCACTTTTCTCTTTCTACATATACATACATACATACATAACATTTTTTTTTTTAGGTGCCATGACATGGTAGCAGTTGTACTAAGAATAATCTTTATTTATTTATTTATTTTTTTGGTACTGGGGATTGAACTCAGAGGTACTCGACCACTGAGCCACATCCCCAGCCCTATTTTTGTGTTTTATGTAGAGACAGGGTTTCACTGAGTTGCTTAGCGCCTTGCCGTTGCTGAGGCTGGCTTTGAACTCGCGATTCTCCTGTCTCAGCCTCCCTAAGTACTGGGATTACAGGCGTGAGCCACCACGCCCGGCTAGAATAATCTTTATGTTTAAACACATTTACAGCTTGTTCTTTCCCAGGCTTGGCCATTGCTAAGTATGGAAAGAGTGACCTGCCTCCAACTTCTAGACCAGGAAGGTGGGAGGCAGGACCCCTGGGAAGGGACTCCAGGTGCCAAAGACTTGGTAAGGGTCCTCACTTCTAGCCATGTCCTCCTTGTTTTGATGTTGTTTTTTGTTTGTTTTGAGCTACAACTCTATTCTAGAGTCAGCTGGCAGAAGTGGAAAAGTCCTCAGAAGTCATCTCTCCAACCACACTGTTTTACAGTTGAGGAAACAGACCCAAAGGGATGGCGGTTTGTGCAAGACCCCTGTTGCCTTCCCCCAAACATCTCAGAGTCAAGCATGACTGTGGCTGGATGTTGGCTCCAAACTGGTTTCTTTCTGCCTCAAACCCAGAGAAGAGGGCCCTGGGGGTGGGGAGGAAAGGGAAAGGAGGAAGGAATTGTTTTTCCACCCTTGCCTCCAACTTCAACTTGTTAGACTAGCCAGAAATGTCTCTATCTGGAAGAAAGATAATCTAGTCCAACCCTCTCATGATACAAATAAAGAATCGGGGCCCATTCACATTCCACTGCTGAATAAAGAAAGAAAAAAAAGAAAGAAAGAGGGGCATGGGGAGGAAAGAAAGGAAGAAGGAAAGAAAAGAAGGAAGGAGGGAGGAAGGAAAGAAAACAAAGAGACGAAAGAAAAAAAGAAATAAGGGCCCAGAGAGAGGAAACAACTTGTCAGGGTTCATACAGGGGACACCTCGGCCACACCCAGCTATCCTACAGGCAATTCTCCTTAAGTTCTACATCTTCCTGCCAGGCTCAGTGGCACAAGCCTGTAATCCCAGTGGTTTGGGGGACAGGAGAATCGCAAGTTCAAAACCAGCCTCCACCACAGCTAGGCTCTAAGCAACTCAGTGAGACCCTGTCTCTACATAAAACACAAAATAGGGCTGGGGACCTGGCTCAGTGGTCGAGTGCCCCTGAGTTCAATCCCCAGTACCAAAAAAAAAAAAAAAAAAAAAAAAAGCAAAACAACAAAAAAGTTCTTCATCTTCCTAAGTATCATTGCTTGGCTTTGTGCCTGGGGCACATGGAGTTTGCCCTACAATAAACTTTTTTCTGGCTCCAGCACTCACTGTGAACCATCCAAAAGCAGGACTGGGTCTTAAGTATGCTGAAAGAATGAAAGTCCAGCCTAAATTTTGAACTTTGGCAACTAGGCTGAACATTGTCACATCTGCTGTCATACCTAATTTGAGACTCACAATGTCAGAACCGAAAGAGACCTCAGAGAACAGAAGTCTAAGTTCAGTTTCCCAGATAAAGAGACCAAGGCCCTGAGGGGAAACAACTCATTCAACCACACACCAAGATGGAGTTGTCCTGTGAACCCCAGTTTCCTCACCTCCTGACCTGTCATCTTCACCTCCTTCTTCTTTGCAGTCCCCACAGTACCTACCATTGTGCTGGCCTCATAATTTTTCAATATGCTCTATAAATTCTTGCTGAATGGAGTATAAACAAGATGACTTTGTGTATAAAACACTTACCATAATTGATGTAAGCCTTAGAGTACATATTGTCTTTGATAACTATCTAATAAATGATTATTGCTTCAGTTTATCAGCTCAGTTCTTCCTCATTCTATATTATCCTGTCCAAGGCTGCATTTAGCCAGAACTGGACTATTTCTACCGCAGTCACTCTTTGGAGGCAAGGAGGGCTACTTAACTATGTCCCCACCAAGGACCAGAATTGCGAGCTAGATTACTTTGGGCAGATCCTTTGGAATTCTGCCTGTGGGATCTAAAGATTTCTACTCCAGAGCATTTCTGGGTGAGAGTTTGGAGGTGATGGCACACTGGAACTGGATACTTGTCTGTCTGTTTCCCAGGCATCACTAACCCTGGAGGACACAGCCCGGGTGAGTGGAGGAGGTGAGTGCTGCCTGTCAGCTCATCAGTGTCCACCACGCAGTGAGTGAGGAAAGTCGCTCCATCTCCTGCCCCAAGTCATGGCCAAGACATTCTCATTATTCCAGACAGATATAGTAACTCCCAGAGCTCCTAGCAGCGTTGCTCAGCACTTCCCATTCCTCTCCTAGCCCCTTTCCAAAGTCCAATTCTGCTACTACCTGCCAGGCTATGGTTTAACTGTCTGGCTTTCTTCTTCCTTCTACCAAGAGACCAAGTTTGCCACTGGCTCCTGGGATCAGAAGGTCCCCAGTCAGCTACTAGAGCCCACCTGTAGGCTCACTGTACATGGGAAACTGAGGCAGTGGCTAAGGAGACAGACCCTCAACCCCTGTTTCCACGACGAATGGACCTGACAAGGGTCTCTGCCTACCTTAGTTCTATTCTCCGTAAAGAACTTCAAATTCCTTAGAGCCAGACACGTCTCTCTAGTCCCAGCACCTACCACAGGTACTTAACAAACACATGTAGAATAAATGCTGAATTATTTAGCCCCCACTTACCTGAGAAAGGGAAATCTGGAGACTCATCAAGTCCTACATGGTAAAACTGTTGTTTTGTGTTTGTGTAGAGATTCAAACCAGGACCTCAAATATACTAAGGAATCCCCGGTCTCCCATACCACAAAACCTTGTGCCTTCTGGGGCATTTGGCTACTAGGAGACTGTGGCAATCTCAGAGACCTCCAGAGAAGAGGACTAGAGTTCTCAGCTTGGGAGCCCTGCCCCACCAGCTGTTTGCTATTCTCTGTGTTTAGGGAACAGAGTCCAGGGTTTGAATCCCAGTTCTTGCTTCCATGAATTCTGCAATGTTAGCAATTATTTGGCTTCTCTGAGCCTCAGTTCTCTCAACAGAACGGACACACCTCACTAAGGTGCCCCATGAGACCATCATTTTTGACCACCCCATTTTTGACCATCATCTGTCACACTAAATGGGGAGACTCCAAGAAGAAACTAAAATCTTCCAGGACCTCCAAACCTTTACTGAGCATCTACTATGTGAGAGATGATGTGCTCGGTGCCAGAAAGGCAAAAAGGCATCTGATACTGTCTATTTTCTCCAGTGGATCATAATCAGTTTGGGTAGGCAAATTATAAGCACTAAGAAAACAAATTTCCAAGCTGACTTAACCCAACTGCCAAGGTATATCACAAAGTGGTGCAAGAGTAATAACAAATTGGTGGCACCATTATTACAGGAGGAAATTGGTTGGACTCTTGTCTCAGAGTGATGGGGATGATTCCATGGGGGTGATCTTTCTGTTCAGACCCCATTGTTGCATCCAAAAAGGCTCATCTTGGTTTACTAACACTCATTCACATCATTCCACAAATGTTTAAGTCTCTTTTGTTTCAGGAGATGTGTGGTTTCTACTCTCAAGAAACAGTTAGCCGGGCGCGGTGGCTCACGCTTGTAATCCCAGCACTTAGGGAGGCTGAGACAGGAGAATCGTGAGTTCAAAGCCAGCCTCAGCAACGGCGAGGCGCTAAGCAACTCAGTGAGACCCTGTCTCTACATAAAACACAAAGTAGGTCTGGGGATGTGGCTCAGTGGTTGAGTGCCCCTGAGTTCAATCCTTGGTACCAAAAAGAAAAAAGAAAAAAAGAACAAAAGAAAGAAAAGAAAAAGAAAAAGAAACATAGTGGCCTATAGGGCTGGGTGCAGTGGTAGACACCTGTGATCCTCACTAAGGCAGGAGGCTAAGGCAGGAAAACTGCAAATTTGAGGCCTGTCTGGGCAATTTATTGAAACCCTGTCTCAAAATCTAAAAAGGGTTGGGGATGTAGCTCAGTGGTAGAAATACACTTAGCGTGTGCAAAGTCCTGGGTTTGATCCCCAACACACACAGGTGCACATGCATGTGTACACACACACACACTCACTCATACCAACTTACAGTTTGCTAGAAGTTGGACACTGAAACAATAATGCCATAAATTGGTATATATTTAAAAATTGTCATCAGTCAATGAAAGTATATATAACAAGGGGATCTAGCTTAATTAAAGGACCAAGGAAGGCCTCTTTCAAGTGATATTTAATTGAGCTCACACAGATGAGTAGGCAAAGAAAAGAGGCAAGGCATTCCAGAAAGAAAAACAAAACAAAAGGCCAGCCTGTGCAAAGGCCCTGAAGAGCAAAGAGCACATTGTTCAAAGACATTAGAGAAAGTCACATGGCTGCCTACAGAGAGCACTCAGGGAGGAGAGGCCGGGTGGGCAGGGACTGGATCATGTAGAAGCTTTTGGCTGTTTTGTTTTATTTTCCCCTTGTATGAGAAGACCAGCTGCAGCAACATCTCCTAGGGTATTAAAAACTAAGATTTCTGGGCCTCTTTCCCACTAAAAAAACAAGATCTGGGGGTGAGGTCCAACAATTATATTTTGAAAAAGTTCCTCTAGTGATTTGTTAGCACCCTAAAGTTTGAAAACCACTTTTCTGAACCAGCAGCAGATTTTAGTAACAAAATTAGAAAGGTATTTATCTATCTATCTATCTATCTATCTATCTATTTATTTATTTATTTATTTATGGTACTGGGAATCAGACTCAGGGCCTTGCACATGCTAGATAAGTGATTACCACTGAGCTATATCCCCAGCCCTTTTTATCTTTTTGTGTTATTTTCAGACAGGGTCTCACTAAATTGCTTGCAGAACTTGCCATCTTCCTGCTTCTGACTCCTGAGTAGGTGGGATTATAGGTGTGTGCCATCAAAAATAAGAAAGGTTTTGCCAGGCATGGTGGCACATGCCTATAATCCCAGCAACTCTGGAGGCTGAGACAGGAGGATTGCCGTTCTAGGCCAGCCTCAGCAATTTAGGGAGGCTCTAAGCAATTTAGCAAGACCTTGGAGAAAAATAAAAAATTAAAAGGGCTGGAGGATGTAGCTCAGTTATGAAGAGCCCCTGGGTTTTATGTCAATATCAGAAAAAGAAAAAAAAAGAGGCTTTACACACTTCTTTGATTAGATTTGTGTATTTATATACACACATATGTATATGTACACACACACATTTTAATTTTGTTTTTGGGTACTAGTAATTGAACCCAGGGGCACTTTACCACTGAGCTACACCTCCAGTCCTTTTTATTTTTTATTTTGAGACAGAGTCTAAGTTGCTTAAGGTCTTTCCAAGTTGCTGAGGATGTCCTCAAAATTGTGATCCTCCTGCCTCAACCTTCTGAGTTCCTGGGATTACAGGTGTGTGTCACCTTGCCTTGTTACATTTGTATTCTTAAAAGGTCATGGCCTGAGCTGGGGTTGTAGCTCAGTGGTAGGACACTTGCCTAGCATGCATGAAACATTGTGTTTTTTTTGGCACCAGGGATTAAACTCAGGGGCACTCTACCACTGGGTCACATCCTGAGCCCTATTTTGTGTTTTATGTAGAGACAGGGTCTCACTGAGTTGCTTAGCGCCTCACCATTGCTGAGGCTGGCTTTGAACTTGGGATTCTCCTGTTTTAGCCTCCCAAAGTGCTGGGAGAAGAAGAATGTAAAGATAACATTTTGGTATATATCTTCCTAGACTTGTAATATACATACATATTCAGACATATCAATCCAGTTTGTTGTTGCTCTTAAAACACTGGAACGAAACAGGCTCAGTGGTGAACGACTGTAATCCCAGTGGCTCAATAACATGCTCTCTTATTGAGCTA
Organism: Xerus rutilus; assembly: GCA_028644305.1. Lineage (NCBI taxonomy): Eukaryota > Metazoa > Chordata > Mammalia > Rodentia > Sciuridae > Xerus > Xerus rutilus. Next base: position 17,233,772 of record CM053402.1, read on the forward strand.
TGCCTCCAGCCCTGGACCTATATAATTTTTAATGTCTGTATGCTATCCCACTGAATGCATGTCCCTATTTTATTTGTAAATCCCTTACTGATGGATTTTAAGTTGTTTTCAATATTTCATGCCATTATAAGCATTCTCTTTCTTTTTAGGCTCGTTTTGGACCACAATATTTAGGTCCTTAGAATGAATGCTTTGTTAGTGGAATTGTTGGGTCACTGACAAACCGTCTAGGTTTAATCACACATGTTCATACTGTGTTCCAAGGGGCACTGTAGTGAGGATGGCACCAAAGTCAGGAGCCAGGAGTTTGGCAGGCTCCTGGACTGCCTTTTGAAGGCCGTGGACTGTTAGCCATACCCTGATGTTCCCCAAGCTTTTCTTTCCCTAGCATGGAGGCACAGTTTGTGGTTAGAGCTAGCGTTTTCCAGACCTGTCCAAGCCACGCAGTCTCCAGTAGGGGCTTGGGCTCTCCCAGCCCCTAGGAATCCACCCCGGTTCTCCTCCCCCACCACGGGAGGGCGTGTTAGGGAGCCGCTTAGGCAGGCAAAGATTGCACCATCCACGGCTCGAAAAGGAAGTCGAAGAAGCAGCGCAGGGAACAAAGTCGTACGTCCCAAAGACTGAGCCCCAGCAGCGGGTCCTGGTCCCTGAAGGGCTCCTTCCACCACTACTCGCTGGACTCGGATCCCTTGCCTTGCACCCGCTCGCTCGCCGGAGCTTTGGCTGGGTACGGCCCTTTAAGAAGCTGTCACCGTGGCGCTGCTGGCCCCGCCCCGCGGGGAGGGCGGAGAGAGAGGGGACCGGTTGGTGGTGGCTGAAGCTGGGGGGGGGGGTCTGGGTCTATTTTTAGCACCGGGTCGGGTCACGTGACAGGAGTGACGTCTCCGAATGTTGTTGTTGGTGGCGGCGGCGAGCGGAGCCGGAGGAGCCGCCGCAAAGATGGAGGAGCCGTCGAGGAGGCGCTGCCGCTGCTGCCGCCGCCGCTGCTGCCGCCGCCGCCCGCGAAGCCGGAGCTCGAGCCGCAGGGGGTGAGCGCACCGCACCCGCCCGGATCCCATCTCCCCCGGCCCCCGGGACGCCCGGCGGCGCCCCTTCCTCCTGCCGTCGCTGCCCGCGGGCTCCCAGCGCGCGCCGCTCTCCGCGTCCCCCTTCCTTCCTCCTGGCGCTGGGGTGCCAGCAGGCGCCCCCCGGGAGCATCGCCAGCCCAGGAGCCCAGCCTTGGGCTTGCTGCGCGCGTCCCTCCCCACCCCTCCCATGCAGGGGCGCCTTCTCTGCAGGTAAGGGAGGGGCCCGCCTTTCCATCCCCGGCGCCTCCAAATGGCCTGGGGACTGGCCCCGGATGTCAGACTTGCCCCCTTCGCGGCGGCGTATGTTGTGATGCAGAACTATTTGAGTCCTGCACCCAAATTCTGTGCAGACCTCTCTTCTCTGAACACCCCTTTCTTGGTACTCTTAGGTCAGAGGAGCTGCCCACCCACAGCGCTTCTCATCTCCTAGAACACCTCCTTGATTTTATGTCCTTGACTTCCCGTGCATGAAAAGGGGTTACTGCGGGGGCCCACCTTACTTCTCTCTTCCATTATTCTCACCCTCTCCCTGTGAGGCGTTACTGCGTTTGTTCCCACCCTCTTCTGTCTGACACCCTGGAGCTAGGAAGAGAGCTAGTAGATGAACTGGAGCTCCCTGCTTCTTGTCTCGGGTGGATGCCCCCCATTTTTCATATTGAGTCTGTATGTCATGGAGGCAGGGGCTCTGTCAGAACCTTGTTAACTTGGAGGAGTCTGCTTTCTTACCCCACCCTTCCCTAGGGCCCTGGGGAAGATGAGACTGGCTGGGTGATAAGTAATTAATCTGGGGGCCTGAGGGGTGGTGAAAAGGGAAGGTGGGGATGCTTCATTTGGAGGAGAAGGACCACCTGATATCTCTGCCTTTGGCCTTCTAAGATGAGTCTTGTCCCTAGAGAGGAAGGGTAGCAGCTGCAGTTGCTTTGGAGGGTGATGTGAAAGGGATCCACCACTCTGACAGTGACCACTGTGCTCCTGGGACCAGGAGTTAGCTTTGGAGCTTGGAGGTGATGGTGGTGGTGATAGTGATTGGGTTCAGGGTCCAACTGGGAGGGGAAGATGGAGCCAGAGCATAGAAACAAAAGGAGGGAGGGGATGGGAGATTCAGGAGTCTTGGGCAGAAGGACTCCTGGCTGGTTTGCCTTGCAGGATAGGATCCTGGGATAGGTCCTACCCTGAGTCTCCTTTTAGGTTCCAACAGATCCTGAGTTGATCCTGAGTCTCCCAAGTCCCAGGCACCAGGACCCCTGAGCCTATGCTAGCTGTTGAGATGCTGGGCTGGGCTGAGCTGGGCTAGGCTGGGCTGGGCTGGGCTAGGGATATGAGTGAGCCATGTTGGGGGCTGCTTCCTTCTTCATTCCAATCTTCCCTCCCTTTCCCTCCCTAAACACAAAGCTTGGGCAGATCTTGTTTCGCCTCCTTCCCCTTTGCTTGAATCCTCTCTGCCCTCTTTCCACCTGGAGTTGAATCTGGGCTAAATGTTGATGAGGCAGGTTGGGGGTCTCCGAGTTAGAGGAGCAGGCCCCCAGCATCTCCACTCTGTCCTGGGGTGTGTGCACACGAGGGGCCAGAGACACAAGTCCCAGCTGCAGGTTACCTGGGGGCAAGGATGGAAGAGATGTTCACTTGGGCTGCCTTCCCTTCTCCTCCAGTATATGTCCCTACTTTGGCTGGATCGTCATCTGGAGGGGGCAACCATGTCACATGCCCCACCCACCCCAAGTAGCTGCAAAGACAAAGGTTTGCCTTCTCTTTCCTAGGGGTGGTATCTTAGCTGTGGGGCCTGGGAAAGTGGGGGTCATTTGTGATTCTTCATGGCAGTGGGGGGGAGGGGATCAGCCATAGAAGCTGGGGGTAGTGCAGTCGGTGCTGAAGTACCAGCTGCTCTTTAATAATTAATTCTTCCTACTCACATCCCTTTGAGGAGAGCTGTCTGGAACACCGCATCAGGCTCAGCCAGCCTGCTAGAGGACTCACTCCTGTTGGCTGGGGGGGGGGAGGGAGACAGTGAGGGGGGGCGGTTCTTGGCATTTTTGGAGCAATGTCGCTTGCTCATGAATGAAAACCTGATGCAGCCCGTGAGGGGGCCTATTGTAGCCGACTTTGGCTAATTAAACTTTCTCTGCCTTTCTTCTCCCCCACCCCACCTCACCCTAGCCCCAGCCCTTTCTTGAATGGGAACCCTGTCTAGTAGTGCTGGGGAGGGGGTATCATTCTGTTTGAGGTTTTAGGGCAAACAGACCCCGTCTTCTGCCCTCTGCCTCCGCCTCCTCCCTTCCTCCCCTCCCCCCCCCTTTTTTTTTCTAGAAATAGCAGCCTCCTCCATCTGGCTTGTGCAGATGCCTGGAGCTGCGTCTGAGCAGACAAACAGAAATGGGCCGATTGCAAAAATGAATTTGTCAGCCTGGTGCCTTTTTTCCTCCCCTGTTGCCCTCCCCCTTTCCCTAGTTGGGGGCCTGGACATCCAAGTCAGCCACGCTTTGTGGCTCTGCACTTCCTGGACTTCTGTTGGCTCAGCTTGGGGGATCCACAAGGCAGTGGACGCTGTCTGAGGCTGGACAAAGTGTCTTGCTGTGGCCACAGTCAGGAGAGGTGAAGAGGAGAAGCCCTGGGTGCCTTTGGATGGAATGTCTGGACTTGTAGCTTTTTGATGCAATTGTTGGGGCAAGTAAAGCCCATCCTGGAATCACAAGCCTTGGTTCAGACTACTTGGCCTTGCCACCTATGACCTGGGAGCTCATGACCTGGGCCTGCTTCTGTCAGAACCAGAGCTGGTGTGTTGGGAGCGGGTGGCATGGCTATGTCGGAATCCAGTTCTGGAGAAGCCCTCCAAGGCACACCTGGTGCCCCAGGAATTCAGAGGGAGTTGTTTGAGGGACAAGATCCCTGCAGGGCAACATCATGAACTTGTGGCCTTTGGGACATTGCATTGCTTCACATCTCCCTCACTTGTCCGCCCTCCTCCTCCCACCCTCTGCCAGAGTTTTTATTGCTCACAAGTGAGGTGGGGATGTCTTCCCTAGGGTTTTTGTCCTGCCTCCTTCAGCTTACCTGTGAGCTTGCAGGGTGAGAGGCAGTTGATTTCCTGCAGACTTTCCTGCCCTGCTGTCCTGGCTGGAGGTGGAAGGTGGGTTTGGATCCTGGAGTGGTGTAGAAGTCTATCTGGAAGAAAGGATTGGCCATTGGAGTGAGGGGAGCAGAGCCAGAGGATCTGCCTAGTTAGGTGATCATAGAAGCCAGGCTGCTCATTAGTTTGGCATCCAAGGGATGGATCATCTGGGAGCCAGATAACTGGTCACTAACTGCTCACTGAGACCCTCCTGTAACAATAGTGAGTTCTCTGTAAAGGCAGGAACAAACAGCTCAGGTTTTGAACATCAGGCTGCCCTCTTTCCCCTTTGTGCCCTGCCCTAGACAAGAATCCATGCCTGTCTAGATCAGCCCCTGAACGGAGCTTTGTTCCTAGGGAGCCCTGGCCAGTGAGTGAATAAACTCACTAGACTTGAATGGAGGTCAGCACACAATCTTTGCAGGTGGACAGGGGCCCAGGGTGCTGCTGAGCTCCATGGGATGGGGAGAAACAGTATAACTGGGTCCTGAGCCCACTGTAAGTTCAGGGAGCTGCGGGTCCCTTCCTCTTCTCCCCAGTAGGTAAGGATCAACATCTTTAAGACCAGAGGCTGGGTGGGTGAGGATGATGGGGCCTGGGGGCTGGTCTTAATTTTTGTTCCATTGGGTTTTCTGCTTCTCTGGAGTGTTCTGATAAGGAGGCGCCCCTCACCAAGGAGATGGGCTGAGCCACTCAGGCTGTTGGCAATCGTGGGAATTTCTGAACTTGTGTTTCAGCCCACGGGAAAGGGTGTGAGCGGGACTGGGCGCCAGCCCTGGTGTGGGCACGGGCTGAGCTGCCAACCCACGCGGGCCCTGCCAGGGCATCAACAGCCCCACCTTCTGCATTCCTGAGCTTGGCCCCAGCCATGCGCAGCCTCCTTTGTCCTTAGCCCACACAGGTGCCTGTCAGGAGCCATCTATCCCCTTCGATCTTGAGCTTGCATTTGAAAGCACCTTTCTGCAGCCACAGAGTCCAAGCCCTGTGAGCGAGAGCAGGGGAATCAGGCCCAGCACCTTCAGGTCTTCTCTGTGCCCATGTGTGTGTGTGTGTGTGTGTGTGTTCCTGTGTTCCTGTCACGGATGGCTTCTGGGCTCCAAATGGACCCCACCCCTGGGAATCCTTGATGAGAATGCCAGGCTTACTGAGATCTAATCCTTCCAGGAGGTGGGGCTGTCCAGGAGGCAGAGCTGATTGCCAGCTGGAGGCTTGGAGAGCAGAGTTAGGGCTTAAACTTCAGCAGCTCTCAGACTCCTCTCATTGCTTCCTGCTACTCACTTTCATTGAGTATTGGAGGGCCTGCCTTCATTTGGAAGCAAATGAATGACATCATGTCTGGATGGATCGTGGACTGTTTAGGGATGGGCCTAGGTGGGTGCATGCCTAGCGTCTGAGGCTTGAGGAGGAACTGTGGGGCTGGTGGCAGGGAGAGCTGGAGGGGCAGGGACAGCTTGGGAAACCCGTGGTCCTGTAGTACATCATCCATTACTATACTGCCCTTAGCGATCTTTGGGCCCTTTGGTGCCTTTGTACAAACTGTCCACCTTGTTCTGGTGGACTTGGTGTGTGTCGGGCCATGGTTTGGCAGAGATACAACCTGTGAAACACATACAAAGCTCTGAGCTTGGGCCCTGAACCCCTTAAGCTGGGGGTGCTGGATCTGGGAATGGATGTCCCTGGCTTTCCCAATTCCTAGAAGCATACGTTCTTGTCCAGACCCATTGTTGAGTGGGGGAAGACCAAGACAGAAGCACATCTGTATTTCCAGAGTTGGGTGGTACCAGGCTCAGAAAATAGGGAGGCAGTTGGGGCTGGGATTGTAGCTCAGCTGTAGAGCGCTTGCCTCGCATGCATGAGGCCCTGGGTTCGATCCTCAGCACCACATATAAAGCAATAAAATAAAAACATTGTGTCCATCTACAACTAAAAAAATATTTAAAAAAAAAAAAAA
>CM053402.1:17239995-17270100 GCA_028644305.1 Xerus rutilus
TGGCTCAAGCCTGTAATCCCAGCACTTAGGGAGGCTGAGACAGGAGAATCGCAAGTTCAAAGCCAGCCTCAGCAATGGCGAGGCGCTAAGCAACTCAGTGAGACCCTGTCTCTACATAAAACACAAAATAGGGCTGGGGATGTGGCTCAGTGGTCAAGTGCCCCTGAGTTCAATCCCCAGTACCAAAAAAAAAAAAAAAGAAAATAAGGAGGCAGTGACTCTTCCCCTAGGAGTCCCAGCTTAGGCTCTCCCTTAACTTCTGCCAGGAACCCCAATTTCCCTGCTGCTAGTGGATAGAGGCCAAGGAGTTCCTATGCTTCTTTGGTGCATACCTAGTCCCACATCAGGCACCCCTAGTAGTCTGTAATGTCTCCCCACCTGGCAGTGGACACTGACATGCCTGCAAAGGATTTTGTTTGGCTGTGGCCACTGTAGCCATTTCCTGTCCCTTAGGTACCAGGAACCTTACCAATTAGGAAGAGATTATACCAGGGTCTGGTCTAGTTGTGCTCTGTCCCTCTGTGCCCCCAGGCAGATGTAAGCTGATCACTCCAAGGTCTCCTTTGATTCCCAGATTCCTGAGTTGGGGGCCTCTAACCCTGCTCCATCTCTCCCCAGGGATGCCGTTCTGAGTGCCTGACTGCCTCACCCCGAAGGATGGCCTTGGATGGGCATTAGAGGCACGGTGGCCCCGGGCTCCTGTCCCGTCCATCTGTCTGTTATCGTCTGTCTCTCTTGACATCACCGCAGCTCCATCCCCTCCTGTCCCAGCCCCCAGCGCCAGCTTCCTGCAGGCCCAGAGCCGGCATGAACTCTCCTAACAAGTCGGGTAAGAGCTGGGAGGTTGGAGAAGAGCCCCCTGGGGCCACTTTGGATGCAGTGGGCTGTGTGGGTTTCCCGCCCAGACCAGCTGACTGCTGGTGTCTCAGCTGTCAGGAAACTAAGGGGACAGAAGTGGAGGAGCAATGAGAGGAAAGGACAGAGGTAGATCTGGGAATTGGTGGCCCGGCAAGGGCACCTGTCCACCTCTGCCCTGAGCCTGACTTCGGTATGGGGGCTTTTGATCCCTGTTCTGCCTTGCCTTATTGGCCAGGCTAGGTAGACTTGTAGGGGCTGCATACCCCAGAATCTCTCTGGGTGGTCTGCAGCAGTGTCGGAAGCATTTCCCCAGGATAGCTGAATGCCCTGCTTCCTTTTTGTGGTGGCAGCTTCTTTCCTTACTGGGATGTTTCTCTGTAGTTCATATTTTTTTCTTGGTGGAGGTTTGCTGGGCCTGGGCTTTAACCTCTGTGCTTGGGTGTGTGGCATTGGGGTGGGAGTATGGGGACATGTTTATAGAGGAGTCTCAACTCTCTGCAGAGTCCAGGTAGATTAGTCCTCATCCTCTCGGGCCTAGGACATGGTAGATTTTTAATTTGGGGTCTTTTTACTCTGACATTTCACATTCTCTTCTGCTCCTAGGACCCTGCCCAGTGCTGCCAGAAATAGCGTATGGGTGGGACTCCAGGCAGCTTTATGTTGGGGTGGGTCTGGATGTGTGCCCATGGGGATGTGTCCAAGTGGCCTGAGCTGGACCCTTAGGAGTTTCCCAGGAGGGTCATGGGTCAGTGTGGTCAGAGTAATGACTGCCTTCTCTCCTTGACTGTCTCCTGCACAGTCTGACAAGCTCAGAGCCCATGTTGCTCAACTTTAACCCTCCATGGCCGGTCCTGTCCCCACATCTTTTTCTGTAGGGGGGGCGTTGGGTACTTTTCCTTCTTTTAGAGATAGGGAAATTGGAGCCTGGGATGCAAGCCCATCTGCAGGGTAGTCCAGAAGCAGCATCAGGGAGGAACTGGGTCACCCCCACTTTTGATCCCTATCATCCCTCCTGTGGGCTTGTGGTTCCCTCCTCATGTCCTCCTGCCTCTGCCCTTGCCTTCATTCAACCTGTAGGGGCTATGCCAGGTGGGTTCTTGAACTCTAGCTTCCTGCCTCCTCCTCTTAGGCTGGATTGACAAAGGGACAGCGGAGGTCTGGTGGGTGTTCATCATTTCCTCTCATGCTTCAGCTGGACATTGCACCAGCAGCTCATTTGTGTCTGGCAGTAATGCTGGCTGCTCCATTCCTCTGAGCGATGACGCTGACCCTTCTGGGAGCCATCTCGATTCTCCGCTTCACATGGGGGCCAGGGTCTAATCCTTGGCCAATGGCAAAGAGGCTGCTTAGAGGCATCTAGTAATGGCTTGTGAAGGGTGTTTCCTAGCTGTAGGACTTTACTCACTGGCAGCGAAAGGTTGAATAATCCAGCCAGGATAGATGAAGTTTTGGGTCACCTTTCTAGATGCCGATGGTCCAGGTTCCCTTTGCAGCCACTTCTACCAGAGCTGGTAGGAGTGTGGCATAGCTAGAGGTGTCTTACCAGGTTGGGCCTTAGCCAGGATGGGCCTTCTGAGTGGGGCCTGTGCCATGCCTCCTGGATGGCTTTCCAGCTCCCCCCAGTAGGGGGAGATGCTGTCTTTTGTGTGTCTGGGAGAGAAGGAGGGAGCCCCAGATTGGGAACCTCATTTCAGGACTGTTAAGAGACTTCAAAACTGGGGTCACTGCTTGGGGGTGTCCTCCTGAGGTCCTTCCCAGTGATTCTGGGGTCAGCTCCTAGGGTGACAGCCAGCCTCCATGCAGCTCTTCTTTGAGAGGTTCAGGATCTGCTACTCCCACAACTCCAGCTATCATCTGGGCAGGGGCTGTGGGTGCCCAGCACCTGGCAGAAGCCTGAAAATCATGTGGCTTGGGATTCTGCAAAAGTGCAGTGAAACCACAAATAATAGAGAGAGCATGCAGTTGTCTACTGCCCTGTGGACACCTTGGAGACAGCCTCAAGAAGGAAAGGTTGGAGCTGGGCGTGGTGGCGCACACCTGTAATCCCAGCACTTAGGGAGGCTGAGACAGGAGAATCGCGAGTTCAAAGCCAGCCTCAGCAATGGCGAGGTGCTAAGCAACTCAGTGAGACCCTGTCTCTACATAAAACACAAAATAGGGCTGGGGATGTGGCTCAGTGGTCGAGTGCCCCTGAGTTCAATCTCCAGTGCCAAAAAAAAAAAAAAGATGGGTACCCCAGCCCTTGAGCCCCCATCCTTTCCCAATCTCTCCTTTTCCCCTAGAGCACAGAATGGCAGGGCTTCTCAGTGTCTCTCAGCATAGGAACTTTTTGGTTTGGTAAATCCTCACCAATAAGCTCAGCCTGTGGGGGAACAAGAGAATATGAGATGGTCTATCCTGGCCCTCATAGCAAGCGTGTTAATAAGAGAGTTCCTGGTAAGGGGTGGCAGATGGACACTGAGCTTCTGGGGCCCACCTCCTCTGGGAGTGGGAACTTATCCACTTACCTCTGGACTGGGCTGCATGCCAGCATGTGACCTTATCTACCTACCTCTTTGGCAGTCCTGGGAGTCTGGGCAAAGGCCACTGATGGGACTGCCTACTTCCCTGGGGAGTCCATTCCCTGGCCTCTGTCTTCATTCAGGCAGTAGGGGACACAGGAGTGAGGCATTCTTTTATTTTGCTAGAACTGAACGTGTCTGCATGTTTTCCTCAGTGGGGTTGAAAGACTGACAGAATCTGCTACAGCCCAGGCTCAGCCCAGCCAGGTTGGAAAAGCTGCCCTGAGACCCAGGACCTGGATTGCTCTAGTCAGTACTGTTCCATTGCTCAGAAGAGAAGGCAAGCGTGCACCCTGCCATGCAAGCCAGTCTGGAGGGCGGCAGGGCCTGGAGGAGATGGCCAGGTTCCTTATCCCCAGTGTGGGAGGGAGACAAGCTTCATGATAACACCTGTCTGCCCAGCAACTCCCAGAACCCTCCACACTTTCTGTCCTTCCCTTTCCCAAGAGGGGGAAGCAGCTACCCCCTCCTTTCTGGGTGACCAGAGAAACTGGGGCATGGGTGTGGGGTGGAGTCAGGAACCACGGCGTCCTGTCTCCCAGCCCCAGGCTCTGCCTCTGAGCCCCTGGAAGGCAGGCAGCCAGCCCTGAGGAAGAGAAAGTGGGTCAGTGTTGGTGTAGGGTAGGGGTCTGAGAAGGAGACTCCTGGCTTGTGTTCTCCCTCCCCTGGCACACTGTGTGCTCAGTCCAGATTGGGATCTGTTCACTCTTCCTCTGTCCTGCTCCATCATTCCAGAAGGATTGAAGGCTTAGGATAGGATGACCAGAGGAGGCAGTGTTAATCGTGAGGGGAAGTGGAAGATGCCAAAGAAGATGTCCACATTTTTCCTGGAGTTGGTTTCACATGAGAGGGCTCAGCTAGCGCAGAGCATGGACCTGGCACATAGCAGCTCCCAGGCCATGCTGACAGGTTTCAACATGACTGGCTCAAAGGGCAGGGAAGAACTGGAAGTCAGGCAGGCCCCAGGTCTCCAGGGTCCCAGGGCCACTGGCATCTCACAATACTGGGGTGTTTCTGAGCCAATCTTTGGCTTTGGCTTTTTTTTTGTATGTGTGTGTGTGTGTGCTGGGGATTGAACCATGGGCACTTTACCACTGAGCTTAGTCCCCAGCACCCCCGCTTTATTAGGCAGGGTCTCATTAAGTTGTTTAGGGCCTCACTAAGTTGCTGAGGCTAGCCTTGACTTGTGATCCTCCTGCCTTAGTCTCCTCTTTTGTTTTTTTTGGTACTGGAGATTGAACTCAGGGGCACTCGACCACTGAGCCACATCCCCAGCCCTGTTTTGTGTTTTATGTAGAGACAGGGTCTCACTGAGTTGCTTAGCACCTTGCCATTGCTGAGGCTGGCTTTGAACTCGCGATTCTCCTGTCTCAGCCTCCCTAAGTGCTGGGCTGCCTTAGTCTCTTGAGCCTCTTGGATTATAGGCATGTGCCACTGTGCAACCGGGCTTGTTGACTATGCACAAGCAAGACTTCTCTTTCAGTCAGGACACCTTGCCAACCTTTTGAGCCCATAAAATGGGAGCTTGCAAGAGCTTAGGGAGCCAGCATTGGACTTTTCCCTTTCTCCAGCTTCAGAGGGTTAGGAGACCAGAATGTTACCTCAGAGAGAGGGGATGGAGTCACCCCTGTGTGGGGAAGATGGTGCTGGCTCTGGGGGGTGCTCTTGGACCTCATCCTCAGTGTGTGCTCCATAAAGTTTGTAGAATGGTATGTGGGAGCACTGGATACACAAGGATGGAGAAGAGAAATGGACCACAAGGTGGGGGCTGTAGCAGGAAGAATTGAGGTTAGACATTAAGAAGACCTTATTGCACTACCTGAATCTCAGAAGAAAAAAGATACTTATCTCCCTTCCCCCACACCTCCCTTCTTATCCCCTGGAGGATTCTGGGAATTGCATTGAAGATTGTCTGGCTGAGTCTGACACTTCACTTCCTACTTCTTGGAAGCTGTATGTTGCTGGGAGCTGGCTGCCACCGAGTGCCCATGTCCTGGTTGTTCCTGTCTTCCCTATTCAGGGAGTCCTCTTTTCTTAGGCGTCTGACTCCCCTGGGTTCTGGGAGCTCTGCTTCAAATTGTTATAGCTGGTGACTTCCTCTTCTCCTGAGCAGGGCTCTCCTGCCACACTCTCCTGTGCCCGAGGCAGGCAGAGAAAGCCAGGACAGGGCCAGCCAGCCCTTCCAGTTGCTCCTAGCGTGGGTGGGTGGAGTCCTGGGCGGGGAGGGGCTGTTGCCCCTGGCTTTCTGGGCTCCCTTGTGTCTGCTACCCATCACCCCACTCATGGGGACCTTTCTATTTCTCTTAAAAGGGTCTAGTTGGCCAGGATGAGGGTGGGGTAGGAGGTGGTGAAGTTCCTACCTGAGATGTCCACCAGCTCTGGCTGTTGGTAGGGCCTTCCTCCATTACCTTTTCCAGCTGAGAAGCTGTGACACTAGACCCCTGATGGGTTCCTGGTCTACCACTGGGCACTCCTCAGCAACATGTACATCTCACCTGTCTAGGGCCTGGGAAAGTCTGCTTCTGCCACCTCCCCTATTGGTGTAGTCCCTCACCTGAGGGAGGAGGACCTCCTGCCCTCCCTGACTGGCAGAAGCTGGCTGGAAAGCTGGTCTCCAGGAGTCACAGCCACCATGTCCTTGATTGGCCAGCCTCTCTCAGGCTCCCTACAGGAGGGTGAGGTCATCCAGTCCAGAGAGAGGACAGGTGTCCCTGGCTCCATGCCCGGGGGTGGGGGGGAAGGAGGGACCAGGAGGGGCCTCCAAAATAGCAACTGTGACATCAGGAAGGGGGAGGGGGATACAGACCCAGGAATAACCAGGCTATTAAAAGGCTCCAGTGAGGTCAGGGGGCCAAGTGGGATCTCTGTACCAGTGGGAGGCACAACCTAGGGGGAAGGAGCAGGTCAGTTGTGGGGAAGGCAGGCAGGTGGCACCAATTGTGGTGCACTGGCCCCATGTCCCAGCCAGGCTCAAGGAGCAGGACCTGCTGTGTCAGGCCTAGATGCTGGCAGCCTTCCTGGAGGGGCTCCAACCTCATTGCTGTTCCTGCTTGGGTGCTGAGGGTGATGGTACTTATTGATGGAAACCCTGGGGCAACTTTGTGCCCTCGCTCACATTGAGGGCAGTGCAGTGCGGTGGTCAGAGCTCAGACTTGAGCCTCAGACCTCTCATCCTTACCATGTGAGCATCTGTACGACCTAGGACAAGTGACTTTAATCACTCTGTGTCTCAGTTTCCCCATCTGCACCCCTCTCCTGAGGTCATCATGCAGAGTAAATGAGGTGATGTGTGTTATGCTCTTAGCAATACACCTGGCACAGCCCCAGGGAAGAGCTGCCTGTGCTGAGAATGGGCAAGTACTGCCCAGTCCCTTGCCTGGACTGGGCGAGGCTTGTGCGCAGGAACAGCATCTCTGCCTCCTGTAAAGAAGCTGAGCAGCCTTTGGAGCTGACACTCCAGGATGGGTGGGAGGGAACTGCCCCTTAATTGCTGTTTAGGGGCCTCCCTGCTGGTAAGGAGGTGGAGAAGGTACCTCCCAGCTCTGCAGGAGGGCAGAAGTGAAACAGACCCCCAGGGGGTTGTTAGGACTCCAGGAAAGGTGCAAGTTTAGGCCAGGTGGCCACGTCTGTCACTCTTTTCCTAACTCATTACCTGCTCTAGATAGCAAGGGAGAAGATAGAGGATTGAACCTGGCTTCTTGGTCTTTCCCTTGCTTGCCAATCCAGCAGCCAGAGTGGCTCCCAGACACATGGGTACCCCAGCTTGCACCCTTCCCCAGCCCGGCCTCTGGCCACCCAGCTTTGTGGCCTTGGCCCTGAGTGCAAGCTCTCTCCTGTCCCCCTCCCCCTAGCCTGGCGCTTCCTCCTGGGGTGGAACGCGCCTCCCCCCATGGGGCCTCCGCCAGGCCTGGGCTCCTGGCAGCCGGCCGGCGGCTCCCTGAGCATGCTCCACCTATTTATAGACAGGGCCCTCCCCCAACTGCTATTTCAGTCTCCTGCCAGCTGCCGGCGGCTCATTCGGGAAGGAGGAGCAGGGAGCCAGGCCCAGAGCTGTCACCCGGGGCTGGGAGGGAACACAGAGAGCCCGCCTGCCTGCGAGCTACCCTTCCTGTCCCCAGAGCACTCAGCCATACCCCACTCCTGGGAACTGAGGACAGACCAGTGGTCCATGCTCCTGTAGAGAGAGCAGGCCTGTAGCTCCCAGGGCCTCCAGGCCCGGACTCTCATCAGGAGCGCCCAGGCCTTGGCCGGATGAGGCGCCTCCCTGCCTTGGGGGGCCCGGTGGCAGTAGCCTGAGGGAGTCCCTGAACAGCCAGTCCATTGACCGCCTTCCCCTGGTTGGCTCCCGCCTCAGGCGGCCCCTCCTGGGCATGCTGCTGGTGCCCAAGGCGCAGGGTCTGGTGGAGATGCTGCAGACCATCTATGAGACAGAGTCCTGTTTCTCAGCAGATGGCATGTCAGGCCGGGAACCATCTTTGGAAATCCTGCCGCGGACTCCTCTGCACAGCATACCTGTGGCAGGTAAGTGTCTCTGTGTCCCCACCTGCCCTCTGCTGTTGAGTATCCTTGTGTCTGGGCTGAGCATCTCACTCCAAGTCCTGCCCAGATCCTCCTGCTTTGGTCTTTCTTGAGGGCTCTGCTGAGCATCGGTGAGATTGGGGAAGCTGTGCTCCCGGGAATGACCTCCCTGCCAATGCCCCTGCCTCCTTGCCCGGAGCTGTACTTCCAGTGTGCCTCCCAGCTGCACTCTGCTGCATCCCTCCTGTCCCTTTTGCCTCTGGCAGGGTTCATCTCAGCTGCTGGGGGCTGGGGCTTGCTAGAAGATCCTGGCCTAGTTGGCATCATGGTCAGAGGGGAAGAAGTGGGTCAGTGACCTGTCCCCAGGCTGCCTGAGCCCCACGTCTGGGCAAGGAAAGAAGTCATATCTGTGGTGTCCACAAGCATGAAAGTACTCCAATGCCTCTGATTTGGTTTTGGGGGTGGAAGTTTAGGTATAAAAATTTTGGCAAATCCCCAATGAAAAGTCTCCTGAGAACTGGACACTGGGGAGGAGGCTGCATGCATTTGTGGTAGATTAGGAGGAGACTGGCAACTAGGCTGTTGGGGGTGGGGGCTTGCTGCCGTAGCTTTTGGCTCCCCTATATTTCTCCTCTCCCAGGTCTTAGTTTACTAAGAATGGAGAGGTGGGTCAGGTGGGCTTGAGGACCCTTAACTCTATCATCTTCTCAGCAGCAACTCTTTTAGTCCCTTAGCTGGGGGTGGCGTTCCCCAGAGCTGTGCCACTCCTTCCCTTACTCCCAGGAACCTGTTGGCAGCATCAGGCCCTTCTGGCATAGCCTTCCCACCAGGCCGGCACCACAAGATGCTTCCTCCTGGGAGGGGCCTGCTGGACCCATGCCCACTTGGCCCCTCCTGGCAGTGGCTTGGCACTCATGAGAGAGAGAGGTGGGAAGTCCTTGTTTCTGGATATGTGGGTGTGGATCCCAAGGTTTGGATTAGAAGGTGAGAGCACCTGTGATTTGGCACTGAACTGCCCAGGGATAAGGTTGTAATGGAACTGGCATATGTCAGAGGATGAATGTTTTGGGAAGTTTTAAAAAATCCTTGGAATATGGTTTGCCATCTGCCTGGACAGGGATACCCATGCAGTGTCCTAGTGAAGGGGCATAACCCTGGAGCCCAGTCCTACAGAATGTCCACACAGATCTCTTGATGGAGGCATGATCCTGGGGCTAGCCCTGCAGGGACCTCTGGGACAGGGCATAACACTGTGTGCCAGTCCTGCAGGATACCCACCCACCAAGGCCCCTGGGATGGGATAAAAACATAGAGGACTGGTTCATACCTTAGTCTAATTAAGCCTCTAAAGCTCTAACTAAAGACCCTCCCTGACTTCTCCCAGCCTTGGCCTCTGGGACTCAGGTGGTTTCCTGCAAAACCAAAGAATGGCAGGGCAACTCTGCCTGTTTGCCATCTGTCCACCCTCCGGCGCTGACCCTACCTTCCCTTCCTACCAGTAGCATTTAGCAGTTGGCCCAAAGTTTTCTCAGCTTGTTCACTCACCTCCTGTAAAGTTAGATGCCTGAAACCTTGCAAGCTGGGACCCCACTCACCAGCGTGTTCTCTAGGCCTACTTGCCCTGGACAGACCCCAGCTGGCCCCTTTCTGGGCAGTTTCTCCTTGTCTCCCCCATACTGCCTGGCTTTCTGAGATGCAGCGCAGTCCATGCTGGCAGGAGGGAGGTGTGAGTCACCCCAGCGGCTTGGGGAGAGGGCTAAGAATGTTCCCCCTGAGCAACTCTGATGCTGTGTCTGTGACGCGGCTGGGGACAGATATAGGCCTGGAGCTTGGCTGAGTTGTTTTTTTTTTTTTTTTTTGGACTCTGGAATGTAAATAGATGTTTCAAATAGAAACACTTTAACCTTTGGGTTAAAAAAAAGTCACCCCAGATAAACACGCCATGATGGCCCAGGCAGCCTGGTGTTTCCCTCCTGTTCCCATTCCCCTCCCCCTTCTCTTGATCAGTCTCCAGACAGGATGCAAAAGCCTGTGGCTAAAAGGGCAGGTGTCCAGGGATGCCTTCTTGGGTGGTGTGTGTTGCCCAAGCCTCCCTAGCCCAAGAGATTGGAGGAAGGAGCCTTCCAAGGTGGTGCTTCCCTGCCACCTCAAGGGAACCTTATTTTAGGGACAACCTTTGCTCTTTGGATTATCTTTTTAGCTGCCAGTGCCCAGCACCTAGCACACAGTACCTGGCACCTGGATGAATGAATGCTGTGTGAGGGGGGTGGAGTCCAGGACTGCTGGCAGAGTTCCTGGGCTCTATTCTGGAGTTTGGACCTCTGGGTGAGAGATAGCAAGAGCAGGCCATCTCAGTGGGTGAGCCAGAGCCTCAGCCCACGAAAGATGGGGCCCTGTCTGTTCTTCTTCCTTGGGAAGGGGAACAAGTCTCAGCTTCCACTAGTGATGGCTGGAGGTTTCCCTTAATGGATTGGGGGGCATCTGTGCTTGGCTACCCTGCTGTATCCCAGTTCTCTGTGGGCTCCCCAGGCTTGGTCTTGGCTTGGGGAGCCTGGAGTTTGAGCTCAACTGTGGGATTCCCCAAAACACAGAGGTAGGGAATTCCCTGCCTCCCTTCTGAGGGCCCTAGATTCCCTTCTTTCCAGTCCTGAGGAGAGCTGATATCTGGGCAATGTGCAGGACATTTTCAGAAGGCATGGAGGAAGAGTTTCCTCTCCCCATCCAGGGAGGGCATGAATCCAGCTAGTGCCAGGAAGGAATGCTCAGGATGTTGGGAAGTGCCATAGGGTTCAGGTTTGGCACTGGGACTTTCCCTGGATATTCTTATTCATGTTCTCAGACCATTCCAAGCATGACTACGTGTGTGAGTGTGTAGGTGTAGGGATGCCGGGAAGGTAGGAAGGGCAAGCTTTGGGTGGGAAGGGAACTAGTATAATATACTAGGTGACAAGGGTATTAGGGACTTTCCTTACCTTATCTCTTTGGAAGGGTATAAATAACCATATTTTATAATTGAGAATAATCAGAGAGGTTAAGGAACTTGCCTAAGGTCATAGTAAATTGGAGCTGGGATTTGAACTCAATTCTCTGAATCCACACAAAAGCCCCTTTTGTGCACATTTTAAAAAGGTGGACGTTCTTCTGAGTGGATGCTAGTGTATGTGGCTTAACAGTTGGAGCGAGAACTAGATTTCTGCTCAAATTTGCCCCTCCAGTTGGGTGCCCGTGTGCAGTACACAATTGGTACAACCTTATGTGGTGGGCCTGCCTATATGCCTTCAAAGTTTGTGCTCTTAGAGAATAGAGCCCATTCTAACCCAGGGGCACTTAACCACTGAGCCACATCCCCAGCCCTTTTTATTTTGAGACAGGGTCATACTAAGTTGCTTAGGGCCTTGCTGAGTTGCTGAGGCTAGCTTTGAACTTGAGATCCTCCTGCCTCAGCCTCCCCAGCCACTGGGGTTACAGGCGTGCACCACCACGCCTGGCTTGAGAATAGAGACCATTCTGGCCTTGGAGAGCTCCACTTGGTCGATTCTCTCTCCCTGCATGGATTTTGGCCTAAAGGGAGAAGAGGGCTCAGGAACAGAGCCTACCTTCTATTACAGACCCACTTCCCCTCCCCCCATTCCCTCCTGCCTCATCCTCTCTTGTTTTTGAGACCCTCAGCTGTCCCTTCCCCACTGCAGAGCTGCCAGAGAGGAAATCAAATTAACTGTGTCCACACGCAGCTGTAACAGCTGTCAGATTGGCAGCAGAAATGAGTGCAGGTGGTCTGGGGACACTGTGAAGTAGTAGTTCTCAAACTCTCAGTCTTATCACAGTTACCAAGGGAATTATTCAAATTATTCCAGGTTGGAGGCTGCAAAGCAGCCCAGCAATTAACATTTTAAGACTTTATCTCAGGTGGTTCTGATGTGAGTAGATTCAGACCGTGCTTGAAGTAAGGGCAGTGAGGACAGGGGCCCAGCAGCCAGTGGGTGTCACTAGCATCCATGGAAGGCCCCCCTGGGCCTTAGAATTCCTGGGAGGAGTGCCTGTATGAAGAGAGGATGGCTATAGCCTTGGTTGGAGGCGAATCCAATTCCCAGCAGCCTGGCAGACTGGAGAAAGAGGATGTTTTGAGATGCTGAGAGCAGGTGTCTAAACCTAGTGGAGTGGGGGATTATGGCAAGTGGCCAGGTGGGCAGGGCGCCTTGCTGGACATTCGGGTTGGGTTGTGCATGGAGAGTGAGTCAGATCTCTTGCCTGAGGGCCCCTTCCATCCCACCCCAGATGGAGAACGATCAATCCCAGCAACAGCTGCAGACTTTGCACAGTTAGTGTGCCTTTTAATTGCCTCCAGCTTTGTGCCCAAGTATTTCCTGGAAATGGCTTGGAGATAGGAGTCTGCTTCTTCTCTTGATAGCTTCCGAAGTTCAACTAACTCCATCTTCACTGGTTAGAGACATCCTGTGCCTTCCACCAAAGCTCTGTGTCCCTTGAGCTTTTTTTTTTTTTTTTTTTTTTTTTTGGTGCCAGGGATTGAACTCAGGGGCACTCGACCACTGAGCCGCATCCCCAGCCCTATTTTGTGTTTTATTTAGAGACAGGGTCTCACTGAGTTGCTTAGTGCCTCGCCGTTGCTGAGGCTGGCTTTGAACTTGTGATTCTCCTGTCTCAACCTCCCAAAGTGCTGGGATTACAGGTGTGTGCCACTGCGCCCGACTTCTCCCACTAAATTTGGGAGCAGCCTTTCGGTTTTCCCCTTGTGTTTTTTAGTGGGTGGCAAAGAGAGCCAGAAGATTAAGAGCTGGTTCTTTTTTTTTTTTTTAATATTTTTTTAGTTGTAGATGGACACAATATCTTTATTTTATTTATTTGTATGTGGTGCTGAGGATTGAACCCAGTGACTCACGCATGCAAGGCAAGTGCTCTACCACTGAGCCACAGCCCTAGTCCCTAAGAGCTGGTTCTTGTGCCTCCTTTCCAGGTGATCCTGGATAAGCATATCCCCTCTCTGACTTCCCTTTTCTTCTTGGTCAGGCAGGGGAGCTGAGTTGTTGAGCTTCCAGGTCTTTCCCACACTGACATTCTAAGGGTCTCTGAGGTCAGTTTCATGTCACTTCAGCCTTGTAGGAAGAAGTGTTTTTTTTGTTTTGTTTTTTTGTTTTTTGTTTTGGTACTGGAGATTGAACTCAGGGGCACTCAACCACTGAGCCACATCCCCAGCCCTATTTTGTGTTTTATGTAGAGACAGGGTCTCACTGAGTTGCTTAGCGCCTCGCCATTGCTGAGGCTGGCTTTGAACTCGCGATTCTCCTGTCTCAGCCTCCCTAAGTGCTGGGATTACAGGCTTGCACCACCGCGCCCAGCTAGGAAGAAGTGTTTAAGATCTCCCGGGTCCTTGCTCCAGGAGGATATGGAACAATCCTGGGGAGGATGTCACCTGCGGTGGGGCACAGTGAGGCTAGAGACCAGGGAAGAATTTTGGATTGTTTGGATCTGGGAGTCCCCAGAGCAGGGATGAAAACGTGTGCTTATTTGTGTCAGACAATGTTTTGAGGCACAGAGGGGGTCCCAACCATTGTGGCCTGAGCCACAGAGGCAGGAGGATCACAAATTCAAAGCCCACTTCAGCAATTTAGCAAGGCCCTAAGCAACTCAACAAGACCCTAACTCTAAATAAAATATAAAAAAGGATGTGACTCCCTGGAAAAGCACCCCTGGGTTCAATCCCTGCACACACACCCCCCAAAAAGAGAGAGAGAACCCAGCATTTAATTTTGTGCTCTTTGGAAACTTTTTTCTCTTTCCCTCCCTCCCTCCTTCCCTCCCTTCCTTCCTTCCTTCCTTTCTTTCTTCCTTCCTTTTGTGCTGGGGATTGACCCAGGGCCTCACACATCCCAGGCAAGCACTCTACTACTAGGCTACATCCCCGGCCCATAGAAACATTCTGAGAAGTAGTTTATAGGTTTCACTAGATCACCAAATGGGTCCAGGACACACAAAAAGTCAGGAGCCATTAATAATAGCCCTGACTAGCACCTCCGGAGCTTTTTGCAGGCCCTATGCCAAGTTCCTCGTCAGGCATCCTCCCCAGCCTGGCAGCCCTGGGAGATAGGTGCTCTGCTGCCATTTTTGCAGATGCCTGCGTGGAGCGTGGGGAGGCAGGCAGCCAACACCTTGCCCTAGTAAGTGGCGCTGCCTCGAACCCTCTCGATCTCTTAACTCCAGAGTCCTCGCTCTTAACCATTAGGTGATGTGCATTCACTTGTGTTGCTTGACAAGTTGTACAAATTGCTAGGTGAGAGTCATGCCCAGCCTGCACATGTGGAAATACTGTCTGAATTGTGGTAGAACCTGTTGAGCCTAAATTGGCCTCACTAGTCACGTAAGAGCACAGAAATAGATCATGGGAAACCATCCTTGGTGGGGAGGGGTCATCTGCCAAGAGTGTGAAATGCTATTCTTCAAAGTCCCTCAAAGCCAGGAGAAGGACAAGAGTCTTTCCCCATTCTCCAAAGGACACAACAAGGTAATTAGACATTTAGGGGCTGGGGTGTGGCTCAGTGGTAGAGCGCTTGCCTAGCATGTGTGAGGCACTGGGTTCGATTCTCAGCACCACATATAAATAAATAAAATAAAAGTCCGTTGCAACTAAAAAATATTTTTTTAAAAATTAGACATTTAAGGAAGCTGCCCACTGATTGTCCTGGAGAAAGGAGGTCCCATGGGCCTGGATGCTAATGGAAGATGCCACGCTCTTGGTTGAGCTTCCAAGTCTAGGCTCTCTGGAGAGATGCCCCATGTTGGAGCTGAGTACAGTTGTACTCAGAGGGCTCCTTCCTGTGCTAAGAATCAAGCTCACCAGGGTTCGGATCCCTATTTTTCTGCTGCTTAGCCCATGGGTCTTTCCATAGCAGCCTAAGAAGCTTGTTTGTTTTTTTTTTTTGCCTGTGTCAGGAAGGGTTTGAAACAGATCGGTGATCTCAAAGGTCTCTTTTACCCTGTCTCCTCTAGGGAAGGCAGCTCCTCAGATCCAGGGATTGCCTGTGCAGGCCTTGTTTCTGTCATGTGTGAATGTCACAAGCAGTTTAATGCTCCCCTATTCTGGGTCCCCTCCTCCCTTAGTCCTTTTTTTTTTTTTTTTTTGGTACACAGGATTGAACTCAGGGTCCTTCAACGGCTGAGCCACATCCCCAGCCTTATTTTGTGTTTTATGTAGAGACAGGGTCTCACTGAGTAGCTTAATGCCTCGCTGTTGCTGAGGCTGGCTTTGAACTCACGATTCTCCTGTCTCAGCCTCCCAAAGTGCTGGGAGTACAGGCGTGCGCCATTGCACCTGGCCCTCCCTTAGTGCTTTATGGCTGGTGGGTCCTAGAGGAGAGTGTTTTGGAGCTGATGCCCAGCAGATTACACACACTGTGCTACTTCGGGGCTTCTCTAAGGAAACTAAAGGTACTCTTTCCCTGCTGGCCGGGGTTTATGCACAGGGATCTGAATTGCTGATGATGTCTCCCAGGGAGAGCACTGAGTGGGGTCCCGGCTTGTGGTGTCTTCAGGCTTGGCTTTGCTCTCAGGCAGCTAGATTTGTTTCTTATTTTGAACCTTGGTTCCCAAAGCATTGCCAAGACCTGCTCTTCATGGCCCAGAGCCCCTTGTCTTCTTGGAGGCAGTAGCTCTTTGACTGCACTCTCTTTTTAGACTAAGGCTATGCTGGCAGTGGTCCCAGGGTTACCCCATCAGTACCTGCACTGTCTCCCACAGAGGGGCCCGGCTCCCTCTTGATGTGCTGCCTGAAGCATCTGCTATGGGAGCCCACTGGAGCTGATGGGAGAGAGGCAGCTGGAAGAGAAAGACTATCACTAAGGTGTCACTGCTGCCCAGCTGTGCCTCTCAAGCAGGCAGGGTGGCCCCTCCTGAGCCAGAGCTTGGTTTCTTTATTTTTTTATTTTTTTTAGTTGTTGATGGACCTTTATTATTTATTTATTTATATGTGGTGCTGAGGATTGAACCCAGTGCCTCACGCATGCTAGGCAAGCACTCTACCACTGAGCCACCACCCCAGCCCCAGAGCTTGGTTTCTTCAGGGCCACTCTGATGTCTTGAAACACCTGGCCACCCTGCTGCTTGGACTGGGGCTTCTCCACGGAGGTGGTTTGAGTAAGCCTTTCATGAGGCCAGAGGACAGAACGGTGTCCTTGTTTGTTCCTTATTCTCAGGAGGTGGAAGGGTCTGAGTGCCCTGGGAAGAGTCTGGAACAAGGTGCCCCTAGAGCCCTGCCATTTCCCTCCACAGGAGGTTGTGGTGGTGTCTGTCTGGCCTCTCTGTTCTCGGTATCTCTCAGTCAGAGTGAAGCCAGGGAGGTGAGGGAAGGACCCAGGGTCTCTCTCGTCCGTGTGACTCTTTTCCTAGTCTTTCAGGGGCGCTTTGCTAGCCAGAGCTCCCAACCCATCCTCTTAGGGAGCAGTACCCCTCCACCTAATCCTTTCTTTTATGAGGTTCTCAGCCTTCCTTGGTCCACCAGGAGGCAGCCGAGAGCCTCTTCCTATCGGGACACACCTACTTCCCCTTCCAGGTGCTTGGTTTGATGGCAGCTGCCACTACCTGCTCTGCTCATGCCAAGCTGACAGAGGCACATATCCTAAAGGGGATCCAGGCCATCCAGATTCTAGGTTCTGTGTCTGGAAGACTACATCCTTGGGACTACAAGATCCCCACTTCTTGATTCCAGCCAAACAGCCATGGCCCCTTCTATTTTGGATGGTGCCAGGTTGCTTATCTGGCAGCCCCCTGGGGAGCTGCATGCTGCTGCAAATTAACATCCTCCAGTTGTCTGTGCTTGCTACTCAAATAGGAGCAAGGCTGTGTGGCAGAGCCCTCTGGCTGCCCGCCACCTGCATACCAATGGGGCTGTGGCTCCCGCTGCAGTGCTGGACTGATCAACTCAGTGGTGGTGGTTGGAGGTTCCCCTTGTCTGAACCTGTGTGCTCTCTGCAGGGCTCCTGCAAGGAAAGCCAGCTCTGCTGGCTGCAGTTCCAGCCTGAGGCAGGGTTATCTGTTGGGAGCCAGGAGTGCTTGGACCCCTGCCCTTCCCTGGTCAAGCGGGCTGGCATCCGGCTCCCGCAGCCCCAGTTCTGCCTAGAGTAGCAGGTTGAAGCCCGTCTACCTCTTGGCTTAGTGATCAGTGTCACGGGCCAACCCAGCCTTGCCTAGGAACATATAACTCTCCAGTCAGCCTGGGGCCTTGCTGAACACCACAGGGGCCAGGGAAGCTGAGGCTGGCTACTGGCTCCTTGCTGCCATCCTGCTTTTCACCCTGCACTAGGGCTGGTCACCTCCAGAAAGGCCCTCTGCAGTTTGCCGGGGCAGGGCATGGGTTGGGAGGGAGAGTGACGCTCTGTGTGTGTGTGTGTATGTGTGTGTGTGTAAAACTCCACCCTCTTGGCCACATCTGGCCACTCCTGCAGATGTGGCTCTGGCTTGGTGGCCGCAGAGTCGTCAGTGCGGCTGACGGGAAAACCACAGAGGAATGTGCCCAGCAGTGCTGTGGGGAGAAGGGGTGGTGGCATGGAGAAAGACATCCTGCTTGGGCTTTACCTTTTCCCATCCACCCCTGCCTTCACTGAGTGACATGGCCTAGACCTTCTGTCGCCTTGACCCTGTTGCTGGGTTCTCTGGAGAAATCCAGGTCCATGGACAGGGTATGAGGGCCTCGTTGAGCCCTCTCCCAGTGCCCATCTTTTTCTTAGGTGGAGTGGTGGTAGCAGCCTGGGCTTGCGTGCCGGCAGCCATCAGGATGTTGCCGTCCCATCTTCTCTGCCTGGGGTACAGTGGGCCATTTTGCTGCAGGAGTGTCTCCCAGCCCCTTGTGGCCTCCCCGGGGCTGTCATAAGGAAAGTGAGGGCTTGCTTTGGAGAAAAAAGTGGAAAAGAAACAAGATGGGCTGGCCCTGCCCTTCTCGCTTCCTCCTTCCCAGGCAGCAGTATCCTGCCTTCCCCTTCCTGCTGGCATCAGGAGGCTTTGTGGGGTGTGGGCTGGGCTTGGGGCTCTCTGCTGGTATGGTGTTTGCCCAGTTGCCTTGGCAACCACAGAGCAGTGGTGGGGAGTAGTGACAGTCAGTGACCAAGGACAGTGCCCAGAGATCAAGAGGTCGAGACCCAGCCTTCCCATAAATCCATTGGAACCTTCTGCACTCTGTGGGGGCCCCTTGGCCCATTACCCACATAGCGGCTGGACCCCAGGTCTCAGCCACCTATTAGACCCCTTTGCTTCTTTCCAGCAGGACCTCGCTGGAGCTGGAGTGTGAGGTCCCTGCCAGGGCTCCAGCCCTCCCCCTGCCATAACCCTTCTTCCTGTCTGATTCCTTTTCCTTTCCTGTCTCCTCCTCCCACCTCCTCCCTGCCCGCCCATTCTCTCATCCCCCTCCCCCCCAAGCACAGCTGCTGTTTGGCTCACTCTATATATAGCGGCATTTTCAGGATAATTACAATAAAACTGTTGAAAGGAGATAATCCAGCAAAGGAAGCCAGGCTGACTCCCAGCCCCCTCCTGTCCCTAGTTTGGTGCAGGCCTGCACCCCCTTTCCCTGGTCCCACCCCCATTCCTATACCTCCCCTTCATGCCCCATTGCTCCCAGCTAGCTAAGACCAAGAGAAGGGCAGAGGGGTGTCCAGAAGGTCTCCACAGACCTGGGTTTACCTGAGTCCCTGGCTGCCAGCCACAGCAGTTCTAGAACCAACCTCTATGCCTCAGTTTCTCTTCTAGCATAGACTTTGGTGGGGGCATGATGCTGAGAGATGGAGATAAGACAGTGACAGTGACTGAAAGTAAAGGACCTGGATTACATCCTGGTTCTTCAGTCACCTGTGTGTCTGGTCAAGTTACTTAAACCTCTCTGAGCCTCAATTTCCTTATCTATAAAAGGAGATATAATAATAGCACCTAAGTCAGGTAACTATGCAATTTAAATGAGTCATTCATGTAAAATGTGTTAGCCGGGCACGGCTAACCCAGGGCATCACAAAGGCTAGGCAAGAACTCTACCACTGAACCACATCCCCAAACCCATTTTTTTCTCTGTGGTGCTGGGGATTGAACCCAGGACCTCATGCATGATAGGCAGGTGCATGACCACTGAGCCACACTCCCACTCCTGATGCATATTTTCTAATTGAGGTTTATGGCTTCACATTCATTTAATGAAGCTGGAAGGCTGAATCCCTGAGCAGAGGGATTTGAATTCTCTTATTCTTTTGGGTCTGGTAGTCCTGTCTGCTAGTCTCCTGGGCTCCAGTCCTGTCTGCCAGGACCTAGTGAGGTCTGGGAATGGGCCCACTGACCACTCCTATCTCTTGTGCCCACAGTGGAGGTGAAGCCGGTGCTGCCAGGAGCCATGCCCAGCTCCATGGGGGGTGGGGGTGGAGGCAGCCCCAGCCCTGTGGAGCTGAGGGGGCCTCTGGCTGGCCCTGTGGACCCGGCCCTGCGGGAGCAGCAACTGCAGCAAGAGCTCCTGGCACTCAAGCAGCAGCAGCAGCTGCAGAAGCAGCTTCTGTTTGCAGAGTTCCAGAAACAGCATGACCACCTGACCCGGCAGCATGAGGTCCAGCTGCAGAAGCACCTCAAGGTGAGCAAGGGGGGCACGGGCCACACAGAGCTGCCACCTCACCTGGTCTGGCTCACAGCACTCCCACCTCTGTGCCCCTGTAGCAGCAGCAGGAGATGCTGGCAGCCAAGAGGCAACAGGAGCTGGAGCAGCAGCGGCAACGGGAGCAGCAGCGGCAGGAAGAGCTGGAGAAGCAGAGGCTGGAGCAGCAGCTGCTCATCCTGCGCAACAAGGAGAAGAGCAAAGAGAGTAAGGCCCTACTGGGCAGGTGGGCTGGCATTCCACTGCCTGGGATTCTTGCCCTGCCCCTCACACTGGCACCCAAGTCACCCGTGCCTTATCCTGCAGGCGCCATCGCCAGCACCGAGGTGAAACTGCGGCTCCAGGAATTCCTCTTGTCGAAGTCGAAGGAGCCCACGCCAGGCGGCCTCAACCATTCCCTCCCACAGCACCCCAAATGCTGGTAACAACTTTGGGAGGCATGAATGGGCAGAGGGATCCTTTTCAGTGTCTGCCTGGCTACCTGAGAGCAAGCAGTACCTGCCTTGTGGCCATATGCAGGCCTGGCAATCTCTCCTAGAAGATGAGACTCTCCTTACTCCCCTCTCCAGGATTACTTTCCTGTCCCTACATATGTGCAGTGGACTTTCCCTAACTATGGATTGCCTGGTGGCGTGTCCAGTGGTGGGTGGTAACCTAGATATTCTGTCCCCATCCCCAGGGGAGCCCACCATGCTTCTTTGGACCAGAGTTCCCCTCCCCAGAGCGGCCCCCCTGGGACGCCTCCCTCCTACAAACTGCCTTTGCTTGGGCCCTATGACAGCCGTGATGACTTCCCCCTCCGCAAAACAGGTATGTGGGGGGCTGGGGTTGTGGCGCAGTGGTAGCGTGCTCGCCTAGCACGCCGGCGGCACTGGGTTCGATCCCCAGCACCACATAAAAATAAAATAAAAAGCTATTGTGTCCACCTACAACTAAAAAATAAATAAAAAAAAAAAAAACAGGTATGTGGGCACCCTGATCTGGCCTCCCAGAATATGACTCCTGGGGTGGAGGTAGGAATATCCAGGGGGTGGGACTGCTGCTGTGAGCCAGCTCTGACCATGGTGGGCTGGGCTGCAGGTGTGTGGATATGTCTGAGCCCTGGCTACCTTCTCTCCAGCCTCTGAACCCAATTTGAAAGTGCGTTCAAGGCTAAAACAGAAGGTGGCTGAACGGAGAAGCAGTCCCCTCCTGCGACGAAAAGATGGGACTGTTATTAGCACCTTTAAGAAGAGAGCAGTGGAGATCACAGGCGCTGGGCCTGGGGGTAAGGGCTCCTCTTTTGTCCCTGTTCTGAGGGCCTGGGAGTGGGGATGGCTTGGAGCAGGCCCAGGTGACAGCCACTTCTTCTGTAGTGTCGTCTGTGTGTAACAGTGCGCCCGGCTCTGGCCCCAGCTCTCCCAACAGCTCCCACAGCACCATCGCTGAGAATGGCTTTACTGGCTCAGTCCCCAACATCCCCACCGAGGTACAGGCCTGACTGAGGCTGGCGGGGAAGGGGGGGTGGGGACACAGGCTACTTTCTTTCCCTTGGAAGGAAGAGTGCAGCTCCTTCCAGTCTGGCCGAGTGGAGTCCATGCCTGGACATGTTGCCTCAAAGGGAGATTTGTCCCACAGGCCCATGAAGGGCTCTGATTTCTTAGTTACCCCAGTTGGAACTCAGGGTGGGGAGAATGGAGCACCATTCAGGTCCTTGGCTGACCCGAGGTCCCCCTCCTTTACTGTTTCCCCTTGCTTGCTCTCATGCCTGTCTCTTTGCCTCCTTCCCAGATGCTCCCCCAGCACCGGGCCCTCCCTCTGGACAGCTCCCCCAACCAGTTCAGCCTCTACACGTCTCCCTCTCTGCCCAACATCTCCCTAGGGCTGCAGGCCACAGTCACAGTCACCAACTCGCACCTCACCGTAAGTACAGGGCACATCCCCCATCTTCCTTCTGGTCTTGGGGGTGGGAGACTTGTCCTGCATGCTCCCAGCTGGGACTTTTGCATTCCCAAGACCCTGAGGGAGATCAGATGGCCCTATCCAGAGCTGGTGGGTGGGAAGAGGGTAGATGAGGGCTGCATGACTGGGGGTAGTGTGAGCCCCTGCTTTCTCTTTCACCTCTTGCCAGGCCTCCCCGAAGCTGTCAACACAGCAGGAGGCCGAGAGGCAGGCCCTTCAGTCCCTGCGACAAGGTGGCACATTGACGGGCAAGTTCATGAGCACGTCCTCCATCCCTGGCTGCCTACTGGGTGTGGCCCTGGAGGGTGACACAAGCCCGCATGGGCACGCCTCTCTGCTGCAGCATGTACTGCTGTTGGAGCAGGCCCGGCAGCAGAGTACCCTCATCGCTGGTGAGTGGGCAGGTGGCTCTGCCAGGGAGGGAGCATTTAGCCATTCTGGGGGACCAGATCAGGACCAACTGTTAGGGAGAAGCAGCCAGGGATACTTTGCAGCCCTGCCACAGCCATCAACAGTTTCCACATTCTGGAAACATCAAATACCTACAGAATCTTCTGCCATCACGAGTTCATATTCTAGAGCAGCACTGTCCAGTAGAAACAATACAAACCATATATGCAATTTAAAGCTCTCTAGTAGTCACATTAAAAAATTTAAAAAGAAACTGGGCGTAGGGGCGGATGCCTATAATCCTAGCAATTCGGGAGGCTGGGGCAGGAGGATTGCAAGTGCAAGGCCAGCCTTAGAAACTTAGTGAGACTGTCTCAAAATAAAAAATAAAAAGGAAGCCGGGCGCGGTGGCTCAAGCCTGTAATCCCAGCACTTTGGGAGACTGAGACAGGAGAATTGTGAGTTCAAAGCCAGCCTCAGCAATGGTGAGGCACTAAGCAACTCAGTGAGACTCTGTCTCTACATAAAACACAAAATAGGGCTGGGGATGTGGCTCAGGGGTCGAGTACCCCTGAGTTCAATCCCCAGTACCACACAAAATAAATAAATAAATAAATAAATAAAAAGGACTGGGGGGATGTAGATCAATGGTTCAAGCCCCCGGGTTTAGTCCTCAGTGCAAAAAAAGAAAAAGGATTAATTTTACAACATATATTTAACATATCCAGAACATTATTTCTTTTCTTTTCTTTTTTTTTTTTAAATATTTTTTAGTTATACATGGACACAGTATCTTTATTGTGTTTACTTATTTTTATGTGGTGCTGAGGATCGAACCCAGTGCCTCACACGTGCGAGGCAAGCGCTCTGCCACTGAGCCACAATCTCAGCCCCCAGAACATTATTTCAACATTTAATAAATATAGAATTATCAATGAGGAATTTCACTTTTTGTTTCATACTAAGTCTTTGGAATCCAGTGTGGAATTCACCCTTCTAGCACATGTCAATATAGACAAGCCACGTTTCAAGGGCTCAGTAGTCACATATAGCCAGTAGCTCCAGCATTAGCACAGTTTAAGACAATCAGCCCTTAAGTACTTATTGGCACTGGTAGAAGTTCTGCTGGAAGAATATGAGATCCTGGCTTGCTGGGATCCATGGAGTCCATGACCAGAGAGGTCTTCTTGCAATTGGAGAAAAGTAGTTGCAGTTTACCCACATGGAGGGCCTAAGACAACATGAACACTAAATTAAGCAAACTGAGGAGAGAATGGTAAAAATAGGAAGGCTCGCTGGGGGCAGTGCCTGAGATGTGGGCAGGGGAGAATAGGGCTCGAGTTTGGGGATGAGGTACCTCAGGCTCCTCTGAGGTTTTTCCTGAGTACATAGGGGGTGGTATTCTAGAAGGGTGATCTGGGGTGTAGGGGGACTGAGGGTGGGGCTTGTACCCTGGCAATGTCAACGGGCTTACTCCCTTCCCCTGCCTTCATAGTGCCGCTCCATGGGCAGTCCCCGTTGGTGACAGGTGAACGTGTGGCCACCAGCATGCGGACAGTGGGCAAGCTCCCGCGGCACCGGCCCCTGAGCCGCACTCAGTCCTCACCGTTGCCACAGAGTCCCCAGGCCCTGCAGCAGCTGGTCATGCAACAGCAGCACCAGCAGTTCCTGGAGAAGCAGAAGCAGCAGCAGCTGCAGCTGGGCAAGGTATTCTATTATTTATTTATTTTTTTGGTACAGGGGATTGAACTCAGGGGCACTCAACCACTGAGCCACATCCCCAGCCCTATTTTTTTGTGTTTTATGTAGAGACAGGGTCTCACTGAGTTGCTTAGCGCCTCACAGTTGCTGAGGCTGGCTTTGAACTCGTGATTCTCCTGTCTCAGCCTCCCTAAGTGCTGGGATTACAGGCTTGAGCCACCGCGCCCGGCTTGGGCAAGGTATTCTAGAAGGGAGGCAAATGTCCTAGGGCTGTGCCCAGGAAAGACCAGGCTGGTAGGAAGGGTTGGGGCTGAGCCTATCCTAGGGCATCCCCTTGAGTTTTTCCAACTTCCATAGAAGCTGTGTGTGGCGGCTGCCTGGGAGAAGGCAGGGAAGGATAGCCCAGTCTAGAAGCACAGCTGCGCCCCTCCCCCAACTGATATGCCCCCTGCGTTCTGCTCCCAGATCCTCACCAAGACAGGGGAGCTGTCCAGGCAGCCTACTACCCACCCTGAGGAGACAGAGGAGGAACTGACAGAGCAGCAGGAGGCCTTGCTGGGGGAGGGAGCCCTGACCATGCCCCGGGAAGGCTCCACGGAGAGCGAGAGCACACAAGAAGACCTGGAGGAGGAGGAGGAAGAGGAGGTGGAAGATGACGATTGCATCCAGGTCAAGGATGAAGAGGGCGAGAGTGGCCCCGATGAGGGGCCCGACTTGGAAGAGTCCAGTGCTGCTTACAAAAAGGTGCCCCCCAGCCCTGGTTCCAGCTCTTGATCCCCACCACTCTATTCTTTCTTTCTTTTTTAAAATTTTTTTTGTACCAGGGATTGAACTCAGGGGCACTCGACCACTGAGCCACGTACCCAGCCCTATTTTGTGTTTTATATAGAGACAGGGTCTCACTGAGTTGCTTAGTGCCTTGCCATTTGAACTCACGATTCTCCTGTCTCAGCCTCCCAAAGTGCTGGGATTACAGGCGTGCGCCACTGCACCTGGCTACTTTGCCCTTTTTTCAACCCTTGCCAGTCCGTCCCTCTCCCCAGCAGTGCAGTTGCCAGGCTGTGCAAGAGTAGCTTTCTGAAGAGAGCAAGAGAAGAGAGGCCAAGAGGGAGTAGAAGGGAGGAGCTGCTTTTCTTGGTCCCTGAGCTGTGCCTGTGCATGTCTGACAGCCCCCCTGCATCTGTGACTGCCCCCGCCTCTCTGCTTTGGTGTGTGTGCGTGTACATGCACGTGTCCTGTGTGTATATGCGTTTGTGCCTGCGTCGGCCGGTTGTGCGTCGTCTCTGCGTGCATGTGAGAGTGTGTACACACACGCCCCCACTGTTACTACAGTCTGCCTGGCGCTCCCAGTGCTTGCTCCATTCATGGCGGACACAGCTGAGCCCTCTGGGCCTGACTCATCCCGCCCCCGCTCCGCCCCCGCCCCTCAGCCTCTTACCTCAATGCTACTCTTTGGTGTGACTCATCACATCCCCCCAACCCTCCCCACCTAAGAGGAGATGGCAAGGCTGGAGTGTCTTCTGTCCCTGGAGGGAGCAAGTGGGAGGAAGTGGGGGAAGGAGGAGACTTGTAAGAGAAGTACTGGATTGGGGGCCCCCTGGAGGCCCCCGAGGGCACCTGTCCTCACTCCTTTCCAGGCTGAGCCTCACCCAGGTTCCTCATGTTCCTTCCCAGCTGTTCACAGATGCCCAGCAGCTGCAGCCATTGCAGGTATACCAGGCACCCCTCAGCCTGGCCACTGTGCCCCATCAGGCCCTGGGCCGCACCCAGTCCTCACCTGCTGCCCCTGGAGGCATGAAGAGTCCCCCGGACCAGCCTACCAAGCACCTCTTCACCACAGGTGAGCTCCACCACCAGCTCTTATACCTCTGTGTAGCATCCAGGCCCCCTCAAGACACCCTGGAGGAAGGGAAAGTGGGCCTTCATCTCTCCTTGTCCCCCACAGCTATTCATGGTAGTGGAAGTAACTTTCTGCCCCAGGCAGAAGAATGGGACCCTACTAACTGGACAGCACTGTTTTCTAGGCCCATTCATTACCACTGAGGGTACCTGATTCTGTACATCACCTCACAAGCCCTAAAACCCTGGGTGGGGAGAGCCCACTGTCTCTTTTGGGTCTTGCTTATCTAGCTTTCTCTGCTCCCTGTGAGGTTCAAATTGAGGCTTCAGTAGGTTCTGGAAGGCTCTTCCCCATGAGGCTTCCACATGTTGAGTTCTAAGATCCCGAAGGATGTTCCCATCTCACCGATGGGGAGCAGCACACAGGAGCTGGGAGAGGATGGGGGAAGGAAGATGTTCCATGGTAGAGGCAGTGGAAGGGCACAGTGGGCAAAGATCAAAACCAGTGGGGGTGTCAGGGGCAGGGCAGCACTGTTGGGTGGCCAGGATGGCTGAGGGCAGGTGTTTGGGCTGGGAGTGGGTGAGCAATGCCGAGGATCATGGTGGCCAGGCTAGACTCTGGGCCCAGAGTAGTGCTGGCTGACATGAGGATCTGTGGTGCAGGCGTAGTCTACGACACGTTCATGCTGAAGCACCAGTGCATGTGTGGGAACACACACGTGCACCCCGAGCATGCCGGTCGCATCCAGAGCATCTGGTCCCGGTTGCAGGAGACGGGCCTGCTCAGTAAGTGTGAGGTGAGAGTGCTCCCCTCCTCCAGTCCCAGCTTCAGTCTAGCCAGAAGCCTTTGTGTCTCCGCTACTAGTGAAACTTCTTTCCAACCCCAGCCAATGGACCAGTCCCACAGACACCTCCCTGTGTCCCTCCCTCATGGTCCCCAGACAATAGGGAAAAGTCCTGGAGTGGGCTTCCCAGCAGGTCAGGACATAGTTGCTCAAAATCCTTTATATCTCCTGAGACCACAAAATGGGTTCACGGCCCTGGGCTCCATAGGCAGAGTGGGGGCATCAGGGGAGCTGAGCCTTCAATGTAGTCCTTGGCTGGACTCTTCTGCCCTCCCCTGGCAGCGGATCCGGGGTCGCAAAGCCACGCTGGAAGAGATCCAGACGGTGCACTCAGAATACCACACCCTGCTCTATGGGACCAGCCCCCTCAATCGGCAGAAGCTGGACAGCAAGAAGCTGCTCGGTGAGCTGGCAGGCAGGGTGTGGGCCAGGGCATGTCTTCCATCTGGGTGGAATAGGGGCTGTCAGAAAGACCTGGCCAGGGTTGGTAGGCAGGTCTGATGGGCCCCAAGTCATCCCTTTGGCAGAGGTGACATGGTTGCCACATCACACACCTCCAGAGGGTGCCATTAACATAGGTTCAACCTGACCAGAACATGCTGGAGGGTGCTAGCCAGGAGGATGGTGGTGATGGGTTCTTTTGGTGGTACATGCTTTGTTCCTCTCAGCCTGTCATACCCTTGCCATCTGTCCCCAGAGGGAGGATGTCCCACAGAACAAGAGACAAACAGTTCTCAACTGGTGTGGGCTACAGAGGCCTGGCCTGTTGGGTCTGAGCCTTCATTTTCTGTGGCTGAGTTCATTGCCCTCTGCAGAGCTCAACTTGTAGCCATGGCAATTAAGGCAACTTCCAAAGTCACTCTGTCCTTCCCTGCAGGCCCCATCAGCCAGAAGATGTACGCCATGCTGCCTTGTGGGGGCATTGGGGTGAGTAGGTTGTGTGCCAGTCGGGGTGGATGGGCAGGTGGCTCCTACCCACCATCGGTCAATGCTGCAGAGCATTCTTTTTTTTTTTTTTTTTTTTTTTTTTTTTTTAATATTTTGTTTAGTTGTAGATGAACACAATATCTTTATTTATTTTATGTGGTGCTGAGGATCGAACCCAGTGCCTCACGTATGTGAGGCAAGCGCTCAACCGCTGAGCCATAACCCCAGCCCCAGAGCATTCTTGTCCTCCTCCTGCAAGGGGCCACTGAAGCCCATTCTCCTGCCCCTGCAGGTGGACAGTGACACTGTGTGGAATGAGATGCACTCTTCCAGTGCTGTGCGCATGGCAGTGGGCTGCCTGGTAGAGCTGGCCTTCAAGGTGGCTGCAGGAGAGCTGAAGGTGAGTGTGCTCATGGCCTTGGCACCCCTTGGCTGTCCTTCATCCTTAGGAATGAAGAACAGGGGCAGCCTTGACTTCCCTTCAGTGAGGCACTATCCTTTACAACCTTAACTCAGGTGCCAAGGTAGTGAGGTGACAGCACTAGGGACAGCTAGTGGTTAAAGGGCATGAGGGACAAGCACTTATACCTTGTGCTCTGGTGAGTTCTCCAGGGAAGGGATTTCCTGCCTGCCTGCCCAAGCGGCCTGCGGCTGGGGTTGTAATGGTGTGCTGAACTTCTACATGCTTTTCTGATCTGTGTTCCCTTCCCTGCCTGGCTTGCACTTTCTCTGTCCACCTCCCTCCCGTCACCTTGTTTTCTTGACTCTTGTCTCTGTACCAATGCCGGGCACACCTTCAGAATGGATTTGCCATCATCCGGCCCCCAGGACACCACGCAGAGGAATCCACAGCTATGTGAGTGCTGCCCCATCCCTACCCTAGGCCTCTGCCCTCGGCCTTTCCTGTCCTTTGTTCATGAAGTGAACCTCACCTAACCCAAAGCTGACCTCCCCACCCTTTTCTCCCCCGCCCCCTTAGGGGATTCTGCTTCTTCAACTCTGTAGCCATCACAGCTAAACTCCTGCAGCAGAAGTTGAACGTGGGCAAGGTCCTCATCGTGGACTGGGTAGGCAGTGGGCTGCAGAGGCTGGGCAAGGTGGGCAGAGCTAGGCCAAGGGCAGCCTTCAGGAAGTCCTGCTCCCCTCAAGCAGCCTGCTCTGCCTCAGGGTGGCACTGGGACTCACTCCCAATGACTGATGAATCTTAATCCCTTCTACTGGATCATCCAACTGCCCAGTCCGCAGTTCCAGCAGGGCTTCCTCCTCTCCTTTAGAGATCTGAGAGGACTTTTAGGCCCTGTGCACCTCGGCCTCCACCTGGTAGCCTCAAGCAGCTGTAGGATTTCCTAGAATAGAGACAGGTGTGCCACCACCACTGCTAGAAGCCACTTTCTTTCCCACCCTGTGCAATTAGGAGCTATTTTTCAGGAACCCAACTAGTATTTGACACACTGTACTTCTCATACCTACCTCTAGTAGTAAGAACTAGGATGTCCATTTTTACAAATGAAGGCACTGTTGGGTGACTTATCCAAGGTCACTCAGCTGAGAATGCTGCATTTCTGCCCCTGCTGCTGTGAATGCTTCTCAGACCCTGACACACCATTCACTCACTGCTCAGGGAGGTCATTTGGAGCAATCCTCAACAAAGGTGAAATTTTTTTTCTTTTTAAAATTTTTTTAGTTATTGATGGACTATTTATTTATTTATTTATTTATTTATTTATATGTGGTGCTGAGAATCAAAGCCAGTGCCTCACACATGCTAGGCTAGCGCTGTACCACTAGCGCTGTACCACTGAGCCACAACCCCATCCCCAAGGGTGAATTTTTTTTTTTGGTGCCAGGGATTGAACTCAGGAGGGGCACTCGACCACTGAGCCACATCTCCAGCCCTATTTTGTGTTTTATTTAGAAATAGGGTCTCTCTGAGTTGCTTAGCAAGCCTCACTGGCTTTTTTTTTTTTTTTTTTTAAATATTTTTTAGTTGTAGATGGACACAATACCTTTATTTATTTATTTATATGTGGTGCTGAGAATCGAACCCAGTGCCCCACACATGCGAGGCGAGCACTCTACCACTGAGCCACAACTCCAGCCCCCTCACTGGCTTTGAACTCATAATTCTCCAGTCTCAGCCACCCAAAGGCTAGGATTACAGATGTGCACCACTGTACCCAGCTCCCCAAGCGTGAAATTTTTGAAGTCCAATTTTGGCTTAAAAATTCAGTTAGCTAAATGTGGTGGCCCATGTCTATAATCCCAGTGACTTGGAAGGCTGAGGCAGGAGGATCACAAGTTTGAGGCCAGCATCAACAACTTAACAAGGTCCTAAGCAACATAGCAAGACACTGTACCACTGAGCCATAACCCCATCCCCAGGGATGAATTTTTTTTTTGGTAGCAGGGATTGAACTCAGGGGCACTTGACCACTGAGCCACATCCCCAGCCCTATTTTGTGTTTTATGTAGAGACAGGGTCTCACTGAGTTGCTAAGCACCTTGCCATTGCTAAGGCTGGCTTTGAACTCATGATTCTCTTGTCTCAGCCTCCCAAAGTGCTGAGATTATGGGCATGAGCCACTGTGCCCGGCTCTGGCTTTATTTTTTTTTTTTATTTAATTTTTAAAAATATTTGTTAGGGGGCTGGGGTTATGGCGCAGTGGTAGCGTGCTCGCCTAGCACGCAGGAGGCACTGAGTTCGATCCTCAGCACCACATAAAAATAAAATAAAGCTATTGTGTCCACCTACAACTAAAAAATAAATATTAAAAAAAAAAAAAAAATATTTGTTAGTTGTCCTAGCTGGGCACGGTGGCGCACACCTGTAATCCCAACACTTAGGGAGGCTGAAACAGGAGAATCACGAGTTCAAAGCCAGCCTCAGCAATGGCGA
>CM053402.1:17270600-17289371 GCA_028644305.1 Xerus rutilus
GAACCCAATGCCTCACACATGCTAGGCTAGTGTTCTTCCACTGAGCTACAACCCCAGCCATGATCTGCTTATTTTAATTCCTTACCTTCCCTAATGTTTCCCCAAAACTGTTCAGTGGAATGAGTTCTGTGGGGAGTTAAACCACATTTGACCCATGGCTTTGTACAGCTCTTATGTAGTACCGTATTTCAGTTGTGCAAATTCCAGTTAGAGAAGTAGGGCAGGCATCCTGTTGTAAGCAGATGCGCTGCAGCTATTGGTGAGCTCACTCGAGTGGATTTTTGACCTTAGAGTCAGAGCCTGGGCCATTTTCCTGATGTTCTCACCTCTCCCTACCAGGACATTCACCACGGCAATGGCACCCAGCAAGCATTCTACAGTGATCCCTCTGTGCTCTACATCTCCCTGCATCGCTATGACAATGGGAACTTCTTTCCAGGCTCTGGGGCTCCTGAAGAGGTACAGCTCCTGGGCCTACATGTAGGCCCCTCTGAGAGGTGGCAGGATGGGCCCCGGCAGGAAGCCACGGAAGCCCATGGTGGTGCTGGTCCCTGGGGCATCTCAGGGGCTCCTAGTGGGAGGAACTCACAGGTCTGACTGCCTCTCGGGTCAGTGGTCAGTGGAGCAGAGGTCAGTGGAGTGAGGCCTTGGAGGCAGGAGTGAGGCCTTGGAGGCAGGGGTGAGGGCGGTCAATGTCAGAGATCCCCAGGCAGTGAGAATAACCCCTTCCCAATCCTGGTGCTAGGTTGGTGGAGGGCCAGGCGTGGGGTACAATGTGAATGTGGCATGGACAGGAGGTGTGGACCCCCCCATTGGAGATGTGGAGTACCTGACAGCTTTCAGGTGGGTCTGAGAAGGACCAAGGGAGAGATGGGAGCCCCTGGGTCCTATGGTGGGAGGGGCAGCAGGTGCTCAGTTCTATGTGGGTGGAGGGGTGTGGTCTCCTAGAAGAGCACAGGGTGGGGCAAGGCCTGGCCTGGCCATCTGCTGGGGTCAGCTTGGGCCATCCCTTTGCAGGACAGTTGTGATGCCCATTGCCCACGAGTTCTCACCTGATGTGGTCCTAGTCTCCGCTGGGTTTGATGCTGTTGAAGGACATCTGTCTCCACTCGGTGGCTATTCCGTCACCGCCAGATGTAAGCCTGCTGAGAGTTTGAGGGAGGGTATAGAACGATGAAGAAGGAGTCAAGTAGGGACATCAGCAAGGAATAGACTGATATCCCCAGGGAAAGGAAGGGCAGGGGTAGGTCTAAGGCTTGGGATCATCCTGCCAGCTCCTTCCACCCTCCCTCTGCCATTTCTGTCCTGGGTGGGAGCAGCAGGTAGACGTGGGGTGGCAGAGGATCTATCTTCTGCTGGAGCCATGGGGATGGAGCTTACCAATCCCTTTCAGCGATGCTCCCCGTACCATAGCACGTAATTGGATTTCTTAGCCTGTCTTATGTTTTGTCTCTGATGGATTACTTAGTCCGTTGTCATTGTATATTATTAGGGATGTATTTGGGTTTATACTTTCCATCTTAGTACTATTTGTCCCACTTATTATTTTTCTCTCCCTTATTTCTGTCTCTTGAATTGATATTATTTACCATTTCATCCTCTTTCCTTCACCCATCCAAAGGTTTTGGTCACTTGACCAGGCAGCTGATGACGCTGGCAGGGGGCCGGGTGGTGCTGGCCCTGGAGGGAGGCCACGACTTGACCGCCATCTGTGATGCCTCTGAGGCCTGTGTCTCAGCTCTGCTTAGCGTGGAGGTGAGGGGGTCAGAAAGGGGACAGCAGGCCAGGGGCAAGCGGTCAGCAAAAATGTCTACTTCCCTGGGTTGAGTGGTACCCATAGGCCCCCTAGCTGGCTGGGAGGGCTTTCTGAGTATGCCTGTCCCATTGTGAGGGATGGCTGGGGCTGAATGAGGACATTTAGAGAGGCAGGTGTCATCACCCCACTCTGAGACTTTTTTTCTTTCTCCTATCAGCTACAGCCCTTGGATGAGGCAGTCTTGCAGCAAAAGCCCAACATCAATGCAGTAACCACACTAGAGAAAGTCATCGAGATCCAGAGTGAGTGGGGACAGGTGGAGGGGCACAGACCCCAGTCTGCCTGGGGGCAGAGTTTGTGGGAGTGTCAGGGCTGGGGTGTACCTATGGATGTCTGTCTTCTCTGACCCCCTGCCCATCCCTCTTCCACAGGTAAACACTGGAGCTGTGTGCAGAGGTTTGCCACTGGCCTGGCCCGTTCCTTGCGAGAGGCCCAGGCTGGTGAGACGGAGGAGGCCGAGACTGTGAGCGCCATGGCCTTGCTGTCGGTGGGGGCTGAGCAGGCCCAGGCTGCTGCAGCCCGGGAGCACAGCCCCAGGTAAGCTCCCTGCCTCCCACCTTTCTGCCCTGGCCCAAGGTGCTGTCCCCCACTCAGTGCCTTCCCTGTGCTTGTCCCCACAGGCCGGCAGAGGAGCCCATGGAGCAGGAGCCTGCCCTGTGACACCCTGGCCCCCATCCCTCTGGGCTTCATCATTGTGATTTTGTTTATTTTTTCTATTAAAAACAAAAAGTCACACATTCAACAACGTGTGCCGTGTGGGTCTCTCAGCCTTGCCCTTCCTGCTCCTTTCAGCTGCCCAGCACTCCCAGAGCCTACATCTCAGCTCTGCAAGTGTGTGCCCTCTGCAGGGCTGGGGTGCACTGCCCAGCCAACCCCCCATGTTGAGTTCCACACCCACAACCCTTCATTGTCCTTTTCCCCCTTGGAGCCTGGGCTAACTCAAAGTGGGCACAGGGGCCCAGAGGACACCCTCCAGTTCTGGGGCCCCCGAGTGAGGTGGGAACAGTAAGTTGGTGCCTTGGCTTCAGCTGACTTGGGGGGAATGCCTTAACTTTACCCCCCTTCCATAATGCTGGAGAGGGCCCACTATTATCTAAGATGCAGAATGGAAGAGAGGTGGGCTCCCATGCTGCATTTCTCTACCCCTTTTCCTGTTATCCCCATCATCTCTGCAGGCTTCTCTGCTTGGCCTCAGCATCCACAGCACGCTTGAGCCACAGTGGGCAGGACTGTCCCGCCTTGTACTTCTCAGGGCCTGTTTCCCATCCCAGGGGCCCAGAGGGGCAAAGGGATGGGTATGAGCATCCGGGTTCTGAGGGACTAGAAGGAGCCAGAAAACCAGAGCCAGGCCTGCTCTCCAACTTACTCTTTTGACCTTTCTGCCATCTGCAAGTACAGCCTGGGGAGGGGAAGGGGGTAGTTCCTGCAGTGGTGCTCTGGGCTGGTGAGAGGCCCCTTGCTGTTCAGTAGATTTCCCCCAGCCATCCAGCAAGATGCAAGTAGAAGGGTCAGGGCTTACCTACCTCCTGGAGCCTTTCGCTTTGAAGCCTGGGGCTGGTGACACAGACATTTCTAGAAGGGGCAGAGCCATAACCCAGGAATCTGAGGAGTTTGCTTCTCTTCCTCCTGAGCACCCTCAGTTGGCCACTAACTCAAAGGAGACCAGGAAGGGGCTGGGTATTCCCCTTCCTCTTCCAGTAGTCCTCTGGAGTCCCCTGTTTCAAAGTATTGGGGGCCCATAGGCTTCCAGGGAATGCTGTCCAGCCTATAGGAAACCAAAGATGAGAAGTGGCTCCTAGAACTAACTCTTCTACCCTCCTTCCTGATGCCACACATATCCTTTCATCCCCAGGGCCCTACCAGTCTGTTTACAAACTTATCCTAATGTCCCCCTTCCCCAAGAGGGTTGAGAGCCAGGGGAGGGGCAGAGTCCCCCACCAGTTGGTTCATTGTGTGCTGTGTTCTAGATCCTCATGGGGATGGGGATGAGGCTAGGCCCGTTGTACCAGGCCTCCCCACACCGAGCTCTAGGCTCCAGTCCCGACCTTCCCTTTCCCTATGGCTAGTCTGATTCTCCTGTAAATCTACTTCTTGCTTTGTCTTCCCAGATATGGATTTCAGCTAAGAATTTTGTAACCTGTTACACTATGTGTTCTTGTATAAATAAACTTGTTTCTGGCAGTGCCTTCTGGGGCCAGTGTCTGTGTGTGGATTCTCAAATGGAATAGAGGTTCTCATTCCCATTCCTAGGCAAAAAAACTGCCTTTTTTCCAGCCCTGGACCAGAAGCCAATTTGGAAAATGGGAGGCTGGGGCAGATCTCTGTCCTGTAGATGAAAGAAGGGTTCACTGAATGTAGTCATAGCATCTCATGGAACCTCTCTTGTGGCCTCAGTGGTGATGTGTGTTGGGGTTTGGGGGCAGGCCTAAGCTCTCAGCCGAGTTGCCAGTATCCCCTTTCCTCTGACTTCCTGCCTCTAGAAACAGCCTGGCAAGGGTTCTGCTCCTACACGGGCAGGCAGGATTGGTGGTGCATTCATGGGCAAGAAAGGAATCCAGAAGTTTCAAGGGCTTTATTGGGGCCCCACCTGAGCTACCCCTCACAGTGTCACAGGAACCCACAGGTCTTGTTGTTGCCTTTGCTCTTTGGGGACTGGGGTGGGAAAAGGCAGGAGGAGGCTCAGCCTCTCTGGGAGACAGAAGGCCCTTCTTTGGGGCTAAGACAAGTTAGTGGGAAAAAAAGGAAATTCAGGGTAAGCAGGGCCTGCTTAGGGGCTGTTGAGAATGGGGCTGCCTCCTGGAGTGTGGAAGTCTCAGAGGAGGGAAAGTGGCAGAAGGAGGCATGAGAAATTAGGAAGAGTGGATGGGTGGAATTTCCTCGGCATTGAACATGTGCACGACCCAGGGCACGAGGGCGAGGACCAGACATGGCCAGAGGGTATACTTAAGGAAGTTGAAGATGTAGAAGAGGCTGATCTGAGGTGGGTGGCCCAGCCAGTCCAGGAGACCCAGAAGCACCATAGCCAACACAAAGCAGGCTACCTTCTGGCTATTTCCCAGGTGTGCCCGTCGTATCTGAGCATAGCAGGGAGAGTGCAAGGCGATGCCCAGCCCCAGGGCAGCCCCTGAGTCACGGCTCAGGGAGGCAAAGGGCCGGCTGTCCAAGTGCACCCACTCGGGTCGCTCACACCACTTGGAAGCTAGGTTGATGGACCTGTGGGAAAAAAAAGAGTCCTTGCCAGGAAAGACTAGAACCCAGAGGGCCCCTGGCTCTTGGTCATCTGCCCTTGGCCCACTCCCATGTTCTGCTGTGACTCCAGGAGAGTCTATGTTTGGGAACAGGTAATGTCTCCTTTTTAACTACAGTGAACCAGAGACCCAACAAACTGGGTACAGGTGAGGTGGGTCAGGCCCCAGCCAGGCTCCAAAGCAGGACTTACCAAGAAAGATCTAGGCCCAGTGAAAAGAGAGTCCAATAGATGAGACTGGCACCCAGCATGA
This sequence comes from Xerus rutilus, assembly GCA_028644305.1. NCBI lineage: Eukaryota > Metazoa > Chordata > Mammalia > Rodentia > Sciuridae > Xerus > Xerus rutilus. The sequence goes on from CM053402.1 coordinate 17,275,917, forward strand.
GGGCCAGTGCAGTCAACCCATAGAAGCTTAATTCCCGCTCCATGGGCACCCATGGAGTCATCAGCCAGCCCAGAACAGCACCTAGGAGAGTGGGGTGACAGCAGCTTCAAGAAGTTTGGGGAAATTATCCCCACCCCCACCCTCTGAGCTGCAGTGCAGCTTGGTGGAAGGACAGACTAAGACCACTTGGGGTTGACTCTACAGAAGCTAGGAATGATGGGAAGATCTTAGATTGGTCCTACCACTGCCAAAGGCACCCTCTTGGCCCACCCTATGGCCCCAAGTGCTCACCAGTTATTAGGCCAGCCAACACCTGGTGAGGGAAATGTGCTAAGAGGAAGATCCGGGACAGGCCAACTGCCAATAGGAAGGTGCAATAAGCCAGGCTAGGAATCACCCTTACCCAGCGGCTAGAAAGAAGAGAGGCAAATGGTTCAAGAGGTGTCCAGTCACAGCTTGGCTTCCCTCAGTACCCATATCCTTCATAGTTTAACCAAACACCCCAGAGTCTCTAGAAGTATAGCTGCCATGCTGCCGTGTCTTTTGGGTCTAGGGTACCATCACCCCTCCTCCCATTGGTGGCCAATGCCAAAGGTATACCTGCGGGTCCGAGCGGCCACTTGAGAAGAGAGGGCTGTCATTATTGGCCAGAAGGCTGCTCCTGTGATCATGCAGTGTCCAGAAGGGCTGCCTGTCAGGGAATACAGAAGTGCACAGGTGAGGAATAAAGGTGGAACCCTGGTGCTCCTGGTGATACCTTGACACAGCTGCCTCCCCCTGGCTAAAAAGCAACTTACCCTACCTAACACCGCTCCATCTGGCTTGAGGCATTTTTTACCTGCACCTGAGGCTACTGCTTCAGGCTTCTGCCCTGTCACTTGGCTCTACCTTGCTCATGGCAGAGTGCCCTCCTCCTGTAACTCCACCTGGTCTTCCTGTGTTTCTGGGCTAGTGAGATGTGGGCCTCTAGTTGGGCCACCCTGGCTGAAGAGTACTCTGAAGTGCTTACCCAAACCCTAACCACACCGGGAAAGGGAAGAAGTTTCCCACCTGGACCAGTTTCACAAGAAGAGGGGAACTGGTGAACCCGGGCAGGAGCATGGCTATAGTACCCAGACTCATGGACCCACCAAAAGGGCCTGTCTCCAAACAGAAACCTACAAGAGAAAAGATTCAAGGTGACTGAAAAGCACATACTGTCAGGGGTTGGCAGGGAGGCAGAGATTATAAAAATACCTGAAGACTCTGGAGGGCCTGAGGGATGGAGTCAGAAAGGGACTCTGATTCTGGCTATTATCTTTTTTTTTAAATATTTTCAGAGTTGTTGATGCACCTTTATTATGTTTTATTTATATGTGGTGCTGAGAATCGAACCCAGTACCTCACATGTGCTAGGCAAGCGCTCTACCACTAAGCTACAACTCCAGCCCCCGGCTATTATCTTGCCAGTTTTCTACCTTGGAACATGAAAAGCACACTGTTTTTAAAAAGTGATATGGAAGCCGGATGTGGTGGTGCATGCCTGTAATCCCAGCACTTTGCGAGGCTGAGACAGGAGAATCATGAGATCAAAGCCCACCTCAGCAATGGCGAGACACTAAGCAATTCAGTGAGACCCTCTCTAAATAAAACACAAAATAGGACTGGGGATGTGGCTCAGTGGCCAAGGGCCCCTGAGTTCAATCCCTGGTACCAAAAAAAAAAAAAGTGATATGGAGCCAGGGGAGGTGATTCATGCCTGTAATCCCAGATACTCAGAAGGCTGAGGCAGGAGGATCACAAGTTCAAGGCCAGCCTTGGCAACTTAGCTAAATCCTGTCTCAAAATAGAAAATTACTGCCAAAGGCTGGGATTGGAGCTCAGTGGTAGAGCACTTGCCTAGCATGTGTGAGGCACTAGGTTCGATTCTCAGCACAATCGATCAATAAACCAATAAATAAAATAATGGTCCACTGACAAATAACAATAATAATGATAATAAAGATAAAAAGAAAATTACTGACAAAAAAAGTGATATAAAGGCAAGATATTATGGTGAGTGTGTGTATGCTCTGGGATATCCACATATCCCACTCTTACCCCTCCCACTGCAAAGCCAGCTCCTTTCTTCTCACCCAGAGTCCAGCACCTGGTCTTTTCCTTCCCTCCCTGTCTCTCCTGCTATCCAACCTCCATGTCCCTGATTTCAGCCTGAATTACCTATACCATAATTATTTATGTGAGCTTCCATGTCTGAAAATGGGAGTAAGGAATATAGAAAGATGCCTGAGAAAGGCCAAGAAGGACAAAATTCCAAACTTCCCTGGTCTAGCAGGTGCTTAGCTGGGCTCTGCAGAACCACCCACAGAAGAGGCTGCTGTGGCCAGAAAGAGAAGGAAAGCAGAAGAGATGCTGGCAGGAAGCAGAGAGCTGGGGAATGAAGTTTAGAAGGGACTTGCCTCTCCAAAAATTAGGCCTCATACACGCCAAGAGCTCAGTACACACTTAAAAATGAATAGGGGAGGGCTGGGAATGTGGCTTAGTGGTAGAGCGCTTGCCTAGCATGCATGAGGCACTGGGTTTGATTCTCAGCACCACATATAAATAAATGAATAAAATAAAGGTCCATTAACAACTAAGAAATATTTAAAAAAAAAAAATGAATAGGGGAGCCGGGCGCAGTGGCACAAGCCTGTAATCCCAGCACTTAGGGAGGCTGAGACAGGAGAGTCGTCAGTTCAAAGCCAACAACAGCGAGGTGCTAAGCAACTCAGTGAGACCCTGTCTCTACATAAAACACAAAATAGGGCTGGGGTTGTGGCTCAGTGGTTGAATGCCCCTGAGTTCAATCCCTGGTACCAAAAAGAAAAAAAAAAAAAAGGAATAGAGGCTTTGTCACTTGGGTGGCATTGAGTGTCCACCAGCTGGACACGGTGGCACAAGTCTGTAATCTCAGCACTTAGGGAGGCTGAGACAGGAGAATCGCGAGTTCAAAGCCAGCCTCAGCAACGGCGAGGCGCCAAGCAACTCAGTGAGACCCTGTCTCTGCATAAAACACAAAACAGGGCTGGGAATGAGGCTCAGTGGTTGAGTGCCCCTGAGTTCAATCCCTGGTACCAAAAAAAAAAAGAGTGTCCACCAAAACTGACCACCTACAATCCCAGCTACTTGTGAGGCTGAGGCAGGAGGATTACAAGTTCAAGGCCAGCCATGGCAACTTAGCAAAACCCAGTCTCAAAATAGAAAGTTCTGGGGATGTAGCTTAATGGTAAAGCATTTGCCCACAGGTGCTTTGCCACAATGCCCTGGGTCTAATCCACAGCAGTACGGATGTGTGTGTGTGTGGGTGTCCACGGTTTGACCCTTGGAGGAACAAAAATAGGGAGGGAGGCTTTTACAAACTCTGAGGGAGGAGACACCTCAGTGCAAAGGGCAATTAAGCAAGGAGGAAATGATTCCACAACTGCTTTTCCATCTACAGTAGGGATAAAACTCCAGTGGAGAAGACTGGAAAGGAAGGTTATTCCAAGTTTGTTTTGCAGCAAGTCATTCCATCCCATTCAAGTGTCTCCAATGAATCTCCTTTTCTTCCCCCAGGCTGGGGACTTGGCAACAGAGACTGAGGTGAAGGGAGGTGAGGCTGCATGTCTACAGGCTCCCTTCTACATCCAAAAGAGAAAACAGGTGGCACAAAGTGATAAACCCCAAGGGCTGCAGGGCCTCCACCCACTTGCCTGGGATTCCTGGTTTCTAATTCTGTGTGTAGAGCCTGCTAAAGAATGAAGGGTAAGAAAAGTAAGTGTTCCCTGGAAGGCAGTGCTTTTTTTCACCCAATGCTTTTCAAACTTCACTGTGCAGGGGAATCACCTGCGGATTTGGTTCAAAGGCAGATTCTGGTTGAGGAAGTCTGACCCGGGGTGTGAGATTCTGCATTTCTAGTAAGCTTTCCAGTGCTGCCTATGCTGTTGGGCAAAGACCAGGGGCAACATCTTAATTTGCAAGGCATCTAGTGTGATGCCTTTCACAAAGGATGCTTTTTAACAATGAACAGGTGAATGAAAAAGTGAGTTGAGAAGTAGAATTTCTCTCTTACTTAAATCACTGTAGATTCTGGTTAAAATGAAGATTTCCAACCTCTCCTTTGGGGTTTCTAAATCAGAAGGTCTAAGGTGGGGATAGGGTATTTGCGTTTTAAACGCGTCCCTTACGTGATTTCTTTAAGCAGGCCAGTTTGAGGAATGCTGGTCTAATGGGTAGAATGGGTGGAGTCTGAGGTCTGGGTCCAAGATGCGCAAAGATGCTCAAAAGGGACAATAAGGAGTGGGATGGCCTTTTTGACACCTGCTGAGAAAGACCCGGGCCCTCGAGGGTGGGGGGCCAGGATGCCCGAGGGCTTCGCAGTCTCACCACTTGAAGACGAGGTTGAGCCACTCAGTGAAGAGGCTGATCCAGAGCACCGCGATGCCCACACGGCGAGAGGCGTAGTAGGCCATGGGGAAGTAGAACAGAAAGAGGATCTTGGGATCGCCCAGAAAGGTGACCCAGAGCCACACGTTCTCCAGCCAGGGCAGCCTGTTCTGCAGCGCCTCAGCCATCACGATCCCCGCGCCCAGCGTGGACTCCATGGCGATCCCGGGCCCGGCTGGGCCGGGATTCGCTCTGAGGAGGAAGCTGAGACTGCCCGGCGACAATGAAATGGCTACCGGCTGCCCTCCAAAGCCCACCCTTCCCAGCCCCAGGTCCCGCCCTCCCCATAACCGACTGGAGGTAAGCCCCGCCCCCGGCCCGCCCCCGGCAGTCTCAGGCGCGCGCGAGTCCGGCCTTTTGCCGGTACTGTTTTCCCGGTCGCTCTATCCAGGCCTTCCTCCCTACTGGGCAGCGGAGGGGACAAACCTTTGCGAAGGCGTTTTCTTAGGGCCCCACGTGGCCACTGTTGCTGGCACGTGGGCAGGCAGCGGAGTGAAGGAACCGGCTGCGGTTCTGGGTCAGGAGACGAATTAACCCGCGAGCCGAGGGTCCTTGTTCAGCTGCTGCGAAGGTGGATGTGTAATTTCCACGGCCAGGATTCCTTCTAGATGGGACCTCTCTTCTCCAATACCACTCTCCGCCCCGGAATCTGAGATCTCTTGGAGAGAAGGCTACGAACACCTCCTCCTACAGGAAGCTGAAGCGAGACCCTTCATTTTCACACACCCCTAATCGGTACACACCTTCAAGATTCTCCCGCCTTAATTCATCCGCTATTGATTTGGAGGCGATAGATAAGCCTCTTGATTTTAAGTCTTCTTCCCTAAAGAAGCGAATTCTCAGTTATACTTCCTCACAATTCTAACCTTGCCTTGACCCCACTCCGCCCCGCCCCGCCCCTTCCATCCTCCCGCTATCCAAAACTCTGCTGGGCAGATACAAGATAGTAATGTTGCTATGGAAGGAGGAAGAGCACACACCACCACAGAGTTATGAATAATTTGGTCGAAATGATGGTGCGTCTCTCTAATATCAGCTATTTGGGAGGCTGAGGCAGGAAGATCTTAAATTTGAGGCCAGCCTTGGCAATTTAGCGAGGTCCTGTCTCAAAAAAGAAAAAGGAGCCGGGCGCGGTGGCGCAAGCCTGTAATCCCAGCATTTAGTGAGACTGAGACAGGAGATTCACGAGTTCAAAGCCAGCCTCAGCAACGGCGAGGCGCTAAGCAACTCAGTGAGACCCTGTCTCTACATAAAACACAAAATAGGGCTGGGGATGTGGCTCAGTGGTTGAGTGCCCCTGAGTTCAATCCCTGGTACCAAAAAAAAAGAAAGAAAGAAAAAGGGCTGGGTTTGCCGCTCAGTATTAGAGCGCCGGTGTCAGGGTGAGGGAGGTTTGCAATAATTGGGAGGAACACAGAAAATAGAAATCTCAGTTTTGAGGGGCGGTTTTAGGAAGCAGAAGCCTGATGAGAGGAGACTGTCGAAGTGGCTCCGCAGTTTTCTTCCTACCTCCAGCAACTTTATTGTCTTTTTTTCTAATGGGTGAATGTAAATAAGAACGTAAATCCGGCCGGGCGCAGTGGCACATGCGTGTAAAGCCAGCGACTGGGGAGGCTGAGGCAAGAGGATCGTAGGTTCAAAGCCAGCTTCAGCAACAGCGACGTGCTTCGCAACTCAGTGAGACTCCGTCTCTAAATAAAATACAGAATAGGGCTGGGGATATGGCTCATTGGTTGAGTGCCCCTGAGTTCAATCTCCGGCCCCACTCCCCCCAAAAAAGAATGTATATCTAGGTTTCACTAAGAAAGTGTTGGGGAGAGAAGCTGATTGTAAATCTCAGTTCATTTCCTAGCTAAATGTTCTTCAATTTCCTCAAGGAGAAAGCCTACATTTCTTTTAAAAAGTCTTTTAAATTTTGCCCTGGCTGGGCATGGTGGCGCATGCCTGTAATCCCAGCGGCTGGGGAGGCTGAGGCAGGAGGAGCATCAAGTTCCAAGCCAGCCTCAGTAATGTAGTGAGGCCCTAAGCAACTCAGTGAGACTCTGTCTCTAAATAAAAGATTAAAAGGGCTGACATGTGGCTCTGTGGTTAAGTGCCCCTTGGTTCAGACTCTGGTACCAAACAACAACAAAATTTTGCCCTGGCTCCAGCCTCAACTCTCAGCAGCCTACCTCCACACTTGCTTTTTTTTTTTTTTTTGGTACTGGGAATTAAACTCAAGGGTACTCGACCACTGAGCCACATCCCCAGCCCCATTTCGTGTTTTATTTAGAGACAGGGTCTCACTGAGTAGCTTAATGCCTCGCTGTTGCTGAGGCTGGCTTTGAATTGGTGATTCTCCTGTCTCAGCCTCCCAAAGTGCTGGGATTACAGGTGTGGGCCACCACACCCGGCTCCACACTTGATTTATAATTGTTTTTTCTCTTCTGTTTTTGGGACCAGGGATTGAACTGTCTCCCCATCCCTTCTCTAGGGTGTGCTTAACCAGGAGCCACATCCCAGACCCCCACCTTCTTTTTTTTTTTTTTTTTTTTTGAGACAAGTTCTCACTAAATTGCTTAGGGCCTTGCTAAATTGCGGAAGCTGGCTTTGAATTTGTGATCCTCCTGAAGCCAGAATTAAAAACAGGTAATTAGTTTAGATACATAAATCGAGCCAGATTAAAGAAAACAGACCAAACAGATTTGGGTCCAAGGCTGGAGGCTATGCCCAAGGGAAACTGAAAATGTTAATGTCCCCAAAGCCAGGCCTATACCGCCCATCCTAAAGAATTGCTAATGAAGTGACTCCAGAGCCTCAGTAAACTGCTAATCCGCCCAGGGCCCCCTTCCTGCCCCATCACCGCTCCCTGGCCCTCAGCCCACCTGTTTCCCACCTTTTGGCCTCCCCACCAGCACAGGATGAGGGGAAATTAACAAGATAGAGGAGAGGCATGTAAAAGGACAAAGATGTACAGATGTATAAAAGGGATGGGACCTCCTCATCTCATGGATTCTGCCTTTTGGGTCCCTTTCTTCCTCCAGGGAGAAGTCTGTTCTTCTATCCTTTAAATAAAGCTCCTTACTTTCCACTCCTCACTTGCTTAGGCGTCCTTCTCTGGTGTTATACTCCAGCATTTGGGGAAGCAGGACTGTCAAGGTAATCAGCAACCGTGGGCAACACTCCTACCTCAGCCTGAAGGGTTTCTGGGATTAACAAATGTGCGCCACCACATTTGGCTTCAAATCCCCAATCTTCTGCTTCACCTCCTTGAGTAGCTGGGATTAACAGGCATGTGCTGTAAAGCCTAGCTTTTCTGTTTGTGTGTGTGGTGCTGGGGCTGAACCTGGGGCCTCTTCCATGTGAGGCAAGCACTCACTCACCACTAAGCATCCCCACTTGCCACTTTGTCCTTTTTGATCTATTTACATTTGTTGAAATCTCCACGATCTCTCCTCTTAGAGGTCCTAGCACATGCAAATCTTCCTGGCTAAAATATGGTCACCCTCAGCCAGGCGCGGTGGCTCAAGCCTGTAATCCCAGCACTTAGGGAGGCTGAGACAGGAGAATCGCGAGTTCAAAGCCAGCCTCAGCAACGGCAAGGGGCTAAGCAACTCAGTGAGACCCTGTCTCTACATAAAACACAAAATAGGGCTGGGGATGTGGCTCAGTGGTTGAGTACCCCTGAGTTCAATCCCCAGTACCAAAAAAAATATATATATATATGGTCACCCTCTTTTGCTGCTAAATCCTAAAATCTCAGCTTAGATTTTTCACTCCCTCTAGAAACCATTTTCTAGAGGTGCCTGTAAGTCATATATGAAATCCTGCTGAGTACAGTAGCACATGCAACTGTAATCCCAACAGCTTGGGAGGCTCTTAAATGCAAAGCCAGCCTCAACAATTTAGTGAGGCCCTAAGCAATTTAGCGAAACCCTGTCTCTAAAATTAAATACACAAAAAAAAGGGCTGAGAGCTGCGCACGGTGGCGCACGCCTGTAATCCTAGCACTTAGGGAGGCTGAGACAGGAGAATTGTGAGTTCAAAGCCAGCCTCAGCAATGGCGAGGCGCTAAGCAACTCAGTGAGACCCTGTCTCTACATAAAACACAAAATAGGGCTGAGGATGTAGCTCAGTGGTCGAGTACCCCTGAGTTCATTCCCCAGTACCAAAAAAAAAAGGGGTGGGGATGTGGCTTAGTGGTTAAGTGCCCGTGAGTTCAATCCCTGGCACCACAAAACAAAAAAAGAAATCTTATACATCAGCATCTCCCTCCCCACCTCTGTTTTTTGTTTCCATGATAGTAGTTACCTGCAGTCAACCTATAAGTGAAAATATTAATGGAAAATTCCAGAAATAATTCATAAGTTTTAAATTGCATACAGTTCTGATTAGCATCATGGAATATCCTGTTACTGTGTTCCAGTCAGCCTGAGATGGGAATATTCCCCTTGTTTAGTGTATCCATGCTGTATATACTGCTGCCCCTTAATTACTTAATAGATGTCTAGGTTATCCGATCAACACTCATTTCTCAGTGTTTGTGTTTAAGTATCTCTTATTTTACCTAATAATGGCCCCAAAGCACAACAGTAGTGATCCTGGCAAAGAGAGTATAGGGATAGATGCCAAAAATCCCAGTCATTCGGAAGGGTGAGGCAAGTTTGAAGTCAGCCTAGGTAACATAGCGAGACTCTGTTTCAAAATAAAATAAAAAAGGGTTGTGGATGCAGTTCAATGATACAGCTGGGTTCAATCCCCAGAACTGCAAAAAAACAAAAACCCAAAAACACAAAAAAATTTTAAAAAACCAAAAAGGTCAGGCACCATGGCACAAGCCTGTAATCCCAATAATTTGGGAGGCTGAGGCAGGAGAATCACAAGTTCAAAGCCAGCCTCAGTAATTTAGGGACACTCTAAGAATTTTTCAAGACTCTGTCTCAAAAAAAGAAATAAAAAGGGTTGAGGATGAGGCTCAGAGCTCCAGTGCCCCTGGGTTCAATCCCTGGTACCAAAAACAAACAGCTGAGTGTGTTGGCATATGTCTATAATCCTCGCAACTCTGGAGGCTGAGGCAAGAGAATCTCAAGTTCAAAGCCAGCCTCAGCAATTTAGTGAGGCCCTAAGCAATTTATCAAGATCCTCTTTCAAAATAAAAAATAAGAAGGGCTGGGGACATTGCTTAGTGGGTAAATTTCAATCCCGAGTACCAAAAAAACAGAGTAGTGATACTGGCAATTTGGATATGCAAAAGGAAGCTATAAAGTATTTTCTTTAAATGAAAAGGTGAAAATATAAGATATTTTGAGAGACACCAAATTCATATAACTTTTATTACAGTATATTACTATAATTGTTTTATTTTTATTAGTTATTACTATTATTACTTAGTATTGGATGTTGAACTCACGGGTACTTTACCACTGAGCAACATCCCCAGTCCTTTTTCTTTTTTATTTGGAGACATAGAAGTTGCTAAGTTGCCTAGGGCCTTACTGAATTGCTAAGGTTGGCCTCTAACTTGTGATCATCCTGCTTTAGCCTCCTGAGTTGAAGAGATTATAGGCATGGGCCATTGCACCCAGAACATTATTAATCTATTATTGTGCCTAATTTGTAAATTAAACTTTACCATAGGTATATGTATGTAGAGAAAGAAACAGTATATATAGGGTTTGGTACTCTAGGGTTTCAGGAATCATGAGGGGGGACTACTGTAATAACAATGTTATCTAAAAGTCGATTGGTGTTGCAAAATCACTTGTTATAGGGGCCAGAACAAGGATGGTACAATTTCTCTGAAAATACACAAGTATGAGTAGCAGGTTTTTTGTTTTTTGTTTTTTCTTTTTTTGGTGTTGGGGATTGAATCCACAACTGAGCTATACCTCTGGCCCTGTCCCTGTTTATTTTTTTGAGATGAGAATTCTCCCTAATTTGTAGAGGCTGATCTGAAACTTGCAATTATCTTTCCCTAGCTTTTTGGGTTTTTTTGGTAGTGCTGGGGATTGAACCCAGGGCCTTGTACATGCAAGGCAAGCACCCTACCAACTGAGCTATATCCCCAGCCCCTGCCCTAGCCTCTTGAGTAGCTAGGTATAGGTGTGTGCCACCACATGGAGCTAGAATTTTTATTACTATTACAATGATTGTCCAATACTCCCAACACCAGGAAGTTTTTGCCTCTTACAAGGCAAGGAAGCACTTATGAACTTTGTTCAGGTTCCGTGATGCCAAAGCTGGCCTTTTGCCTCCTTCTGGACTAGAGAAACGTCAACTGTTTCTCATAAATGAGGTTCCAGTATTTCTATATTGTGGGATGGGTGGGTTAGGGATGGCAATTGGTGGTAATGGGCTTGAATATGCATCTGCATAGTACCTTACATAAGTTTACCGATAATTAATAAAATAATTATTTCATGTATCAGGTAGACATTAATGGGGAATCCAAAAAACTGTCACTAGCACCATTCCTTGTTTCTGCTTTTTGCCTGGCTTTCTGAGGGAGAGGACAAAGAGGGAGATGAAGAAGGGTTTTGGGCTCTAAGGCTCAGATGGATGATTATGGGGAAATACTACTTATTTGTCGTATCAAGATTGAACCTAGGCCTTCCCACATGCTAGGCTACATCCCCACCCCCACCCCCTTCTTTTTCCCCCCAAGACAGGGTCTCACTAAGTTGTACAGGCTGGTCTTTTTTTTTTTTTTAAATTTTTTATTAGTTGTTGATGGATCTTTATTTTATTTTATTTATTTATATGTGGTGAAGAGAATCGAACCCAGTGCCTCACACATGCTAGGCAAGCACTCTACCACTGAGCCAGGACTCCAGTCCCACGCAAGCTGGTCTTAAACTTGGCAATCCTCCTGCTTCAGTCTAAGGAGTAGCTAGGTTTATAGGTGTGTGCTACCACACCCGGCTGGGAACTACTATTTATTAAGGTCCCACTATGTGTCAAACATGTATATAATACCTCATTTAAACACTCCTACCTACCTTATGAAGCTCGTATTATTATCTAGTAGAGGACAGGATTAAATAACACTTTCTTTGGAAACACGCAGATCGTGGCCTTGCCAGTAGTGTGACCCTGTGCGACTTTAAGAGTTTCTTCATCTGTAAAATGAGGATGTTGATTCCTACCTTGAAGTGTTGTTTTTTGTTTTTTGTTTTGGTACTGGGGATTGAACTCGGTACTCGACCACTGAGCCACATTCCCAGCCCTATTTTGTGTTTTGTGTAGAGACAGGGTCTCACTGAGTTGCTTAGCACCTCGCCATTGCTGAGGCTGGCTTTGAACTCGCGATTCTCCTGTCTCAGCCTCCTTAAGTGCTGGGATTACAGGCTTGAGCCACCGTGCACGGCTTGAAGTGTTGTTAGATGCTTAATAAATCACACTTATATCTCAATGAATAAACAGAATCAGGTTTAGTAATTTGCTCAAGGTCACATAATTTGGTAAATGGCAGATTTAAGGTTGATTCCAATTGAACTCTACAGCCAGTGATCTGTTCACAACCTTTTTGTGATTAGTTAAAATCATCTTGAGCAAGTCTCATTAAGTCTTCTAGGCCTCTGATTCCTCATATGTAAAATGGGGATAATGTAGAGTTCATTCATTACACTCTTGTGTGCAAGGTGAGCAAGTAAATGGACTGCAGCTCTTTCCTTTCTCTATTCCACTGAGGTAATTTATTCTTAATTTGTAAAATGGTCCTTGCATATACTTAACCAAGCAGGATTAGCTGTACAAACGTGATTACTGTACTCGAATTCCCTTTTATTTCCTCTTCTTTCCTCCAGCACCTAGGCTCCCGCCCCACCCATCACCAAACCACGCCCCGGCGTGCAACGTCATCACGCCTCGTACGTCGCGGCGCGGCGCTTACTGGGGGCCCGGCTTTCGCCCGCTGCTGCCGCCGCCGCCGCCGGCCGCGGCTGCTCTCCCAAGATGGCGGCTCCTCCGGGCGAGTACTTCAGCGTTGGGAGCCAGGTGTCGTGCCGGACGTGCCAGGAGCAGCGGCTGCAGGGCGAGGTGGTAGCCTTCGACTACCAGTCCAAAATGCTGGCTTTAAGTATCCTTCCCTTCATGGAGCCCGAGGCCGGGCCAGCGTGTAGGTGCGGTGGTGGGGGGGTGGGGGACGACGGCGGCGGCTAGGGCCCTCTCCGGGCCTAGGGGCGACCGGCTACCGCGGCGCCCGGGGCGCATGCGCACGGTCATGAGCTCCCCTCCCCCTCTCGCTGGCCTTTTAGTCCGCTTGGGGTCCCTGTCTCCCATCCCTTGTAGGAGCTGGCCCCAACCGAGGGTCAGTGGGTGGAGGGGTGCTTGACACGCGGGCGGCTTTTCGGGGGAAACGCCGTGAGAGGGGACACACTGATTGGGAGAGGGGGTAGTGGTGGGAGGGGGCTGGTGGATTGGAGCCCGGATGGAGTAGGGGGCGGGTAAAATCCTACGGGGAGGGGGTGTGTAGGGTAAGGGACTGTAGGGCAAGGGTGCGGAATTTAGGAGCGGGTGCTTGCTGATGGGATTTGATCCGAGAAAGGGCGGTGGGATGGTGACCAAATGGGCCTTGCCTGGTTGTGAGGAGAGTAACTGTAGGACAGTTTGTGTCTGAACTGATGGCTCGTTTTGCTGGTGCCTGTGTTTGCGTGGTGCCGTTATGGGGGGAGTGCTGATTTTTAGGTTTCTCAGTTATTTGGCATTTGCTGTTTGGGGATGTTTGCATTGGAAGCCTGGTCCAGAGAGGGCTTGCTTGCCACGTTTTTCAGGGGCTCATGTGTGGGCGTGTGGGTTACAGGTGACAGTAAGGTCTCATTTTTTCTCTTGCTTAATCCAGCACATGGGAGTTTTGACTTTTCCATAGTAGTGCCCTCCTTTTTGAAAGTAGTAGTGTTAAACTGGAAAAGCTGGCCTGCCCATTTGGGGTGGAAATGATTTCTGAATTACCCCAGGAAACTCAGTCTTGGGAATAAAACACTTCCTGGTTGGAATAAATTTGCTAGGGCTTCCCCTTTTATTGGAGCTACA
>CM053402.1:17289871-17301057 GCA_028644305.1 Xerus rutilus
TAACTTGACTTAGTTACAGCAAGAATCTCCTGCAGCACTTTGTAGAGCCAGTGTGTGCAGATGAGATCTGGCTTTAAGGGTTCCTGATAGCTTTTCAGTCTTTACATATATACCGGTCTCACATTTGGCCCCAGCCTCAGGACTCTCCTCTGCCTTTGTTGTACTTCACGGTACTAGAAGATCCTCCTCACCACTCTCCGCGTGGGAGAGTCAGCTGCCCTTCCTCCTGTGCCTCTGCAAGCAGAGAACTGCTTGCATGGCACATCTCAGCTCTTTCTCCTCGAGGGGTGATTTTCTTTTCTAAGAAAGTCTATCCTGACCTCTCTTTAAATCTATATTCAGAACCTCTAGCCCAGGAAGAAGCTTGGGTGACCTCTAGTTTCTCTTCTCTTGCCATCCTCCTGCTCTTCTGCCCTGCCTCCACCCCCTGAAATTTTACAAGCTATTGATAGTTTGTATGTGCTCAGCCAATGGGCAGAAAACCTGGAAAGAATTTCTGGACTTTAGCCCACCAGTTTGCCTGGTTTGACTAACCTGCTGAGAGCTGAAAGTGGCACTCGTCCCTGGGTCTTCAGGGTGGTCTCATGGGGCAAGTGCTACCACCTGAATATCAGGCACTGAGTGGGATGTGGGTGATGCTCATGTGACTGGCTAGAGCTTTGGGGGTGGGGTGGGGGTTAACTATTTTTTTGGCCATGATCTCTTTCCCCTTCCTTTTTTTTTTAATTAAATAAATGGATCAAAATTAAATAATTCAAGCCCTGCCTTCAAAATGAAAAAAATTTTTTTTTTAGTATTGTTTAGCAAAAACAATAAAACCCAAATTTTTTTAACCATCACTCATGTCTCGGGTTTGTGCATGCTTTAGAGGCCCTAGAGGAAGGTATCTGAGGTGCCTGGGGAAGGTGAGTCTGTTTGGCTTAACCTTTCCCTCTAGATTCTCTGCTTTTTATTCTTTGTATTTTGACATCTGAGAACTTACTCAGAAATACAGTGCAAAGTGTGTCATTTAAGAAGGGGATGTCTAGGGTTTGGAGTTACGTGCAAGTGAATGTGGGTAAAAAATACGGGTCCATACAGAAGAGTCTTCTTCACAGGCTTCTTAGAGGTACAGATGATAGAAGAGCCAAGAAGTAAATTTTACATTCACCTGTCATGGATTTAAAGAACTGTCTCAATTTAGTCTACATGGGAATTTAGACTTGTGGAAAAGGTGAAACAGAGAGGAAACTTTGCCAGATCCTAGAACCTAAGGGTTTCAGTTAAAGAAGACAGAGTGGTTTAGGTAGTGAAAAAACCAAGCTTGGTGGGAAGCCCTTGTCATGTGCCTGGTGTCTTCATTTCCCTCCTGTTAGTCTCTAGATCTGTGAATGGGAGAAAGACAGTAGGTGGCAGTGATATGGGCAGGAAACACTTCTTAGTTATATTTTCTAAAATGGTGTAGGAAGGTTAATCCACTCAAGAGGTGGAGTTAGTATGGTTGGAAAAGCAGATGGTGAGGCAGAAGAAAACAAGGGCTTTGGAGACAAATAGTTGGGTTCATATACTTATATTCATTTTGTGACTGGATAAATCATTTCACCTGCCTGAGCCTTAGTTTCCCCATTTATAAACATGGAAATTAAACCGGGCGCGGTGGCGCATGCCTGTAATCCCAGCACTTTGGGAGGCTGAGACAGGAGAATCGCGAGTTCAAAGCCAGCCTCAGCAATGGCGAGGTGCTAAGCAACTCAGTGAGACCCTGTCTCTACATAAAACACAAAATAGGGCTGGGGATGTGGCTCAGTGGTCGAGTGCCCCTGAGTTCAATCCCCAGTACTAAAAAAAAAAAAAAAAAAAAAAAAAAACATGGAAATTAAACCGGGCGCGGTGGCGCATGCCTGTAATCCCAGCACTTTGGGAGGCTGAGACAGGAGGATTGCAAGTTCAAAGCCAGCCTCAGCAATGGCGAGGCCCTAAGCAACTCAGTGAGACCTTGTCTCTACATAAAACACAAAATAGGGCTGGGGATGTGGCTCAGTGGTTGAGTGCCTCTGAGTTCAATCCCTGGTGCAAAAAACAAAAACAAATACAAAAAATATTACCCATCACCTAGAATTGATGTGAAGGGTTAAAATGCCTAATGTGGACTGGGGATGTGCCTCAGTGGTAGAGTGCTTGCCTAGCATGTGCGAAGATCTGGCTTCTATTCCCAGTACTGCAAAAAATAAGCAAAATTTTAACTCTTAGAAGGTGCTCTGCAAGTGTTAATTTAAATGTTAGTTTGGTCCCAGAATGGTTAAATGAGGGAATGAAATTAGATAATTTCCAGAAGTTCCAACTTTGCTTTAAAAACCTTCCTTTAGAGGGCATTTAAAGTGAGATTAATAACAAAGCATTCAGGCAGGTGAAGTCTCGGATCCCTGCCCTCAGTCTCTCATGCATCTCACCTCTGCCTCTTTCCTGAAGTCCCTGAGGAATGTCTTACTATAATTTCCTTTTCAAAAAGGAAAATGAGGTTCACTAAGATCAAGTCACTTGTCCAGAGTGTCACAACTGCCTGTGATAGCAGAACTGGAACAAAACTCCAAGCTTACCACTCATGGTTTGCTCATGCACTTGACCTTCCTAACTGATGCCATGTATGCTCACTTTTGTTTGCCAGGTACAGGATGGAATGGAATACAAAGGAGGCTGGTTAGAATAGCAGCAATGGCCCCCTGGATTGAAAGGACATTGAATTGAAGTGTATGCCCCTTTCTTTCCTGCCTGCTCTATTTTCCTGTAACTTACAGTTTTATTGAAAAATCTAAAGTGAAACAATTTCTTTTTGAACTGGAAGGGTAAGACAAAGCTAAGGCAATATATTCCTAGTGACTTCTTAAATAACTTCCCCTTCTTTTTTTTCCTTTTTTTAAAATATTTTTTTAAGTTATAGATGGACACAATATCTTTATTTTTATGTGGTGCTGAGGATCGAACCCAGTGCCTCACACATGCAAGGCAAATGCTGTACCACTTAGCTACAGCCCCATACCTTCACCTTCTTTACCTCCACCACCCCTTAGGTGCCATCTCCAGCAGTGGTAGACTAGAACTTGTTATGGGTCTGTAGTGGAGACACCAACAATGTGGACTATCAAATTTCTCCTTTATTCTGGCCTTTCTTAAAATTGTTGCTTCTGCTTACTGGAGGGTGGGATATATACCACTCTACATAGGATATTTATGAATGGCCTCTCAGATATGATTTAAGCTGAAATCTGAACAGGAGTGTTTGGGCAGAGTGAACAAAAGTGCTAAAGTTGAGGTTGATGAGAGCTTGGGATGTTTAGGAACTGAAAGAAGGCAAGTGGCCCGAGCCTAGTGGGGAAGATGATGGAGTAGGAGGCTGGATCCAGATGGTACAGGGCCCTCCTGCCATTGTACAGAGACGATTCTGTTCTTGGTATGAGGGACAGCCAGGAGAGGATTTTCAGCAGTCAAGGAATCTGAGGTTAAATGGTAGCCCAGGAAGTAGGGAGGCTGTTGTGCAAGGAGGCTGCTCCACAGGAGGTGGTGGCAGAACAGTGATTTTAGCACCAGCCAGAATTCACTGATGGGCTGGATGTCAGGTCATTTGGTGAGGAACAGAGGAACTAAGAATGACTGTTAGGTAGATGGCAAACAGTGGAAGAGGCAGAGAATTATGGAAAAAATAGTTCTGTTTTGTCATTTGGTGCTATCTGTGAGACACCACAGAGTAGATGGCAAATGGGCAGCTGCAGTACAAGAGAAGAGTCAGCTGGAGCCAGACATTTAATAACCTTGTCATGACATTTGAGCAAACAGTGAGATGGAATTCATGGCCAATCAGTGACTTTGCTTCTGACAGGAGGTGGCCCTGCCTCCATTCTTAGAGGTAAGAAGAAGACAGTACAGTTGGGACTGCTGACTACCAAAATCTGGATGCTCAAGTCCATTATATAAAATGGCATAGTATTTGCATATAAATGTGCACATTCTCACATATTTCCCCCCCTAGTACCAGGGCCTTGTACTGAGCTACATCCCTACCTCCCAACCGCCTTCTGCCGCTTTTGTGTGTGTGTGGTACTGGGGATCCAATCCACAGGTGCTACATGCCTGGTCCTTTTTATTTTTATTTGGAGACAGGTTCTCACTTTGCCAAGAGCAGACTTCAAACTGGAGATCACCTGCCTCAGCCTCCTGAGTTGCTGGAATTACAGGTGCGCCACCACACCCAGCACCCAGCTCCTCATGTATTAAGTCATCTCTAGATTACTTGAGCACCCCTAATCTGAAAATCTGAAATCCTGAATGCTTTAAAATCTGAAATGATGTGATGCCACGGTGGAAAATTCCATACTTGACCTCATGTAATAGGTCATAGTCAAAACATAGGTGCACTAAAAATATTGTATAAAAATTACCTTTAGGGCTGGGGCTTTAGCTCAGTGGCAGAGGGCTTGCTTAGCACGTGTGAGGCACTGAGTTCGATCCTCAGCAGCACCACATAAAAATAAATAAAATGGGGCTGGGGTTATGGCGCAGTGGTAGCGTGCTCGCCTAGCATGCGGGAGGCACTGGGTTTGATCCTTAGCACCACATAAAAATATATTGTGTCCACCTATAACTAAAAAATAAATATTTAAAAATAAATAAATATAATGTCTAAAAAAATTACCTTTAGGCCTTGTGTGTGAGATATATACGAAATGAAATGTTTAGACTTGAATTGTGTCCCTAATATATCATTATATATATATACAAATATTGTAAAATTGATAGAAATTTGGGGCTGGGATTGTAGCTCAGCGGTAGAGCGCTTGCCTCGCATGCGTGGGGCCCTGGGTTCGATCCTCAGCACCACATACAAAGCAATAAAATAAAGACATTGTGTCCATCAACAACTAAAAAAATATTTAAAAAAAAAAAAAAGAAATTTGAAACACTTCTGGTCCCAAGCATTTTGGATAAGGGATACTTAGTCTAATAGTAAATACGGTGTAATTTCTATGTAAATAGTGGTTATACTGTTTTGTTTAGGGCATAATGACAAGGGGAGAAGTTTTTTTTTTTTAATTTTTATTTAGTTGTTGACTGACATTTTTATTTATTCATTTATTTATATGCGGTGCTGAGGATCAAACCCAGTGCCTCCCACACTGAGCCACAATCCCAGCCCCAAGGGGAGAAGTTTTTAGTTTCTCAATATAGACTCTTTTTTTTTCTCCAAATAGTTTTAATCCACAGATGAGGAGCTTGCATGGTGAGACTAGATTGGTAGGGCGATGAGGATAAGGGAGTTTCTTTGGCGACTGAGTAAATGGGCAAGGGGCATGTAGTAAAATTATTGATTGTCCTTAGGTGGTGGGGGGCTCTAGGATGTAGCCAAGCACCCATTGTGTGACTCTGCCAGTCATTTGGAGTGACTTTCATGCAGACACAGAAGTGGATGTTGGTTACAGCTAGGGCAGAGGTATGTCTGTACAACAGGGGAAGGAGGAATAAGTTGAGGGTATTTGCAAGGGAGTGATTATGGTGATGGAACCTTCACTCCTATAAATGGATATTCTCATCAAATACATTACAGTTTGTGTTCAGATAAGCCTTTTCTGAAAGTGTCTGCTGTCACCTCCTGTATGGCCACAGGCAGGATATATAGTCATTTAACTCAACCCTGTCAGTATGTAGACAGTGTGCCAGTACAGGATGCTTCCAGTGCCAGGGACGAAGCAGAGGTGGCATCTGGAAGCTTAGATTTCCCAGTACTTCGAAATACCAAGGATTATGGATCTCTGTGAATGCTACAGTTCAGCCTCCCCATTTTAAAGATTCTCTGTACACATCCTTGAATCCTTAACAAGACTTTCCTTACTTGGACACTTCCATTTATGGGAGTTCACAACTTAAGGAGGCAGCATATAATAATAGCTAGGCTGTGCCCTTTTGTCCTCTAAGCAGCACCTCATTAGGACTGAGGTTAGAGCCTAGGTCTCTTGCAAGCTGGTCTTTGCTCTTTTAGAGTTTTTCTTTTTTCTTTTTCTTTTTTGGTACCGGAGAATGAACTCAGGGGCACTCGACCACTGAGCCACATCCCCAGCCCTATATTGTGTTTTATGTAGAGACAGGGTCTCACTGAGTTGCTTAGCGCCTTGCCGTTGTTGAGGCTGGCTTTGAACTCATGATTCTCCTGTCTCAGCCTCCCTAAGTGCGATTATAGGCATGCGTCACCGTGCCCAGCTGGGTTTTTCATTTTCTTGACAGACCAGGGTAAGAGGCAGAGGAGTTGCTAAATAGACAAATGTCACTGTAAGCTGTTTTTTTCCCTAGTGAAATGATCCCTGAAGGATCTTTTCTTTATTCTTTTTTTTAAATATTTTTTTTCAAATATTTTTTAGTTGTCAGTGGACCTTTATTTTATTCATTTATTTATATGTGGTGCTGAGAATCGAAACCAGTCCCTCACGCATGCGAGGCAAGCGCTCTGCTACTGAGCCACAACCTTAGCCCCTTTTCTTTATCCTTAAGTGTGGACTCAGCACATAGGACACTGGAACCATTCCCTGAAATGCCTGGGACACTATAGGGATGTTGTTTCTTACAGTTTCTTTTCGTAGACTTGTCCTATCATTGACTTAGGTTGATATGATTAGCAAAATCTGCCCAGGCTGCCTCACAAAGACAGCTATTAGGCCAGAACTTCAGCTTGCATGATGTAGACTTTGAATCCCTAAATGCAGAGTTTTACATTTATTCCTATTAAATGTATTTTGTTTTTGGCAGTATTAGGGATTGAACTCACATGGTAGGCATGCACTGTACCAGTGAGCTACACCACCAGCCCCAAATATTTTTTTTTAATTTATTTACAGTACTGGGGTGGAACCCAGCTCCTCTTACATTCTAGGAGAGCACTGTACCACTGAGTTGTATCCCTAGCCCCCAGATATATTGCTCTAACCACTAAGAACTTATAAAAATCTTTTTCTTTTAGGGGGCGGGATGTGCTAGGGATCGAACCCAGGGTCTCGTGTTTTCTTGGCACGTGTTCTACCACTGAACTACATCTCCAGCCCTTTTTATTATTATTTGGAGACAGGGCTTTGCTAAGTTGTCCAGACTGGCTTCGAACTTGTGATCCTCCTGCTTCAGCCTCCTGAATAGCTGGTGTTACTGACATGCACCACTGTGTCCAGCTTAATTGTAATTTTGCTACACTTGAGGCTCTGGCAACTTTGTGTTTGTAATATTTTCTTCAAGGACATTGATGGTTGGGGCTGGGGATATATAGCTCAGTGGTAGGGAGCTTGCATGAGTATACCAGATCCTCAGCACCACAAAGAAAAAAAAAGAATCATTGACAGTAAATCCTCAAGTTTTTCCTGATCACTTAAATCAGTTCAGAGGCTTGAGGTCAACCAAAGAATGATAATAGCCTTAGGTTGGCATAGCTCAGCTGCTCTCCTGTTCTGCAGACAAATCTGCCTTATTCACAACCTTGTGCTTGTCTAGTAGACTTTTTTTTTTCCTCCTTTGTAGTACTGGCAGTGAAACTCAGAGACTCTACCAGTGAGTTATAGCCCAGTCCTTTTTATTTTTCATTTTGAGAGAGGGTCTCGCTGAGTTGCTGAGGCTGGCCTCCGACTTGTGATCCTCCTGCCTTAATCTCCCTAGTTGCTGGGATCACAGGCCTGTGGTATGCCCAGCTAGACCTTGACTTTCTTTTCCTTTTTTTTGGTACTAGTGATTGAACTCAGGGGCACTTGACCACTGGGCCACATCCCCAGCCCTATGTTGTGTTTTATGTAGAGACAGGGTCTCACTGAGTTGCTTAGCACCTCGCCATTTCTGAGGCTGGCTTTGAACTCGTGATTCTCCTGTCTCAGCCTCCCTAAGTGCTGGGATTACAGGAGTGCGCCACCACCTTGACTTCTTAAGGGAATGTTTGACTAACATGGGAAACAGTAGCCTAGTGTTGGGAGCAGTGTGGTTAGCAGCATGGTAGGATTGAGATCTGTCAGATTTCATCTCTGCCACTAATTAACAGTATGACTTGGAAACTTCACTAGCCTTGCCATCAGTCTCATTTGTGCAGTGCGAGTCCCTACCTCTCAGGTGAGGATTAAATGAGGCCTTTAATGAGATGCTTGGCTATTGTAACTAGCCCTTTTGTGTGTCCATTATTCTCTAAAATTTGCTAGACTGGGCTAGTGAACACACTAGGGATTCTAGACAAGAAAGAACATGTTTGTGCTTCTAGTGGAAGACTACTAAAGTTAGGCACAAATACTCTGTTTTAGGAGATGCTCGGCATTCCTCGAGGAGCAGGGTGGCCTTGTGAGAACAAGGGAAAGCAGTCCTTTCCTTTGTACTCAGGGAAGACCCGAGTGAATTACAGATGAGGCAGTTTTCTTAGCGTAGAAAGAAAAAAAAAATTCCCAACTCTTTCCCAAACTTCTCGTTCATATCCCCCCAGGAAGGGCACCCAGGGACTTCAAGCTCCAGAAGAGAGTGAGAAAAAGGGGTTGGTGTGGACGTGCTCTTAGAAAGGCAGTGCTAGGTCCTGCTACCCTGGATGCTGGTCACAAGGTTCTGAGGATTTTTTTTTTTTTTTTTTTGGTACCAGGGATTGAACTCAGGGGCACTCGACCACTGAGCCACACCCCTAGCCCTATTTTGTGTTTTATGTAGAGACAGGGTCTCACTGAGTTGCTTAGCGCCTCACCATTGCTGAGGCTGGCTTTGAACTCACGATTCTCCTGTCTCAGCCTCCCTAAGTGCTGGGATTACAGGTGTGTGCCACTGTGCCTGGCTGGTTCTGCGGATTTTGTCAACTTATATCCTCACCTTCAGGGCTAAGGCTTCCCTGAGAGCTGGTCCTCTTGCTGTCCTTGAGATTGGGGCTTGGGCAAAGGCCAGGTAGCAGGAAACTAGAGCTGAGATTTTCTTTCCATTGCCACTCCTGGGCTTGGGCTGCACTCAGTAGATGTTGCCAGGAATATAGGTGAGTACCCTGCAATTTTGTGGCTTGAGGCCCTGACCTCAGTGGCCAGACCAGGCCAGAGTCAAGGCTCTGTCCTCTTGCAGAATAGGAATTCTGCAAATGTTAGCTATATGAGTGTAACTGAATGTTTAGGGGCAGGAGAAGGGAGTTTCTCCTGGGACCTTGTGGAAAGTGGTTGGGTGAGAGGTGACTATAAGGAGGGCCCCTGAGGAGTAAAGAACCATTTTCCCTGTTTTTCATGCTGGTAGGAATAAGAAAATGAGGGGTAGCTAGGGTTGGGAATCAGAATGTTCAGGTCTCAGGCTTAGATGGCTTTTGCTGGAAGCTTAGTAACAGTTAAAATTGGGGATGTAGGGATTCAGTAAACAATGAGACCCTGAATGGTATCTGCTTATATTTTTCTCCCCTAATATCACTGTACTCTTGTGACTCTAGGTAGATGAGTTGAGACATAAATGTGAAATGTGTTAGCACCCTTTTTTTTTTGTACTGGTGATCAAACCCAGGCGTGCTCTACCAGGCTCTACCACTGAGCTACATCCTCAGCCCTTTTCCTTTTGAGACAGGGTCTTACTAAGTTGCTCAGGCTGGCTTCAAACTTATGATCCTCTTGCCTCAACCTCCTGAGTTGCTGGGCTACAGCATCAGCATCCTTGTGTGCTCTATTTCTTAGCCCATCCCCTCATGGGCCACTCCTTGCTTACAATGGCCATAGCCATAATTGTGGTATTGGACTTTTTCCAGAATCTGGCAACAGTGTGCCCAGCACTGTATACCTGCTCAACTGTGGGCCCGTGGTGGACTTTGGGTCCTCCACTTGATTGGTTTCCCTCCCAGGCTTCCTGACAGTATCTGGCCCCTGGAGCTAGGCCAAAATAATCTCAGCCACCTCTTACTTAGCTCCTTCCAGGGTCACTGGGGACTGTGGGTGCTGTTGCTTTCTCACAATGTTCTTCAAGATTTGGCTGGTGGGATTCTGGGGGGCCTTAGTTTCCTGGAACAGGTGGACCTTAGCTGCAACTAGCTGGTCCAACATGCCTCTGGACTTCTCAGCTGCCCTGGGCTCTGTTCCTGGACCTCATAATCTGCTTAGCATCTTGGACCCGTACTGCCTTGGGATCTGGGGAGCCTGGAACAACTTAGCTTGAACCACAACCAGCTGGATAAGCTGGGTACAAGTGGCCTTGGGTACCTCTTCAGCCTACGCTGGCTCCAATGACTGGGAACTATTTGCAGCAGGTTGAGAGTGCTGCCTTGACCATCATCATTCCAGGCCTGGGAGTCCTCTCTGGCTGGGAGCAACATCAGCAAGGTGCAGGCTGAAGCCCTTTCAGCCTTGCAGGCACTAGGCTTCCTCTCTATTTTGGACAACTTACTGGAATACCTGGAGTTCAAGGTAGTGGTAGACAATGAGACAGCAGGGACATGGCTGCTGTTGTCTAACAGCCCCTGGAAATGCTACTGTGACCTTCAGTGGGCCTTTGAGAAGCTAGGTAACCTATGGCACATGGCATATCGCCAACCTGGGCAACTTGACATGTTCTGGGTCTGTGCTGCTTTCAGGTTGTGCTGAGTAGTGTAGAGGCCTGGCTCTGTCTGGCTGAGATGCCATTGTGCTAGGCATCACAGGTATCATGCTGGTTACCGTGGCTGTGGTTATGGATGAGTATAAGTGCAGACAGGGCCCTGGTGGGTCCAGGTAGCTGGGGAGCCCCAGCAGCTAGAGAAGGGAGATTGGAAAGTTCCTCAAAAGTTCAGTTGTCTGCCCAGGCAGGATTCTGAGGAAGTGTGGGCAAGGGCAGAATGGCTATGGTGATTTCTCAGGGTCTAGGTAGCCTACCCATCCTCTCCTCTGACCTAGTACGATGTCAGCATCTGTCCAACTCTAGATACTAGGATTTGGCTGTACTCCTTCCCTTCTCATTGGAGAGGGCATTCAAAGAACCTAAACCAGAGGGATTGGCATAGAGTGGGCACTAAGGAGTTTCTTAATCTTTATCTTTTCCCTTTGCACATATCAATGACTTCTGCCGATGGGGACTTAATTGAAACATTGCTCATGTTATGGTGGGAGCATGGGCCACTGCCTGTGGGGACATCCCAGCTGGGCTTCTAGAATTATTTTATGGACATAATTCCTGTTCTCAACACCTGTGCATCTCACTTGAATCCGGGATGGGTAAAGAGACTGGAAAAA
>CM053402.1:17308628-17337970 GCA_028644305.1 Xerus rutilus
ATCCTCCTGTCTCAGCCTCCCTAAGTGCTGGGATTACAGGCGTGAGCCACCGCGCCCGGCTTTTTTTTTTTTTTTAAATAATTTTTTAGCTGTAGATGGACACAATAACTCTATTTTATTTATTTGTTTTTATGTGGTGCTGAGGGTTGAACCTGGTGCCTCACGCATGCGAGGCAAGCGCTCTACCACTGAGCCACAACCCCAGCCCCTTAAAGATTTTTTTAAACCTTTATTTTTTTCATTTATGTATTTTGTATGTGGTGCTGAGGATCGAACCTGGTGTCTCGCGCGTGCAAGGCAAGCGCTCTACCACTGAGCCACAACCCCAGCCCCAAGAGGGGCTCTTTTTTTTTTTTTAATAATTTTTTAAGGTGTTGATGAACCTTTATTTTTTTCATTTATTTATATGTGGTGCCGAGAATCGAACCCAGTGCCTCACACATGCTAGGCGAGTGCTCTACCACTGAGCCAAACCCCAGCCCCCCAAGAGGGGCTCTTAATTGACCATCTCCCTGTTTTTCCAAGCACTTTTGGACAGAAAATAATTCTAGTATCCATTCAGGCGCTTGACACATGATTCAAAAAATGATGAGTCTGGGCTTTGGGTTCCTGCCCTTTGGAGGCATGCTTGCCTTGCAGAGATGACACAACCTCCGTTGGGGCTGGGGGAACACATCTAGAATTTCAAGCCAAAGCCATCCTATGGCTTCTCTGCTCCTGTAGGTAAAAGATGAGCCACTAATGTCTGGGCTTGCTCTGGGCCCAGCCTGGAAAGGGAGCTCCAGTGGGAGGCCTTCCACAGGGGATGGAGACTGGGGCTGCTCTTGGCCTAGACTGTCAAGTGGAGGATATTTTCTCACCCAGGGAAAAGCTGGCACCAGGTGAGGAGATGGTGGCAGCATTCATCCTTGGGGCCCTCCATCTCATTGTCTCCTTTATTCTAGGAGTCCCCTGGTTCTCTGGCTCTCAAGTTCTTGTCTTTTTTGGTACCAGGGATTGAACTCAGGGGTACTCAACCACTGAGCCACATCCCCAGCCCTATTTTGTGTTTTATGTAGAGACAGGGTCTCACTGAGTTGCTTAGCACTTCACTGTTGTTGAGGCTGGCTTTGAACTCGTGATTCTCCTGTCTTCAGCCTTCCGAGCCACTGGGATTACAGGCGTGAGCTACTGTGCCCAGCTCCAGCTCTCAAGTTCTTGATCCCAGAGGATCACTGCTAATTTCCTGTCAAGTGTGAACTGACTCACAGAAGTATTTGCATTTTAATCAAGGCCTTCTGAAAAACTGCAAGACCCATAGGAATTAGAGTGAGTGATGGAGTATCAGGTGGTGTCTGTGTAAGGGAGAGATTTTGGGCAAGGGAACCTCAAAATGGCACAGAGGCACAGAAACTGGCCTATCCTTAAGGTTAGTCCCAAGTAGAGTCCTCCAAGGCACCCCCGCCCCAGCTCCCAGGCTGAAAATTGAAAGCCACCTGGTTGTGGCTTCAAAGCCTTAGGCTGGTCCCCCTCCTTGTACTTGTCCCACTTTGGTGTTCCCTCTGGGCAGAGCTGGGGCTGCTTTTTCCTCTGCAAATTACTCAGCCAACAGGCCCCAGCCAGCCTGGGGCTGCCTGGGGTCACCCTCAGCAGATATGGCTTTCCATCCACCCTGGCTGTCCCAGGGCCTACAGGGCTTATGGCAGGGGTCAGCTGCCTGGGTCAGAATCTGGCTTGCGGAAGGAGTCTGGCAGCCCCTTGGCATGGTTGACCAGTTCATAGGAGTCCCGGATATCTGCTAGGCCGAACCAGAAGAAGATCCACTGCTTGTTGGAGAAGCTGCCGTCACTGTGCTTGAAGTACCTGGGTGGGGGAAGGAAAAGGAGAGCAGCTTTTAGGCCAGGGCTCATTCTCACTACTCACGGCTGCTTTCAGGAATATTTATTAATTGTTTACTACATGCTGGATGCCCAGCTAGGATCCATTGTGTTACCTCATTCTCCCTTCAGGAGAGGCCAAGCCTAACATTTCAGGCTGTACTCTCATTTCACAGAGAAGCAACTAAGGCTCAGAGAAGTTAGATAACTTGCTAGGGTCACACAGCCAGGAAGGTCAGAGTAAGGACATCCCTTTCTTTCCCCACTGCCTTGGCTGTTCTTGGTGAGTTTATTTATTTTTGAGGCAGGGTCTTGCTGAGTTTCCTGGGCTGGTCTGGAACTCATGATCTTCTTACTTTAGCCTCCCAAGTAGCTGAGATTTGCACATGCCAGCACATCCTTGGTCACTTTTTAGTGTTCACAGAGTAGGGTAGTGAGGGATAGGGGCATAATTGTGAAGCAAAGAGAGGAGAGGATGTTCCGCTGAAGGTACTGTGACCTGGAGTCAGAAGCTTGGCAATGGGGTCTGAAAAGAGCCTCTAGAAGGGTCAGGATTTCTTGGGACCCTGGGAGAGACAGGCTGCTACCTGGGGGTTAGGAGGTGTCATTTGGCTTCAAAGAAAGCAGAGGTGTGGGCCTGAGGAATGTCACTGGGGAACCCCAGGCCAGACCTTTCTCTGTGAAAGGGAAGCTAGTAAAAGAAGGGAAGTGAACCCCAGTCATGGCTGGCTGGGGCTGCAGAGGAGAGGGAGGGACAAGGCCTACCAGGGATTGATGGGGTTGGTGACCCGGGAGCGCCAGAACAGCATCTGCAGGTCCCGACGCAGGCATTCCCACAGCATCTGGCCAGAACCTTGGCCTTGGCGGCTGGAACTCACTACAAATTTGTCCAGGTATGGGGTGCCCCCTAGTACGGGCTCCAGGGTCAGAATAGCCGCGGCGTTGTACCTGGTGCAGAGGAGGAGAGGCAGGCTGGGACCTCTCATTGACCCAAAGCTACCCAACAGGGCCCCTTGGCCCTTGCCCTTTGAGGCCCACAGGCTGACCCCTCAGAGACATAGATGGAGTGCAGCCGCGGGCGCAGAGAGTCCAAGTAGTCGTCCCGGAGCTTCTTGCCAAAGCTGGCGTTGACCAAGTTCACCAGGCGCCGCTGGTCCAGGCTGTCCAGGTTGCATACTCTTAACATCCTCTCAGCATTCTTGAACAGGGTCCCTGAGCCTATGGTGAGATGGCAGGAAGGGGTGAGGTTGACCCAGGGCCAGGCCCACATCTCCGTATTGGTGGCCTGCTGGGGACTACAGGCAGAGTGGAGACTGGTGGCACAATTCGGGACACCTCCAAAGTCAAATGATTGCTGTTGTCTGCAGATCTGTTTGTTTTTCCGCTCAAGGAGATGCACTTCCCAGTTTGTACTTCAAGTTTCGCACATCCCTTTTAGTCCCTCCTCTTTCCCTAAGTTTTGCCCTGTCCTACCCCTAGTTCCACCTACCTGCCCAAGTCCTGCCCGCCTCCGCTAGACTTGTCCATTCCGCCCCCGGTCACACCCCCTCAAAATCCCGCCCACCTGTGATTCCTCGCATCTTAAGTCCCGCCCACCTCCCTAGTTCCACCAGATTCATTCCAGTCTGATCCATCTTCGCTTAGCACACCTCGCCAGGTTTCGGCAGGAGCAAGAACCCATTGGTGTGGCCTTCCACTGTAACTTCCAGGCTGGTGGGGAAGCCGCACTCCTGCTCACCGATAGCCAGGCCGGACCCATGCTCAACCTCCGGCACCAGCCCTACCTGCGGTGGCCCTCACCTTTATTGCTGAAGAGCTCGGTGAGCAGCGTGCTGGCGGCGGTGATGACAGCCGAGGAGTGGTGGGGCAGGCGGCTGAGCACGTCCAGGATAAGCCGTATCTGTTGCCGTTCTTTGGTGCTCACCCACTCCGCGTTGGTCACCAGGTCCAGGTCCGCAGGCAGGTTCACATTACTCAAGACCTGCGTCCCCAGCAAGGGGATGAGCCCCGGGCCCTTAGCTGACCACAGATGTCTTCCTTAACCCCTAGATTGCGCCCTTTCCCCAAGGACCTCTTTTCTCTGACCCCTTTATTAACTTACTCCCCCTATTGTCCTTCGCCAGGGAATGCTCAGGTCTGGACGCAGGGGGCCAAACCCATTTCTGATACTCAATTATTAACTTTCCTACCCACCGGGCTTGAAAGTGACTGCGGCCTTTAGGGGAGGTACGCAGGGTCCGCAAGGGAGGGGGCTCAGCTTGTCCTAAAGTCACGGGGTGGGGTGGGGACGCAAAAGGAAGAGCGCACCTTATGACTAGTGTCGCGCAGGCCGCCTGAGTTATTGAGGAAGATGATTTTGGTGGGCTGCAGCGCCTTGGCCAGCGCCGCAGTCACCTCCAGAGAACTGAGAAGCACCGAGCGGCGCGCGGCCGTCTCCCCAATGGGGCACAGGATGGGGATGCTGCTGGACTCCAGGCACCAGTGCAGCAGGTCCGTCTCCACCGAGACGATGCCGCCATAGCTGTGGGCCAGATGTGGTGCTCAAGAGGGCCCCTCCAGCCCCACCGGACTGGGGCCGGGTGGGCCGAGTAGCCTGTTCTGAGGACGCCCGGGCGGGCAGGGCCGGCACTAACCTGGCATGGGGGGCTGGCTCTGCAGCGCTTAGCACTGACCCACCGCCAAAAAAAGGCACTGCAGTGGCTGCGTTGTGCCTCAGCTCGTCCACTAGCACCTTGCAGCTCTGGGCAAGCTGTGCTTTGGCCTCCCAGAATGAAAGACAGCCTGAGGGTGCTGTGGGGGCTGGCAGCCCCAAGACCACCAGCGGCTTCATGTCCATGCGCTGCAGGAAGGCCAGGGCAAAGGCCAGGCTGGATACGTCCCGTGGGCACTTGAGCACCTCCTCGTCCACCTGCCGACACAAGTGGTTGTCAGTGGGGCCACATGGGCCCTGAGCGGCTTGCTCTCACAGCCAGGCCCTTAGGGCCCTCTCATGGCAGCACCTGCTCAGGAGCTGACAGGCCCCACTTTCGGTCACTGGCGCTCACCTGCTCCGCCCTTTGCCCGTTGGGTCTTGCCACTCCCTTATCTCACACTGGAGTTCCTCCCACCGCTCCTCCCAGTAACCTTGGACTCTGGGACACCTTGGGGGAAGGGGTAATGCAAGCAACTCCGCCCTCTGAACCCCTAACTGCGTCCATGGTGTGGGACCTTCTTCAGGCATCACATCTGCGTGGCTCCCCAGGCTTCTCCCTCCAGTTGTGTGCAAAGCTTCTGGAGCAGCACGCGACCTCGCCCATTCCCAGCACCTTTCAGCGCTCACCGTACCCTTTCCCGGTTCCATCGCCCAGTCCGCAGCTTGTCTCGCTGTGCCAGACGGTCGCTACACCACCCCTGTCCCTTCTCTGCGACACTGTTTCGCTCACCTCGATAACGGCGAAGGGCTTGTCTGCGGAGTAGTGATAGGTCTGGAACTGAGTGAGCCAGTGGCGTGCCTCCCCGGGGCTTGCCCCGCACTGATTCAGGAAGGCCTGGATGTCCCGTTGCACCAGAGAACGGCCAGCCGGGGCTGCGGGGGTTTCGGGCGGCGCTGGAGGCGGCGTCCACGACGGCTCTGTTGTGGTGGGCGACTGGACGCGGTCCTCAGCGACCTCAATCTCCTTCGGCTGGGACTGGGCACGTGCCCACGCGGTGCTGAGCCGGCGTCCCGGGCTGGCACCCCCGGCGGCCCGTCGCCGCGCGCTGCCGCTCAGTCTCCGTGCGCACCCAGTGCCTCGTGGGCCGCGCAGCCTCCCGCCAGTAGCAGCGGTCCGTAGGGTAGCGGCCACCCGCGCTGTCGCCATGAAGAGAAACAACCCTGCTCGTCCCCCACGGATGGCAATCGGTCTGTAGCGCTCGGCTCTGGGTGTGGGGTCGGGGGCTCTTAACTTGTCGCTGGGCGGGGCTGGACCGAGCCGGGGCGGATCCAGACGCGGGGAGGGGGGGAGCCTCCTGGTGAGTTTGAGGAGGGTCAGTTCATGGGTCAGGGGGCGGAGCCGCCAGCATCTCCCGCCCCTAGAGGGGACGGTACTCACCAGCTAGGTACTAGAGGCCCTGATAAAAGGCGGTGGAGCTCCTTAATCTACTGCCAAGTTTGGTTCCAGTAAGGGCTCAGCGGACCCAAGGGTGGCTGTGGGAGCCTGCGGGGTCTTGGATGATTAAAAGGGACTGACTAGAGCGAGAAAGGAGAGCAGGTGGTCATTAGCGCAGAAGGAACTGGAAGGAGAGGTCGGGAAGAGTCGAAGAAGGTGGAATCAGCGTCGCTGTAGGGTGTGAATGCTGCAGCCTCCTGTAGTCTGAGCGCAGGTGAGGTTACCAGGGTTTGTGAACTCCAGCTACTAGGAATCACTCTGAGGAAAACTGCCACTTCTCCGGAGCACCTCTTCCTAGTATGTAAGGCTTTTCCTTAAACTATTTAAACTTAAAATCTATTCATAACAGGACTGGAACTAGAAGGTGCACACCTGTAATCCCAGATAGTCTGGATTAGATAGATTAGATAGTCTGAGGCAGGAGGATTGCAAATTTGAAGTTAGCCTCCGCAATTTAGGGAGGCCCTCAGCAACTTAATGAGACCTTGTCTCAAAAAAAAAAAAAAAAAAAAGAGCCGGGCGGCGCTGTGGCACACGCCTGTAATCCCCGCATTTTGGGAGGCTGAGACTGGAGAATTGCGAGTTCAAAGCCAGCCTCAGCAACAGCGAGGCGCTAAGCAACTCAGTGAGAGAGACCCTGTGTCTACATAAAACACAAAATAGGGCTGGCGATGTCGCTCAGTGGTCGAATACCCCTGAGTTTAATCCCTGGTACCAAAAAAAAAAAAGGACTGGGTATGTGGTTCTGCA
This sequence comes from Xerus rutilus, assembly GCA_028644305.1. Classification (NCBI taxonomy): domain Eukaryota; kingdom Metazoa; phylum Chordata; class Mammalia; order Rodentia; family Sciuridae; genus Xerus; species Xerus rutilus. The sequence goes on from CM053402.1 coordinate 17,315,362, forward strand.
GTTAAGCACCACTGCATTCAATCCCCATTACCAATAAATAAATAAAATAAAATAAAGTGAGATTAAAACAATGGTATTAGGGCTGGGATTGTGGCTCAGTGGTAGAGCGCCTGCCTCGCATGTGTGAGGCACTGGGTTCAATCCTCGGCACCACGTAAAAATAAATAAAATAAAGTTATGTCCATCTACAACTAAAAAAAAATTTAAAAAAAAAACAATGTTATTAAATTCCACCTGGATGGTGTGGCCCGCTTTCTTGGAACATGGAAGGTTAGCAAGTGCCATGTGTTAACCACACCCTAGCACCATATGAGGCTTTCACACACTGTAATGGGCACTTCCTAAATTGTAATTTATTTAGTCCTCTCAGTGACTTCAGCACATATATGGTTATTTTCTCCATTTTTGGGGGAGTACTGGGGATTGAGCTCAGGGGTACTCGACCACTGAACCACATCCCCAGCCCTATTTTGTGTTTTATGTAGAGACAGGGTCTCACTGAGTTGCTTAGGGCCTCGCTGTTGCTGAGGCTGGCTTTGAACTCGTAGTTCTCCTGTCTCAGCCTCCCAAAGTGCTTGGATTACAGGCATGTGCCACTGTGCCTGGCTATTATCCCCATTTTACAGATGAGGAAATTGAGGCACAGAAATAGGTGAGAACCGGGTGTGGTGGCGCACGCCTGTAATCTCAGCACTTTGGGAGGCTGAGACAGGAGAATCATCAGTTCAAAGCCAGCCTCAGCAATGGCGAGGCACTAAGCAACTCAGTGAGACCCTGTCTCTATATAAAACACAAAATAGGGCTGGGGAGGGGCTGGGGTTGTGGCTCAGTGGCAGAGCGCTTGCCTCGCACATATAAGGCACTGGTTTGATTCTCAGCACCACATAGAAATAAATCAAAAAATACAGATGTGTCCATCTGTAACTAAAAAAATAAAAATAAAAAAAAATAGGGCTGGGGATATGGCTGAGTGGTCAAGTACCCCTGAGTGCAACCCCTGTTGCCAGGAAGGAAGGAAGGAAGGAAGGAAGGAAGGAAGGAAGGAAGGAAGGGAGGGAGGGAGGGAGGGAGGGAGGGAGGGGAAGAAAGGAAGAAAGAAAGAAAAAGAGAGAAAGAGGTGAGAGCTAAGGTCACTCTACTCACAAGCAAGGTTGCCTGTCTTTGAAGCAAAGCAGTTCTGTTCAGATCCAGGCTCTTAAGCAAGATTTAGATGAACTTGAAAGACTTGAACACTTTCAGGGGATGTCATTTAATGTTACTTAATGGGGTTCATGTGCTGCCTGAACACACCTCCCTGCACTTTAAGTCGTACATGTCCAACACCTGCGTGGATCCCATTCAGTCCAGTCTTCTGTTGCAGAGGAGGAAATAGGACCTTTTGTAGAGGTAAAGTGACTTGGCCAAGATTACACAGTTTGTCAGCATCCTAGCCAGACTCTAGGTATGTTAAGTTCCTATCTCTGCTCTTGTCTTCAGGGTGGTTTTGTGCTCCCCAGGCTAGGACTCAGGACTCCTGGGGCACCTCCTAAATTGGTAGCAGTGGCCCGGGCTCTTCCCTCCTGAGTATTCCAGAGGATGCCAGGGCTGGGGACGTAGCTTAGTAGTAGAGTCTGTGCTGCGCACACACAAAGCCCTGGTTCCATCCCCAGCAGCCCCCAAAACAATAATAAATGAAACCCAAAGGATGCAGTGTGAGGATGCGGACCCCTTCCTGGAAACTCCTCCCACTAACACAACCACACACACTGTCCCAGGCAGGAGACTCGGGGGCCGGGGAGAGCTGACTTTGTGACCTCATCATCAACTTTTCTATTTCCCTACTCAGAAATCTGTTTCTAGGCAAGGAGTAAAGTATGGTTTTGAGGGTCTGTACCTGTCCCCTGGGGGCTATCTCCATAGCCTTCTTGCATCTTTCTTCCAGCCCCCTGAGCCTCTCCCACATACGTTCAGAGCCTCTCAGAGCAGGTGGGCCTAGCCCCTGGGGGCATAATAGTTTCCTCTCCACCCTCAGAGCCCCCAGCCTTCAATATGCTTCCCCTTCTGGGTTCTCCACCTAAGCTGTTCATCAGAGCACCCCTCTCCCTTCAGAATTCTTCCTCCTCTGTCTCTCTGTCCTCTTTGTAATAGACTGAGCTCCCTGGGGTCAAAGGTGCTGTCTGCCTTCTTAGATTGGGGGCTTCCTCTCTAAGCACCCAAGTCTAAGCAACTCAGAAGTTTCCGGCTGTATTAGCCCCATTTCCCCCGAGTCTGTAGGGCATGCATGAGCTAAGAAGCTGCTTCTGGCTCCTTTGGGCTTCATCCCAGAGGGCTGTGTCCCCAGGCAGCCAATGGGACCCAGGCACACTCCTAGTGAATGATTAACTCCAGGCCCATCGACCCTGGGGCCACTGTGTCCCCACAGCCTCTTCCTAAGGGAAGACCAGCCTCTGGCTGGGGGACTGGCCCTGCTTTCTGGAAACAGATATGATCCATGGGGTCTGAACCCACCCCTCCAAAGCAAAGGCCGAGGGACCATTGCTGCTCTGGGGCTCCAGCTTGAATATTCTTTCCACTCTTTTACGACTGGTATTTTTTCACTTCATAGAGTGGAGCTCGTTGTCAAAATGCCCACATCAGGGTCCCAGTTTCTCCTCAGGTCTTGGGTCTGGAGGATTCTGGGGGCAGGGACCCAACCTTTCAATTCTCCAAACACCTCCCCAACAAGCTCTTCTGTCCTGAGCACAGGGACTGATCTGAAGGACCAAGGCTGCGACTTGGTACAGGTGGGCAGCAGGAGGTAACAGCAATCTGGACAGGGCGAGGGGCCAAGACTGACATTGGATGGTTGTACATCACAGCACCCAAAGGGAGACATAACGGACACACAGAGCCCATGAATACAGAAGCCCACACCATCTATAGTCACACAGGCACAAGTTTATATGCACAGAAATGCATGTGTAGACACACAGGTGTGCAGAGGTAGTTGAAGAACGATCCAGCCTTGTCACCTGGTTGAGCTTGAAATGTACCACCACAACCCCTTGCTTCTGCCAGGTGAAGCAGCTCATTCTCTTTTCCAAACAATGGTTTCTCCTCTCCTTTCTTCTAACACCTGGCACCTCCCTCAGCTCTCTGCTTCACTGGGGGGAAAAAGGGAAGCTCTTAGAAAAAAAACTTCCCCAGTCACCAATGGCTGCACCCATGTCTCTGTACTCCACCTATTAGTGTAGAGGAATAGCCCACCTACCCAGAAAGCCAGCCCCTGCCCCAGTGCAGGCGACCCAGCCCCTCCTGCCTAGGGGTGCGGCTCCGGCAGTCTCCCCTCCACAGCACCATCACCAAAATTCCCATCAGCATAGAAATGCACTGTTATTTCTCCATAGAGACACAACCTCTTGCCAGGCACGGTGGCACACACCTGGAATCCCAGTGGCTCGGGAGGCTGAAGCAGGAGGATCAGGAGTTCAAAGCCAGCCTCAGCAACTTAGTGAGGCCCTAAGTAACTTAGCAAGACCCTGTCTCAGAATAAAAAATAAAAAGGGCTGGGGATGTGGCTCAGTGGTTAAGCACCCCTAAGTTCAATCCCTGGTACCAAAAAAAAACAACAAAAAACCCCAACAACCTCTTGATCTACCCCACTCCCTGGTCAACTAACTACTCCCCATTATTTGGTGCCTTTTAGCTTTAAAACTCTGGGAAATAGTGAATAAACTTACTGCCTCTAGTTCTCTCTTAAATCTGATTCCCTCCGGCTGTTACCTTCTCCCCCTTCTGTTCTCCTCAAGATCACGGGTGACCACCTTGCCCTTCTCAGCACCTTTCGCTCCCTACACTCTCCTCACCCGGCCTTCCTGAGCCCTGGCCTCCTCCTCCCTGGAAGCTGGGCTGCTGCGCCCCCTGTTCCTTTCCTTACTGGTCCCACACTGTTGGAGAACCCCAGGGCGCTGACCCGGGTCCTCTCTACTTCCTGTCTCCCAGATCCTACTTAGTCTCAGGACTTAAGGGCCACCTCTGAGCAGAGGACTCCTACCTTTCACATTTCAGCCCATACCTTTTTCTGAACTCCACATTTGTGTTTCTAACTAGCTACTCCACCTCTTGGATCTAGAACAGACCTGTGATAGACACCTCAGGTTCAATGTCTCTAAAGCACATCTCCGTCCCCCACCTTGTGGCTGGGTCTGCTTTACTCTCATCTACCCTGTCTCCTTGGAGGACAGCTCAGTGTTTCCTCTTAGCTCAGGCTCCAAAACTGTGTTGTCATCTTTCATTCCCCGCACTCAATTTGTATATATTTTACCCATAAAATACATCCAGTGTTCAGCTGCTGCCCACCTCCTCCAGGCTGCCACCCTGATTTGAAGCAATGGTCTCCCTGCTCCACTATTTTTTTTGTACAGGTAATTGAACCCCGGGGCACTTAACCACTGAGCCACATCTCCAGCCCTTTGTATTTCTTTTTCTTTTTTTTTTAAATTTTTAATTTTTTTTTTTTTAAATATTTTTTTTTAGTTGTAGATGGACACAGTGTCTTTATTTTATTGCTTTGTATGTGGTGCTGAGAATTGAACCCAGGGCCTCATGCATGCGAGGCAAGCGCTCTACCACTGAGCTACAATCTCAGCCCCATAAATTTTTAATTTTTTTTAAAGTTTTTTTTTAGTTGTAGATGGACGCAATATCTTTAATTAATTAATTAATTTTTATGTGGTGCTGAGGAGCGAACCCAGTGACTCACACATGCAAGGCAAGCGCTCTACCACTGAGCTACAGCCCCAGCCCTATTTATTTTTCGACAGGGTCTCGAGAAGTTGCTGAGGCTGGCTTTGAACTTGCAATCCTCCCGCATCAGCCTCCCAAGTTGCTGGGATTCCAGGCGAGCACCACTGTGCCTGGCTCTGCTCCTACTCTGGCTCTCAGGCGGCTGCCTCTGTGATGTTTTGAAAGGGAAGTGTCATCATGCCCCTGCTCTTCTCTGAAATCTCTAGTCTCAGAGTAAATGCCAAAGACCTAGAGCTGGCTGGCTACTTGTCTGATCTGGCCTTATCTTCTGCCCCCCTGGTCAGTTTACACCTTGCTAGCCACCTGGAGCTCTTCACACTCCTCACACATCTCGTGGCACAGTTGCTTTTGCCTTGACACTGGCTGTGTCCCCTGCCTGGGCTACTTCCTGCAGATCTATAACCCCATGGTAACCTCTGTCAAGGTTTGCTCAAGTGTAACCTCCCAATGAGGCCTTCTATGAGCATCTGCCTGGAGTTGTCACGCCCCAACTCTACTCTGTGTTCCCCTTTCCTTGTCTTGTCTATAATGTCATTATATATATATATATATATTCAAATATATATGTTTTTTATACCAGGGATTGAACCCAAAGGAGTTTAACCTCTTAACCACCACTGAGCCACATCCCTAGTCTTCCTCCTCCTTTTTTTTAGAGACCAGGTTTTGCTGAGTTACTTAGGACCTTGCTAAATTGCTGAGGCTGGCTTTGAACTCACAATCCTCCTGCCTTAGCCTCCCAAGCCTCTGGGATCACAGTGTGCGCCACCACGCCTGACCCATAGTGTCGTCTCCTTTAAACATAGGTGTACACGGACATGCACACACGCATACATATCTATGCAGATCTATCTTGTTTGTGGTTGTACCAGTTATTGTTGCTACATAAAAATCACCCCCAAACTCAATGGTATGAAAGAACCACTTTTTTTTTCTTTTTTTAAAAGAACCATTCTGTCATGCTCATGGGCCATCAGTGAGGACCTCAGGAAGGGCTTCTCCAGGCACCTCTGGTTCAGCTTTTCATGTGGTCACAGTCAAATGGAGCTTGAATTGCAGGGGGGGTGGGGCTGGGCGGGCATCTTTGTCTCTCTGTGTTGACTCGCAGCCCTCCGCATGGCCTCTCTGGGTGGGCTGATTTGGGCTTCCTCTCAATGCAGTGGCTTCAGGGCAGCTGAGCCACTTCCACCCAGGCCCACGTGGTCCAGCAAACAGGGTGGATGTTGCATGTCTTTTCTAGTCTTGCCTTAGCAATCCTGCAGTGACATTTCTGCTACATGCTATTGGTTACAAGGGGATCACAGGCCCACTCAGATGCAAGGTGAGGGGCCGTTGGCCACATTTCTTTCTTTCTTTTTTTTTGTACTGGGGATTGAACTCAGGGGCACTGGACCACTGAGCCACATCCCCAGCCCTGTTTTGTGTTTTATGTAGAGACAGGGTCTCACTGAGTTGCTTAGCGCCTCACCGTTGCTGAGGCTGGCTTTGAACTCGCGATTCTCCTGTCTCAGCCTCCCAAAGTGCTGGGATTACAGGCCTGAGCCACCGCGCCCAGCTCTGTTGGCCACATTTCTTTCTTTCTTTCTTTCTTTCTTTCTTTCTTTCTTTCTTTCTTTCTTTCTTTCTTTCTTTCTTTCTTTCTTTCTTTCTTTTTCAGGAAATGGTGTTTATTATCAAAGTCATATTTGATGTCAACAAGATGCCACAACTACAAAAAAAATTGCGCACATTTTGCAATCTCAATGCAAACGGTCAAATGGAACTCCAGTCATTAAAAAAGTAATTCAAATTACCCCAAAAAGCAACTGTATTTTTTAAACATCTTTATACATCCAGCCAACAAATTAAAATGGTTAACAAGAAAAAAATACAAATTCAGAGGTCTGGTATTGATGTTTAAAAAAGGCAACTGCTTAAGCATTGCTATCAATTCAAACATCAATCTCTTGGCCACTTGGCTTCATGTCATTCATCATCCAGCAGGCTCTCTCAGCCACCTCTGGAGACTCAAGCTCAACCACACCGCACCCCTTGGACTTTCCGTTCTTCATCTTGATGTCAGCGTACAGCACGTGGCCATATTCGTTGAATTTGTCCTTTAGCATCTTCCATGTAAAATCAAATGCGAGATTTCTCACAAATATCTGGCAGGCCTTTCTGGCCACCCCAGGAGCATGGCCTCCAGCTCCGCCAAAGGAATCTGCAAAGCTTCCTCCAAAGTTGCCATGTTCCATCTCAATGACGCGGTTGAAGCTGGCACCACCGCCACCACCCATGGCCAGGCCCATGTGCTCGATGCCAGCCCCCAGGGCTGGGCCCATGCGCTCCAGGCTGTTGGCTCCCATGCGCTCCAGGTCCACACGCTCCAGGTTGTTGGCGCCCATTGGCTCCAGGCCGGTGGCCATGTGATCCATCAGGGGGCCCATGCGCTCCAGGCCGGCCCCCATACCTGCGGGCACCATGCGCTCCATGCTCAGACCCATGAGCTCAATGGCAGGGCCCATTCGCTCTACGCCAGAGCCCCTGCACTCAATTGTTTGGCCCACACGGTCGATGGGCACGGCCATGTGCTCCAGGCCGAAACCTATGCGCTCGACACGAGAGCCAATGCGCTCCATGGTCTAGCCCATGTGCTCGATGCTGGAGGCCATGTGGTCACGGCCCAGTGGGCCCATATGCTCGATGCCCGAGCGTATGCGCTCGATGGAGCCCATGCGGTCCATGACCAGGCCCATGCGCTCCATCTCGGAGCCCACTCGATCCATGCCATGGCCCAGGCCTGTGCCCATGCGCTCCATGCCAGCACCCCCAATGTGGTCAATGCTAGGGCCCATTCTTTCGATCTCAGGGACGCTGCCTCCACCTCTACCTCTTCCTTGCTTTGCAATGATCTCTCCTCTCTTCAGTGCATTACTTAGGATTTCATTTATTCAGCCCATGTTCATCCCAGATCCAAATCGCCCCATATTTTCCATACCACCACCAAAGGGTCCTTCCATGCCTCCCATTTTATTTATTCCAAATCCTATGCCTTCCATTCCCATTCCTGCAGGCCCTATGTTTCCCATTCCAATACCTTTGTTCAGGTGATTGGCATCAATAGGCTGCCCTTCTGGTCCTAACCCCATGCCAATACCACCAAGTCCATGGGGAAGTTGCTGTGGATGTTCAGGAGGGAAAAAGTCTCCCTTTCATCCATTTTGACATGCATTGGTCTATCAAATAGCAGCTGGCCATTAAACATAGATATAGCTTGCACAGCTTCGATGGACTGTTCAAATGTCACAGTGCCTATTCCACGACTTTTCCCATCTTTATCCTCCAGAATGTCTGCTTGGACCACCACACCATACTAAAAACTTCCTTCAGTTTCTTCCAGCCAACTTTATAATCCAGATTTGCTACAAATACTGTGCTTCCAAGTCTTCCAGCCTGTAATGCATGGATAATCTCATTTGGGATGTTAGGATTATTTAGGATCCTGGGTGGGATATTAATTCCTGGGCCACCTGATCCCATCCCCATCCCACCAGTTGTAGCCATCACCTTTCGGATTGCTGTCCTGGCATGCTCACCATCAGGATCTTCTTTGACTTTCAGTGGTCTTCCACTCAGACTACGCTTGTTTAGAACTTCAGCAGCTTTTTTCTTACTCTCTTCCATCTTGAATTCAACAAGGGCACATCCCCTTGACTTTGCTTCAGCGTCCATTAAGAGCTCCACGTAGGTTACCTCACCAGCTTTTTCTTTAACCAGGTCTTTAAGTGACTTCACATCAAAAGGTATGTTTGTGATGAAGGCTCTGTATCTTTTAGTTGAATTGGCATATGTCTCAAAGCGATTGCCTCCTCCTTTTATGTTTTTCTCCTTTTTCTTTTCATTTTGAGTAGGTTGTTCTCCTTCACCCCTTGGGCCCGGAGCCCCGTTGCCACTCCGCACGCCCAGCGTGCCACTCTCCTCTTCTATTTTGGGCTTTGTGGCAGCCACCTCTGCTGCCGCTTTGACCCCTGCCGCCATTTTCTCCGCTTCTGGGCTTCGTCTGGCCACATTTCTTTCTTTCTTCCTTCCTTCCTTCCTTCCTTCCTTCCTTCCTTCCTTCCTTCCTTTCTTTCTTCTTTCTTTCTATTGAACTCAGGGTACTCGACCACTGAGCCACATCCCCAGCCCTATTTTGTGTTTTATGTAGAGGCAGGGTCTCACTGAGTTGCTTAGCGCCTCACCGTTGCTGAGGCTGGCTTTGAACTCGCGATTCTCCTGTCTCAGCCTCCCTAAGTGCTGGGATTATAGGTTCGCGCCACCGCGCCCGGCTGGCCACATTTCTTGATGGGAGATGGCAAGTTCTCCTTGGAGAAGGGCATGTGAGGCCATCTGTGGAATGTATGGTTTACCTAGCATGATTGTTTATGGTCTGTCTCCTCTCTCCCTGGATCCCACAAGAATACAGTAGGACTTCATAAGGGCAGATATCTCTGTTCTGCCCATTGATCTATCCCAAACTTCTAGCAGTGTCTGGCATGTAAGAGCTGCTCAATAAATATTTGTTGAGTGAATTAATGAATGAAGAGAGACAGAGAAATGAGTGGAACCTGACTATACTTTCCATCCTCCTGCCTCGGCATCTCAAGTGGCTGGGATTACAGGTGTAATTTTTTTTTTAATATTTATTTTTTAGTTGTAGGTGGACAGAATATCTTTATTTTATTTTTATGTGGTGCTGAGGATTGAACCCAGTGCCTCCTGCATGCTAGGCGAGCACGCTACCACTGCGCCATAACCCCAGCCCCAGGTGTAATTTTTTATTTATTTTATTTTTGGAATATTTTTAAATATAACACAAAGGAAAGGAAGTCTGGCTCTGTGTTTTGTAGGGTGTGTGGAATATGCACCGGTGGGGTTGACCCTAGGACTGCTCTTTCAATCTGTAATCCCAGCAGCTTGGGAGGCTGAGGCAGGAGGATTGCAAGTTTGAGGCCAGCCTCAGTAATTTAGTAAGGCCCTAACCAACTTAGTGAGACCTTGCCTTAAAATAAAAAATAAAAAAGACTGGGGATGTAGCTCAGTGGTAAAGTACCTCTGGGTTTGATCCCTACTAAAACAAAACAAAACAAAACAAAACAAGCTAGTGTGGAGCACACCTGTAATTTCAGCTTCCAGGAGCCCGAGGCAGGAGGATCACAAGTTGGAGGCTACCCTGTTCTCAAAATAAGAAATAAAAAAAACCTGGGGGTGTAGCTCAGTGGTAAATTGACACTGGATTCAATACCCAGTATCCCCTCAAATAAAAAAATATTCTATATATTTTAGTTCATACACAGAATACTTATAGATAAAATGAAAAGATGTCTTGAATTTGCTTCAAATAACCCTGGAAGGGAGGAAGTGGGTGGGGAACAAATAAGACTGTTCATGAATCAAGAGCTGATACTTGTTAAATATGGATGATGGACAGAGGGGACTGTTACACTATCTTTCTACTTTTTTTTTAGTTGTAGATGGACACAATACTTTTTTTTAAAACTTATTTTTATGTGGTGCTAAGGATCGAACACAGTGCCTTACACATGGTAGGCAAGTGCTCTACCACTGAGCTACAACCCCAGTCCTATCTTTCTACTTTTATTTATGTTGGACATTTTCAAAATAAGAAAAGATTTAATGAATTCCCATATGCACAAGTTCCCAGTCTGACATAACGTAAACTCTCAATAAATGTTAGTTTTTTTTTCTTCCAGGTATAGTTTTTCTCCAAGAAATAAGTATATGAAGTACTAAATACTCCATAAATACATAGTACAAAGTCCAGGAAGAAGCTACTGGATTTATGGACTTAAGAATTTCTGCTGGGCAGGGTGGTGCTGGCCTGTCATCCCAGCGGCTCAGGAGGCTGAGATAGGAGGATCATGAGTTAAAAGCCAGCCTCAGCAACTTCGAGAGGCCTTAAGCAACTTAGTGAGACCCTGTCTCTAAATAAAATATTTAAAAAGGGCTGGGGATGAGGCTCAGTGGTTAAGCACCCCTGGGTTCAGTACCAAAAAAGAAAAAAGAATTTCAGTTCCAAGTGTCCGTGAGTCTCTTGTCCAGCAGGGGGCTCCCTACTCTGTCTTTTCCTCTAGCTACTGTCCTGGGGTTTGCTTGGAAGAGATTGATCCGCCGTGTAAGAGAGACCTTTCAGACAGTAGCATCTGAGAGAGACCTGTTTGAGATGATTATGGAGGAGGGGGAGAAGAAGAAAGGGAGAAATAAAAAGGTGGAAGGGTAGAGGGGAAGGAGGAGACATAATTTGCCCCAAACTCCAATGATCAGTTTCTGATCTCTGGGGATTGGGAGTGCTTAGCAAAATCTTCTGTCTAAAAGATAACAATTGTAGGGCTGGGATCGTAGCTCAGCGGTAGAATGCTTGCCTCGCATGCGTGAGGCCCTGGGTTCGATCCTCAGCACCACATACAAACCAATAAAATAAAGACATTGTGTCCATCTACAACTAAAAAAAATTTAAAAAAAAAAAAAAGATAACACTTGTAAACTTTCCCCAGGCACTGTTTTAAGCATGCATTAACTTATTTAATTCTCACATTAACTCCATGAAGTTGGTTTTACTATTATCACAGAGGTTTAGAAGGCTGGTTTTAGAAATGTGGAGATGAGGCTCTTTCAGGGCACAGGTGGAGCTTGCAGGCAGATAGTTGGGAAAGGGGCCTGGAGGTCAGGGGAAGTTGTGGTAGCTGCAAAGGCCCTGCAGAAGTGATGGACGAAGGTTCCACATGCACGCTCCTAGTGTGCCCTGCTGTGGTCATGAGGTGCCGGAAGGGACTGTAGAAAGAGGAGCCCACAGTGGAAGAGAGGCAGGAGGGGGGTCAAAAGTAGGAGGTCTTGGGGCTGGGGCTGTGGCTCAGTGGTAGAATGCTTGCCTAGCATGTGTGAGGCACTGGATTCAATCCTCAGTACCACATAAAAATAAATAAAAGAAGGTATTGTGTCCATCTATAACTAAAAATATATATTTTTAAAGTAGGAGGTCTTTTGGGAATCACTCGGAATCTATATGGGTGGAGACATTTCAAAAAGGGGCAGCCCATAGTATAAATGCCTCAGGGATCAAGAAGAGGCAATTGGCTTCACTTATCTGTGACTTTTTTTTTTTTGTGCCAGGCATTGAACCAAGGGGTGCTTAACCACTGAGCTACATCTCCAGCCCATTTTTATATTTTATTTAGAGACAGAGTCTCGCTGAGTTGCTTAGGGCTTCATTAAGTTGCTGAGGCTGGCTTTGAACTCATGATCCTCCTACCTCAGCCTCCCAAGCTGCTGGGATTACAGGCGTGCACCACCGTGTCCGGCTCATCTCTGACTTTTGATGGAGTGTAAGAGGTGGCACGGTGTGTGGTAGGGGCCTGGGATGTGGTAGGGGCCTGGGATGTGGTAGGGGCCTGGGATGTAGCTAGAGAAGGAAGCAAAAATCTTGATACTGAGGTCAGAGAGGGGCCATGGCATTGCGTGGGCTAACTAAAAATGCAGAATCCAGGGACCACCTTGGCCTCGTAAAGCAGAGATAAGAGCTGATTCCTAGATCCCTGGAGTGGAATCTCAGGCAGAGGTGGCAGGACAGAGGGAGGTGAAGATGCTGCGGTGCAGCTGGTGACTGAGGGGTGCTATGTAAATGCTTATGGCTGTGTGGGGCCGCGACGTTGTGTGGGACTCCTGCTTAAGGTGGTGTAGTGGCAGGTGTGATTTCCATGTCTCATGGCTGAAATCTCCCTGAGGGGTGTCCGTCTTTGTTTTCCCAAGGATAGAGGAGTGTATAGAGGTGTCTCATGTCTGGGTGTGTGTGTGAGGGTGTTGACGTGTGAGTTGTGGGGCAGAGTTTGTGTGTGTGTTACTGTCAACTAATGGAAATTTCATAAAATTCATCTTAATATATGAATGTCCCAAGGTGAAGTTAATATGTGGGGAGGGGACTGTGGGACTGTGTCAGGATTCAGGAACATGTCCTTAAGGTAAATATTCAGCTTCCTGGACTAGGTTTTTGGCTCAGGTCCACATAACCTTTCAGGTCTGAGATACAGAGAGGACACGGCCTCCACTTTGCTCCTGCAGGTTGTAATTACACATGACTACCAGGAGGGGGCGATGCAGGACTCTATAAGTCCGAGACTGGCTGCCTCGCCTCTGGGATCCTCCAAGTAAAGCGACCATGGGGACGCGGGGGAGAGGGGGTGAGCCCGGACGCGGACAAGTGGGAACTCGGTCCTGGAGGGGCATCTGCTGGGGTCGACTCCTGGTTCCCTTGTGGCTTACAGCCATTACCCCGGGTCCTGGCCACCCCCGCCCCAGCAAACGTCCTCCTAAGGGCATCCGGCTTCGCTGGCCCCAGCACCTCCAGCGCCCCTGTCTTTGATCCCCAGAGTATTTCCTCTTTTTCTCCCCTCCTCCCTCCCCCTGGTCCCTTTCCTCTACTCTACTGATCTCCCTTTGATTTTCATGGGACATCCCTTCCCACCTTTTCCTTTTTCCTCTCTAGTTTCCACAAATCTCATGTCCTTTCTTTCTCTTTTTCTTTCTTTCGGTACTGGGGATTGAACTCAGGGGCACTCGACCACTGAGCCACATCCCCAGCCCTATTTTGTGTTTTATGTAGAGACAGGGTCTCACTGAGTTGCTTAGCGCCTCGCCATTGCGGAGGCTGGCTTTGAACTCGCGATTCTCCTGTCTCAGCCTCCCTAAGTGCTGGGATTACAGGCGTGCGCCACCGCGCCTGGTTTATATTTATTTATTCATATATACATTCATATATATTATTCTAAAAATAGCAAGCTTTTTTTCCACATTTTTATTGGTGCATTGTAGTGTATGCTGCTGGGATTTGTTGTATATTGGTGCATGCACAAAATACACAATATAACAATATAATTTGGCCAATATCACTCCCCAAATGCTTCCCCCTCTCCCCACCTCTCACTCCTTGGTCTCTTTCCTCTACTGATCTCCCTTTGATTTTTAGGAGATCCACCCTGCACTTTGCTTTTCCTTTTTCCTCTCTAGCTTCCCCATATGAGAGAAAACTTAAGCCCCTTAACCTTCTCATTTTGACTTATTTCACTTAACATAATGATCTCTAGTTCCATCCATTTTCCTGCAAATGGCGTAATTTCCTCTTTCTTTATGCCTGAACAAAACTCCATTGTGTATAAAGTTTTGGTTTTTCAATAAATAAAAATACTAGTTAACCAAAAACAACAATAGAAATTCACTAAAAAATTTTTTTAAAAATGTTATGGAGTTCTACTTGATGTTAAATATTTTGTGTGCTGGGCATAAAGATTACAAGAACAATAAAATGTGAAGGTTCCCATGGTACAAGGGGATCAAACTATTAAACCAACCATCACAACACAGTTTCATCTCTGCTTTGAAAAGGGACTGACAACTGGTGTGCTGGGTAGCACTCAGGGGACAGCCAACCCAGAGTGGGTGGGGTGGGGGTCGGTGGTCAGGTGATCCTTGGGTAGCTAATTAAGAGTCAGCTGGACTGGATTAGTCAGAGGACTAATTAAGAGTCAGCCTGGGGGCTGGGGTTATGGTGCAGTGGTAGCAACTGGGTTCGATCCTCAGCACCATATAAAAATAAAATAAAGATATAAAAAAAATTAAAAAAAAAAGAGTTAGCCTGGCAAAGAGAGGTGGTCCCATCTATAACTTCTGCTGTGTTTTTATGACGCGCACAGCCTCTGAACGCTTTTATGGACAAGGTTGTTGACCTCTCTGATTTCTCCCAGGGCTTTTACACTCATCAAGATCTCTTCCCGCAAAAGGACTAATGATTCTATTTCTTCCTGCCTTGCCTTGGTTCAATTTATCTTTGGTCTACCTTTGGTCTTCCTTGGTCTACCTGGAAACATCGGTTGGGTAGCTGCGGGCACTCTGTCCATCTTCATTCTGCAGCCCTCCTTCCTACAGGTGGCTGTAGGGTTCCCACTGCTCACCCTGTCCTTCCCCGGTGGTTGTTTTAGGAGATGTGGCAGGGGGGTTGAAGTTCTGGGTGATTGGAGGGGATAATCCAGTTAGACTAGGTTGGTGTTAAAGTATGAGGGATGCAGAGCAGACTGCTGTAAGAACTTCCAACATGGGATTTAAATGGGATTGGGATGGGGGAGCATGTGACATCTCTCCCCACCCATTCCCTGCAACCCTAGCTGTGGCTCCACCTCAGATCCCACGTCCACCCTCTTTATAAATAGTTTGTCTGTTCACTTGCTTGCATAGGGCTGTGTCTCGCCTAGACTCTAAGCTCCTGAGGGCACATGTCTGTCTTGCTCCCCGTGTTTGGATCTGGGACTGGCACAGAGGTAAAGGGAAGGAATGGCCTCTTCATGCCAGCTCCCAGGAGTACCAGCATATGGGAGGCCATTAGAAGCTGCCATTTTGACCTATCTGCTCCGATCCCCACAGGCAGATGACTGGATGGAGACTGAGGATCTAGAACCCCCAGTTTGGGCCAAGCCCTTGTGGTCTAGTCACTGGGCCTGCATTCTCTTGGTAGAAAGGAGGCTGTGGGATTGGAGTCTCCAAGACGCAGATGCCCTGTGTAGCTGGAGCCTGGTGCCTGGGGCTGGGATGGGGACAGGTACAAGGGTTAGGTCTATGATCTGGGCCCAAAGAAATCAGGCCAGGGGAGGCAGGGCCCTGAGTCTTGGAGGTGGCTGCTCCTGATGAAGTTCCTGTCTCAGGGGCTCAGCAATGTTCATTACAGCCAGGAGGAGAAGTAATTAAGGCAGAGAAGGGGGGGGGGATGGAGGTGAGCTTTTCTCAAGAGGCTCCAAGTGCAATTAATCAGGGCAGGGAAGGGACAGTCTGAGAATAATCAGGCCCAGTCTGAGAATAATGGTTATAGAGACATGGCTTCAGAGCACGGTCACCCACATCTGTGCTGACCACCAGAGGAGAGATGGACACGGGGGGCTGAAGGATGTGCTGGCATCTGGCTTCACCAGGTAGCCTCCCAGGAGCCTGGCTTCATAAGGCCAGGCCCAGACTGGCCTGGGCTTGGGTTCTGGTGTTGTTCTTTACTGTGAGGCCCTGGGCAGGTGGCTTAATCTCTGAGTCACATTCCTTATCAATGACATGGAGCTAATGATATAGCAATGTGCCTGGCATGCAGCATACACCTGCACAGCTGGGATCAAAAAGACAGTTTGCGATCACTGGTCCTGAGAATCCACACGCAAGCGGGTGAATGGACGGAGGGCAAGGACATGCAGGCCGCCCTGACTGTGGCCCGGTTCCGAGTCCTGCGACAGACACTGCAGCCCTGGGTAAGGTTTAAATGGACTTGGTGTTTTTTTCTCTATTATCTGTGGTCCTTCCAATGACCTTGTAAGTCTAGTCTTCCCATTTACAGATGAGGAAACCAAGGCCTAGAGAGGTAAAATGGCCTGCTGATTATCAGTATGAGGTGGAGCTGGGATTCTGGTTCAGGTCTGTCTGGTGCATGGCAAGCAAATAATTCCTTCCTGTAAGCTGTAAGGCCACACAACCTCGGGGTGCACAGGGCACAGGAAACCATGGGACCCAGGCCTGGGGTGAACCATGGAGAGCAATGGGCATCAGTCTCCTCTCAGACCCCTGTAATGTCATCCCTGCTGGACATACACCTGAGCACATGTCTTCCCAGAAGAAAGACTTGGACACTCACCTCTCTGTGTGGGTCTAGGGTGTGACCCCGCCCTGTTGCTAATCTGGCAGCTCCTGGGTCTCTGCTCTTCCACGCCCTCTTAGGCTTTGGGCCTGGCTTCTATTAGATCATGACCTTCTGCGCTCTGGTCCTTCCTCACCCGCTCATTCATGGCCCGAGAGCAGAGGCGGTCAGGAGAGGGCAGTGGGACAGGCTTTGACATTGGGATGGGGCAAGGGCTGTGAGAGATACTGAGCGTAGTCCTGAGGCTTTATGACAAAGTGCCAGGAGAGGGGGCAGGGCGCGGTGGGCAGAAGAGAGCCCAGAAGAGAGGGAAGGCGGAGAGCAGGGGTGGCAGCAGAGGGTGTGCAGGGCGGAGGCCCCTGTGCGCAGGCCAGCCTGAGGGCAGCTTCTAGGAAGTCTGGACCCCCACAGAGAGCGGGTGGAGTCCCCTACCCTGCAAGAACAGGAAGTTCCTGGGCCTGCGCTTAAGTGCCAATAAGAGAGAGGAAACCATACCTTACGGATTACGCATTTGGATTCTCATTTCTTTTATTTGCTTTTACCGTTTGTATTTAAAACTTTTAATTTTATTATTATTATTATTATTATTATTATTTTTGCAGTACCAGGGATTGAACCCAGGGCCTTGCCCAGGCTAGTCAAGCGCTGTACTACTGAGCTGCACCCCCAGGCCTGATAAACACTTTTCATTATATAAATAATAAATGTTCATTGTGAAATGTATCAAAACTACAGAAAATATAAGGGAAAAAAATCTGTAATCTCACACCAAGGGATTATCACTCTTAACATTTCTCTACGTAAAATCCCTCCTACAGGGTTTCCTATGTGTCGTCATGCAGCTCCTCTATACAGACATGCAGTTTTTGCAAAGTAGAAGTTATTCTATACTGTTTTTCTGTACTCTGCTTTCTCCTCATGTAAGTATATTTTATTTATTTATTTTTTATTTTTTATTTTTTTTAGTACTGAAGATTGAACTCAGGGGCACTCTACCACTGAGCCCCATCCCCAGCCCTATTCTGTGTTTTATGTAGAGACAGGGTCTCACTGAGGTGCTCAGCGCCTCGCCCTTGCTGAGGCTGGCTTTGTCGCCACCATTAATCACTGCTTGATGAACATCCTCAGGCTTATTTCCAGCCACACCCGCAGGTTACATTCACAGATATGAAAACCCTGGGTCGCAGGGTAGGTAGGGTGCCCCTAAACCAGCCTCCTAGGGTCAGGCCGGTTATAATCCCATGGGCAGCATTTGTGAGGGGTTTGCCATGGCCTGGCAGCACTGGGCATTATCATTTAAAAAACATTTGTCAAAAAATGCTATAATTGAAAAGTACTTACTCTTTGTTTTAATTTCTATTTCTCTTCCTTCTCCTTCTTCTCCCTATAATACTAGAGATTGAACCCAGGGGTGCTCTGCCACTGAGCTACATCCCCAGCTCTTCCCTCCTTCCTTCCTTCCTTCCTCCCTTCCTCCCTTCCTTCCTTCCTTTCTTCCTCCCTTTCTCCCTTCCTCCCTTCCTCCTTCCCTTCCTTCATTCTCTCTCTCTCCCTACTCTTTCTCTTCCTTCCTTCTTTTCTTTTCTTTCTTGGTACCCAAGGGTACTTAACCACTGAACCACATCCCCAGCCCTTTTTATTTTTAATTTTGAGAAGAGTCTCACTAGATTGCTTACAGCCTCACTAAGTTGCTGAGGCCGTCTTCAAATCTGCCATCCTCTTGCTTCAGCCTCCTGAGCTGCTGGGATTATAAGTGGGTGCCACTGCGCCCAGCTCCCAGCACTTTTTATTTTTTTATTTTGAGATAGAGTCTTGCTAAGTTGCTGAGGCTGGCCTTGAACTTTGGATCCTCCTGCCTCAGCCTTCTGGGTAGCTGGGATTACAATTGCACCACCCAGCCCAGCTTTAATTGGTGCTTTGATTAATAGTGAGATTGAATAAATACTTTTTACACTAATCATTTGTGTATTGTCCTTGCTCATTTTTAAAAAATGGTGGTCTCTGGCATTTTTTAAAAATTTCTTTTGTTTTGTTTTTGTGTGTGGGGGGGTACTTGGTATTGAACCCAGGATCTCACGCCTGCTGGGTCTGTACTCTGCCATTGAGATTCATCTCCACTCCTTTTTTTAAAATTTTTTTGTAGATGCACACCATGTCTTTATTTTATTGCTCTGTATGTGGTGCTGAGGATCAAACCCAGGGCCTCACGCATGGGCCGCAAGCGCTCTATCGCTGAGCTACAATCCCAGCCCCTCCACTCCTTTTTCTTTTCTTTTCTTTTCTTTCTTTCTTTTTTTTGGTCCTGGGAATTGCATTCAGAGGCATTTGATGACTGAGCCACATCCCCAGCCCTATTTTGTGGGTTTTTTTTTTTTTGGCACCAGGGATTGAACTCAGGGGCACTCGACCACTGAGCCACATCTCCAGCCCTATTTTGTGTTTTATGTAGAGACAGGGTCTCACTGAGTTGCTTAGCACCTCACCATTGCTGAGGCTGGCTTTGAACTCATGAGTCTCCTGTCTCAGCCTCCCAGAGTGCTGGGATTACAGGCTATTTTGTGTTTTATGTAGAGACAGGGTCTCACTGAGTTGCTTAGCACCTCGCCATTGCTGAGGCTGGCTTTGAACTCGCGATTCTCCTGCCTCAGCCTCCCTAAGTGCTGGGATTACAGGCTATTTTGTGTTTTATGTAGAGACAGGGTCTCACTGAGTTGCTTAGCGCCTTGCCGTTGCTGAGGCTGGCTTTGAACTCGCGACTCTCCTGCCTCAGCCTCCCTAAGTGCTGGGATTACAGGTGTGTGCCACCACACCTGGCTCTCCACTCCTTTTTGAGACAGCGCTCATTAAGTAGTCAACATGGCCTTGGAATTTCCGATCCTCCTTTGGCTGGAATAGCTGAGATTACAGGAGAGCACCGGTTTTTCTATTGGTTTGTGGATACCCTTCATATGTTCAGATCTTGACGCTTCTTTTTGGTTTGTTTGCTTGTTTCTTGTGGTGCTGGGGATTGAACCCAGGGCTTTGGGCATGTTAGGCAAACACTCTGCCAACTGAGCCTCATCCTCATCCTCAACTTTGCTTCTTTGGTTTTCTATGATGTGAAATGTTTGTATTTTTTATTTTGAGGCCTGCCTTTTAATTTAGTTTTTTATTATACGGAGAAATGTTAAATTTTAATGTAGTCAAATTTATAAACATTTTCTTTTTTGTCTATATTTAGAATGGGCCTTTTCTTTTTTATTATAAAAGTTATAACCACTTTTCTACACGTTTGTAAGAGAACAGCCATGGCCTGTTCCCCCACCTCATGCAACCAGATGGGATTTAATTAAGAACAAAATTGAGATTTAATGAGCTGAAGGCCCTGGTCTAGACTTAATCAATTTCAGTAACCTCAGAGCTGGCTGAGTGCCTGACGCCCAGATGCAGTGGGTCATCAGAGGGCACAGAAGTGGCAGGGTGGGGGACAGCCTGGTATGTGAATCTTCCATACCAGGAAGATTGCTCTTCCCTTTCTCCATCTGTAAAGGGAGGAGGTTGGACAACCAGGCTGGCTCTTGGGACAATGGAGGTGCTGGCTCTAGGATGGGACAGCAGCCAGGTCACATCCCCACCTGCTTCTGATCAGTCCTAGGAGTTCCAACCTTCACATAAGCAGTTTCCCCCTCTGTGAAAGGGGGATGGCAGGGCCGCCTCACTTTGGGGAAATGAAATCAGATGGTCGTGACGCTGCTCTAGCAGGTGGGCCTCAGTCAAATTAGACCCTGTCACTCTAAGTGGTGGTGGCGCTGCGGTGGGATGGGGTTTAGGAATCCCTGACGGGCCTCTAGCTCCCACCCCTTGAGAATCCACTTGGCTGTTAGCCACGAGGGGCAGGCAACGCGACGGACAGGTGCGCAAGGGTTGCCAGGGCTGCTGGCCAGAGCGGTGTCACCATGGGCAGCTGCAGAGAAGCTGCTGGAAAACTCCCGCTTGGGCACAGCTGGGGTTCCCAGACAGGGACCCCAGGACTTCTCCGATCCGAGGGTGACGGGAGCGCTGGGAAGTGACCTCCACGCGGCCCCAGCGGTCCTTATCTGCGACAGGCCGATGGGATGGGCCGATAAGTGGGAACTCGAGGCTCTGGCGCTAATGGAGGCGGCGAGGCTTCGGTTCCGGCGGATGCCGCCGTGTTTGCGGGAGATAAGCCGCTGGGTACACAGAGGCCACTTAGCTGCGCAAACAGCCTCCGGCCGCTCTGGCGGGCGGCACCGGACGCGCGGCCCGGTGCTGCAGGGCTGAGGTGCGGGCGTCCGCCAGACGAGCGCTCACCCGCCACCCACCGGCCGGGCACACACGTGCGTCCAAGGCCTTGCGGGTGAGAGCTGCCGGCTGCCGCGTCCCCTCCAGCTTGCTTTCTGGGCTACTATCCCTGCCTCCACTACACCCTTGGCTAAACTCATTCTCTGATTTTGGCTTGACTCCTGGCTGAAAGCAGGCCTGGCAAGAACAGGTATTCAGGCTGTGCACTGCACAAGTGCCTCGTATCTCAGGGGCACGGTTCACACTGTAGACACAGTAGAATACATAAGTGTGTACTGTCCCTCTGGTCCAGTCCTGAATCAGCAGGATTAAAAAATTCACACGGGCACTCAGGGTCCTGCTTGAGAAAACATATTCTCTGACACACATGTGCAAGAGTTTCACCCCATCCAAGCATTGCTGCAGCCTTCTGAAGTGGCTTCTGCTGCGGGTCTGACATTCTTGGAGATGGGATTCCACTCTCAAGTGGGGGTGCTTGCACATTTGTATTGACCTGGTATTCAGAGTTGAGGGCTGAGGTCTGGGGATGCGGCCCAGTGGTAGAGCGCTTGCCTAGCATGCCCAAGGCCTTGGGTTTATTCCCAGTACCACAAAAAACAAAAACACACGGTGTCAGGGGGTGATGGGTATGGGTGACACTGTAGCTCCCTGTATTCAGGGCTCTAGGGAGTTTCCTTAGGGAGGGGGTGGATAGAGCTTGGAAAGCGTTCATGAAGTGGTGATTTCACCTAATTTCTCATCCCTCGCTTATTTTGGTGTTGGAGATCGAACCAAGGGCCTCACATATGCTTAAGCCCATGTTCTGCCACTAAAGCTCCACTCTCATCCCCTCTGTTTTCCTCATCTAATTTCTAAGAGGATATATATGTGCTGACTGCTGGTTAAAATGTTTTTGGAAATTGATGGATTCAACTGTATTGGCCATGCCATTAAGAGAATAGAAAGGCAAGCCACAGAGTGGGAGAAGATATTTGTTGGTAAGGGATGCATATCCACAGTATGTAAAGAACTTTTACAAATCAATAAAAAGAAAATTCAGCAGAGTGCAGTGGCCCATGCCTGTAATCCCAGTGGCTTAGGAGGCTGAGGCAAGAGGATCGTGAGTTCAGAGCTAGCCTTAGCAATTTAGCAAGGCCCTAAGCAACTCAAGCAAGACTCTGTGTGTAATAAAATATTTAGAAAAGGGCTGGGGCTGGGCACGGTGGTGCACGCCTGTAATCCCAGCACTTTGGGAGGCTGAGACAGGACGAGCGCGAGTTCAAAGCCAGCCTCAGCAATGGCGAGGTGCTAAGCAACTCAGTGAGACCCTGTCTCCACATAAAACAAAATAGGGCTGGGGATGTGGCTCAGTAGTCGAGTGCCCCTGAGTTCAATCCCCAGTACCAAAAAAAAAAAACCAAAAAAACCTGCCAATGTGACTCCTTTTATATGTCAGAAATCAGGACAAATGGTTACAGCAGGCAGGAAAGACCTGAGGAGTGAGTGTGGGGCCACTTCTAAGGGGCCCGTAATGTGATCTGTTTCCTAGGCTGGGTCCTGGTCACACTGATGTGTTTGGTTTGTGAGAATCCATTGAGCTGAACATTTACAATCTGTGCACTTTAATGTATGCATACTAGGCTTCTATAAAAAGCTGAAAATGTGTATTTGTGTGTGTGTTTTTTAAAACATTTATGGAGCTGCCATTTGGATGGATTTAAGCTGTCTTCCACCGATCAAACTCTCCGGGCCCTGCCATTTCCTCCCTTCCTCTTCCATTGCTGAGCCTTATCTCTCTGCCTCCATTCCCTTTTCCCCAGTCTGGCCTGCTAATACTGGTTTCTCAGATTGTGCAAATTATATTCTAACACA
>CM053402.1:17338470-17388443 GCA_028644305.1 Xerus rutilus
TTTATTATTCCCTTTTCACAAAAAGGCTCAGCGAGCTCGGGCAACTTTTTCAAAGTCACACAGCTGACAAACCCATATGGGATTCAAACTCAGAATGGTCTGACTCCAGAATCCATACTCTTTCCACTACCTTCAGGTTTATAAGCATGTGGAAAGAGAAGACATGGTCAGAAACAACTCAGAACAAATTACTTTGGGTCGATCTGATTTTCTGAGTTGATGGAATTATTTGGTCTGCGGTGGGGGTTCTGCTAGCTCCTGGGTCTGGACTTCAGCAAGGCATCCAGCAAAATCCCTCCTGACATCCTGTGGACAGAGGGTGATGTGTGGGCGAAGTAGCCTCAGGGGTGGAGGAATTTCTAATTGGATAAGGTTCTAAAAACAGTCAATGCCTGGGCCAAGGGGGAGGTGGTAGTAACACCAAAGAGCTCTGTCCTTGGTCCTGTTCTGTTTACATTTTTGCCTCCCTCCCCCTTTATTTTTAATTCTCCAACTATGTCTGCTATAGAAAAATATAAACTATAGATAAACAAAAAGAAATTAAAAATCAGCTGGGTGCAGTGGCGCACGTCTGTGATCCCAGCAGCTCCTGGAGGCTGAGGCAGGAGGATGTCAAGTTCAAGGCCGGCCTCAGCAACTTAGTGAGACCCTGTCTCAAAAAAAAAAAAAAAAAAAAAAAAAAAGGCTGGAGATGTAGTTTAGTGGTAAAGTGCCTCTGAGTTCAATCCCAGGTACCAAAAGAAGAAATAGAAAAAAAAGAAAGAAAAAGGAATAAAAAAAAATCAACGCTCTTGAATCTCAGCAACACCCTTTTTGAACAATCTTCAATTTTTTTAACTTTGAAATTTTTCATAATGAAATGCTGGGGCTAAAAAGCCCACACAACAAAAGGCTCACTCAGCGGTCACATTTAGGCACATCCTGCCAATCTCTTTATTGCAAACAATAAAATGCGCCGTGTTACCGGGCACTCGCAACGCGCTGGCGACAGTGCTTGGCACTAATGGGCGCTGTTCTTTCCTAGCTGGCTGCCAGCCATTTTCCAGGGCTTTTGCACTCTACTGTTCACAGACGACAAAACCGAGGCTCAACATGCACTCAACTTGCTCAGGACGTGGAGCCGGGTGAGCAGCTAAGCCGGGGTTTGGACCAGGCTTTGTCAGGGCTCTGAGCCCGGATGTGCGGCGCTCCTTCGGTGCCCAGGGAGGCCGGACTCGCTTAGCCGTCTGCGCCGCGGGCTGTTGGCACCGGGTGATGGCAGATCTCCACCTTGCCATCTATCATTCCATTCTGCTTGCACAGGAGCATCCAGGGACACCATCTAGACTATGACCTCAGGGCCTGCGCAGTCCCCAGTAAACTCAGAGATCCTTAAGTAGCCAGCACTTGGGTTTATCAGGTGTTTCTTATACAGGTGTCGCCTGGGGAAGCCAGGAGTTGATTTTATGTATTTATTTATTTTTGTACTTGGGATTGAACCTAGTGGCACTTTACCACTGAGCCCTTTTCATGTTTTTAAAAGTATTTTTAAATATTTTCAGTTGTAGATGGGGACACAATATCTTTTTTTTTTTTTTCAAGGAATGGAAGGGTTTAATGAATATCATAAAGGGACCAGGTAGGAGGGATACAAACTCCAAATCCAGCCTTTATTACCATCATTTTAGTGGCTAAGCAGAGGGAGAACACTCAGCCTTGCTTAGTTCATTCCCAGACACAAAGGCAGCTGGGGTAGGGGGAGCCCCTAGAAATGCTTTCCTAACCAGCTGAGGGCTATGGAGGAGGGGAGAGGTCTCTACCACTGCTGACGCCAGAAGCAGGGACACCTCAAGCAGCAACCTGTCCTCTGGAGGTCAGGACCCAGAATCAGGCAGGAATTGGACAAGAACATCAGGCATCAGAAGGGTAAACAGACTGAACACAGGGGGGAACTCTTGAGGTCCCCAAACAGCATTGAGATCTCACAGGGGGCCCCTAGGGCCTGCTGGCTCCAGGGACTGAGACCCTCAGGGAAGCACCTCCACATTGAGATACTCTCAAAGGGGCCCTGACGTCACCCCTTTCCCTGTTAAGCAAAGGTAAGGAGAAGGTCTAAGGGAGAAGAAAGAAAGAGGCTGAGAGGGCAGAGGAGGTCCAGGAGGGAGACTGGGAAGAGAACCAGGGCTGGGGCTCTGTCAGGGCCTGGAAGTGGGGGGGCAAGGTCTCTAGCTGCTACTCTGCTGCTCCTGCTGGCGGATCAGGTTAGCAATGGGGCCGGTGATGCCGCCTATCGAGGTCCAGTACTCGTCAAAGCTGATGTGTCCATCATGGTTGGCGTCCACGTTCTGGATGAGCTTGTGAGCAGCTTGGTTCCCTGTGTCCGTCAGCATGTGGTTGAGCTCCTTCTGAAGCATCTTGCGGAAGCTGCTCTTGCTGATCTTGGTCTTGACCAGGCTGTCCTTAGACACATATCTGTAGAAGTTTTCCACCAGGACAACAACTCCTTCTCTAGTTCCGTGTAGCAGTCCGCCATTGCACTGCCTCAGCTCCTCTAGGGGCTTCTGGTAGTGGCCAAGCAGGCAAGACACAGGTGAGCACCCAAGAGAAGACTCAGCCGCTGGCTCCCGGGTGTGCTGGGCAAGCCCCCCCCCACCTTTTAATATGGTGCTGAGGTTCCAACCCAGTGCCTCACATGTGTTAGGGAAGTACTCTACCACTGAGCTACAACCAATCCTTAATATTTTAATTTTGAGACAAATTCTCACTAAGTTGTTGAGGCTGGCCTTAAACATTTGATCCTCCTGCATCAGCCTCCAGAGTCAATGGGATTATAGACATATGTCAGTATACCTAGCCCAGGAATTGATCTTTAAGTAACAAGCACTTTTTTGTATGTGTGTCTACTGGGGACTGAACCCAGGGCCGCTTAACCACTGAGCCACATCCCCAACTCTTTTTTATTTTTTATTTTGAGACAGGGTCTAACTAAGTTGCTGAGGTTGGCCTCAAACTTCTGATCCTCCTGCCTCAGCCTCCCTAGTCACTGTAATCCCTTGGATTACAGATATGTGCCACCACACCTAGCAACAAGCACTTTTTGAAATATTATTTTCCAGGAGCTATTCTAGGATTTTAGAGACAATAACTTAACATTTTAAAGTAACAGTAAAATTAACTGTTTAAGGTATATTTATTAGTTGGTCTATGAATTTTAACAAATATATAGATTTTTATTACTACCACTATAACCAGGACACAGAATAAAAGAATATTTCTTCCCCCACCTCTAATTTTTTTTTCTTTTTTGTTCTCTGGCAGTGCTGGGGCTTGAACCTAGGGGCACTTTACCATTGAGCTACAGATCCAGCTTTTTAAAATTTTTTCAAAATTTTGAGACAGGGTCTTCCTAAATTGCTTAGGGCCTCACTAAATTGCTGAAGCCGGCCTTGAACTTGCCATCCTCCTGCCTTGGCCTCCTGAGTTGCTGGGATCATAGGTGTGTGCCCTTGTGCCCAGGAGAAATAGACTTTTGTCTTTAAGAGTCTCTGTGTGTCTGTGTATATACATGTTTAAAATTGTGACTGCATGAACGCCACGCAGCCATGGAAAGTGAGGCTGTGATCCCTTCATTTGGCAAGTAGGATTTGAATTCTATGATGTGCCATGTTGTTGTAGACTCTGGGGATGCCCTGGGGAAGAAAACAGACAAAACCAACGCCCTCGTAGACTACATCCAACAGACAGTCAAGAAACACCCAGAGAAGTTAATCATATGGTATCATAGAAAGCAGGGAGGCCAGAGGGAAGGCAGGCAGGGCGGGAGGACTGGAGCACTGGGCTCTGTGGCGACAGCCAGGGTGGGTGTGGAGGCACAGAGGACAGAGGCTGGCAGATTGGAGGGCATGGGGCTTGGTGCCAGAAGCAGAGGAGGGTCCAAAACTGAATCCCAGATGAAAAGAAAGATGGACGAAAGTGGCCGAGGGCCACTATTTTTGCTCGTTAGGCTACATGGATTTTAAGGTGATGGAGAGACAGTCAAGCAGACATCTGATGACAGTGTATCACCTGGATCAGGAGCTCAGCAGGGGAGCAAGTGACAGAGAAGGGTCAAGGTGAGACCCCTGAGCAGTACAGGCGAGAGGAAAGAAAGGTTCCTGGAGGCCACTGTAGGTGGCAGGGACACGGGAGCGGCGGCCCTGAGAACAGCTCCGAGGTCCTGAGTGGACGCCGGGTTGGGCGAGGGCTCCCCAGGCTGAGCCACAGTTGTTCTAGGTACAAGTGGACCAGGATGGGGGTCTTCAGTGTTGCCTACCTGCCCTCATAGCCATCTTTTTTTTTTTAAATTTTATATTTTTAATCATAGGTGGACGCAATATCTTTATTTTCATTTATTTTTATGTGGTGCTGAGGATCAAACTCAGTGCCTGACACATGCTAGGCAAGCGCTCTGCCACTGAGCCACAACCTCATAGCAATCTTCTTTGAATTCTAGTATCAGGAAGACTGATGCAAAGCCATCTGCTTGGTGAGCTGGGCTTGCCAAGAGTACAGGTACCACCCTTGGATATTCCTACAACCTGAC
Source organism: Xerus rutilus (assembly GCA_028644305.1). Taxonomy (NCBI): domain Eukaryota; kingdom Metazoa; phylum Chordata; class Mammalia; order Rodentia; family Sciuridae; genus Xerus; species Xerus rutilus. Next base: position 17,343,032 of record CM053402.1, read on the forward strand.
TTTCAAAAGATGGCCACTCCCTTCCCCAAGACCTGTGGCAAAGACATTTACTTCTAGTATCCATTCTTCTTCCCCTCCCCCCCTTCTTCTTTTTCTTCTTCCTTTCTCTCTCTCTCTCTCTCTCCCTCTCCCTCTCCCTTTTTATTTATTTGTTTTGGGGATTGAACCTAGGGGTGCTTAAGCACTGGGCCACATCCCAGACCTTTTTGTATTCTATTAGAGACAGGGTCTTGCTGAGTTGCTTAGGGCCTTGCTAAATTGCTGAGTCTGGCTTTGAACTTGTGATCCTCTTGCCTCAGTCTTCCAGCTGCTGAGATTACAGGCTTGTGCCACTGTGCCTGGCAAGCCACAGTTTTAAGTAGGAGAACATTCATGCTCAGGACAAAGTGAATGTGTTTGCATTTCCACAAGCACTATCACCGTAGCCATTATTTCCCTGAGCTGTGGCCAGTAATGAAGGTAGGTGGAGAGTTTTTCACAGATCAGTAAACAAGGAATCCTAGTCTTGACCATCAGGGAGCAGAGCCACAACCTAGCTGCTGCTCACATCCCTGGCTTTTCTGCTCTCTAGTGCACTGTCTCATCCAGAGGAAAGCTAGATGTCAGTTCCGTATGTTTACAACTGGAAGTCGTTCTTGGGGTAAACTTGTGTGGGACATTTGCAGCTTTGAGGGGTGTGTGTGTGTCCACCACCATCATCTCTTGGCTGGATTACCGCAGTAGGCTTCTAGCGGCCTCCCTGTTTCTGACCTTGCCCTCCACCTCCAGTCTACTCTAATACAGCAGGCAGAGTGCTTCTTCCAGAATGTCGTAGGTCATTCTGAGCAAAACCAAAGTCCTGGGCTGGAGTCGTGGCTCAGTGGCAGAGCGCTTGCCTAGCATGTGTGAAGTACTGAGTTCGAGTCTCAGCACCACATATAAATAAATAAACTAAATAAAGGTCCATCGAAAACTAAAAAAATAAATTAAAACAAAACAAAAAAAGTCCTTACAGCACCTCACAAAGCCCCCCCACCTGATCCTATCCTCTTCTGCTTCCCTGATCTCATCTCCTAACTCCCCATTGCTCACTCCACTCCAGCCATGTGGGCCTCCTTGCTTTCTCTCCAGCTGCTACACATTCCCACCCCAGGGCCTTTGCACTTGCTCTTTCCCCTGCCTGCAACACTCTTCTCAAGGTAGCCTCATGGTTTGCTTCCTCACTTCCTTCAAATGCCACCTTACAAGAGAGCCTTCTCCAACCGTCTCCCCCTCCGGCACTCTCCAGCTCCCTTACCTCCATGTTCTTCTATAACACTTAGCATCAGACTTACACACGCTCACTTGTTTATTTTCTGTTTCCTGTCACTCTACAGGCCCATAAGGGCAAGGATTTTTCCTGTTTGTTCTCTGTTCTATCCCCATGTCTAGAACAGTTTCAAGTACACTGTAGGCGTCTAATAAGTGCTTCTTGTATTTCTTTCTTCCTTTTTTCTTGTACTAGGGATCAAACCTGCGTCCTCGTACGTGCTGGGCAAGCACTTCGCCGACCCACATCCCCAGGCAGCGAGTGCCTCTTGAATCAGGACTGACTCTTGCTCCATGGCAACCACCTGCTGTCTGGAGGATCCTGAGCACGAAGGCCTTGCCTGAGGATTGAATGCAGGGGAGCAGCACTGCTCAGTGCTAATGCATCAAACAGAGGCCTTGTGTGTGTGTGTGTGGGTGAGTGCAGGTGGCAGGTGGTGGGGTGCCGAATGCCAAGTCTAGCTGGGCATGGTGGTGCATGCCTGTAAACCTAGTGACTTGGGAGGCTGAGGCAGGAGGATTGCAAGTTCAAAGTCAGCCTCAGCAATTTAGCAAGGCCCTAAGCAACTTAGAGAGACCCTGTCTTTAAATAAAAAATAAAAAAGAGCTGGGGATGTGGCTCAGTGGTTAAGTGCCCCTGGGTTCAATGCCCAGTACCAAAACAAAAAACAAAAGTAAAAACAAAAATAAACACACACACACAAAACAAAACAAAAAACCCCAAACAGAATGCTAAGCCTTTTTTAAAAAAATACTTTTAATTGTCAATGGACCTTTATTTTATTTATTTATATGTGGTGCTAAGAATCGACCCCAGTGCCTGACACATGCTAGGCAAGTGCTCTACCACTGAGCCACACCCCACCCCCGATGCTAAGCCTTTTGGCATGAGTGGCGTGGGTCATCTGATCTTGATGAGTCACCCCGGTGAATGGTTGTCTGGGGTCCAGGTTCACAGCACCTCTGACCTGGGTAGACTTGCTAGGTGCTCTGAGGATGGGGACCAAAGGAATCCCAGTGATTCTGTTTCCACATTCTCCAAGGACAAGTTGGAGGCAGGTCCTGGTCTCAAGTCTACAATACCAATTGTTCCTAAAGTTTTTGTCCTCACAGATCTCAGCCCCTCCACCTGAGACACGTCTCATGGTGACTGAGTCATGCATTGATGATGGTGGTGGGCATGTGGGTGGAGGTGACTGGGCCCATCGATCGAGGGCTGAGACATTCTTCCCATTAGTCAACAGGTTAATAAATTCTCTGATGAGGAGGTGGTGATTAATGAACCAATCAGCTTTCCCTGTAATTGGGGAGTGGAGTTGGGGGCATGATGGATGGGAAGGGCTTGTGAGGATGTGGGCGGCTGGCTCCTGGTCCAAGGGACCACCTAGGGCCCACTGGTTTTTGCTTTAAAGGTACATGGTGGGGCTGGGGTTGTGGCTCAGTGGTAGAGTGCTTGCCTCATACATGTGAGGCACTGGGTTTGATCCTCAGCACCACATACAAATAAGTAAAATAAAGATCCATTGACAACTAAAAATATTTTTAAAAAAGGTACATGGGGAAGTGACTTCTTCAGGGGTTGTACAATGAACGTTGGCCTTCTCCTAGATCCTTTACCTTCTCACTCTCCTCTCCTCCCATTTATTCTCAGATGCTGCATCCCCAAGGCTTGAGAAGCTTCCAGGGATGTCAGATTCCCTGTGTGCTCCTTACAAGCTCCTTCACCTCTCTTCCAGGTTTAGCACCAAAGAAAACTCCTTCCCCACCCCGGCTAGTGCTGCAAGGGCAAAGAGCACCTCCTCACCCCCACACATATCCTTGCCCCCTTCAGCAGGCGGGTCCCCTGTCTAGAGCCTGACCCTGGGGTCACAGCTGTCTTTGGGCGTGTGTGATGCTGGAGATCTGAACCCAGGACTTTGCACTCCGCAGCTGTCTTAACAAGTTCCCTGGCTTTTGTCCTTCCATGGAGAACTAGAGTTCTTTTGTTTCTGCTGTCTCCTCTCCAATGTGGGCACCGGCTTGTCCCTGTGTCTGTGCTCTGGGAACGCCTCAGATGGGGTTTCTAAGGATAGTGGAGTGCCTTCCCCACCCCAAGACTAGGATTCCCCCGTGATCACACCGTGCCCCTCTCCTCAGACTGGGGGTCCTCAAGGATACAGCCATGGCTCTTTGACACTAGGGCTCTTGGAGGACAAGGCTGAGCTCCCCAACCATGATTTTTCTCCTCGCTCTGAAGTAGGTTCCATATCCCCTTGTCCCAGTGTCTCCTTCCATTTCCACGCTTAGCCAGGTGCCCTGGTCTTTCTTGGGTTGCACAGGGGCCTTTAGGGCCTGACTAGCTGATAAGGGGCCATTTCCGGAGAATGCAGGTGACTGAACCCATAAAAAGGCAATTGAGGGATCCCTGGACTCTTCATCTCAGGAAAACTCTAAAAATAGCATTCACAGCCATCTGTCCTGGAGGGTGGAGGGGCTAGCCCAGAGCGAGGGGCCTGGTCAGAGTGACTCCTCTTGCTCAGTGGACTGATGGGACTGGGGTGTCTAGAAAACACAAGGCTCTGGCCAGGCCTCATAGAGGGAGCTGGAAAGGGCTTTTTGGGGGAGACTCTCTAAGAGCCCTTTCTCTTCCTGGGGGTCAGGTGGGTCTGACGGGTTGGCAATCTGGGGTGCTTCCCCGACCCTGACCTCTCAGAGTGGGTGGTGGCCCCAGATAGCATCCTATCCCATGCTCCTCTGCCTGACTCCTGAGATCCAAGGTGCAGAGCCCATCTGCCCTCAGGATTGAGGGGTCTTCTTCTTGGGGTCTTTCCCATCCTCTTCCTGGGTGACCATCACCTCTCAGAGTTTCAGTTTTCTCACTTGTAAAATGCAGATAAACTCGGTTCATGGCACTATTGTACCAGAAATGATGTACTCTCGGGCTGGAGTTGTGGCTCAGTGATAGAGCACTTGCCTCGCATGTGTGAGGCACTGGGTTCAATTCTCAGCACCACATATAACTAAATAAAATAAAGATCCATTGACAACTAAAAAAATATTTTAAAAAATTTTAAAAAATGATGTAATCTCTAGCACACAATAGGTGCATAGCAAATGTTGGTCCTTTATTTCCTTCAAAGGCTGTGGGTGAGAATATTGGCCCTAAACCTCAGTGGAGGCTATAATGGGCTGGGGACAGTGGCATATGCTTGGCAGCTTGACATCACTCAGCCACAGAAGATACCAGGTGTCCTGAATGACATGTAGATGGGGTTGGGGGCTCTGCCTTGGGGGGGACTCTATAGAGGGCCCAGCTGGACCAGGATCTGTATGTGCCAAGTTGAATGTAGGGGTGGCTCATTTCGCTGCTTCTGCCTCCTGCCTCTGTCCCCAATTCTTTTTTTTTTTTGGTACTGGGGATTGAACTCAGGGGCACTCAACCACTGAGCCACATCCCCAGCCCTATTTTGTGTTTTATGTAGAGACAGAGTCTCACTGAGTTGCTTAGCACCTCACCATTGCTGAGGCTGGCTTTGAACTCGCGATTCTCCTGTCTCAGCCTCCCTAAGTGCTGGGATTACAGGCGTGTGCCACCGCACCTGGCTTTGTCCCCAATTCTTAATGCAGAATGGACATAATGGAGTATCCAGAGAGGCCTCTCCCCAAGAACATCATAAGCAGCAGGTCAGGAGCCAAGGTCATATGCTCCTACCCTGATTCCAGAAAAGAGATTTCCCACCACAGGTCCTGTCACTCCTGGACCCTTCTCAAAGGCATTAGCAAGCAGAAGCTGAAGATGACTGCCTCCTGGAAGGAGCAGCCACAGGTCCCACAGGCCTGTCCTTCCTCAGGTTCCCCAATCCCACGTAGGGAAGATGGACTCAATCCCTGGTCCTAGGGGCTACCCCAGAAGTCTGATCCCAAGGCCTTCCTTCCTCAGGAGGCTAGACCTGCCACTGGAGAGCTATGGGGTGAACACCGGGTACAGACGAGGCAACCAGTCCAGTGGAACCCTGAGTCTGAGCATGGCAGCTGCCTCCTTAGCTCCTGCGAGGTGGAGACATCACGTCCTGGCTGGCTGTAAACTCAGCGAGTGGCAGGGGTGGAGGAAGGAAGGAGGAAGGGCCCTCCCCTGGCGGCTCCCTCTCCCCTTGGACTCCCCCTCCCTTTCCAGGCCGGGATATAAGCCCCGCAGGGAAAGCGCTGAGCAGAGGCCGCATCTCCACCTACAGCAGTCGTGTCCTTGAGACAGCCCGCACCTTCCACCTCCTGCTCATCTCGCTTTGGGAGCTGTCGCTGTGAGTGGCTGGGGATCAGGAATGGTCTGGTAGTGAGTTATTTTGTGGGGAAACTGAGGCTGGGATGGTGGAAGCCGTGGCTGAGTGGATCAGAAGGGGGCCGGCACAGGTGGGAAGGAGAAGTCTGGGGATGGGGCTGCCAGCATAGATCTCTTCCTTCATCTACCACTTTGGGCAGCAGCGGGAGTGGGGCGGCAGACAGGACTGGGACTCTCTGGCACAGGAGGAAACTGCGGCCAGAGATGGTGCGGTGCCCGAGAACACACAACGGGTGAGTGGCTGAGCCTTGGTCCAGTACTAGTCCCAGACAGGCCACCGGAGCGTGGGCCCGACGGCAACCACTGCCGCAGCCTCCCACTGTCGAGGCTCAGGATGCCCCACGCTCCAATGCTCCCTTTCCAGATGGTGACGGTGCGCAGGCCGTCGCCCGCTACGGCCGCAGTGCTGCTGGCCCTCCTCGCCTGCCTGGGAGCGCTGGTCGACGCCTACCCCGCCAAACCCGAGGCCCCGGGCGAAGATGCCTCCCCGGAGGAGCTGAGCCGCTACTACGCCTCTCTGCGCCACTACCTCAACCTGGTCACCCGGCAGCGGTGAGCGCATGCGCCGGGCGTGGGCGGGGGAGCAGCGCTTCTGGAACCCCCGCCCTTAGCTCCGCTCCGCCCCACCTGGGGGCCTAACCACGCCCCTTTTGACCTCTCCTCCAGGTACGGGAAACGCGACGGCCCGGACGTTCTTTTCTCCAAGCTGCTCTTCCCCGACGGCGATGACCGCCCAGTCAGGTCGCGGTAAAAGCGTCCCTCTCACCACACACTGGCACCACGTCCTGGCACCATCACTTAAGACTTGCCCCGGCCTCGCGATTCCTTTCCCTTCCCTCCTGCCGGCCAGAAGGCGTCTACCCATGGTGGAGACCCCCAAGGCCTCCTGGGAGATAAGCTAAATACACTGGCATAATTTGCATATTTTGTTCTGGGTAGGGGCCTCCGGCCCCTTTCTCTGTGCCCCTGGTACCTGGGGCTGGAGGGCTGTGTGTGGTCCATCCCTGGTCCCCAAATAAAAAGCAAATATCACAGAAACTGAATGTGTGCGTCTGTTTTCTTTCCCTTCTCCTTCAAGGAGGTGGCATCCGTGGGAGAAGAGGGTGGAGATGCGAGAGCAGGGAGAAGACTCCCTAAAAAAAAAAGGCGCCCCAGGACAGGGCGGGGTGGGACTCCAGGTGCTAGCAGCTGAGCATAGACACTGCAGCTAGTCTGGGGCTGAACAGCGCCCGGATAAGTGACTTTTGTGAAAGGAAATCCAGGCAAGAGGGGCGCCGGAGAGGGGTGGATAGGAGTTCCAGAGAAAGGAACAAGAGTCGTTGGAGATGGAGAGGTGGAGGGGAACATCCTAGGCAGCCCAGGAGGGTAATCCGGGGCATAGCAACCTCGCAGGGCAAAGATGAAGACTGTTGTTGGACTGGATTAGATACCAACACTCTAGGATTGTCTCTTTGCTCTCCCATGAAGCTGTACTACTAGTCCCCGGGGCTGCAAAGGCTGGAGGTTAAGATGGGATCAAGGATGGGGCTGTGGAGGAAAAGACATTTGTGGGCTGAGGTGGGTGTGCTGGATGAAGAGGTAGATCATGAGCTTGACCAGTGGGGCACGCCTTAATTCTAGCAGCTCAGGAGGCTGAAGCAGGAGGATTGCACTTTCAGGCTAGCCTCAGTAATGTTGTAGAAACCCTGTCTCAAAATATAATAAAAAGTTCTGGGGATGTAGCTCAGTGGTAAAGCACCCCTGGGTTCAATCCCCAGTCCTCCTTCTCCCCCAAAAAACACTTCTAAGGAAACTGTCGTCTGAGTAGGAGGAACAATGGGAGTGGGAAGGCCACTTTCCCCCTCAAAACCATCCTCCCCACCTATTGAATGCACACACAGTGCATAAGTCACTAACTTCCGCTTCCTGGTGATAAGACTATAGGGATATCTTCTAGCCGCCCCCTCCCCCACCCATGGATGTTTCAACTGGACTCTAACCTGAATCCCCAGACACCCTTCCCAGGCCATTTTTCCAGGAAGCCCGCCTTGGTTGGCCCTGATCTGTACTCTTTCTCCCCTCTCTGGCCACTGAGCTCTCATGGCTACTGCTCTATTCACTAAGAGATCTACCCATGTCTCTGTGTCCTCTCCCCCTCTTGTGGTCTGGAGGCCCCCTAAAGGAAGGTCCTGTCTGTGGACTCTCTCCTGGACCTCCAGTTCAGAGGACCTGTCTAAGTCTGAGGCAGGTGGCTGGCAGATAAGAGGGAGAATCAGGCTGAAGCCAAACTCTAGATCCAGACAGGATAAGAAGGGCAGGAAGCCCGGGTGGCATCACTGTGAGCATAAGGGCCATGCAGGACTGTTTGTAGTTAGGTGACCCTGGGAGGTGAGACGACTCTAGAGCTGTCTCTGCTCTAGGAGGCCACCTTCCCTGGTGCTGTCTCCTAGCCTTTCTTGAGGTAGGGCCAGCAGTGTGGGACAGAGGCTGGAATAGGTCATGGGCTATGTGGATTCTGATGCTCTGGGCCTTTGCTCTGCTTCCATAGTCTGATAATCCAGATAGCTACTAAGTGACTAACGGGTAGGTAGTGTATACTGCCCAGGCTACTTGCCCTGCGGGCAGAGCCTTTTCCTTCTCTCTAGCCTAAAATATATCTTCTGGGTAGATGTTGCCTCCCAGAAGCTATTCCTGGTTTCCCAGGATGAGCTAGTTTCTCTGGTTTCTCCATTTTGCCATTTCCTGAGACCCATTCCCATCCTATTTCGTCTCCTGTCTTCTCTCCTCTGTACCAGGATGGGGGAGATGGGCACATGCAGTGGCTGCTTGAGCTTGGGTTCATGTGTAGTTGAAGAGCCAGGGGAGCTGAGGGACGTATCTATGTGCAGGTGTTCATGGCCCACTGTCTGTTGGTCTACCTGGGAGAGCTGTGGTAAGTCTGAGGCTCATGGAAGAGACCTGGTATGAATTATGTGCATGGCTGTGGACAGTTCCTGCTCAGATGATATGTCTGTTGACCACAGCACCTACACGTGCCTCTCTAGCATGAGGCTCTTGAGGTAGCTGAACTCGTGTGAGTACTCCGTTGTTGCATTTTGGTATAGTAGCCCCCTCTACCTGCAGGGATATGTTTCAAAACTCCCAGTGTGTGCCTGAAACCATCCATAGTACTGAACCCTAAATGTGTATGCTGTTATTCTCAACACATACATAACTATGGTAAAGTTTAATTTATAAATTAGACACAACAAGAGGTTAAAAGCATTAACAATAAGAGAATAATTATAGGGGTTGGGGTTGGGGCTCAGCAGTTGAGTGCTTGCCTCGCATGTGTGGGGCACTGGGTTCGATCCTTAGCACCACATAAAATAAAGGTCTTGTGTTCATCTACAACTAAAAAATATATATATAAAGAATAATTATAACAATATTCTATATTAAAAGTTATGTAAATGTGATCTCTCAGTGAAAATAGCTTATTGTACTGTACACATTCTGCTTGTGACGATGTGACATGATACAATGCCTATGTGATCAGGTGAAGTGGAGTAAATGCCATAGGCACTGTGTGGTAGCTTTAGGCTACTACATAAGGGTTACTTGAACATAAATGCTGTGATGCTTCCGTAGTCTGATAATCCAGATAGCTACTAAGTGACTAACGGGTAGGTAGTGTATACTGCTTGGATATGCTGCTTGAAGGGACAATGTATATCCCTGGAGGTGCATGGTATGAGATTTCATCAGGCTACTTAGAATGGCATGCAAGATTGATGAAAAGTTTCCTTTATGCATACCTGTTTCTGTGTCCAAATTTCATCTTTTTAAAAGGACACCAGCCATACTGGATTCGGGGCAGAGGGAGTCTCCATGGTGGAGGAAAGTGTAGACAGGGCCTAGACATCAAATTAGTGGCCTGGGCCCCAAATCAGGATAGAGTAGCTCCTGAGGGAGTAGGATGAGGGGTTTGAGGTATTTGTGTGAATGTCACAGCTATCCTTAGCCAAGGGCTTCTCCAGGGGCCAAGGGATCCCATGGGTACTGGAATGTGAGAGTACTGGAATCTGGAATTTTCCATTTGATATTTTTGGACCTTGATTGACTGAAGGTAACAAAAACCACAGAAAACAAAAACCATAGATAAAGGGGACTACTGTACTAATTTTTTAAATTTTTTATTTGTTCTAATTAGTTATACATGACAATAGAACACATTTGACACATTGTACACAAATGGAGCTCAACTTCTCATTCCTCTGGCTATACATCATGCAGAGTCACACTGGTAGTGTAAACATACATGTATATAGGGTAATAATGTCTGTCTCATTCTACCATCCTTCCCATCCCCATCCCCTCTCCTCTCCCCTCACTCCCTCCCGCACAGTCTAAAGTTCCTTTATTCTTCCCTACTGTACTAGTTTCATGGAGCTAACATAAAATACCAAATGGGAGGGCGAAGGATGTAGCTCAGTGGTAGAGCCCTGGCTTGGCATGTGCAAGGCCCTGGTTCCATCCCCAGCACCATAGATCAATCAAAACAAGCAAACTGAGTATTTTTTAATTTTTAATTTTTTTTTAGTTGTACATGGACACAAATATCTTTATTTTTTTATGTGGTGCTGAGGATCAAACCCAGTGCCTCACTCATGTGAGGCAAGCACTTTACCACTGAGCTACAATCCCAGCCCACAAACTGAGTATTTTATTTTATTTTATTTATTTACTTTTTAAAATATTTTTTTAGCTGTAGATGGACATAATGTCTTTATTTTATTGCTTTGTATAGTGGTGCTGAGGATCGAACCCAGGGCCTCACGCATGCGAGGCAAGCACTCTACCGCTGAGCTACAATCCCAGCCCCCAAACTGAGTATTTTAAAGGACAGTTTGGGAGGCTAGACATCTGGAATCAAGGTGTTGTTAGCAGGATTGGTTCCTTTGGAGAAGGAGGCAAGGATCTGTTCCAGGCCTCTCTCCTGGTCTAGAAGTTTTCTTTATGCACACCTGTTTCTGTGTCCAAATTTCCCCTTTTAAAAGGACACCAGCCATACTGGATTAGGGGCAGAGGGAGTCTCCAGGGTGGAGGAAAGTGTAGTCAGAGCCTAGACTTCAAATTAGTGTCCTGAGCCCCAAATCAGGATAGAGTAGCTCCTGAGGGGATAGGATGAGGGGTTTGAAGTGTTTGTGTGAATGTCACAGCTATCCTTAGCCAAGGGCTTCTCCAGGGTCTGGGGGAATCCCATGAGTACTGGAATCTGAGGGCAGTCATGCCCCAACCTACACCCTGCTGCTGCCACACAATTTGGAAATAAGCCATTGGCCTAAGAGTTGGACCAGGCTCTTGTCAACAGAAGTGCCCTGGAAACAGGGATAGAGTGTGGCACCTGGAACCACGTGGACCTGGGTTTAGTCCTGGTCCCTCCTATGGTCTTAGGCAACCTCAGCTGCCCCTCTGAGCCTTGGTTTCCTGCTTCCTTCAACAGGTAATGAAGGGGTCTATTAAGATGAGCTGTAAGAAAGGTCCTGGGGGGGGGGTACTGGCTCACTGGCTGCCACAGCCTGCTCCTCCCCCTTTCTCACCACATCATCTTTCAAACAAAACAACAGCAACCCACCCACCACCTACTCTCTTGCCTCTGAGCCCCCTGTAGAGCCCCCTCTTCTTCCCTTCCTCCTGCTCTGGGACCAAGAACAGATGTACCACAAATGACTGATATTTGGTTGGGTTACGAGAGCAGCAGAGGCTGAGGTTAGAGAGCCCAAGCAAGGAGGTGATGAAGGACATGGCACTGGGCAAACTCCTGCCCTGGCAGCCACGACTGTGAGGCCTCTTCCCTTCCTTCCTTCACCTGCCTTCACTCACCCTGAGATCCCTGGAGTGTTCCTCTCCTGGTCTCATTCTCACAGAATACCCCCCTCCCCACTGCCCCAGGGTATTCTCTCTGCCCAGAGGGCGTGGAGTTGGGCAGTGGGAAAGGGTGGCTTCCCCAAGAGCCTCCAGGCAAGCCCTGTGGGAACACATGAAGACAAGAGTTCTCTGTTCTGGACATGATCATAGTTACCGCCACTATCCCCCTACTGGATTGTCACTATAATCCCTGAGGGGACTTTGGAATCTGTTGTTTGCAAAGGAGAAAAATGAAAGATGAAGACTTGGTTGACATTTGTGGAGAGCTAGTATTTCTTAAGCCATGACAAAATTGGGTTACATCTATGTCAGGACAGAACAGTAAATGGGCCCATCGCAGGAGTCAACCCCCAGATCCATTGGCTATCTGGTGAGATTGGCTTCTGACGGTGGAGATTGGCCAGAACAGGTCCCACCAGCCTACTGACCTGAGGGACCAGGACTGGGGCCTGGCGCCCCCTGGTGGCGTAGAGCGGTCTCTACCCTTCAAAGGTGACGCTGCCTGAGACCAGTCACCCACTGAGGATCCTTGTTTTGGGAAGTGGAAAACCCCGGCCCAGAGGAGGGTCCAGGCTTGCTGAGGTGGGACAACTCCATTTTTGCTTTGTGGAATGTGGGCTCTCTGGATGGGCATCACTGATGGCTACTGAGATACCTTTACCCTTCCTATCTTGAGATGATGGGTATAATAAGCCACATTTTTACCAAGAAGAAAATCAAAGCTCAGAAAGGCTAAAGGAATTATACTGCCAGGCTCACCCAGCTAGTCAACAGCAGAGGCAGGATTGCAGTCCAGTGTGTTCACCCCTAAGTCTACCATGCCAGATCTCTGGATATCACCTCCAGTTTTCCCTGGACCTCAACAACTTGTCCCCTCCCCATCCCACCTTGACACTTCTTGGTGTCCTGATCTGAGGCAGCAGAACCTCAGAGGTGAGGAATGCTTTCCTCCCTACTCAACCCTCAATGTAGACTCAGCCAGTACTGCTCCTTGGCTTGAGCTGGGGACAGGTCCAAGTTGGGGAAAGGACACGGAGCAGGACAAAGACTCAGTGCGGGGTGGGAATCCAAGGCAGAAACTGAGACCTAGGCAGCAGGGAGATCTTGAGCAAGTGTCTCCACCTCTGTGGGCCTCTCCATTTCTCAGCCAAAACAGGAAATGAATGCAATACTTTGACAGTTCCACTTAGAAAAGAATTCAAATTTTGGAAATCGACTTTTTTTTTTTCTTTCAAATCTTGCTTCTCCATGGATTTGCTGTGTGGTTTGGGGCCAATTACTTAATATCTCTGAGCAGATTTTAGTTTCTGAGTCTATAAAATAGGTTGTTGTGGGGATTTAGTGAAGTGACTGAGCTAAGAGCACTTTGGAAATTTTGAGACTTTCTAAGTGAGGCTGGTTTTTAGCACTCCCCTGGGATGGAACTCTGGGATGGGAAAGGAGATGTCTCCAGAAATTGACACCTCCGCCCCATTTCACATCAGTTCTCATTTTGCAAACTATGCACTCACCAAATGGGTTTCTCCATACCTGGGCCCACACTCCTGGCCACACTGCCCAAGGAGCCAAGGTCCTTTCCCTGTTCTTGTCTTGTTCTGGCTGCACAATGGAAAAGAAGGCCTCAGTTTCCCTCCTTCTTTCCTGGAGTCTGGAGCTGCAGCCTCAGCAACCTGATCTGTTTGATCTGTTTGATCACTTGGATTCACCTTGGGGAGGCTGCAGGGGGTGGTCCAAGGCCTGTGACTGAAATCTTTCTGTTGCCCAAGACCAAGAACCTCATCTTGCCCGAGTCAAGCCTACCGTGGTGCCCAAAAGGAAGGGGCATCAGGAATGGGGCCCCGCAGGAGACTTGCATCATGGCCCAGTTTCATCTGTTATGCTGCTAGTCAGGCATGCAGAACACTGCCCTGGCCCCCTCCCGTTCCTGGCTCCCTGCTGGCGTTACAGGTACCAGGGAGACAGCAAGAGGAGGGGATGAGGGTTGGGGAGTGAGAGATTGAAAAGAGGCGGGACTCTGGGGGGCTGAGGACTATAAAGGGGGCACAGCTGAGAGCAGGGGGACCCATCCAGCCTAAAGCAGGTGACTGCTTCCATCCGAGGCCCCTTGCTCAGGACTCAGGGTAAGTGGGCTCAGCCTGGCCTGGGCTCTGAGAGGTTCCTTGGGACTCTGGTCTTGGGGAAGAGTTAGTGCTTTCCAGGTCGGGGGGCCTGAGAGACCTAAGGTACTCCTGGGGTCTTGCTCTGCATCTGGATCAACCGGCAGAGGGAGGCTAGACCCCAAAGTCTGAGGATTTTTGTCTTTTGCCTCATAAGTTCATTCTGTGTTCCCCCAACTTGTGTGTAAGTTGGAGTCTACTTTCTATAAGCACCCCCCTTGAGTTCCTATCCCATTTCGGCCTCCTCAGAGTCACGAGCCTCTGTATGTCATGTGTGTTCCCCCCACCTCATATGCCCTCAAGTCTCCGCTTTGTCTGCTAAAATTTTTTGCTTTGCTAAGGCCTCTGAGCTCTAGCTGCCAGGCTGCTCACAGCCAGAGCAAGGGCATCTTTGCTCTCCAGGGCAGTGTCTAGAAGGAGGGCGGTGGTAGGTGCTGGTGACCCATTGTTCTGTCCCTTTTCCCCAAGATTTGCTTTAAGGAATGGGTGATGGCCGGGCAGGTGGGCCCTTCTTCCCATGCACAGGGGGGTCTGCACACTGGCTTCTGCTCTGTCTCCATCTCCCTGACCCTTGCTTTTCAGATGGCTGCCACACACCGTTGCCTCTCCCTGCTGCTCCTGTCCACCTGTGTGGCTCTGTTGCTGCAGCCTCTGCTGGGTGCCTGGGGAGTGCCACTGGAGCCAGTGTACCCCGGGGACAATGCTACACCAGAGCAGATGGCCCAGTACGCGTTTGAGCTCCGCAGATACATCAATATGCTGACCAGGCCTAGGTGTGTACGAGAGAAAGGGAGAGAGATTCTGGAGCTCAGGACCCTGGCCACAACCCTAACCCCATCTCCACCCCTGTCCCTAGCCCCTTCTATGCCTGCTCTTGAGAAACAGAATCTCGTAGAGCAGGCTTGAGCCATGTGCAGGGTACGGTGGTGCCTGAGGGGAGGTCCTGAGGCAGATGAGCTGGCACCTGGCATGGTGCTTGCCCCAGCTGCCCCTTCCCTCCCAGGTATGGGAAAAGAGATAAGGAGAACACTCTGGGCTTCTTGGAATGGGACTCCCCACACGCAGCTGCCTCCAGGTAGGTTTTGATCCCCTGCCCAGCTGCCTGGGATGGAAGTAGAAGTGGGGTGAAAAGGGCAGGTGATGGTGGGGGAGGGAGCACCAGGCCCAGGGCAGTCCTCCTGAGGGCACAAGGACTGGCCCCACACCACCAGGTTCTGTCCTCTCTCTCAGGGAGCTGAGCCCGATGGACGTGTAATGCACCTCCTGCCTTCTACAACTCCACAGGCAGTGCCAACCCAGCTCTCCCCTGCACCCTTGGCTCTGGCCACAGATTGCTCTCTGTTCTCACCTGGGCTCAATAAAGCAAGTCAATGTCATAGCTTCTTTCTGTGTCTTTGTGGGCCCCTGATGGGGTCTATACACAGGAAAGGGGGAGAGCAGGGAGAAGAGGGAAAGGGGGCTGTTGTAATGATCCAGATCCACTCATCGCATGTGCTTCACTTCATAGAAGGACAAGTTGTTAAGGTCAGTGGCAATCTTTTTTTTTTTTTTTTTGTACCAAGGATTGAACCCAGCAGTGCTTAAGCCACTGAACCACATCCCCAACCCCTTTCCTTTTTTTAATATATATTTTTATTTAAAGATATGATCTCACTGAGTTGCTTAGGGCCTCACTAAATTGCTGAGGCTGACTCTGAACTTTTGATCCTCCTGCCTCAGCTTCCCAAGCCCCTAGGATTATAGGCATGCGCCACCGCACCCAGCTGAAGTGGCAGTTTTGAGTGTGAATCTCCCCACTGCCACATTTCTAGACCTTCCTGATCATCAGCCTGTTTGGGAGCTAGCCCTGCTCCCCAAAATATCTTCTCGGTATTTTCCTATAGCCAGCGATGTAGGTGAAGCACTCATACTAAAGAGTCCTTGGCATGGGGACGGGCCAACAGTCCAGAGATATGGCTCAGAGTTAAGATAGTTGCCAACTGTGTTGGGTGGTCTCAGATCTGCTCTCCAGAAATTTGGGGAAAATGGGCTGTACTGAAAGGTTGTGAACTCCAGGCACATGGAGGTATTTAAGCTGCTGCAGGAGGGCAGGCTGCAGGAGGGATGTGGAAGGAGGCTGCATTAACCAAGAATGCTAGTCCCTCCATGAGTCCAATCTGGAGTCTATATTCCAGGTCTGGGGCAGAGGTAGGGTGAGGACCTGGCTCCTATGGCAGGAGTCCCAATAGTCCCCAGTGGCCTGTCCCTTGCCCCTCTCAAGCACCTTGAATAGGTGGGGATGGGTGAGTTGTGTGTGTGTGTGTGTCTGTGTGTGTAAAGTGGGAGCTTGTGTGTGTGTGTGTGTGTGTGTGTGTAAAGTGGGAGCTTGTGTGTGTGTGTGTGTGTGTCTGTGTGTAAAGTGGGAGCTTGTGTGTGTGTGTGTCTGTGTGTGTAAAGTGGGAGCTTGCCTGTCTCTGTCCTGGGAGCTCCTGTGGATAAGGGACAGTCATGGAGATTGGGGAAAAAGTGAGAGATAGAACCTTTCTGGTTCCCAGAATAGCTTTTCCTGCTTCCCCAACATGATCAGTCTGAAGGGTGGGAGCCTATGGGTTTGGTGGATGAGGGGTGCACTTTCCTGGTGCCACGACATCATAGTCGTGTTTCTGTCTAGTTGTACAAGTGACCTAGACATGGAACTGAGCCCTAAAAGGCAAAGGCTTCTACAGGATGTAGCTGCTGGGCAAAATGCTTGGCCCAGGCTGATTCTTATATCCAAGGGGTGTTTGGATGGAGGACTGAACTCTGTTCAGCAGAGCAGAGTCTGATGTTTGGATGAAGGAGGCTGAAAGTTCCAGTATTTTCTCTCTTAACGAAGGTTCTGAGTGGGGAGAAGTGTAGACATTTCCTAGAGGCAGGAATTAGGACTCTGTTTGAGACATACCTCGGTGTGACAGTTGGATTGGTGGGAGGGGCCTCTGTCATTGCCCAGGCCTCTCTGTTGGACACAGCCCCAAAACCCCAAGACAACTGGGCCATTCTCACATCCAGGTCTCAGGGACAGGTCCTGGCCAGGCTCCTTTCCTTTCCCTGCCCTTCTCATTGCTGGGGCTGAGGGTCCAGGAGGCTCCCTGAGGGTCAAAAGCACCTCTGCTTGTTCCTGTGCCAACACTGACAGCTCAGGTTGCCATTCTAAGCTGTCCAGTTCTGGGCAAAAATAGTGTTGGGTCTTGCTGAAGCCCCTGCTTCCCTCCCGGGCTCTCCCTGGGCTCGCAGGCTTTCACCCTAGCAGCGGTGCATTGCGGGCAGGTTGGCGGAAGGTAGGTGGCTTCAGGGAGGGGGCAACACCCTGCACTGAGGTCTTCTTCTCCTACAGCAGGAACTCCAGTGTCCTGGTTCCCCGTTGAAGGTCCTCCCTGCCAGTGCCCAGAGAAGTCACTGAAGAAATAGAGATTGTGTTTTTTATTGCTCTGGCTGAGGAGTTGAGGCCCCTCTTACAATATAAAGTGATCAGAGGGCGGTGAGATCTGAGCCAGGTGCCTGGAGGTCAAGGCCCATCCTGAAGAAGGAAGTTCCCTGGGCCCTGGTATCTTCTTCCACCCGCGCCCCCAGAAGCTTCCTCTTGCTTTCACCTAAGCTGCCCTTGGTTCCCAGGCCCCTGACGAGGTGCCCGCAGGGCCCAGGCTCCCCTACCTGGGGCCTGGGGAAGTGATCTGTGGTTCTAATACCAAGGCGATCTTCGGCAGGGGCTTCGTAGAGTTAGGTGCAAGGAATTTCGTGCTGTTCGGTGGGGGAAGTTTCGTGGCGTCCGTGGGTTTCTTCTGGTTCTTAAACTTCTCCAAGCTAGGGAACAAGTCTTTGCAGAGATCATGGGGCCGCGATGTGCGAGGGGTGTCAGGTGTCTCCCTCCCACGCCGCGTACCTCCCTCGCTTCCTCGGACCACCTACCTGTCGCTGAAGATCTTGCCAACATATTTGTTGAAATTCGCAAACCAGTTGGCCGCCCTGGACTCGGGGAACTCCTGCCGAGCCTGCTCCTCGCCAAGAGCGCCCTCGGGAGGTAGCAGCAGCGCCAGTAGGCACACCAGAACTAGTGCGCACGCGCAACGCCGAGCCTGCATCTGCAGAGGACCAAGCAGAGTCCGGCGGTCACATGACGGCCAGGCTGGGTTCTGCCCAGCTCAAGGACCCGGTGGGTGTTACAGATACTAGACGGGATAGGAACACAGGAGTTCTAGGGCACCCAGACCAAGGGGTGTATCTGTCTCAGGGACATACACAGGTATATGAGCGCTTTAAGGAGCATCCCGGTGCCCAGGGAGAAAGGCGCTCGCCTAGACATGCACAACGATGCATACGAAGCAACGAAGTCAAAATGGACAGGGAGGCCCGACCCGAGATGGACACGTGGTGTAGAGCCATCCGTCACTCCCTCACTTCACTGACCTTTCTAGCAAACTCCTGTTCACCCTCCTCCAGCCTCCCCTGTTTCCTTGCTGTTCCTCAAAAACGCGGGACAGACTGCTGTCTGCCTAACGCCTCTTCAGCCAGACATCCGCAGGGCCAATTCGGTTGCCTCCTTCAAGCATCAGCTCAAAATTCGCCTTCTGAATGGGTTCCACGCTGACACCTCTATTTATAATTGCAACCCAGCTCTGCTTTCCCCTGCTGACTATATGCTATGTTTGGTATATTTATTGTCTGAGTTCCTTCCCAGCCACACCTTCTGCCTGTTTTGTCTTATTGATGTAGCTTAGGCACATAGGACAGTGCCTGACACTTAGTAAGTGCTCAGTAATGCACGTTAAACGATTATCAGTCCCACACAGCAATGCCAGCCTGGGAATTCTGCCCCCCACAACCTGACCATGCCCAGAAAATTCCATGTCTGTAACACAGGCACCTATAATTCAGATTGTGATGCCCATAAATATGATACACACCTCGAGAGTCCCTAAGCTCCTCAGTGCTCAATCAGGAACTCTCCTCATCCCCACCACCCCAAGCAGGGACAGGAAGCCCTGGCAGCTGTCTTGGTTATGAGAATGGCTTCCCTCCTTCATGCCCTTAGGAGCTCTGGGGAGAGGCCCTAGGTTCCAGCTTCTAGCCCCAGTCTCCTGGAGAATACAGTTGATGGGGTCCCAGACGTGGCCAACAGATATTACCGTGGTGCTGGGCAGGTGCAGCGACACAGCAAAGGGTCTCTGACCAGGACCTATGAGGCCCTTTATACTCCTTTGGATCCATGGCTCCATCCTTCTAAGGCTCCACCTCTGGTTTCACTTCCTGCTCCAGTGTCATGACCTGGGAATTGGGAACAGAGAGAGGGTGGGGGTGGAAGCACATGGACTGCTAGCTGTCCTGACCAGGGCACAGTCCCTGCCAGGGACCCAAAGGGTGGGTGGCAGAGGCGAGGAGGCACTAGGGAGTAGGGTAGCTTTTTGTTCCAAGATCACAGATCTTAGGGAGGAACTGTCTCTGGGTTGCAGGTGGGGTGACTGTCATTTTCCCAGAGGCTATTCTTGGGCTTGGGAGGGGGCTACACTGCCAGATGAGATGCCCTTCCCATCCAGCTCAATCCCAGGGGGTTCCTTTCCCTGAAGGCCCCCTGTGGGGCCCCAGAACTCTTGCTCTTTCTGGAATGGTCAGTACTGGGGGCAGGGAGTTGCAGTTTCCATCTCGAGGGTGGCCGCCACACTGCCCAGTCTGGAGATTGCCTCAGCCTGCCCCGCCATGTTGGAGGCCCTGCTAGTGACCTGCTGAGGCTTCTGGAGGGTGGGATCTCGGCTGCTTCAGTGATGAACTAAGGCTTTAGGCTACCTCAAGCCACAGTGCCTTAGCTGTGTGGCCTGGAATGTTCCTTTTATCTGCATAGTATTGTGGATTTTCTGAGGCAAAGTTGTGAAACATGGGTTGATTTTTGACGGCGGCGGGTGGGGCGGGGGTTCTGGGGATTGAACCTAGAGCTTTGTGCATGCGAGGCAACTGAGCTATATCCCCAGTCCATGGGTTGACTTTTGGGGGCACAGTAGAAAGATCAGGGTCTTCTGGGTGGGAATCCCAACTTCATCATTTCCTGACTGTGTGACTTTGATCAGGGAATATTATCTCCCCTGAGCCTACATGTTCTCATCAGTGTAATGGAGCCGATTATACCTATAGCATGTGACTGATGTGAAGGCTAAAGACTTAGCCGGGCGCGGTGGCTCAAGCCTGTAATCTCAGCACTTTGGGAGGCTGAGACAGGAGAATGGCGAGTTCAAAACCAGCCTCAGCAACAGCAAGATGCTAACCAACTCAGTGAGACCCTGTCTCTACATAAAACACAAAATAGGGCTGGGGATGTGGCTCACTGGTCAAGTGCCCCTGAGTTCACTCCCTGGTACCAAAAAAAAAAAAAAGACTGAAGACTTGGTCTGATGATGTAACTCAATCCCTGGACAACAGCTCCTGGCACTTAATAGTTTTTTTATTTTAATTTTTTTGGTACTGGGGACTGAACCCAGGAGCGCTTAACCACTGAGCCTTATTTTTTGTTTAGAGACAGAGTCTTACTAAGTTGCTTAGGGTCTTGCTAAGTTGCTGAGGCTGGCTTTGAACTTGCGATCCTTCTGCCTCAGCCTCCCGAACTGCTGGGATTACAGGCATGCGCTACCCGTGCCTGACTTAATAGGTGATGAACATGTGTGAGCTCCTTCATTCCTGGATGCAAACTTCCCCCTCCACATCCACACTTCTTACATCTTCATCCTCTTGTTCAAATCTGCTCTCAGGGGAGGGATGAGAAACTCAGTGTCAATGTCACTTAAGTTTATGGGATCGCTCAGTAGCCCAGTGAGACCAGGACAGCATTTCTAAGGAGTCAAGAATCTCCAGAAAAAGAAATGAGATCCTCATGATGAAATTCCACAGTATAGGGTGGAGGAGATATCTGGGAGTCAGTGTACCCTACATTCCAACAAATAGTCTATTACTTATCCCAATCAGTCAGAAGCCCATTGTGGAAACCTGCACCCAGCCCCCACTACCACCACAAAAGCTTAAATGATGTGTCCCCTTGCAGCCTTGGCTATGGAAACCCAGTCTGCCCTTATGAATTTTAGGGCCCACAAGCACTGGGGCTCAGTCCCTCACTCATTTCAGAACTGTCAAATTCTGGGTGAGTGGGAGGGAGCGCTCAGCTATTTTCCTTCCTGGCCCCCACACAAGAGAAAATGCTCAGTGTGCTGAGCAGGTTCGGGAGGAGGCTCAAGGGACAGACACTCAATGTCATTAATAATAATAGCTATATGAGCCAGGTGGGTGATGCATGCCTGTAATCCAAGTGATTCTGGAAGCTGAGACAGGAGGATCACAAGTTTGAGGCTAGTCTCAGCAACTTACTGAGATCCTATCTCCAAATAAAAAATACAGAGAGCCGAGTGCGGTGGCTCAAGCCTGTAATCCCAGCACTTACGGAGGCTGAGACAGGAGAATCGCGAATTCAAAGCCAGCCTCAGCAACGGCAAGGCGCTAAGCAACTCAGTGAGACCCTGTCTCTACATAAAACACAAAATAGGGCTGGGGATGTGGCTCAGTGGTTGAGTGCCCCTGAGTTCAATCTCCAGTACCAAAAAATAAAAATAAAAAATAAAAAGGGCTGAGAATGTAGTTCAGTGGTAGAGTGCTCCTCCACCATAGTTCAATCCCCAGTACCGGGGGTGTGATGGGATGTGGGGGGGACTGTGAATACATAGCTATTTGCTAGTAACTGATACTCATTGTAGTTGCTCAGTGCCAGGCCTGGCATTCTGGCAAAACATTCTGTTGCATTATCTCTAGTGTCATTTAGATGACACTTGTAGGCATTATTATTATTTTTTCCTTTGGAAAATACAGGGTTAGAGAAGCTATGATACTTGTTCAAGATCAGTGAATTCCAACTTGGCATGCTTATACATCCCTAGACAAATCACTTTGCTTCTCTGAACAGTTTCCACAGTTGTGGGAGAACCTATAGCTAGATCATGGGTTGCTGGGAGAAGCTCAGGGGGTGTCCCTCAAGGTTTGGGCTCTGCCTAAGACACAGGAAATCATGGAGCCCCTGTCTCCCTTGTGAAATACTCCAGGGCCTTCAGGGAAATTCCTTCATTTACTTCAGCTGGTTTGAGTTGGATTTTACTTGCTACCTAACCAAGCCAAAGTGTATAAACAAGTGTCCACTAATAATCCTTCCATGACTTCCAGGATGAGGTTCAAACATCTTAGCATGTCATTTAAGGTCCTTCACCATTTGACCTCAGCCTACTTTTAAAAATCAACTTTTCTAAGAGAATAATCTACACACAACACTCCCCGCTCCAGTTTAGCAGACAGTTGGATGAGTTTTGACAAATACATAACCACCCATGCAATGCGGACGCAGAACATGTCGATCACCCCAAGAGGTTGCCTTATGCCCCAGGCAACCACTGATCTGATCTCTCTAGACCAGTTTTGTCTGTTCTAGAACTCCATATAAACCAAGCCAAAGAGTGTGTTCTTTTTTTTTTTTAGTTGTAGATGGACACAATGTCTTTATTTTATTGGTTTGTATGTAGTACTGAGTATCAAACCCAGGGCCTCACGCATGCAAGGCAAGCGCTCTACTGCTGAGCTGCAATCCCAGCCCGAGTGTGTTCTTTTTATTTTGATTTTTAACTCAGCATAATGTTTTTGAGATTTACCCCATATTATTAGGCATAGCTGCCATCTCTTCCCTTTTACTACTGAGGAGGCTCCACAAGTTGTCATTTCCCTATTTTTTTTTGGTACTGGAGATTGAACTCAGGGGCACTCGACCACTGAGCCACATCCCCAGCCCTATTTTGTGTTTTATGTAGAGACAGGGTCTCACTGAGTTGCTTAGCACCTCACCATTGCTGAGGCCTTTGAACTCATGATTCTCCTGTCTCAGCCTCCCTAAGTGCTGGGATTACAGGCATGTGCCATCCTGCCGGGCTTTTGCCAATGTTTTGTTCCACTCCCTCGCCTCCTAGACCCAGTGCATCCCCATGTGCCTGCGTGGCCTGTCCTGTTCCCTCCCTTTGGGAATCATAACAAGCCATCTCCCCATCCCCTTCCTTCCTTCCTTCCAATACTGGAGATGGAACAGAGCAATTGTACATGCTCAGAAATGCTCTACTACTGAGCTATATCCACAGCCCTTTTAATTTTATTATGAAACTAAATTTCCCAGGCTGGCCTTGAATTTGTAATCCTCCTGCCTCAGGCCCCTGATTAGCTGGGATTATGATGGTACTCTATGGCACCTGGCAGCAAACCATCTTTTCAGTGGTAACCATTTCCTGATCTGTTGGCCTCATCATACCTGAATAAAACAAAACCTACATTTTAAAACAGGGAGAGATTATTTTGTAAATAAAGTTTTATTGGAACTAAAAAAAAAATAAACACAACAAATAAACGGAGATTATCAGAGAGGATTGGAGAAAAAGGACCTGGTCCTTCCTGCCTGAACTTGGTTGGGACACCAATGCCTCTTTCCTCAGCCTGAGGCCCCTCCCAGAGGAGACAGGCTTGGGGTCTTTCTCCTATTCTTGGGGTCTCTATGCTGCAGACTCAACCCTTTTGCCCCAAGGAACTCCTTTGGTAATTTGGGTTAACCCTTGGGAGGCTGGAGGGACTTTTTGGAAGCTAGGCTACTGTGAATTAGTCTCTTGGTGTCCCCACCCACCCCACTTTGTCTTACTGTCATTCTAAGGCCAAAGACTAAACTTTTGGCTGAATTCTTCCCAAAGTAGAGTGGATGTGCAGGTAATCTAAAAACAGCTCTTGTCTTTGCAAAGGGGATTAGCTTGGAAATTTTAGACTGGAAGCCCTCATGGAACCCAATCCAAATTCAGGAATCACTTGGTATATCCCTATTCCATGATGTTCAGGGAATACCTGTCCTCTTGGAGGGGTTGGAGCCCCGCTCCAGGCACTGGGGACGTGCCAGTAAATATCACAAAGTCTTCTTTCCAGGAGCTTCAATTTCATAGGCCTCTTTTTTTGGTAAAAGTTTTATTGAGATATATTTCACATATCATACAATTCACCCAGCTGGGTGGACAATGTGGTTTCTAGTACATGCTGAGAGCTGTGTGACCATAATCACAATCAGTTGTAGGATATTTTTGTCACCCAAAAGAAAGCTTCATACCCCTTATCAGTCCCATTTCCCCCAGCCCTAGGCAACCAGCAATCTTATTTCCATCTCTGTGGATTTGTCTATTCTGAACCAGCCATATAAATGAAATATGCAATATGTGGTCTTTGTGACTTTTTTCACTTTACACAATGTTTTCAAGGTCCACTCATGTTGCAGTGATGTTATTATGTGATGCTCATCCATGTTAGAGCGTATGTTACTATGTGACATTCAAAGGGCAGTCCAGCTGGGCACAATGGTGCATGCCTGTAATCCCAGCAACTCCAGAGGCTGAGACCGCAGGATTGGAAGTTCAAGGCCAGCCTCAGCAACTTAGTGAGATCCTGTCTCAAAATTAAAAAAAATAAAAGGGTTGGGTATATAGCTCAGTGGTAAAGCACACCTGGGTTCAATCCCCAGTACCAAAAGGGGGGGCAGTCCAAAAGACCACCCCTGTCTGATGCCAACTGCAAGTTCAAGGGTCCCTAAGATTACACTTGATTTTTATACCTTGCTAGAAGGACTCACAGAGCACATGGCAAGTTCTTGTATTAAGGACGATGATTTGTTACAGCTAAAGGATAAAACTTAAAATCAGCCAAAGGAAGAGGCAGGGGTGGCAGAATCCAGGAAGTTTTCAAATGTGGAGATTCTGGTTGTCTTCTCCCCATGGAGTTTTGAACAATATGACTTTTCCAGGAGAGGGAGGACAACTGGTTATCAGTTTATTGCATTATATCATGGACTAACGCACGCCTAATGGGCTCTTTTCCCAGTCCCCTTCCTCTTTTCATATGGGGGTTACACAGAAAGGGATATTGACCTCACACCAGACCCAGGAGATGTAGGAGGAAGTTTGGCATTGACAATAAAGATGCCTGATGAAAACACTTTTTTTGTGTATATGAACATTCACATAAACATCTTTCATTATGTGGATGGTGATCAGCTGTTTTTGAATGTTCTCCAATGACTTTTGTTGATGGCGTCAGCCCTGCCCTTGCTCTCAGATGCTAGGCCACGGACAATGAGGAGCAGAGACCTGGAGCCCTTGACTCAGTATGGCCTGGGCCAATCATCCATCTCGGTGGGAGCTTCTTCCATGATCTTCTAACAGAAGGCTGCTTTGCAGGGTGGCCTTCTTCTTTCCCCTCAGGTCTGAGAGGCTAGCTCACTTCCCTCACTTCTGAAGGGCAGGCCCTCCATACCCACAGCTGTCTTCTTAGGAAAGAGGCATGGGGGACCTCTCTGCAGTGAGTGGCCTGGCAGTCCTTGCCTGGCACATTAGTCAGTTTTCCATTACTCTAATGAGAAAGGTTTATTTTGGCTTACGGTGCTAGGGGGTTCCAGGCCAAAATCGTGCGGGGCCTATCGCTTCATGCGTCTGGCAAGAACAGCAGAGTGTAGCAGGAACTCAAGGTGGAATAGACCACTTATATCATGAGCCAGGAAGAAGTGGGGGGGGGGGGAGGCTGAGACTTGGGTCCCACAACATCCTATGAGGGCCCACCTCCAGTGCCCTAAGGACCTACCACAGGTCCCTACTTTCATAGTGCCATCTGAGGTCTAAGCCTTTTTAATACATGAACCTTTAGGGGACACTCACTTAAACTATAGTGCCTAGGAGACTTTACAAACCACTCTTGTATGGCCCTGTCCCCGGAGATTCTGCACCATGTTATAATTAATTGAGCATTTACTTGATGGTAGGCACTGCTTTGGGTGCTAGAGTGACAGTGTTCAATAAGATTTAGTTGCTATCCTCACAGAACTTCACCGTCTAGTGGAATAGGTATTTATTGAATGGAATTATTAATATTTCAAGAAATGTCTCCCAAGAGGCCACTGTGGGAAATCCCTGTTGGAAAGAAGATTTTTATTTTTTTATGAGCAGAGTGGAAAATTGTTTCCTCAGATATACAGGTTGATGGACATGAAGGAGAATTTAGGGAACTAGTCCCTATGCCCATGTGACAGATGAGAAAACCAAGGCCAAATGACCAAGTTTTCTGTGCTGGAGGAGGTAGATGGTCTTGGAAAGCCAGAAAGATCTTGCCTTTGGGCATCTCTCCCAGTTCTGTTAAGAGCTGCTAAACAGTCTTTGAGTCCAACACCTGATGCCAATTTAATAAAGGATCCAGGGCAAATTAGTAGAAGTATCTTAATCAAGTCTAGATAAATTCAAGATTAGATTAAGCTGTGATGGATACCAAGTAAGCACTAGCAAGAAATTGTTTCTAGGGGTTCATTTGCTTAAACACTTATATAGTCTTTTTTTTTTTTTTCGGTACCGGCGATTGAACTCAAGGGTACTTGACCACTGAGCCACATCCCCAGCCCTATTTTGTGTTTTTTTTTTTTAAATTTTTTAGTTATACATGGACATAGTGTCTTTATTTTGTTTTGTTTATTTTTATGTGGTGCTGAGGATCGAACTCAGTGCCTTACACGTGCGAGGCAAGCGCTCTGCCACTGAGCCACAACCTCAGCCCCCCTATTTTGTGTTTTATGTAGAGACAGGATCTCACTGAGTTGCTCAGCACCTCACTGTTGCTGAGGTTGGCTTTGAACTCATGATCCTCTTGTCTCAGCCTCCCAAAGTGCTGGGATTACAGGCATGCACCACCGTGCCCGGCTTGCTTAAACACTTACATAGTCTTAAATTAAGTTAAATTTAAATATTATTTAAGCTCAACTATTTCTGTGGGCTATCATATTTTTGTACACTGAAGAATAACTGATGGAAGACTAAGCAGGTTTGTTTACTTACTAAACTTCCTAAGCCTTTTTCCACCGTTTGCTTACGGTGTGATCCTGGGTAAGTCATTTAACTCCTAACTCTCAGCTTCTTCATCTAGAAGATGAAGCTAATAACAGAACCTGTAAAGAAGCTGAGGCCCAGCATGTACAGTGGAGCCCACAGCCAGGCGACCTGGAGTCAAACCCCAGCTCTACCTACCTGCGTGATGCTTCTGGACAAATGACTTGACCTCTCTGTGCTCTGGCTTCTCCTGCTGAGTCCTGCTGCCCAGGTCCTGCACACTGCTGGTCTCCTTTAGGTGATGTCAACGCTCCCTCTGTCTGTGCTGTCCTGCTTCCTCCCCCAGGGCTCTGGCTCATTCCCTCCCAGGCCAGCTCACTCCCGACACCAGCACTTCAGGGCAGACAGCTGGAAGTGAAGGTGCCAGGGGCCTCAGAGTCCCTGTAGCATGGTAGGCGGCGCAAGAGGTCCCCCATTCTGCCCTCAGGCCCATCAGAGAGGCGTGCTGAGCAAGGTTGGTCCGGACGGTTAACCACCAATGTGGGGAGCAGCAGAAGGGCCTGGTAGGGGGAGGCTAGAGCAGTTGGTGCCAAGCAGAGCTGGGGCAAAGAGATGCCATGTGGTTGAGGCAGGCCAGGGACAGAGAACGGCTGTGGGACTGCAGCCTCCCTGCTTTCCTAGGAAGGGGTCAAGTTAGGGCATGACCCGGGAGCTCCAGACTTCCCCATCATGGCTCACAAAGCTCTTTCAGGTGACCATCCTATGCAGTCTTCCCAGAGCCTGTGAGGTAGATATCATCCCGCCCACATGACAGCAGGGAAAGCCCAGGTCAGGTGCAAGCGGCTTACCCAAGGTCAGCCAGGACCTCCTTGGCCCCTGGCCCTCTCCCTCTGTCTCAGCTCTGACCCTCTCTGGAAGTGCTGCTGGGGGAATCAGGGAGGCAAGCAGCATTTGGGGTGTGTGTGTGTGTGTGTGTGTGTGTGTGTGAAGCCTTTCTCTAGTCACCAGTTCAAGTGATAACCCACCTCTGTCCTTTTTTGTTTGTTTGTGTCTTTATTTCCAAATAGCAACTCAGGTGCCTCACATGGTCCCCAAGCTGTCTAACTTAGGTCAATTTGCTTCAGTCCCCTCCCTGCTCCTACTGTCCAGGGGCTCCCTCCACCTCCTCACCCTGCACCCCTGCCTGTTCAGGGTCTCCAGGGGCACTCCAAGACAAAGGTGCATTTGTGGGGGGATTTGCTCGCAGTGATTATTGGGTTACTGGGGTGGGCAACAGGGCTCCCCTGTAGGGCCAGAGTCTGTGCTGACTCTTGTAAGCTCTTCCCTACTTTGCTGGTGGACGAGCTATTCCTTCCCCTCCCCACGGTGCCCACATCAAAGCCCTAGGCACCTCTTTGGGGGCACTGGAGGGAGGAGAGAATAAGAGAAGCTGGTGGCATAGATGGAGCTGGGCGAGGTGCCAATAAAGGGTATGTGGGCAGCTGGCAGAGGACATGCTATCTGTACCAAATGCCTGGGGCTCCAAAAGCCCTGAGGTGGACTCCCCTTTCACCAAGAGGACCTGAGATGAGTCAGGGCACATCAGATAATCAGAGACAGAGACTAACCGCCTACTACCCAGCTGGCACCTAGCTCAAGGCTGCCCAGACCTACTCCCAGAAAGGAACTGCACTTCTGGAGCAACTTTTGTGTGTTTTATTTATTACTTTATGTGGTGCTGAGGATCGAACCCAGTGACTCACCCATGCAAGGCAAGCGCTCTACCACTGAGCCACAATCCCAGCCTCAACACAGGATTTTAACTTCCTGCCCTGATGTGGTTGGTGGCAGGGAGAGTAAACTTAGGAAGCAGGGTGAAGCACAACAAATCCTGGGCCAGGGGTGGGGCAGGGCAAGGAGGCTGCTTCAGAGAGAAGTTTGGGGTCTCTGCCCTCTGACAGGCAATCTGATGTGAGTGCAGGGCACTAGCTGTGGTGGAGGAGGAGGCTTTAAGCTCTGTCTTGTGGTTTGAGAGGACCAAGGGCCGTGGATACTTGGTCCTCCAGGGGGGTCTTGGGTTGGTCCTCCTGGAGGGGAGGCAAAGCTACCTGCGTGGATGCTGTGTTGAGACTGGGATTGGGGAGGGGGACACAGTGTTTCCTTTAAGACAGTTATTTCCAAAGTGGGGTGCACCTGGGGATGTGCAAGATACTTCTCCAGGGTATGGGAAAAATATTGCAATTTCTATTTATAGTTTTATTTTTATTTATTTATTTATTTTTAAATATTTTTTTAGTTGCAGATGGACACAATACCTTTATTTTATTTATTTTTATGTGGTGCTGAGGATCGAACCCAGGGCTTCACATATGCGAGGCGAGCACTCTACCACTGAGCCACAACCCCAGCCCCTATTTATAGTTTTAAAGTAATCTTTTTAAAAATATTTTTTTCATTGTAGATGAACACAATACCTTTATTTATTTTATGTGGTGCTGAGAATTGAACCCAGTGCCTCATAGGAGCGTACAAGGTAAGTGCTCTCCCGCTGAGCCACAAACCCAGCCCCTTAAAGTAATCTTTTAAATTTTTGTGTGCCTTGAATTGTTTCAATGTACATAATAGTGCAATAGTTCAGATACAATAATTTTAAACAAACATTTATACATTTATATAATATCTGTGTAGTATCTGTTTGTATTGGTGCTGAGGGTTCCAAATCTTTTTTTTTTTTTAACTCAGTTGTATAGCCAATAGGAAATATTTTCAGAACAATACTCTGGCAAGTTGCAAGGGTAGATGCAGAATCCCTGAGGTAGGTGTAGACAGACTGGGGTAGCCGTTGGCAGCCCCCTTCTGGCCCTTTCTGGAAGTGCACATCACTCCATGCAAGGCCAGGTTTTTTTTTGTTTTTTTTTTTTGGTACTGAGGATTGAACTCAGAGGCACTCGACCACTGAGCCACATCCCCAGCCCTATTTTGTGTTTTATGTAGAGACAGGGTCTCACTGAATTGCTTAGTGCCTCGCCGTTGCTGAGGCTGGCTTTGAACTCGCGATTCTGCTGTCTCAGCCTCCCTAAGTGCTGGGATTACAGGCTTGAGCCACCGCACCCGGCTGCAAGGCCACGTTTGATAGAAATACACACCCACCCTTGAGTTTTATTTCTCCCTGTGGCTGGATTCCCAAAGCTCTGGGCTGAACACTCACCAGAGGAAAAATCTTAATTTCAGGGAGGGGAATCAGAGACACTGCCTGCACCCTGTGATCTCTGGGGCTGAGGCAGAGAAGAAGACTGAGCTAATAGTCCAGAGGGGGAGGACAAATTCTTCCCTGGGATGAGAAACCTCTAATGCCCTGGGTTGCATCGTAGACCCCTCAAACCTGCTTTCCTTCCCAGCTATCCCATTTCTCACCAATAGCATCCCCACTGCTTAGAACACTGCGCCTTTGGACACCTCTGTTAGAACGTTAAACTGTACCGCCAGAGGTTGCTTTTGCATCCAGATGAGACCCCTCTCCCCTGCCTCCACCCTAGGAAGTCAGGGTCCTTATCTATCTCAATACCACAGAAACTGGCACTTTGTCTGGGACAAACAGGAACATTCTATTCTGCATCAAGAAATGTTTCTGCTCACTTTGCAACCTCACCAGGCTGTTGTGAGAATCAAACAGTTGATCAATTTTAAGGTTTGAATAGATAGGAGGGGCTGGGGTTCTGTGGGGCTCTTATAATGAAGATACTTGTGAACTAAGTGGGGAACGTAACTTGTATGGGTAATGAGTGGGGCTCCACCTCCCCAGGTGGACTAGAAACTGGAATCCCACCCTTCCTGGGGATCTTGAATGGATAGGTGGTTTGCAGTGGATTGCTATGGGGTAATAGTTGCCTGATTGAGAAGTAATTAATATTTTGGAGGGATTCAAGATTTTCCCCTCCCAACCAAATGTAAATAGCTAAGTAATTCCCTGTCTTTAGGTGGACAGATGAGAGTGTAGCATAGTATTTGTAATGAGAAGGGGATCTATTTTCCTGAATTCAATCAGGAGAATTTTCTGGCTTGACCTCAGAAAGCAATATATTCTAGAAAGCCTCTTTGGTCTGACAGAAGCCGCAATTCCAGATACTGCCATCTGGGGTCGCTTTCTTCTCCTCCCTCAGTAAAGGCAGAAGAGGCTTTCTGTGGTCTTTCCCTATAGCTATATACCTATCTTTATCCTGGGGCCTGAAGGGTGATCTGAGTTTCCTGGAATCCCATGACCAGTTCCCTGTTTTCAGGATGGATTTTCAAGTTTAATCTACTTCTGAGATTTCCAGAATGCAGAATCCAGTCCATTTCTGATTTTAGGCGGCTACTTAGCAAGTGTGGAGGGATAACCCACCACATATTGCAAAGGGCAGTTGGAGGGACTGGGAAATAAAACCAAGGCTGAAGAAGTACTGTGGCCCCAAATGCTCGGAGCACTGAACGAAGGTTGTAGGGCTAGTCTTCGGCTCTGGTATTCTGAGGCTGTACATTATCTTTTACTAGCAGGTCTGGGTGGAGCCAGAGGCTGGGCTATGGTAGTGGTGAAGGCAGGCTGATGGGTTTAACATTATCTTGATGCTGGAAATTGACACCACCCCCCATCCTAAGCAGCTCTACCACAGAGCTACACTATTTTTGGTGGTAGGAATCCAACCCAGGGCTTTATGCATACCAGGCAATCACTCTATCATTAAGCTACATCCCCAGAGGCTCTACCTGTCTTTTATTTTATTATTTTTTAAAATTTTGAGACTAGGTGTCACTAAGTTGCGTAGGACCTGTCTGATTTGCTGAAGATGTTCTTGAACTTGGGATCCTCCTGCCTCAGCCTTACACAGACGCGGGGATTACAGGAGTGCGCCACCGCGTGGGGCAGCCTCTCTTTACTCCTTGAGATGGGACTCAGGAAAGATAGTGAGTTACCTCTTCCTTTATTCCATGGACAGAAGCATGGACCAACTCGCCCATCCAGGACTAAAATAGAGTCTTGAGCCCCTTCACGAAGACATTTCCTATGTCACCCACCGGTACTGGGGATTGAACTCAGGGACACTCTACCACTGAACTACATCTCAAGCGCTTTTAATTTTTTTTAGATAGGGTCTAAAAATGGCCGAAGCTAGCTTCATCTTGCGATCCTCCTGTCTCAACCTTCGGAGTACCTGGAAACATTTACAGGCGTGTGCTACTGCGCACTACTCCAAGACGTTCTCCCCCGTCATTCTCTCTCTCTCTCTCTCTTTTCCCTCAAACTTTCTTTAAAGTCTGAGATCCAGCATCCTTAAAAGCTGCCGCTGGACCCGAGGCCCTATGGAGGTTGGTATACGAACTTCCTCCCATTCCTTTTCCAAATTGTGAAGCAGGATAACGAGGAAAGGTGAATAGCGCTTGGAACTAGAATGGGTCTAAGCGGTCCCATTAGGTTGTTTTCACCATCGCCCCTTTAAGGGATTCCCAGGCGCCAAGGGACACTAACGGGTATGGTCACAACCGGAGTGGGTACAGAGTCGTAGGGCTGAGTGGTGGCTCCTAACCATCACGTCCCCTCCCACCCACCAGCTGCTGGGAGACTACTTTCTTTGGAGTCATCCCGGCGCATCCACATCTCCCTCCCCTCTCCTTCCCTTTTTGTCTCCGCCCCCTCGCGCCGAGGAGGACTTGCCGCTTTAAGAGCTCGGCTAGCGATTGACAGGCAATAAACGCTGAGCGCCCGGCTGCGCTGGAGTCGCCCCGAGCTAGAAGCTCCCCGGGGCGCAGGTAGGTGTCCCCAGGCCCCTGGGCTAGCACCCACCCTAGGACCCCTGCCTCCTTTTAGTTCCGGCGCGGCACTTGAGGCCCCATTTTCTGGGTCCAAACTCCAGGGCCCCTTCCCACAGGCGGGTGCCCTCCTTCTCCAGCCCCTGCCCCGAGGCCCTTCCTGGGATGCCTGTAGGGAGAACCAAATCTCGCTGTCCAGTAACGTTGGCCCTTGTCCCTACGTAGGGGCTCCAAAGAGGCATCTGACACAGAGGTGGTGAGCTGCGTGCAGCTTAGGTATCCGCGATTGGGCTCCGGGGGCTGTGCGGCTTGGGGGACTTCGACTCCCCGCATTACGTAAGAACCGCGCTGGAAACGCTTCCGGCAGTGGGGGAGCGAGACTGAGGTTGTGCCGAGTCCCCTGGCTACCCCGCCCCCGAGGAGACCAGCACCTCTATCTTCTCTGGGTGGGGGTCCCGGGAAGGGGGCGCACTGCTTTCCCCGCCTCCCATGCTGTAAAGGCGAGGGAGGTTCGGCTCGGGGGGCTAGGGTTCAGGCCTGGGGACTTGAGAGAGAATTAGTGCCAGAAGCGAGGATCCAGGGTCAGAAAGTTAGGTCTATCTAGGGGGTGGCGGGCAATGAAGACTGGACGGGTGGGCAGTCATTCAGTGACCTCATCCCCTGGTCTCCTGCGGGCGCTCGAGCAAAGAGCCTTCTTTGATGGCTCGCAACACGCCCCCCTTTTCCCAGGTCCTAGCGCCCAGCGGGTTAGGACTGGGCTCGTGGGGCGGGGGCGCTCTGATTGTAAGTGTGGGCACGTCGGCCCAATATCTCGACCCCATCATCTGGCCCTCAGTTTTGTCAAGTCCTGCCCACGACCTATCGGTCTCCAAAACGCCTTTGTTAGTCCTTTCTCCTCTACACCTCTTTGTACGTGCATTGATGGAGGGTGGGCGGGAGGGTGAAGGAAACCTCCCCCTTTCACTGCCCGCCGGCCTCGCCTACTGACACTCTGGGGGAATGTGAATTGCTCAGAGGCAGGGGTGATAGGGCGTCCGGGCCCAGGTTTTGGGAAGCCGAGGTGCGGGTTCCCAGATGCCCGGGCCGGCCGCGGACCTTGGCACGGAACCAGGCTGTCTTGCCTGGCACTGCCGTTCTCCTGTGGGCATAGCCGGGCCCCGCCCTCTCCGAGGCTTGGGTGGGGGTGGGGCAGAGAGCTAACGCCGTGGGAACCGATTCCCCAGGGAGAAAACCCAGGCAGTCTGGGCAAGACTCCTGGGCTAGAGATTCCATACAGGATCCTTCCTGCCTTTTCTCACCTCCACATTCAGAGGAAAGAGGACTCTTGGAGTCCCCCCTTTGACCCTGCAGGTACCTCTATCAGAGAGAGAAGTACCAACCAGGAGAGACCTCCTTCCTTGCTCTCTAGAAATAGGGACAATGGGCATTGGTACCAGAGGTACTGCTGGCATAGTGGATCCTGGGCATTTCTCCCAGCCTGAGAAAGGGTTTCCTTCCTCTCCCTGAAAGCTTCTCCTATGTCCTCCGGGGCAGGTTCAGGAGGAGAGGGAGCCATCCATTCCCTTTACCTGTGTAATTTCTGCCACCTGAGCACAGGTAACCAGCTCAGGCCTGGGAGAAGAATGGAGCAGAGAGGGGTTTTTGAAATCAGGTAGTAGTTCCTCTGAGAAGAATCTTTTTGGGGGAAGGAGATGAAGTTGCAGTGGCTCCCCAACCCCCAGGCCCAAACAGGCACTCAGTCCTAAAGTGGGCACTGCCAGCTGCTTCCCCCCACTCCCCCACCCCTGCTGTGAGCCACTGCCTTCTGTTGTCATGGCAACTGGGGAATTAGGGTTTTATCCAGCAGCACATGCCCAGGAAGGCAAAGGGAGGAAGGGGAGCTGGCCTAGCTTGAGGAGGCCCTGAGATGGGCATTGGAGCTGTAGAGTCCATGCCTGGTTCTGCCCTGAACCCCTGTTCTCTTCACCTCAGCTCTGGGCTAAGAAAGGGAGAGGAGAGAGAAAGGAAGGCAGACAGACCTTGGGGAGTAGGATATTCTTCCTGTCAGCCAGACACAAATGTTTATGGAACATCTACATCATGTTAAGCCTGGGTACTAGAGGCAAATGAAATAAATGTGGTTTTTCCTCTCATGGAGTGTACAGTCTGGGAACACTCACTGTCCTGCTTTTGACTCAAATTCTGGACTCATACCCATATACCCCCACTTAAAAGAAAAAGATGGTAGGCAGAAACACTATTTGGGGGGTTGTATATGTGTGTGTTACTGGGGATTGAACCCAAGGGTTCTCCAGCCTTTAAAAAAATTTTTTATTTTGAGACAGGGTCTAGCCAAGTTACACAGGCTGGCCTTAAACTCAGTCCTTCTGTCTCAGCCTCCTGAATTGCTGGGTTTACACAATGTGCACCACCAGAAACACTATTTTTTAAGAGTCATAAAATCTGGATTTTCATTGTTGCTCTCTATTAGCTTTGTGACCCTGAGCAAATGATTAACTTCTCTGATCCGCCCCAGCCTCCTCCTCAAAAATGGGCATGTAATCCACTCTTCCTGCCTCCCAGGATGCTTGGGATCTCTGTTGTTATCCAGCTCCCAGTTTCTGAGCAGTGCCTTCTCCTTACTTTGTGGCTGTTCCTGAAGGGGGTCCCCTTCCTACTCCCTGTACCTTCTCATCCTCCTCTCTCCCTCTCCAGGAGAAACATTTCAGAGCCTTTACTGATCTCACCATGCCGGTTGCTGCCACCAACTCCGAGTCTGGTAAGAAGTGGGTGAGGCTGTCAGCTTATTTCAGTGGCTCAGAGGTTGCCAGGCAAAGATTTGGGGGTGGTAATAGCAGTCAGGCACGTCCACTGCTGCTCCCCCAAACACTCAGCTATTCATTCTGGTCACCTCCTCTCTGTAGATCTCTGTGATAGGACAGAAGAAAGGAGGAGTAAAACCTTCCCCTGCCCAGGGGAGGGCTGGAGACCATACAACACCCTGTGGGGAGGGCAGGGGTGCATGTTTCCGATATGCTCCACACATTATTGCTGGAGGGCAATGACAGGGGGCAAGGCTGGTTAGAGAAGTGTCACCAAGAGGTGGCCTGGGAACTAGGGCTTGGAGATGGCTTGGGGGTAGAGGGACTATAGTGGCGCAGTGGAGCCCAGGCAGCTGAGAAGTGTATGGTGCAGTGGCCTCTAGACCAGCATGTGCTGAAGGAGGGGGAAGATAGGAAGCTGTAAGTGAAGGGGCAAGAATACCAGGTCAGGATGCCTGGATGTGGTTCTGTAGGAGGTTTTGGGCTGCTCAGAGAGCAGGGGAGAGCACAGGGGGAGGCTACTGAATCTCAAGGAGCCTGATTTTCCTCTTTTGCAAAGAGTTGATGTGACACAGGGGAAAGCATGTTCCCATGAGCAACATTCACAATTATTCTTCTGTTGCTGAATTGTTTGTTATGATATTGATCTTGTGGCTTGAGTCAGTCACCTTCCTTTGAGGACCTGGTTTTCCTATGATGAGGAGCTAGGACAGGATCTTAACTTTTATTGGTCCTGGATCTCTGAGAATCTGATGACAGCAATGGGTCCCCTCCACAGACACATGCTTTGGTGTCCCCAATTTGCATTCTAATCCAGGGGCTCATGGATCCCCTTGAGTGCATTCAGGGACCCACCAGGTATGTTCCCTCTGCTGGAGGTTGTCTAAAGGGACTAGTAACTGCCTGCAAGCTCTGGTTTTGCTTTGAGCTGTCTGAATCTCCCCCTGCCTGGATGCCTCCGGCGTAGCTCCTTCTTTGCCCTGTGTCCTGCTGTTTACTCTGCAAGATGTTTCAGGGCTCCCACTTCAGTTAGAACAACTCCCAGTGTGAAGGCAGTTTTGCTAGCAAGCCAGAACCTACCCTGTGATACCCTTGTCCCCTAGGAAAGGCCTCTTCTCCATGCAGTGGAAGGGCTGTAGCAATGTCTCTCAGCTTCTGCAGCCTTGGAGGGCTCAGTGCTTCTATCTCCTGTCTAGCCTGCTGGCTCTCTGGGCTTCCCCCCTGCTTCAGTCTGCCTGGGCCCTACTGTAAGCAGCTTAGGGGTTAATTAAACCTATCCCTGAGCTGTGATTAAAGGCCTCTCAATCTGGGGCTGCCCAGTAAACCCATTAATAGTGCCCAACAGGGATGTAGAGGGAGGAGCAGGCC
Organism: Xerus rutilus; assembly: GCA_028644305.1. Lineage (NCBI taxonomy): Eukaryota > Metazoa > Chordata > Mammalia > Rodentia > Sciuridae > Xerus > Xerus rutilus. Next base: position 17,379,519 of record CM053402.1, read on the forward strand.
CAGCAACTCAACTTTCTGCTTCAGGTCACTTGATGGCAGCATGGTAGGGACAAAGTGTAGGACTCAGGGGTATGGGTGTGGGGCCTGCTTTCTCAAAGGACTCCTGAGGCTTCTACTACCCTGGGCTGCTTCTGGCTTCTTATATCCAAGGAAAGAAGTACAAACTGCTCCTCTTCCAAGAACCTGCCCTCTGCCACCACTCCGGGCTCTCTTAGCCCCTGGCCTCAAAAATCTAATGTTGGATTCTGCCCCTTATCATCTGGTGGTCACTATATTTCCCATGGAACTGACAGAGACACAACTGTGCTCCACCTCTGAGGTCAATCTTCCCTGCCCCTCCCCCTTCCTTCCCTGGGACATCCCTGCTTATGTTCTGCGGAGGGTGAAACTAGCAAGGTCCTTCTCCCACCCTTCCTGCAGGCCAATATGGTCCTTGTCATTTTGGAAGGCAGGGAATGGTGTTGAATGTGTTCCTCTTGCAGAGAGACCCCACATCTATTTTGAGGAAGGCGAGGAGCCCTTTTCCTGAGGGTTGCGTTGGGTTGGGAGATGTGCGGGCAACGACACAGGCTGACAGTTGAGAGATCTTGCGCCTGACCTGCAGCCTTGCTCTTTCTCCTTCACCAGATTCCCTCTTTTCTTTAAATCAAGGCAAAGATCTGGGACTGCTTTCAGGTTGAGCTGTCCCTTTAAATCTCTCTCAACCTGGGTTACTGTCCTGTGTGTAATCCTGCCCGCTGCCATGGCAACCAGGGGTGCAAGGCGACCTGGTGCCACTCCTCAGGGAATGGCTGACTGGTGGCTGCAGCATCTCCCTACTGGTGGTCTCATGGGTACAGAGCCTTAGAGGAATGGAGCACTGGACTGCAGTAACTTCCAAGTCCCTCCTTCCTGTCCATCCTAATTTCTGCTGCATGAACATGCATTCACCTTTTCCTTCCCCCAGTTCCAAGGTGCCTGACTGGCCTCTGGGGCAGCGCCCCTCATCCCAGAGGCCCAGCTAAAGGGAGATGGAGAGGGTGAGAAGCTGCCCATGAGACAGGCCCAGAAGGGCTTGAGGCTTCCCTGCGGGGGGTGGGGCGCTCCCCAGGGTGGACGGCTGGACTGATGACTGCAGGTGAAGGGCGTTTGGGGTTGAGGTATCTGCCTCAAACCACTGCCTCCAGGAAAAGTTGTTCTTCCTTTGACTAAAGGGGTCATAGAGCCTGGAGAAGGGACAGAGAGCAGCAATCAGAAGGTTCAGGGAGGAGGAGGCATAGGGTGTATTATAAGGACTTCCAGAAAAGAAGGATGTGGAAACAGCATGGGGCCAAGACCCCCTCTGCCCAGGATTGTGAGGCGAGGGTCTCTCGGCACTGCACCGGTCCGAAGGGGCATCACACTTACCTTGCCGTCCCCCAGACCTCCTCTTAGCTGCCTCCTCCCCACCTTTAATGGTACTTAATGTTGGGGATCAGGCCAGCCGGAGGGTGACTCTCTCTTTCCATCTCCCTCCTCCCACCAGTCACCGCCCCTTCCCACTTGGCGGCGCCCAGTGTTTTGGCCAATGAGCTAGACGGTAGGGGTGGCAGAGCCTTGCTATTGGCTGATTCTGCGACGCTCCTCGAGTCCCGCCTTCCCCAGCACAGCCAAGGTCTGGCTGGGAAGGCTGCCGGGGAAGGCAGTGGGCAACTGCGGAGTGAGAGGCTACTCCAGGAGCCCAGGGCTGGGGTCGCCATGGCCGGCAGCTCAGGCAGCGGGGCCTCCTTAGAGGGGATATCCCTGGGCTCCTCTGAGGAAGCGGAGCTCCAGAGGGAAGGTAAGGAGAGATGGAGCAGGGAAACTGGGGGGAAACCAGCCCCTTAGCTCATCCTCCCCTTGACAGGTTTTGGGGTATCTAAAGGGGGGTCCTAGGAGCGGGCTCCTGGGAGCCTGAAGGGCCTGGGGGCTCGGCCCTCAGGAGAGCTGGCCTAGGCAAGGGGCACCAGCTGCCCTGACTCAGTCCCCATCCTTAACTGGCATGACTAGGGTTGGTGGATCGCTGGCTTCTGAGTCTGCAGAGAACCTAACTGATCTCTCACTGATCTGTCACGGATGCCAAGCCCGGGGCTGGACAGGAGGGGTCTAGAGGGCAGGCTCTGATGTTGTTTCTGGAGAAGGTGGAAAAGAGGAGCAAGAAGGGGCTGGGAGCCCAGGAACCCCTGAGCCATCTTGCCAGCTCCTTTCAGTGCACCCTCCCGCCACCCCCAGTACTTCCTGGAGGAGGAGGGCACTGACAAGTCTTGAGAGGTGCCAGGGAGTGGGTCTACCCCTTTCCTCCAGGGCTTGGGTGCTGCTGTGCAGATGTAGGCGTAGGTGGCAGGGTGGCAGAGTAATGATACCCTGTATCCATCTCTGCTCCCAGCTGGGCATACTCCACTTTTGCTTTCCTTCTGGAACTTGCCACAGCCTGTAGCTACCACCTCTGGGAGTGGCTGAAGGCAGCCCTCACTTCAGATCTTGGTGGCTATTGATGTGGCCCAGCTTCAGGTGTTCTCCTGTCCTTGGTTATGTCCCATCCCAGACTGAGTGCTCATCCCTGTGATGAGTTGGGCTGACCCCTGCCCTTGGGTATATATGGCCATCCCAGGTCCTGGGGTGCCTGTTTCCCAAGCTCCTGGCCTATTCTAGGCCTCTGCTTTGACTTGTCCATGTTAATTTCTCAATGATTACAGATCATTATCTATCAGGGCTGAAGGGAAAGACTGAGGCCAGTGAGGGACAGTGATTTGTGCAATGCCACACTGAATCAGTGGTGCAGCCAGGGCTGGATGCCACATTGGCCTGGCCTCCTGAATTATTGCCTGCTTGACTTTGGGCCTGCACTCAGGGACAGGCTCTAAGCCCTGTCTCTTATTCCTGAGCCTGCCTGTGACAGGTGACTGAGACCTGAGGTTTCAGCCCATCTAGAGGTTGAGTAAGGAGCCTGTTGTTCTGTGCTGCAGGGCAGAATCTGGAACCTGATTGCCTTTCTCTCCCCCACCTCAGAGTCTATTTCTTGCTGCCTGGAACCTTATACATTCCAGTCTGGCCTTATCTAGGGTGGAAAGAACAGGCGAAGAGAACTACCTTCTGCCCCTAGGACCTCTGTTTCAGGCATTCAAGGTTTAGGGTGCCAATGCAGGAGGAAGTGAAGGGCTGCCTTCTGTAGGGGTGGAGGTAGAGGGAGGAATCATGGTATGTTTGGATCTTCTGTGACCAGTCCGTACCTGAGTGTCTCACTGCCTGCCTCCTCCCCACAGCCATGCAGCAAGTCTTGGACAACCTAGGATCTCTCCCCAATGCTACGGGGGCTGCGGAGCTGGACCTGATCTTCCTCCGAGGCATTATGGAAAGTCCCATAGTCAGATCCCTGGCCAAGGTACAGTTCTCCAGGGAGGTGGGCATAAGGGCACTGTGAATGGGACACATGGCACAAGAGGCCCCGAGGGGTATGTGGAAAACATCACACCTTGGTGATGACCCTGAGGCTGCAGGTAAAGGAGGTGCCCCCACACCTGGCCAGTGAATGTGTGGATAAATGTCAGCAACTGTCAGCTTGTGGAGGGCCTGATTTTGGGGTGGGGGTTTGAGCATGCCTGTGGGTTGTAATCTCCACAGTTCTCCTTGCCCATCTCTCTGCCTTTAGGTGTTTGTGCAAGTGTATCAGATGGAAGAGTCATTAAAAGAGAAAAGTATAATACAATTTGTTAATGGCCATGCTAGAGACAGATGCACAGGGTTTGGGAGGGGGAGTATAGAGAATAAATGCCAAACCGAGTCTGGGAGGCCTGCAGAGGTTTCCTGGAAGAAGGGCCCTTTGGCCAAGTGTGGAGAATGAGAGGAGAGGTGGGCATCCTGGGCCCGCTAGGAGGAGCTTGAGCAGAAACACAGGGGTGAGAGGGCGTTGGAAGGGTGCTGGAGACTGAGTGCTGGTGTGCAGCTGGAGCCCCAGGCAGAGACAAAGGAAGTGAGCTGTGTAGATGGTGGCAGGTTGTACAGGGCACTGGGGACCATGCCAGGGAACACAGCATCAAGGAGGCTTTGTGTGCTTTAAGCAGCGGGGTGATGGTGGCACAGGGGTGTGTAGGAGCATCCCTTTGGCAGCCATGTGGAGGACTGTTGGAGGGTCACGTCTGGAGTGGTAGAGACCAGTTAGGGTCCATGTGGTAGTTCAAGTTGGAGATATTGAGAGACATGTGGAGCTGAGGTGGCAGAGCTCCATGGAAACCAATGGGACTTGGTGTTTGGAGGTAGGGCGAGGATAGCAAGGCACTGTTTCTGCCCCAGGAAAGGGGAACAGCGCTGCCTTCAGCTGAGGGAGCAGGCATGGGAGGGACGAGGGATGCTTCCTGTCCCAAGCAGAAGCTGAGGTACAGAGGGCAGCTTAGAGGCAAATGTAGGTGTTGTAGGAAATCAGGCCCAAGCGCTTGGATTTCTCCCTGAGTGTGGCGTGGGAAGACTGAGGCGGTCCCGGGGGGTCTTCAGTGAATGGTGGCAGAGGTGACAGGAAGTCAATGAGGACAGTGCTGCGGGGAGAAGGCAGGACGGCTAGGTGGAGGGTTTTCTACAGGGCAGAGGCAGGGCTTCTGTCACAGGCTGGTTGTGGCTGGCTGTAGTGTGGGGCATGGAAGAGGACCAAGTCCTGCTGGAGGGAGCGAGCTGCCGGATGGGACACTGTGTCCCTGGGACACAGCCTGGGCACATTGTCGTCTGTGGAGTGGTTGAAGGTCCCTGGAGGTTGTTAAGAACAGGTGAAGAGAAGCCAGAAAACTGAGCCAATTGGAGGAAACAGGAGAAAGACAGGTTGCTTTTCCTTCAGTGACCTAGGAATTATATGCATTTATCAAAAGTAAAAGCAAAGAATTATGCACATTTCAAACATTCAGAATGTAAGCTCCACAAGGGCAGGAGTATTTGTTTGGTTCACGGCTGTGTCCTCAGAGCCTGAAACAGTGCCCAGTGCAGAGAGGGTGCTCACTGAATATGTTCAATGAGCCGCGAAAAGAACATAGCAACCTCCTAGGTGCCTATCCTCAAGACGTGATATTGGCTGTAGAGGCTTTGGTGTTCATGCGCTCTCTCTTTCTCTCTACCAGGGAGTGAACCCAGGGTCACTCTACCACTGAGCTATATTCCCAGCCCCCCGCTTTTTTATGTGTGATAGGATCTCTCTAAGTTGCCAAGGCTGGACTCAAACTTGCAATCCTCCTGCTTCAACCTTCCCAAATTGCTGGGATTACAGGTGTGCGTCACCACACCTGGCTGCTCTTTCTTTTTAAGAAATACAAAGTATGATGTAGTTAACACCTCCTTTTCCCTCCTTTCCATTGCTTCCCCTCCCTAAAGGTAAACACCAGCTAGATTGATGATGTCATTTCTGACTCTGCTATTCTTGTCTACATATGTGTTTAGCCACAAACAATATACTCTTGTTATTTGTGTTTTTAAGCTTTATGTAAATGGGATAATAATGTTAACTGCCTATTTTTGAGATTTCTGGTTCATACAGTAGTATAGCTATTGCCATAATTATAGGTATAGATAGATTAATTTTAACTGTCAAGTGGTATTCTAATTTATTAATAGAGCCCAGTTTATTTATTGGTTCTCCGGCTAAGCAGCAGCTACGTTGTTACGGATCTTCCTCTAATAAGGATAGCACAACAGTGAACGTGTTCATCTGCTTCTGCAGTGTGAGTTTCTCTAAAGCAGACCCTTGGCATTTGAATTGCTGAATATGTGGATATTTGAACCTTAACATCTGTAACCCAGGGGCCAGATGCAGAAAGTTAAAGGTTCTGAAACAAAGTCAAGTCTGGCAGGAAGATCCTAAGTTCAGTGGGTTGGCTGCAGACAGCAGGTGGAAGCCCTGGCAGGTAGCTGGCGTCTGGGAGAACTGACACGGATCTAGCAGCAGGTGTCCCGATAGCAGACAAGGCCAAGGTGAGGAATCCAAAGCAGGTGACATTCAGAAATCTGGGAAAATTATTATCTATGGAGACTCCTGTCAGTGGGGAGTCATGGGAAGGTAGTGTATGAACTAATCCACTTGAGATAATGAAGGCAGAGCATGGAGTTTGAAATTCAAAGACTCGCTGACTGGCTATATAACTTTAGTATGTCTGTTAACCTCTCTAAGCCTTGGTTATTTCCTCTGAGAAGCAGAGAGAATTATGCTTATCTCTCAGAGTACTGGTGGAGCTGGTGGAGATCATAGATTTGGAAGTGCTTTTTAAACCATCAAGAGTTGTTATACTGGGGGCTGGAGTTGTGGCTCAGTGGTAGAGTGCTTGTCTAGCATGTATGAAGCACTGGGTTTGATTCTCAGCACTGCATATAAATAAATAAAATAAAGGTCCATTGACAACTAAAAAAATATTAAAAAAAAGAGTTGTTATACTGTATCCCAGTGCAGTGGCACATGACTGTAATTCCACTGACTTGGGAGGCTGAGGCAGGAGGATTGCTAGTTTGTGGCGAGCCTCAGTGAGGCCTTAAGCAACTTAAAGATAGCCTGTCTCAAAATAAAAAATAAACTGGGCTGAGGATATAGCTCAGTGGTAAAGTTTCTGGGTTTAATTCCTAGTATAGAAAGAGAGAGAGAAAGAGAGGAAGGGAGGAAGGGAGGAAGGAAGGAAGGAAAGGGTTGTTGTGGTCTTAGCCATGGAACTAAAGTTCCTCAGGAGGACTCCAGTCCTGGGGGAGGCTGGGGTGGAAGAACTGGCAGAGCAAGCCAGGGCCCTTGGAGAGTGAGTCTCAGGAGGTCACTAAGATAGGGACTGACAGGGAGACATGACCGTGATTTAGTTCTCATGATCTGGGGGGCTGGTCATGTGGCTTTTCTGCTCTGGGCCTGCTTAGTGAGCACTGAGTGGTCGAGGGCAGCCTCACCCATGCATGTCCCGTGTCTCTGCAGAGAAGGCTGCAGCATCTGGCCAGGCCATACTCCTTTAAGAGGGCAGCCTCTGCTTCTTCATGTGATGATCTCCTTAGAAAGGGAAGATGAGTCCCGCCTCACAAGCACCTGCCGAACCTCTACTTGCATCACATTAGCTAAGGTCGCATTGACCAAAGCAAGTCACCTTTGTTAAACCCAGCTGGAAGAGTTCCTCCACTTTCTGGCACACTGCTCTCTGGAACTTCATTCAGTTTTTGAATCATTTAATTATGAGCCAGCGTTTCAAATAAGAATGCCCTGTCTTCTGCCAAGATCAGCCAAGATCAGAGGGGTTGGAGCAGGATGGTGGAGGGAAAAGCTTTGCAAAGAAATGTCTGTGTGGAGCTTCTGCCATTGCAGCCTGCTGAGGGCTCTGGATCAGGAGCCAGGAGAGTTGGGTGCAGACGCTGCTTCTACCACTAACTACCTGTTCTGTTGCGGGGGATTTTCAGAGAACGAACTGCTTGGTGACCGCAGGAATTCAAACCACCCTTGTGGTTCTGGGGTGTGGTGCTTCTAATAACTGCGGTATGTGCATAGACCACTTGAATGAATATTAAGGACATCTTAGCAAAATACTACTGAGCAAAAAAGTAGTAGGTAAAATAATTTTTCACTCAGCAATAAATGAAAAAATATCAGCCCCCTCCAAGATTTTATGTCTAAAGTAAAAAAATAGCTAAAAACTTTATTCATTTCAGGAATATGTAGAATACATATAGATACAATGACACTCAAACAGGAAGCCCAGGAAAGGAAAGATGAGTTGGGGTGGTGGTGGTTAGAGGTAGGCTATTGTCAAGAGTCTTGTTTTTGGTTTGGGAAGTGGGTTCTTAGATTCTTGCTATGTCATTAAAATGTCTAATTTAATACTAACTACCTATGGAGGAATCATATACAAGCCAATGATAACATATAATGAACCCAGTATTGTGATTAATCTAATTCTGAGTTTCCAAATTCCCTACAATTGTGATACCTGCTGGATGTTTTCAGTTCTGGCCAGCCAGCTGTTCAGATCAGCCTGCTGAAGGGTTTGCTTTGTATTTCTATGATTCAATGTTTTTGGTTTTTGGTACTGAGGATTGATCTCAGGGGTACTTTACCACTGAGAAATATCCCCAGTACTCCCTCCAACTCCTTTTTTAAAAATTTTGAAACAGGGGCTCACTAAGTTGCTTAGGGCCTCACTAAATTGCTGAGACTGGCCTCGAACTTATGATCCTCCTGCCTCAGCCTCCCAAGTCTCTGGGATTACAGGTATGTGCCACCACTTTGGGCTGTATGATCTAATATTTAATGTTTCCTTTATGCTGTGAAGGTTGACCTTAGAGAGCTGCACTTTTATGTCTGTGGGTAAGATGCCCAGGAGTGGCCACAGGAAGAGTAATGGAGTAGGCTTTGTTGGGCTGGGGGCAGGTGGGGAGCCAGTCATTAAGTCAAAGATGGAGGATAAGCAATTTAGGAGGCACCTGGCTTCCCTCTTGCTAAAAGTAAGTCTCTCTGGAAACTTGTCCTCTCTCCATCCATGGACCATAGGCAACCTCTATAATGCTCATGTCAGGGTACCTGGGTCAGAGCTGGCTTCCGTTAACCCCAAAGAGCCCTGTTAGGGTTGAGATCCTTGAAACCTGAGTACTGTCCTTGTTCATTCTCCCAATTTAGTTTTTGGAACCTCAGATTTCCAGCACTGGTCGGACACAGTGGTGATGAAGAACCCAGAGAGCCTCCATCTTTCACTCAGGGGCTCCTTGGGCCATGCTGTGCTCAGTGACTATGGATTACAGGGCTCTGGGGAAGAGCGACTCTTTGATGCTTGTTTTTTCTTTCCTTCCTTCCCTCCTCCCTCCCCTCCCTTCCCCTCCCTCCCTCCCTCCCTCCCTCCCTTCCTTCCTTCCTTCCTTCCTTTCTTCCTTCTTCTTTGGTACTGGGGATTGAACTCAGGGGCACTCGACCACTGAGCCACATCCCCAGCCCTATTTTGTGTT
>CM053402.1:17388543-17446192 GCA_028644305.1 Xerus rutilus
AAAGTGCTGGGATTATGGGAGTGCGCCACCGCGCCCAGCTGCTTGTTCTTTCTTGTCCCAAGCAGTAGTCCTTTGTCCCTTCTCTCATCTGTTTCTCCCCAGCAGGAACACTCTGCTCAGCCAGGCAAAAGATGGTTTAGGTTGCTGTTGGGTCACCCAGGCTGTGTTCTCCTGGCCTGTTTGGGAGAAGAGAAAACAGAGAGATTCTAGCCTTTAGTGAGCACCTGCCGTATGCCAAACACTGTGTCTATCTCACTGAGTCCCCATGGGATTGCTATGAGGTGTTATTAAACTGTCCCTATCTTGAGATGGGCCCGATGATGCACACCTGTAGTCCGAGCTACTGGGGAAGCTGAGGCAGGAAAATTGCTAGAACCCCGGAGTTCCAGGCCAGACTGGGCAACATGGCAAGACCCTGTCTTAACAAAACAAAACAAAACAACAAACAAACCCCAGAAAACTCCCTATCTCATGGGCTTAAAAAACACTGTGGTAAATTTCAAAAATGAATCCCAAACCCCCTCATTTATTACCCCACTTCAGCATTTAACAACTCATGGACAATCTCATTTCATCCAAACCCTCACCCACTTCCCTCTCTCTTGAATTATTTTGAAGCAAACCTCATACATAATATGATTTTATCTGTAAGTATTTCAGTACCTTTATCAAAAATAAGAAATCTTTTTTAAAAAGTCACACTACCAGGGTTGGGATTGTAGCTCAGTGGTAGAGCGCTTGCCTTGCATGCGTGAGACACTGGGTTCGATCCTCAGCACCACATAAAAATAAATAAATAAAGATATTGTGTCCATCTACAACTAAAAAAATATTTAAAAAAAAGTCACACTACCATTATCACATCTAAAACACTAAACAGTAATTTTCTTATGGATTTTTAATAAATGGTTTAGGCACATTTTGAAAGGTATTCGAGTGGATCCATACCTCACACCATACATCAGAATAAACTCCAAGTAGATCAGGGATCTAAATGTGAAAATATGTGTCCTAGAAGAAAACACAGATCTGTGTATAAAGAAAGCACCCTCCACCTTTAAAAACTATGCCTCAAAATTCAAATGCTTGAAAGCTTAATAAATTCAACCACATAAAACATTTTTTTTTTAGCATGGCAAAAACACCATAAGTGGAGTCAAAAGACAAATGAGAAGCTAGGGGGAATGATTTGCAAGAGATATCACAAATAAAGGGCTAATCTTCTCAATATAGAGAGAACATTTTAAAATGAGAAGAAGAAAAAACCAAATAGAAAAATTGGCAAAAGACATGAACAGACAGTTCACAGGAAAAGATATACAGATGGTCCTTAAACATATGGAGAGATGCTTGGCTTCCCTCATAACAAGCAAAATGCAAATTAAACCTCACTAAGAGATCATTTCTCATCCATGTGATTGGCAGGCATTCAAAGGTCTGATCAGCACTGATGGCGAGCTTCAGGAAAATCTCCCAAACAATGCTGGTGGGAGGGAAAATCGGAGGAGAATTTGTCAACATCTAAGAAAACTGCATGTGTATTTATTGCTTGACCCAGGAAGACTTCTAGTAATTTACATGGAAGATCTCCACAGGTACAGAGCGCCACGCCACTGTTACACACCGCAGCACTATTTGCAATAGAAAAATTTTAGGAGTGGGCTGGGGTTGTAGCTCAGTGGTAGAGCACTTGCCTAGCATGTGTGAGGCATTGGGTTTGATCCTCAGTACCACTTAAAAAATAAATAAATAAAATAAAGATATATCCACTACAACTAAAAATATTTTAAAAAATATTAAGAGCAACCTAAATACCCATGGAGACTGGTTGAATACATTGTAGGACTCCAGTTGTACAATAGAGTCAAATGCAGTAATTAATAATAAGATGGGCATGGTGGCCCACGCCTATAATCCCAACAACTTGAGAGGCTGAGGTAGGAGGATTGTAAGTTTGAGACCAGCCTCACCAATTTACAGAAGCTCTAAGCAACTTAGTAAGACTTTGTCTCAAAATAAAAAATAAAAAAGGGGATGTGGCTCAGTGGTAAATCCTCAGGACCAAAATAATAGTAATAATAGTAATAATAGAGAAAGCCTCCCATGTAGTGCTATGCATGCTTTCTAACTCACATTGTTAAATAAAAAAAAATCAGATAAGAATCTAAACCAATTAAACAAACAAATCAAAGCCCCATGATATAAAGGAGTGTACACAGTGTTCTACCTTTTATGTAAGAAAAAAAGAAAAAGAAACAGAATAAACAATAAAGAAACGAAAATGATCACCTCACCAGGCACGGTCATGCACGCCTATAATCCCAGTGGCTCAGGAGGCTGGGGCAGGAGGATCACAAGTTCAAAGCCAGCTCAACAAAAGCAGAGTGCTAAGCAACTCAGTGAGACCCTGTCTCTAAATAAAATACAAAATAGGGCTGAGGATGTGGCTCAGTGGTTGAGTGCCCTTGAGTTCAATCTCTGGTTCCCCTCTGCCCCACAAAAAGCTTACCTCTGGAGTTTGAATGTGAATGGGGAAAAGGGGTCAGAGGATAGAATTGTGACTTCTTTGAGTTTACTTTTTATATGGATTTGAAATTTGAACCCTGTATGTGCTATACATGTTTAGCAAATAAAATTAAAGAGAATGAAAAAGCAAAGCCTAGAATTAAGTGCAGATAACTACACCTACCCATATATTACATTGTGCTAAGAAAACAGAAAAAGGAAAAGGAGTGTATCTAGAAAGAACAAATAAATTTTAAAAAAGAAAAGGAAAAGGAATTCATTTAAGGAACTTTTTCCCGTAGTGTTCTGACTGTAGGCGGTGAGTGGAAGGCGTTCTCAGGCTGTAGTGCTATGTAGCAGAGTTACCACTAGCCATGTGTGACTATTCAAATACTTAAAATGCTTGCTAAGGTTTCAATGTTTGTGTCCCCTCCAAAATTCATGTTGACATTTTATTCTCAGTGCAATGGTATCAGGAGTTGAGGTCATTAGGAGGTGGTTGAGTCATGAGGGTGCGACCCTCACAAATGATATTAGCTGCCTTATGAAAGGGCGGGAGGGAATTAGCTGGGTCCCTTTTGCCCTCTCACCTTTTATCATGTGAGTATATGTGAGAATTCCCTCATCCGGCACTGAATTCCAGCACCTTGACCTTGGACTTCCCAGTCTCCAGAACTGTAAGAAATAAATTTCTATCATTCATAAATTAGCCTCAGCCATTTTTGTTATAGAAGCAAAAATGAACTAAGATAATACTTAAATGAACTAATATAATACTTAAATAAACTAACTTGCCTAAGTAAAAATTTTAGTTCCTCAGTTATAGCAGCCACATTTCAAATGTTCACTGGCCACATGTGGACAGCAGCCATCTAGAACATTTCCCTTGATGTAAGTTCTTTTAGATGTTGATATTCTGAGGACAAAGAAAACTGCAGATAAATCTTGATTTTTACTTAGTAGATTTGTGATAGGCAATTCTGAAACCTTCTTGAATTTTGAAGGACAGAACCAATAAATAAATGGATGGATATTATTGAAATAAATTCTCACTGAAGGAGAAAAGAGATACAGATGGAATGGGGGAAGATGAGGAAAATCCCGTAGAGTTTGATTTTAATCAGAGCTATCAGTATTGGCTAATGTCTGCCAAAGACACCGTGTCTCGGAAGCAGTTGAGTACTTCTTTCTAGGTTCCATTTCCTGTCAGTATACCTTGGAGAAACTGCTGATTCCAGACCCGGGATAGGGAAAGTACGAGATAAGCCTGTGCCAGAAGGGAAGAAGGGGCTCAAAAACTGATGGGCACATGTCCATGGGACACAGGTGTGAATGGGGCTCCCCCTGGACAAATTTGGGATGAATTGAGCCAATGAAGATGTGGCGGTAATGGACTAGAACACACTGAGTAAAATAATGTACAATATCTCAGAGAGTGGGAGAAAGAAAGAAGTAGGGAGGAGGGATGAAGGAAAAGCTCTTTCTTATAGCAGAATACCAGTTAATAAATGTGGACAGGTGATGGAGTTAGTTGATCACAATTTTGCAACTGCTAGTAGTATGATTGAGTCAGGAAAGGGTCTTCAATGGAGGCTTAATCCCCTGGTGAAGGATTTTGGTTTGCATATAGGAGAGACAACAAGGTTACCTCTGTAGAACTCTTGCCAAAATGATTAGCTTAACTCAAATCACGAGAAAACAAGCAGAACACCAGTTGTGGGCCAGTTTACAAACTAGTGGCCCAGACTCTTCAAAAGTTCCCTGAAAATATAACAGTTACTGGAATTTGTTCTAGATTCAAAGAGAGTTGGGTATGGCGGCGCATGTCTGTAATCTCAGTGACTCGGGAGGCTGAGGCAGGAGGATTGCAAGTTGAAGAACAACCTCAGCAATTTAGTGAGGCCTTAAGGCCTTAGTGAGACCCTGTCTCAAAATAAAACATTAAAAAAAAAAAAAAAAAAAAAGGAGCCGGGCGCAGTGGCTCAAGCCTGTAATCCCAGCACTTAGGGAGGCTGAGACAGCAGAATCGCGAGTTCAAAGCCAGCCTCAGCAACGGCGATGTGCTAAGCAACTCAGTGAGACCCTGTCTCTACATAAAACACAAAATAGGGCTAGGGATGTGGCTCAGTGGTTGAGTGCCCCTGAGTTCAATCCCCAGTACCAAAAAAAAAAAAAAAAAGGACTAGGAATGTGGCTCAGTAGTTAAGAGACCGTGGATTCAATCCCTGGTACCAAAATAAATAAATAGATTAAAGGAGAATAAAAAGATGTGGTGACCATATTCAATATTCAACACATGATCCTTGATTGGATCCTGGGTCAGAAAAAAATAAAACCGTAAGGGATATTTTGGAGACAACAGTGAACGCTGAATATGGACTGTCTATTAGATAATGTTCTATCGATGTATCAGTGGTAGAATTTCTTGTGTGGGAAAATGGCATCCTGGTTTATGGAGCAGAATGTTTTTGTTTTGAGAGGCGCAGGCTGAAGTGCTTTGAGGTGAAGTGACTTCAACTATTGTTCAAATGAATCAGAAGAGAAAAGTGGCCTTCATGTGTATGTCACAAATGGGCCTGCTTTGGCCCTAACCCACTCAACCCAACTCCCCTGACTGGCTGGTTACTGGAGAGACTTCCTGTTCTCTTTTCAGAGCACCTTGTCATGGAGCCCAGAGTTAACAGAGCAGCGAGTTGGTGCAAGCCCTTCTCCTGACACCACATACTGATGTCTTGTCTCTTCCCTCACTAGGAGCACTGGAAACCCAAATTCAAGTCCAGAGGATCTTGAGTGTATTAATATACACCCTTATCTTCCTCATCTGGGGCTATAGGGTCTCCAAGGTCTCACCCAACCACGATGCTGGGTGGAAGAAGTTGTCCTCGAACTCAAATACTTGTAGGGTCTTGGAAGCTGCGGACAATTTGATGATTTTTGATGACCCTGTGTGGCAAGAGAATGAAATAAAAGTTTGTCCTTCAGATTCTCTGTTCCCTAAATGGAGCCCTCATCATCATTTGGGGGGAGAAAGAAGAAAGCAGAGGGTGTGCCTGTGTGCCCGGGGGTGCTGTGCGGAGCTGCCCACGAGGAGCTGGCAGTCGGTGGGCGGGGGCTGAAGCCAGGATTTGGATCTAGTAGCTGGGAAAAGACTGGAGCCTGGAACCTGGGGTTGGGGGGCTTCTGCTTTGGCATCCCAGGGCTCCTGGGGAAACGGTCAGTCTCACATGTTTTTGTCCCCACCCCAGGCCCATGAAAGGTTGGAGGAGACAAAGCTGGAAGCCGTGAGGGACAACAACCTGGAGCTGGTTCAGGAGATCCTGCGGGACCTGGCGCAGCTGGCAGAGCAGAGCAGCACAGCCGCAGAGCTGGCCCGCATCCTTCAGGAGCCCCACTTCCAGGTTCCTGGCTGCTGGGGCTAGTGGTGGACTAGGAGGGTGTGTCAAATGGGGTATGCCCCTGGGCAAGGGAGGTTGGAACTGGGATGGGAAGGGACCACAGGACACTGCCCCATTGTCCTTCCTCTTCCCATCACATCCCTAGTCCCTCCTGGAGACGCATGACTCAGTAGCCTCAAAGACCTACGAGACACCACCCCCCAGCCCTGGCTTGGACCCCACATTCAGCAACCAGCCGGTACCTCCTGACGCGGTACGCATGGTGGGCATCCGCAAGACTGCAGGAGAGCATCTGGTAAGGGTGATAGGGCAGGGTCCCAGGCGGGTCTGGGGGTCGAGGATTCAGAATAACCAGTAGGGACAAGAAAGGTGGGGTGAGGGCCGAAGAGGCAGATGGGCCCAGCTTTGCCTGGGGAAGGACCCCGTAGACCTAGGAGCCCACAGACCCTGTGCACAGGAGTGGCTTGGGCTGCGTCAGCCCCTCGCCGGGCTGTGCTCTTGCCTGGCATTAGTGCCTTGTAAGTGAAGAACTAGAGCAGCAGGATGGGCGAGGACTTTGGAGGGCTGAAGTGGGTGCGTGGGTGGAGACAGGAATGGAAGGCCCGTGGGGAGACCCGGTTGAAGGTTCTGACTTTGAGCAGGGGAGCCTCATCGTACATGCCCTCTGTCCTGCAGGGCGTGACGTTCCGTGTGGAAGGTGGCGAGTTGGTGATTGCTCGCATTCTGCACGGGGGCATGGTGGCCCAACAAGGCTTGCTGCATGTGGGTGACATAATCAAGGAGGTGAACGGGCAGCCGGTGGGCAGTGACCCCCGCGCACTGCAGGAGCTCCTGCGTAGCGCCAGCGGTAGCGTCATCCTCAAGATTCTGCCCAGTTACCAGGAGCCCCATCTACCCCGCCAGGTGGGCCCGTCTGCCTAACACCCCGACCAGCAAAAGACTGAGGGATGGCTGGGTCTTTTCCAAGGGATCCCCTCCCGCTAGTTTTCAGGGATGCAGTTTCTCTTCTCCAAAGAGGCAAAATAGACAGTGGGACCTGCGTGCCAGGGGCAGTTGTCCACAGCCACATGTAGCCTCTGTGTGTCGTGCATGTGCATGAGGTCGTGAGTTTGCTGACATTAGGCTTAGGCACTCACGCGCATGTGCAGTAGACTGTGTGCATCCACAGCTTGGGGTACCTGAGCGTACAAGTGAGTGCCAGTGTCCAGTGCAGCGCTCTTGGTGAGCATCTGTGTGCCCATGAGCGTGCAAGGCTCATGTCCTGGATAGCTGCCTCCTGGTTGGTAGATTGTGGAGATCTGGCTGCTCTGCCCAGGTCCCTTGTTGGTCCTCTACCTCTGTCAGCCAAAGCCCTCTCCTCCAAGGAAGAGGGGGTGGAGTGCAGAGTTAGGTACCTGGGTCTTCTGTTCCGGTGATCCTGCCTCCTCAATCTGAAGGCCTGCCCCAGGCCCGAGCAGTTCCCGCATTCTTTTATCTGAGTCTTAGTTCTTGATGTGAGGAGAGGTTTCGACCAGGAGAACAGTCAGGCAGGCCTGGAGGCATTGCTCCTCTCGGGTTTTTGTGAAGGGAGAGGGTGGGCCGTGTCCTGTACCCATCCTGACAGACCCTTCCCTTGCTCCTTCCCTTGACCCTTCACCAATTCCTGGGCCCAGGTATTTGTGAAATGCCACTTTGACTATGAGCCAGCCCGAGACAGCCTCATCCCCTGCAAGGAGGCAGGCCTTCGCTTCAACGCTGGGGATTTGCTTCAGATCGTAAACCAGGACGATGCCAATTGGTGGCAGGTGAGCCCTGGGCACTCCTGCAGTGTCTGCAGGTATGGTGTGTGTGGGGGAGGTGAGGGCACAGAGAGGGGTCCTCTCATTCAGATAGGTGGTTGGCTCGCATCCATTTAGGCATGCCATGTGGAAGGGGGCAGTGCGGGGCTCATCCCCAGCCAGCTGCTGGAGGAGAAGCGGAAAGCATTTGTCAAGCGGGACCTAGAGCTGACACCCACCTCAGGTAGGAGCTCCCCCATCCCCCCAGAGCCCCATCATGGCCCTGCCTGCCTTACTTACCCATCTCCCTTGGCCAGGGACCCTGTGTGGCAGCCTTTCAGGAAAGAAAAAGAAACGAATGATGTATTTGACCACCAAGAATGCAGGTGGGTATGTGTCCCCCTCCCTGTCTTCCTCGAACATGACACATCCCTCCCCTGGGTGACTTGTGAATAAGTTCTGACTCAGACGCTGCCCACTGTCCCTAGGCCTGCCTGGTTCCTCCTTTCTTCCCTGGTCCCAAGCTCTTTTATCCCTGACCTCCGAGAGCTCTGTCCCTGTCTGCCCTGTGGTGCAGCCTGTTGAGCAGCGCCATCTCCCTCTGTCCAGAGTTTGACCGCCATGAGCTGCTCATTTATGAGGAGGTGGCCCGCATGCCCCCATTCCGCCGGAAAACCCTGGTGCTGATTGGGGCCCAGGGTGTGGGCCGGCGCAGCCTGAAGAACAAGCTCATCATGTGGGATCCAGATCGCTATGGCACTACAGTGCCCTGTGAGTAGGAGCTGGGCCCTGCTGGATGAGGGTCAGGGAGCAGGGGCTCCTGGGGGCCCCACCTGAGTCCAATGTTCATGGGCACCAGGGCAAGTGTACCTCTAGGTGTGAGCTGTGGTGTGTGCGCCCTCTGCGGGTGGATAAGGGGGAACTGCAGTTCAGGAGAGCTGAGAAAGGTGTCCTACCAACTCTTACCTTTGCTAAAAACTAGGGGTGAGGGGGTGGGGGGAGTGGGCAGCCAGCCCAGTGAAACAAGGATCTGAGATGTGTGTGGCCTATGGTAGAGTTTCCTAATACATAACCAGTGTGGTAGTGGGTATTGAAAGCTACAGGCTCCCAGAGGCAAGGAGAGTACTGGCTGCTGGTCAGTTTGGCCCTTGCTGTGTGTCTTTGTGTTGTACATTGCCCTTTCTGGGCTCCAGCTATGAGCACTAGGTTGGACTAAGTGCTCTCTGAAGGTCATCCTAGCGTGTGTGTGGGGGTGTGGATGTGGGTGTGTGCAGTAGTGGTGAGGGGTGTGTCTGAGGTGGTGTGGCCTGCTCATGCCCATTCAGCCCTTCCTCCCCACCTAGACACATCCCGGCGGCCTAAGGACTCAGAGCGGGAAGGCCAGGGCTACAGCTTTGTGTCCCGTGGGGAGATGGAAGCTGACATCCGTGCGGGGCGCTACCTGGAGCACGGAGAATACGAGGGCAACCTGTATGGCACACGAATCGACTCCATCCAGGGGGTGGTCGCCACCGGCAAGGTGTGCGTCCTGGATGTCAACCCCCAGGTACCGCCTGGCCTGCTCCTCCCCAGCCTGCCGACAGAACCCTGTGACCTCCTTTCTTGCCCACTCTCGGGTGCCCACCCCTAGTCACCCCAGAGACCCTTCCTGTTACCAGGACATAGATGGGGATATTCTCCCCACCTTCTTCTTCTTTTGCAGGCAGTGAAGGTGCTGAGGACAGCTGAGTTTGTCCCTTACGTAGTATTCATCGAGGCTCCGGACTTCGAGACCCTACGGGCCATGAACCGGGCTGCACTGGAGAGCGGGGTGTCCACCAAGCAGCTCACGGTGAGGGACTCTGAGGCGTGGTGGGAGGGGTCTCCACTTCCTGGGGTGGTGAGGATGGGCTCAAGCTGATGAAGACAAGGAGGTGGCATTGGGGAAGGCCACCTATGTTGTCAGGGAGGTGGGACTTTCGATGCTTGGTTTGCAGATATGAAAAAGGAGGTCTGAGAGAAAATGAAGTGACATCTCAGAACAGGCCGGGGACACAGCTAGCCTGGGGCAGAGGAGCTTCTGACTCCAGGCCCATCGCTTGGTCCACTCTACAGGGACAGAGTGGGGGCCAAAGGAATTTCCAGAGGGTCAGTGGAAGATCTGTGGGGCAGAGGTGGGCTCAGTGGGTTTGCAGGTGCTTACAGCTGGGAAGATGGCTAGAGGGATGAGTTAGCACAAGGAGCACCTGAAGAAGAGACTCACCCTGCCTGGGGAGGCTCACTCCGGGGCACCCCACCTTCCAGGAGTGGTAAAGTTGCAGAACGCTGAGCTTAGGGGTCCCTCTGCTGGCCATACTTGCTACTGCAGCTCTCAGGCCTGGAGTCAGCACTGCCGCTCCCAGGAGAGGTTGCCTCCAGTTGGGCTCCTTCCTGCTGATGGCTCCCTGGGGAAGCTCTGGGCCTTCCCTTGGGCACCTCTGGGCACCTCTTCCCTGGTAACACATGTGGCTGAGTGGAGTTGCAGGGATACAGCTGGCCTCTGCTTATTTAAGTCAGTTATGAAGTTCCCTTCCCATCCCTGCCCGGCTTCCAGAGTCTAGGATCAGGGTTGCCCTGGTACCAGTTGGCCCAGATGTGCCCTGGTACCATTTCTCAAGGGGGAAATGGGGGCCTGGGGAAGGGGGCCTGGTCAGACTCAGGAGAGCATTGGCTTGGGTGGCAGGCAGACCCTGCTGGGCCGTGTGCCTAAGTTTTCTCCATCTTAAACAGGAGATTATTAGTATTTGCTACCTTGCAGCAAAGGTACAGGAAAGATTGCGTGGGTGGCAAAGTGTTCAGTGCTGTGCTTGGCACTTACTAAAGCTTCTTTCCCAACTTCTTGGGGTGTTCAGGGAAGGACTCCTGCCTCCCTGGCCATGAAATCCATTCCACTATGGTTGGGCTTTGGGGAAGGGGCAGGCTGTAGACCCCCCTGATGATGGGGGTGAGTTGTGGGCACTGACCCCTTTGTGCTTGGCAGGAGGCGGACTTGAGACGGACAGTGGAGGAAAGCAATCGCATCCAGAGGGGCTATGGCCACTACTTTGACCTCAGCCTGGTCAACAGCAACCTGGAGAGGACCTTCCGGGAGCTCCAGGCTGCCATGGAGAAGCTGCGCACAGAGCCCCAGTGGGTGCCTGTCAGCTGGGTGTACTGAATCTCTTCACCTGGACCTCGTTCCCTCTGGGTTGTGACCCAGAACCTAAAACCATCCCTTCCTCACCTGTGACCCTCAGCCATGATCCTTAGCTCCTGTCCCTGGTCTCTGGCTTTCCCTAGATAACAGCTCCCAGTAGGCCCTAAGCCTGGCTTTGGCACAGAGGCGTGCACTGCCAGGGAGGTGGGTGTTCGTGGGGCACTTTTATGCCCAGGTGCTGCCCACTCCCAATGCCCATTGGCCACCAGATATCCCTCTCTAGGGGCCAAGCTGTGCCCAGGAGTGTGTCAGAGCCACCACCATAGTGCTTAGTCTAGAGAAGAGAAAAGTTGCTTTGGGACCAATTGCCAGTAGGTACATTGCCCCCTCACGCCTCCCTGGGCACCTTTGCTCCTCTGGACTAGTCATACTTCTCCTCTTGGGCTCCTCCCACTTCTCACCCCTAGTCCTAGGAACAGGCCTTGGGTTGTTCCCAAGTGGCCAGGGGAGTCACTGGCAGCCAGGCAGGCCTGGGCAGTGGTGCCAGTCGGGGCCATCTTGGAGGCCAGAGGAGCCAAAATGTGAGCCAGTTGCCCCAGCTGGGCCACACAACTCTCAGCTCCCTTAGAAAGGGCCAGGGTCCTAGGAGCAGACGCTGCTCTGTCCCTTCCTCATCCACAGCTGCTCACTGCCGAAGTCTCTCCCCAGACTTCTCCAATGTGCTCCAGGCAGGTCAGCCCCTCTCTCCAAAGTGCAAGGCTGGCAGGGGCCAGGGGCTCAGCCCGGATTGCAGGGGAGGGGTTGGTGAAGGACTGGAGCCTGCTCTATCCCCACGACCCATGGCAGGACACATCGTGACCCCTGTCTATGACCTCTTCCTGTTTTGGTCTTCTTCCTGGTGAGGTCCAGGTGGCCCACTTGCCTCAGGCTTGCCTGGGTTGGGGGGCTGAGGAGGGGCTGTGAGCACAGGCTTGGCAAAGGACAGGCTGCTCTAGCAGGTCTCAGCCGTTCAACCCCGGGGGCGCCATTCCCACTGTGGTCTGGGCAGCCTGTCCTTCCCGTGCTGTGGTGCCTGTGTCTCTGGCCCTGGTGTGTATGTGTGTGAGGCTTGGTTTGGGGGGAGGGAACGCAAAGGGTTGGTTTCTTTTGGAGGTTACTCTTTGGGGCCTCTTAATGGGGGGCTTCCCCATCAGCCCTCATTTCTTATGAGACCCTTATCCCAGACTCCAGAGCCTTGGCCCTCCCCAGATGTCCTCCTCCTCTCTCCTATTGTCCCCCTGTCCTAAATTCCACCCTCCTGCCCTTAGGGAGGGCAATTTTGTAAAATAGAATTCCTTTTATGAAAAGAATCCTGTCCTAGCTGTCCCCAGGCATCTTATCGCTCATCTTTCCCTTCATTCCTCCCTGAGGTGAGCCTGTCCCCACAGGGGACGCCCCAGGAACCCCCTGCACCAAGCCTCCCTAGTTCTTCTGAGCGTCTAGTCAGTCTTTGCTGCAGCGTCAGCCAAAGCTGGCCCTGAACCACTGTGTGCCCATTTCCTAGGGAAGGGGAGGGAGAATAAATAGAATATTTATTACAAATGTTAGAATATATTTATTATATTAGGAATCTCATTTGCATTTGCATAGGATACACAAATGAGATGTCAAGGTCAAGGCTCTCCGCATCTCATTTGCATAGCTCTGCATACACTATGCGGTCATCTTTGTACTCTTTCCCCCTTTAGTCAGTATCCCTTTTCATCCTCTCCACTCAGCCTGCCTTGCAACACCCTCACCCTAAGGTCACTGGGAGTGGGAGGACAATGGGGTATTTTCCTGAGGACTTGAGGCCCTGGAATTGTTAGCAAGTTCCCACCTCTCCTGGGGAACCTGGAGGTGGAGGCAGGGAAGGATGTGCTGTGGCAGCCGCCGCTGCCCCTTGGTTAACCTCTGAAGCCCCCTCACTGAAAGACCATACCTGAGAGCTGGCACCTGGCCCCTTCCTGTGTATCTCCTGTGCATGCCCAAGAGGCAGGGCTGGGCCCCTCCTCTGAAGTCTCCTACCTCCCTTCCCCGGCCCTGTTCCTGCTCCTGCTCCATGCCTCTTTGGGACACCCGGCATGTGGGAGCAGAGGCTGGGAACATCCTTGGTTCACCTGGCACAAGGCCAGGGCTGGGTTGGAATAGGTGTACATGCCCAACAAGTTAGCTCTGTGACTCTGTCCTCCCTCCTCCCATGTGGACTCTTATATTTGGGGGATCCTGCCCCCCATGGTCCACACTCCATCCCAGCCCAGTTGCCCTTCCTCTGTCCTCTCCCTCAACCATCCAATTCATTGATGTTTTTCTCTCCAGTTTTCTTTCTTTTCCTTTGATTAAATGTGAAAGCAAATGCTTCTGGGCTCCGTCCGTCTTTGGTTGGGGTGGTGTGGATGGGAGGCGGCCAGGGCTGAAGCACAGACAGCTTCTTGCCCCTCTAAATGCTTGGGCCTAGGAGTCCGTGAGCATTCAGGGAGCCAAAGGACTCAGGGACTCCATAGCTGATTCCTGTGGCTCTACCCAGAACCTGTGTGTCCTTCAGCAGGCCCCTCTACCTCTCTGGTTTATCTTTTGTAAAGGTGCTGTGGACTCCCAGTGGTAATACTAGGATTTGTCCCAAGTGCTGAACACAGGGACCATAGGTAACTGAAATGTCACTCAGATGCCATCACAGGTATGGGTTGTGTGTGTGGCAAATCCTTCAGGGCTGGGGGGGTCAGCATTCTTCCCACTTGGAGTTCTGTAGAGGACTCTGGCATGCTTCTCTTCTAATCATCATGGAGGATTCTCCAAGGGGGCTTTGGTTGCTTCTTTGTCTCTGTGATGGCAAAATGTGGATCCAGCCCCTTTCCTTGGATTTCTTTAAAGCACCACTCACACAAGGACAAGTATAGGGCCAACTTAGCTGGTGATTTGGGGGTAGCCATGGGCCTTTAGAACACCCATACCCACTGTAAATATCACACAACCAGGAGAAGATGAATTAAGCCACTCGGCAAGGCTTTATTGGAATGCGCCCTCGGACCAAATCCCCCGTCCATCAGAGCGGGTCGGGAGAAATGGCTTCGGAGATTCCGTGCATAGAGAATTTCAAGAAAACCCGGTCAGGAAGGGGAGGGCTTGGGTACAGGAAGAGAAGGCCAGAGTCCTTCCTGATGGGTCAGGAAAACTCGCTGATTGACAGGAGGCGTGTCCACTAGTGATGTCACATCTGGCTTGCAGCTCCTCCGACCAGCTTCCTTATTTGGGCATCTTGGACCCTGACCAAACCTGACACCCACCTCACTTCTGATGAGAATTTAGCGTTGTTTATTAAATACCCCTATTCTGAAGTGCCCTGGCCCTTCCCAGCACAAAGGATGTCTTCCTGGCCAACCCTTTCTCTTTGAGTCCCCTGCCTCCCGCCATGTTGCTGGGCCTTCTCCTTTTCTTCTCTCATTCTTGGGTGACCTTGTCTTCTAAGCTCCCCTGGAAACGCAATCTCTCTCTCTCTCTCTGTCTCTCTCTCTCTCTCCACCCCACCCCCAGCCCATGGCACTGGGGACTGAACCCAAGGACACTTTACCTACATTCCTAGTCCTTTAAAATTTTATTTTGAGACAGTTTCGCTAAGTTGCCAAGGCTGGCCTCAAACCTCCCGAGTACCTGGATTACAGGTGTGTGCCATGTGCCCAGCTCAATATTTACTTAGCAATTATACTTAGGACAGTTGCATTTCTGTCCTAATCCAGTATTTCTCAACTCTGGCTGCACATCAGAATCACTGGGAGGTAGGTGGTAAAATATAAACCATTAGGAGGGCCCCACTCCAGAACAATTAAATCAGAAGTTCAGGAGTGGCTAACCATTGAAGAACCACATCACATCATTGCTTACAGGACATCTCACTGTGCTATCAGCGACCAGCGGACCTAACCTCTTTCCATCTTGTGACACTGTCATCTTTAATGAGTGACTTCATAGTTCATAGGTGTCATTGGAGGGGAAGAGAGTTTGGAAGATCACTTATGGATATTATGGGTTAGCTCTGTTGGCCCACACTCATTGGCCAAAACCTAGTCACGTGTCCCCAGGTTACTGCAAGGGAGCCTGGGAAAGGGAAATAGGATCTTGCCAATCTCTGCGGGGATGGAGAGTGGAGCCTGGAAAATGATTTGTTTTAAAAGGTCCCCAAGTGATTCAAATGTGTAACAAGTTTGCTGACTGCTGAGAGTCCATTTGTGCCAACTCCTTGGGGTCGGGGGAATTTGTATCTTTTAGTTGGCATGAATGTATTTTCCTAAAGAGAGTTGAATTTCTTAAAGGAATTCTACCAGTGTGTTTTTGTTTTTTGGGAAATGCTTTCCCTGTCTTGGTACAGTAGCATGTGGTCAGTATGGCAGAATGGATTCTTATCATATTATAGTATCATATTATCATATTATAGCATATTCTATCATATTATGAGAGATGAAGAATTTTGTCCATTGTCACATGGAAAGTTATTAGCAAAGCTGGAAGCAGACCCTAGCCTCCTGACTCCCAGTCTGGAGGAAGTAGAAGTAGAAGAAGTAGAAGTAGAAGAAATTCTACTTCTCCCAGAAGTAGAGCCAGATTAACTAGCTTTTGGGGGAGGGGTGCTTGGTAAAGAAGGCACTTTGAAGACAAGAACATGGAGTAAAAGGAGAGCCATGAGGCAGAACGTGAGATACTTTGTCATCCCCAGAGTTAGCTCTTTAAGAGATCCAAGCTCTCTAAGTGGCCGATGGCACCAGTAATCCAGATTTCACCCTGGAGTCCCAGACTCTATCCCTCCTGTCTCAGGGCTGGGTCCGGTGGTAACTACAGACCTCTGGAGAGACAAGAGTCCAATATTGTTCAATTGCCAATATCATAGTTCTAATTACTTAGAGATTTCTGTTTTGTACTACCTGATTTCAGGACATATTACAAGTAACAAAGATATTACAACCACATTACAGTAATCAAGACAGTGTAGTATAAAGAGAGATAGGCATATCTCATATAAAGAGAGATAAGCATATCAGTGTAGGCATAAAGAGAGATAAACAGGTCAATGGCACAGAGGAGAAGAGTTTAGAAATAGACCTGTAGAAGGGACAGACAAGGCAGGACACCAGATAGGAAACAGGAAGTGGATTTATTTGGCTGCAGCCAGTTCAGAGGGCAAAGCTTTCCCTGTAATCAATCGCTCTTAACCCCAAGTTCAGGCAGTTTCAGAACTTTATACTCAACGTGAGAGGGGAAGGGCTCAGAAGTTCATAGTCTGCAAAAGTTCACACAAAAGCAGCTTTTTCTTTCACTGTTCTGGGCAAGTTAACCCTTCAAGGATAGCGCCTGAGAAGGGGAGAGTTTCTTTTCTTCTTTCTTCCCTCCCTCTGCCAGCGGTTACCATGGAGCCCAATTAGTAACATCTTCTCATCTCTGAAATGTAAACATCTCTGTGAAGCCCAAGGCCAGGGGCTTTGTTAAAGGATCTTTTTTTTTTTTTTGGATTGAACCACTGAGCCACATCCCCTATTTTGTGTTTTATGTAGGGACAGGGTCTCATTGAGTTGTTTAGCACCTCACTGTTGCTGAGGCTGGCTTTGGACTCGTGATTCTCCTGTCTCAGCCTCCCAAAGTGCTAGGATTACAGGCATGTAGCACCGCACCTGGCTACTATTATATTGTTACTATGCTAGATAGCCCATAAATGTTTATGAAAAACTAGTAAACGGGCATTCAGCACCTAGAGTGCTGATCTCCTCAGGCGAGTGGCCAAGTAAGATAGAGCAACAGGAAATAGGAAGTTTAACTACATTGAACTCTCTTGTAGAGACTCTTTTGCTGATAGTCAGTTATGGTGAAGATTTCTGGAGAAGCTTAATTCAGATTTTCTGTGGAGGAAGGGGTGCCACTACAGACTTACACTAATATGTCTGATGATTTCAAAGAAGTGCAATGGGAATGGAGTAGAGGACATCTTTTCCACAAATGGTGCTGAAACAGTTGGATATATGCAAACAAAAGAAAAAAGGGCTGGTGAGTTGTGGCTCACACATGCTTGGCATGTTTGACTGCCAGCACCGCAGAAGGAGGAGGAAAAGGAGGAGGAGAACTTTGATTTACATCTTGCATGTATATGAAAATTAACTCAACGTCAATCATAGGCCTAATGTAAACCCCGAAAGTATTAAACTTGTAGGAAAAAATAGGAGAAATATCTATGTGCCTTTGGGTTAGGCCAAGATTTCTTCAGTTTACTATCAGAAACATGATCCATACAGGACAAACTGAACACCATCAAAATTTAAAACTTTGACCCCTTGAAAGACATTGGTAAAAGAGTAAAAAGACAAGCCACACATCTGGAGATTTTCACAAATCACGTTTTGATAAAGGACTTGCTTCCAGACTATTTAAAGAACTCTCAAAACAATAAAAACAGGTAAAATATTTTAATATAAATTTCAACAAAGAAGACATACAGATGGCAGATGAGCACACAGAGAGGCTCAAGACCATTTAGTCATTGGGGAAATACGAATTAAAGCTACAATCTTAGTACCATTTCTATACTATTAGATGGTCAAAAAGATCAACTGTAGCAAGTGTTGGATGTGTAAAAACCAAAATTCTTTTTGTTTTATTTTGTTTTGTTTGGTACTGGGGATTAAACCCAGGGATGATTAAATACTGAGCCACATTCCCAGCTCTTTTTATTTTTTATTTTGAGACAGGGTCTTGCTAAGTTGCTGAAGCCACCTTTGAACTTGCGATCCTCTGCCTCATTCTCCAGAGATGCTGGGATTACAGGCATGCACCACACCCAATGGAACTGAGGTTGTTTTTCACATGGTTGGTGGAAACGTAAAATGTTACAGCCACCTTGGAAAACAACAGCATACACCTACCATATGACCTAGACTTTTAAATGTTTTGCTGGAGATGGAACCCAGGGCCTCATGCATGTTAGGCAAGTGCTCTACCACTGAGCTACCCCCAGCCCTGACCTAGACCTACTCCTATATCTTTACCTAAGAGAAGTGACGGTCCAGAAAAACTGAACAAGAAAGTTCATAGCAGTTCTGTTTGTAGTAGCCCAAACTGGAAACAATCTAAATTTCCATCAACTGGCGAATGGGAGTGGGAGTTGGGGAGGGACAGGGTTAAAAAACAGTAAAAGAAAACTTTTGGGGGGGCTGGGGTTATGGCGCAGTGGTAGCGTGCTCGCCTAGCATGCGGGAGGCACTGGGTTCGATCCTCAGCACCACATAAAAATAAAATAAAGCTATTGTGTCTACCTACAACTAAAAAATAAATATTTAAAAAAAAAAGAAAACTTTTGGGGTGATGGATATGTTCATTATTTTGATTGTGGCAACTGTTTCACAGATGTATTCATATACATTGAACTTATCAGATAGTATACTCTAAACATGTACAATTTATTACATACCACCTGTGCCTTAATAAAGCTATTAAAAATAGTAACTAACAATGACATGCAGATTGTTGAAAGAAAGAAAGAAAGAAAGAAAGAAAGAAAAAAAGAAAGAAAGAAAGAAAGACCTGAAGATAATATCCTGCAAGATAGGAGGGAGTGATGGGATTTAATGGGTTTGGAGATCCTGTAATATTGAGAAAAGGTTTGGGAATATTAAAATACAAGCAGCTGTGTGTATCTATATATATGCATCCACTGATCCAACCAAACTCGGATTCAAACAGCTGCAGATAGAAAATAATTGAAAAGAATTTGCATCCATACTGAACACATACAGATTTTTTTCCTTGTCCTTATTCCTTAAACAATAGAGTATAATAAATACACAGCATTTACATGTATTAGGTATTATAAATGGTCAAGAGATGATTTAAAGCATACTACAGGATACAGGTAGATTATATGCAAGTACTGGGCTCTTTTATGTAAGGGACTTGACCATCTGTGGATTTTGGTATCAAGGAATTGATACTGAGGACAACTATATTAATTGTAGTCTTTGTTAAGAATGCAGAAAAGTTCAAGATTAGAAAGAAGGGATAAACTGGCATGGTAGTGGGAAACTGAGGCAGGAGGATCCCAAGGTCAAGTCCAGCCTCGGCAATTTAATGAGAACTTGTTTCAAATAAAATGAAATAAATAAATAAATAAGGCTGAGGATATAGCTCAGTGCTAGAGCTCAATTCCCTATACCACAAAAATATAATAAAATAAAAATAAATAGTAGATACAGCCTTTATATTGTAGAATATGAAAGAATGGTGATGAAAATGAACAATAATACAAATAATTTATTTTATTTTATTTTTTGGTACTGGAGATTGAACTCAGGGGCACTCAACCACTGAGCCACATCCCCAGCCCTATTTTGTGTTTTATGTAGAGACAGGGTCTCACTGAGTTGCTTAGCACCTCACCGTTGCTGAGGCTGGCTTTGAACTCACCTCCTGTTTCAGCCTCACAAAGTGCTGAGATTACAGGCATACGCACCCGTCTACAAATAATTTTGTAAAATCCAAACTCAAAATGGAGTCACTCTGGCTCAGGCCTGCACGTATCTGCTAACCTGGTTTTTGTGCTTCTATGATTAATGCTTTGCTATGCTTGCTTCTCATGGATGGGGCCAAACCACAGGCTGCCAGACCCCCTGGCCAGTTACCTAAAGTTCCAGGAACTGAAAGGAGACATAGGAGGCGCCGTCACGGTTGAACTGTAGATAACTATAGATTAAATATCTGCCAAATCCTTTTTTCCTGAGTCATGTAGCTAGTCCACCCTATAATAATCTCTGAAACCCTCATTTCAGGGTCACTCTCTGAAGGAAAGGAGAGCTGACCCCAATTGATTGGTCTGTGTGCCTATTTCCTCAATAAACTTTGCTGCTTCTGCAGAGTTGTCTGGGCTGCACTTCTTGGGGAGAGGTGCGGGTTGGATGCAACAATTTAAATTTAAAAAGACAAGAAGGAAAATGAGAAAAGGGCCACTCGTTTTCAGTCTGCGCAGTTGCAGTCCATGCCATCCATTCCAAATGGGCAGAGATGTTGTCTCTGTGCCAGGCTTGGGGGCTCCAGCCTCAGCCTCAGCCCCAGTGGTGGTGTCCCTCCCGGCTGTCAGCAGTGAGCACCCCAAAGTGCCACTGGCAAGGATGACTTCCTTCCTGCTGGGGACACTTCCCCAAAGCTCCTTACATCCTCTTGCAACATTAGGGCTTTCAGCCTCCCTGCTTCCTTTTCTTTTTCCCCTGGGAGGCTCTTAGTCACCTTTGGGGTGGATTTGCAAAATCTTTTCTGAATGGGCCTCAGTGGATTAGAGTCCTAGTATACAATTCTCTGTCAGAGTCAGGAGGGAAGAGAGGCCTCAAATCTCCCATTTTTCCTAACAATACTCCTTTTTGGTGTTAAAGTGTTTCTTTTAAAGAAACAAGTAGGTGCTCGGGCCTGTGCTTATGATCGCAGCAACTCGCGAGGCTGAGGCAGGAGAATCACAGATTTGAGGCCTGTCCGGAAAATCACAGATTTGAGGCCTGTCTGGGCAATTTAGTGGCGAGATCCTATCTCAAGATAAAATTTTAAAAAGGTCTAGGGGTGCAACCCAGTGGTAGAACACTTTCTTGCTTAGCATATGTGAGGCTCTGGGTTGGATCCCCAGCAACACACACACACACACACACTGAAGAAAAAGAAAGAAACAAAAAATAAAGATACATTATCCCTCTGACCTGGCACTTCCATATAAGCAAATCCATCTGAAAGACATCTCCAGATGGAGATAAAGCCCTGGGCAAAAATCCCTCATGCTTTTATTGGTCATGGTAAGTTCAGAAGCAAATTAAATAGCTAGTGATAATCAGTTAAATAAATTGAGGCACACCAATACGATGAAATATTATGCAGCTGAAAAACACTTTATAAAAAGTTTATGAAACTTGGAGAAATGCTCATGGTATAATAATTAAGTGGGGAATGCAGGATGCAAAGTCGTATGTGCAGGATAATTACTCTGTTAAAAAAAACAGCAGCAAATTATACAGAGGAAAAAAGACAAGAGGGGAATTCAACAAGGGGAAATCAGGATCATCTCTGGGTAATGGCGAGATTATGGGTGTCTTTTTTCCTTTCTTTGGTTTTCCTCCCCCATTTTTCTAAGTTTTGTACACTCATTTTAAAAAAAGAAAATAGAAAAAGGAAAAATGTTTGCTACTGCACCTGCCTCCCCCTTCTTCAAGATGCTGGACTCAGGATCATCCTCCAGCTCCTACCCTGTTCCTTTCCTCCTCCATTTTTAAAATTTATTTATTTATTTATTTATTTTTGGTACTGGAGATTGAACTCAGGGCCACTGAACTACTGAGCCGCATCCCCAGCCCTATTTGGTGTTTTATGTAGAGACAGGGTCTCACTGAGTTGCTTAGCACCTCGCTGTTGCTGAGGCTGGCTTTGAACTCGCGATTCCGCAAGTGCTGGGATCCTCCTCCCTTTTAGATGCCCACCTGCCTTCTGGTTTTCTACTCCACAGAGCTACCACCCATGGAATACTAAACCTTTCTAGAGAAGGGAGGAGTCAAGTTTTTTTTCTAGCATCTTCCAAAGCCAGGAGTACAAGGCTGGGTAGGGAGAATGGAAAGGTAGCCCTTCCCTGACAGCTCTGGGTTGACCATTTCCAATGTGCACTTGACCCAGGACAGGGACTTGGGGCTTGGGAAGGTCGAAGAAAGCCCTCTGTTGGGTCATGGTGTCAGTAGCCCCTCTAGGGAACATGTAACAGATCCGGCACCAAACATAGACTCTCTAAACTGGAAGGATCTGAGGATGTCAGGCCCACTGGTCTTCACACTCAAGTGTAAGAATTGTCAGGGCACTTGTTAGCCCAGCCCCAGGGATGGTTTCTAGTGGGTCTCCATGGGACCCAGGAACCACATTTTAATTAGCTTACTGAAGGGCTGAGTTGCAGGTGGTTCACAGCTCGCTTTGAGAAACTGAAATCAGGGCTCAACCCCAGAATGTTCTCTCCTCTCAGCAGCTGATGGAGAAGAATTTGAGGGAGGAGAAGGCAGTGTGGGGGATGGGGTGGTGGCAGGAGAGGGGAGGCCTGTTGTTTTGCACCCAGACCCTTGGGATTTCCTGGAGTGGATACAAACCCAGCCCAGATCTGCTGAGCCCTGCCTGGCCCTGGTGAAGGTCCACAGCTGTGTGTCCTGCCCAATGATGGGAAAATGCCGGAGAGGTCCCAACCTCGTCCGTGGCTGATAAACACTCCTAGGTCATGCTGGGACATGCAGGAAGGGAGCCTGGGGAGGGTGGGCTGCGCCCTGGAGTGTGGGCAGATGGATGGTGCAGTTATAAGCTCATGACAGTTAGTGCAGATCCAGCCATTCACTTTCATCACTGGCCTGGCCAGGAGAGCATTCCACAGTTACAATGAGATGAACTTGGAGAAGCCCAGCTCCTCCTCAGACATCAGGGGCGGAGACACTGGGATTGTGTTCTCTGTGGGGTCCTGGGAAGGGGCTTCCGGTTCCTCTGTAGTCTGGAAAGACGAGAGTGGAGATTGAAAAGCAGAGCCTGGGAGTGGGGTGAGGGATCTCCAGGTAGCTGCTGTGTTTAGCCCAGTCTCTTCTACATGATCTGAGCCTCTGTCCATCTTTGGGAGCAAGAGAAGTAACAGATTCTCTCCAAGGACCCCAGGCTTTGATTCCTGCCTCCTCTCCACCTCCAGCCATCCATCCCCCAGAGAGCATCCTCATGGCCTCAGGCCAGGTTCAGGCCACGGTTGTGAGAATCCTGCCAGCCCAGAGCTCTTAAAGATGACTCCCAACAAGCTATTAAAGAATTTTCTGGACAGGCAAGAAGAGGACATGAGGGCAAGTGCCCTGGCTTCCCAAAAGAAATGGCCTTAGATGGGGTCGGTGGGTAAATGGGAGAGTGTGGTCTTTTGAGGAAAGGATGCTGGGGGAAAAAGCCCTCCTCCTCCCTCCATTGATAGAGTGGAGTCAGACAACGTGGCTCCAGACTTCGGGCCCTTCTATCCACACCTGGCTTAGGCACTGGGTCTCCTTGTAGGATCCAGCAGAGGACTCAGGGCTGGCGAGAGGCTCCCTGGGCTCTGGCAGGTTGATCACGGCTTCTTCAGGGACCCAGCCATTCCCCAGGGGCTGTGAGAGAGACTTGGTCAGAATAACCTGTTCTTGGCAGCAGAAATGGTCTAGGAGCCAAGAGAAGGGAAACAGGTGCTGGAGGAGCTGGGTGTGGCAGGGAGGGACTGGGGAAGAACACTTAGCTCCACCATGGCTCTGCCAATTCCTACGCTTCAGGGTGCCCTGGGACAAGCTAGCTAACTCTCCAGAGCTCAGTTTCCTCAACTGTAAAATGGGGATACAAATTTTTTCCTTCATTGGGCACAGTGATTCACACATGTAATCCCAGCTACTCAGGAGGCTGAGGCAGGAGGATCAAAAGTTGGAGGCCAGCCTTGGCAAATTAGTGAGATCCTGTTTCAAAATAAAAAATGAAGGCCAGGAGCCATGGTCACATTTATAATCTCAGCATCTCTTGAGGCTGAGGAAGAAGGATTGCAAGCTCAAAGCCTCAGCAACTTAGAGAGGCCCTAAGCAACTTAGTGAGACCCTGTCTTGAAATAAAAAATAAAAAGGGTTGGGGATATGGCTCAGTGTTTAACCACCCCTGAGTTCAACTCCCCAGGACCAATAAATAAATAATAGAGAGAGCAAAGCTGGACACCTCTAAGTTTCAATGGGTAACAAATGACATAGGAAACTGCAACCATCCCACACTGAATGACCAAGGGTGGGTCTCTCTCCGCAGTCTGGGAGACCAGTCTCAGGCCATGGACTTGGCTCCATTCATCCAACCCCTTGTACTTCAACATGGAGGGTGCAAGAAGTATACAACTTTGCAGCCAGCCTAGCGATCTCAGGTAGGTTTCTGGTTCTCTTTCAGGCTGGACAGCTGCAGGCAAATCATTACCCTCTCTGAACCTCCTTTTCTTTGTTGGTAAAGTGGGCGAAATAATAACATCCACCTCATGTAGGAATTACGAGGATTCAAGGACGTACCCGAAGCCAATGACACATGGTTCAATAAAAGATTAAATGAATGAAAGGAGGGATGACAATCTCTAGCAACATATCTTTGACAGCAAAAATGCTAGCGTGACCCCTAACGCGTCCCTCTGATTTTTCACACTCCCTTGGGCTCTCTTGCAGGACAAGTAAAATGTCTCCTTCCCTCTTGGACCTAAATGTGGGCAAAGAAAACTCCCAACACTTTCAAAATCCCAGAGAAGCCAAAAGGTAGGGAAAGCCCTCCGCTGGCCATGTTCACAGGACATGCCTCTGCCCCTCACCCTGTTCCATCCTCCCCCAACAAGGGGCCACCTACTAGACATAGAAAATGACAAACCTTCCAAATAGTGAGAACTAGGAAAAGGAGAGTGACAAAGAAAGCCATTTATTGAGAGCACTTTCCTGGTGATAAAACAAATCCTGGGGAGAAGGTGTCCATCAAAACTAGAAAGGCAGTTCCTGGGAAGAGGCCAAAGCATTGATCCTTCCCTAAACAAATCCTTTCTGGATACCAACCACTGACCCCAGGCCCTCCATCCGGCCCAGTAAGATAAATCCCAGAGACTGACTGCTGACCACAGACTCCCTCCCATTTTGCCCAGTAAAACAGACCCCAAATTCCTGAGTGCCTAAGCTGACACGCTCATTAATTAAGTCACCTCTCAGTATAACCTACATAAGCCCGGTCCCCTCCACGGTTCAGTGGCTCATTTTCCACCAGGAGAATGGGTCCAGAGGTGTCACCCTATTACTGGCCCCCACATCCTGCATAAAACATTGTTCCTGAATAAAGAGCTCATCTGTGAAGTTTGCGGTCTTTTTGTGCTAACGCCACCCCTCAGAGCTCCTCTGCCTACTGGTCCTGGGCTCTTTTCTGGGGCCACATCAGCTGGGACAGGACAGATGCCTCAGGCAGGAGGAAGTGCAAGTTGCCACAAAGGAAGGGAAGGTGTGGTGCTGGGGTACCCACACCCTGGTCCCTTCTGGATTGCTGAGGCCTGGAGGCCGGAGGCAGGCCAGAGGCAGGGCTGTGAAGGTGGCCAGCGAGGCTGGCTGTCCCTTGGCCTTCATGACTTTTCCCTCACTCCCCTGTCACCTCTGGCCTTGTCCAGCTTCCTGAGACAACAGCAGCTGCTTCCTAAGCCATGGAAAAGCCATTCCCACCCAGCCCTTCCCTGGGGGGTCAGGCCTGAGTCTTTTGTCCTCATTGGCGCCAGGAAAGGAGGGAATAGGAGCCCCTTTTCCTGCCCTGAGTCTAAGGGAATCCAAGTGGAGGCGCCTCAATAAACAACTGGAGGTGGGGGGGCACCCCAGGGTGAGGCAGATGGGGTTTCGGTTTCCTGGACCAGACTTTGCACCTCCTCCTCCATAATAGCACTGGCTGGAAGGGCGCTGTCCCACCGTGCAGAAGTCGGTGAAGGGTCCTGGAGCAGCACCCTCAGGGCAGGTTCCCCTCTCCAGGAAGATGGGCATGGGACCTTCATTCCAACTGCCCCCCAGTCCCCAGAACACCACCCTCAGCCTAGGTCCCAGGGCAGTTATGCCACCTTGGTCTCAGAGCCAAGGAAGATTCAGGTTGCTCTGGAAAGAGGAGAGATGGAAATTGAGATATCTGAGTCCTTGTCTCCACTTGGGCCATGGTCTCCTGTGTGACCTTGGGCAACACCTTCACCCTCTCGGGGCCTTGGGTTGTTTCTTTTTTGCAAAAGTACACTAGAGTCTGTAGTTGCCACACTCTGGTGTGCTGTCTGAGTGCCTGGGCCCAGCCCTGGAGGGATTAGTTAGTACTGGGCCCTGGACGGTGCATTTCTAAGAGCTCTCTCACCCTTAGGTGCTGACAGGTAAAACAGGATTTGCAGTGAATTTAGAGAAAGGCTGGACTAGCCAGGCTCAGTGGCGCACACTTGTTATCCCAGTGACTCAGGAGGCAGAGGCAGGAGGATTGCAAGTTTGCAGCCAGCCTCAGCAACCTAGTGAGGCCCTGAGCAACTTAGAGAGACACTGTCTCACAAAATGAAAAGGACTGGGGATGTATCTCAGTGGTAAAACACCTCTGGGTACTCCAGGTATGTGTAACATGTCAAAATACACTCTACTGTCATGTATATCTAAAAACAAACAAAACCACCAAAAAACAAAACAAAACAAAAAACAAAAAAAGAAAGAAAGGAAATACCCCTGGGTTCAGTACCCAGTACAAAAAGGGAGGGGTGGGGAGGAAAGCTGGACTGATCTCTAGACCCAGTTCTGATGTCCTCTGATTCTGAAAAGGGGCTGAGAAGAGGGTACAGGGCCTGGGGGAGACACGCCCAAGTGGATCTGTGTACCCCTCTGCCTGGCACCTGGTAGGAAATCAGGGGTGATAACGGGCACCCTGTCCAGCTCACATTGTGAAGGGCTGACCTCGGGGCTCACACAGATTCCTCCTCCCCCGCGGACAGCAAGCCTGCCTCTGGGTCATGCGTGGAGGACTAGGAGGAAGACAGAGGTGGGCAGAGCCTAGCAGATCTCCAGCCCCAGAGGAATCCCAGATGGGACTTTTGCCTGTCTCTGTCCTTACCAGGGTTGGGAGATGGACCTTCTCACTCTTTTGGGTCTCCAGGGTCAGCTGAGCTGAAAGAGATGTAAAAGGCATACCTTGAAGCCAAGAGTAACCTGCAGCTGCTCCCACAGAAAGCGCTGGCCCCTCACACTTGGGAACAGGGACTTTCTGTAAGAATTTGGCAGGTGGGTGGGGAACAGGAATTCCCTTGCAGCTCAGCCCTTGAAAATGGGCCTCCTTTTGGAGTTTAGTAGATGGACATGTGGGCCAGGAAGTAGCTGGGGAAATTACTCTCTGAGCTAATAAGGCCATTGCTTCTAAAACCTTCCCAGGCGCATAAGGCTGCTATAGCCTGGGTCTTTAATGTCCCTCAAAAGATCATGTATTGGAGGATTGGTCCCCCAGCTTGGTGCTATCGGGAAAACTTTAAGAGGCAGGGCCTAAATCAGGTGCAGTGACACACCATGTAGTTCTGGCTAATGTGGAGTCTGAGGCAGAAGGATCCTAAGTTCAAGGCCAGGATAGGCAACTTAGTGAGACCTTGCCTCAAAATAAAATAAAAAGGGCTAGAGTTTCAGTTCAGTGGTAGAGTGCTTGCCTAGCATGTGTGAGCTCCTGGGTTTAATCCCTTTTACTAAAAGAAAAAAAAAGGGTTGGGGCCTAATAGGACTATTTATGTCATTGGTGGTGTGCCTTCACTGTCCTTTACTTCCTGTCCACAAGGTGAGTAATTTTGTTCACCTTTTGCTGCCTTGTCCCTGGCCCAAAGGAAGAGTGACAACTGATCACGGACTGAAGCCTGTAACACTGTGAGCCAAAACAAACCTTTTCTCTTTATAAGTTGATTATCTCAGGTATTTGTTTATAGTGACAGAAGGCTGACTAATGCAAGAACTTCCCTGGAAATTTTCTTGAAATACAGATTCTAATTCAGTAGGGTGGGGTAGGCCCAAGACTCTGTTCTAGCAGGTACCAAAGGATGCTATAGTTGCTAGCTGGGGATTTGGCGAGGTAAGGTGCTAAGTGGCTCTGAGGTTGTGACCAGGAATGGTTTGATCCTGTACATTCCTTCTCAGACATCTCTGAAAGGGCCTGGGAACATAGACAAAATCTCCATTTCATCCTGAAAGTCATGCAGGAGATAGGAAGCAGGCCCAGGACACTGCCAGGGCCTCTTTCTTTGGGATGCCATTGCAGATATCTTCCTGGCTCCATCACTTCCTAGCTCTGCAAACAGGGCAAGTTGCTTAATCACCCTATGCCTCAGTTTCCCTCCCTGTAAAGTGGGGGTACTCCACGGTACCGAGATGATTAAAGGAGATAAGCATTATAAGCTGCAGGACAGCACCTGGCACCTGTAGCTCTTATTACTATTATTTCACTTAATCCTCTTGATATGTGCCATCCAGTATGGGAGGCAGGAGCCATAAGCCACACATGGCCACTGAGCACCAGACTGTGACGACTTCAAATAATACCAGGTTTCAAGGATTCAATATGAAAAAATAATGTCTTGCTATGTTGTCCAGGCTGGTCTTGAACTTGAAATCCAGCTGCCTCAGCTTCTCAAGTATCTGGGACTACATGTGTGAGCCATCATACCTGGCTTTCTTTCTTTTAATATTTTTTTACGTTGTAGATGGATACAATATCTTTATTTATTTTTATGTGGTGTTGAGGATCGAACCCAGTGACTCATGCATGCGAGGCAAGAGCTCTACCACTGAGCCACAACCCCAACCCTCAAACCTGGCTTTCATTAGTATTTTCATGTTGATTTCTTGTTGAACTGATAATGTTTTGGATACACTGTTACATAAACTATATTATTAAAATTAACTTCACTAGTTTCTTCTTTACTTTTTTTGCATGTAATTTTAAATTACATATATGGCTTGTATTCTATTTCTGTTTGACAGATATCTGTCATTTGAGGAAACTGAGGCTCAGGATATTTGGTTCCTTACCTAAATGCATGGAGCTAAGAAGTGGCTGAACTAGGATTTAAACTTAAGCCCGTGAAAGGAACTGAGCACCTTTAGAGATGCAGTAGCAGTCCATCTCGGGATGCAGTGTCCATCCTGTTCAGGTTCAAGTGCTCAGTCCTGTACCCTCCCCCAACCCTGTCAGTTCCCATCTGGGGAGTTGGACATGGATTTGCTGGATCAACAGGGAGAGAAGTGATTGATGAACTTGGCCAAATGGGAGGAAGTCAAGAACCCTCCTCCTCTCACTCCCCATTTGAATTGATTCTTTTCTTTTAAAAAAAAAATTAAAAATATTTTTTATTAGTTTTTGATGGATATTTATTTATTTATTTATATGTGGTACTGAGATTTGAACCCAGTGCCTCACACATGCTGGGCAAGCGCTCTACCACTGAGCTACAACCCCAGCCCCTGAATTGCTTCTTTCTATTGCTGACTTCCCTGTAGTTTCCAGAAAGTAGCAGCTGGGCTTTAAATGCCCATATCTCAGATGGACACACTAAGTCCCACAAGTCATTCCAGGGTGGGTGAGGGACTGCGGGTCTTAGTGAGGTCCCTGGCCTAAGTCTCCCACCCTCCTCCAGTCTGCTCTTGCTCACCTCTCTTCCTCCACCGGAGTATGAGGCTCCCAAAGGCAATCAGGCCTGCCGCCAGCAGAAGGGACAAGAGCACCAAAACCGGGGCCAAGATGCGGACCATTGGGATGGACACCCTGGGGGCGAGATGGAAGGAGCCTGGTGGCTGTCACCAGATAAGCCATCTGTGTCCTTGGGGCCCATGTGGGGGCTGGGAAAACCAACTCCTAGTGTGAAATCTAATTCAATGTAACAAAGACTGGCGGAGCATTCACTGCCATTGGCACTCTACAGACATTATTTAATTAGCTCAGACCCTGAAGCTGGGCTGCCTGGGTTCAAATCCTGGCTCCACCAATTTCTAGAAGGGTGACCTTGAGCAAGTGACTTAACCTCCCAGGGTGTCAGTTTCCTGTTCTGTCAAATGGCTCTCATGAGGATCAGTCAAATTGGGATGTATACACACACACACACACACACACACACACACACACACACACGCCAGGCACCATGTCAGCTGTTGAATTCTACCACCCCAGGTCACTTGGTAGGAGCGGCCTGATTTCACACTTGGAGAAACTGACTCTTAAAGAAGTAAAGTGACTTGCTAAAGTAAGTAAAGTGACAGCAGCATGTGGGGAAGTTCTCATGGCCCACATCCGGGTAGGTACCGGCGCGCTAGGCAACATGGCATTTTGACTCTGACTGTAGGTCCCTTGTCTCCAAGAGGTTAGAGTGTGCCAGGGACCACAGCATCTATTCAGCCCATCAGCTGTGCCCTGTCTGGGCTGGAAAGGACCCCCAATCCCTTGCTGTCAACCCCATGAGACACTTGCATGTGAGTCTGAACCTGCTAGCAGGTACTTGCAAGTCGGGAACCAAGTGCTGAACGCTTCCTTCAGGCTGGGACTCCAGTTGAGTAAAGAAAAAAATTGGGAGGTTCCATATTTTTATGCATAGCATAGGGCTCAGGCAAAAACTACTCAGCTGGGGTCACTGACCCTGAGACTGGGGCTAGGGTGAACTCGTCACCTCAGGTGGGCCTGTGTGTTCAGGACAGCAGGATGGCGGGATCCTGTAGTGCAAGACACACACTGCTGAAGCTAAAAGCCCCCAAGAGGGGCAGAAGGGGGCTGAAATTGTCCTGTGCCACAAGATATGACCATGACAAGAGGAAACGTTGGTTTGGAAGAAAGAGTGTTAAGAGTTTATTGGCTCAAAGGCATCTTATGATTCAGTGATGGCCTGCAGGGTGACCTTGGCCACCTGGACTCACCTGGACTGGGAGCTGCGGCTGCTAGGGGCAGAACTGGTGTCTTCTGCCGGAGTGGAGTCCAGTGGCATGAGTGGGCGGGAGCTCCCTGCGTGAGGAGAGGTTGTTGTGTGAGGAGAGCTTCCTGCAAATGCATAGGTTTCTGTGTGTGTGGAGGTTCCTGTGTGCTGGAACGGGACTGTCACTGTCGGAGAGGCCTCGGTCTCTGTCTTCCCCTGCTTGGCTGTGGTGACTGTCAGGCGGACACCCGGAGAAGCTACAGTCCAAAAGCAATGCCTCAGCACCTTCCCTGACCTTTTTGAATCTCAATCTCCCTGACTGACACTTGACCCCTGAACTCTAACCTCCCTAGGGCCAATTTCTCAGAGCATTCCCTCAGTAAGCAGAGGCCTAGATGAGATGATTTTGAGCAAGCAGACCATATATCAGGCACCACTGTTCCCATTGCCATGACCTAGTCCAGCACCACTTGGTTGGGACCTTCCTGCTCCTGTCTCCTATCAGACCCGGCCAATTGTCACCTCCTCCCTCACTGGAAGGGCAAGTTCTCCTATAATCATCATATGCTCCTGCCACTTGTAAGGCCTTGACCTCCTGTAGAGAGCAGTCCATGGGCTATGTGTGGACCACCACCCAAGAGTCCCACACAGCACTGGAGATGGGCTGACCTGTAGGCACGCAGCCCCTCTGAGAGGGGTGTGGCCTGCCAAGATGCCAATCAACCTGCTGACTGTAAGACTCCGCCTTCTTCCCATCTTAGTAAAGAAAGTTCAATGGAAGGTCTTTGAAGTTCCCCAATATAAACAAAGCACATGTGGGGGCCATTTTGCCAGCCGCCAGATGCCAGAAGCCAGGAGCCAGATGTACCTGTCCCTGCCCCCGCGTTTTGAAACTATTTTCTTTGTTCTGTGGTTATTCGCCATTTTATTTCTTTTAGCCAGCCCTTTACTGGTCAGGGAATCTTGTCCCCACTGTCCACATGAGACGTGGATGACAACCTCCTTCAACAGCTGGGGGCCAGTAGGGCAGAGTGTCAGGGATGAGTCCAGTGGTCAGGGCCCACAGCCTGGCCTTTCTGGCTCACCCTCCAGACCACAGAAGAAGCAGACAGAGAATGAGCTTTGGAGTCAGGATGTGGCCATTTCCTGGCTCTGTTACTGCCTGTGTGACCTTAAACAAGTGACCCAACCCCCTGAGCCTGTAATTCCTCAGCTGGACAATCTGGCTCCCAGGCTTGTGGGTACCTGGATGGTGACAAAACACAGCTTCTGGTACCAGGTAGACGCTCACTGGATGGTTCCTGAGATAGAAGTGGAAGAGGGGCGGAAAAGCCATTTACTCACAGGTTCGCAGGGCTTTTGCCTGGGGCTGCAGGCTTGCTGGAGCAAGAGGCTGGAAGGGGAGAGTTGGGGAAGGCGGGCAGCAGGGCCCTAGAGGAAAGGGAGGGACGAGACACTACGAGCCACGAGCCACAGATCCAACCAACCTTTTGACATTCCCTGGGAGCATCGGGCAGCTTTCCCACCCCCATCTCAGCCCACTGGAGCCACATCCTGGTGTCTTTCCCTCTACAGCCCCTGCTGCCCCAGCTTGGCTTAGACTTCTGTCTCTTGCCTCTCAACTGCCCATTAGCCTGCTGCTTCCACGCCACCCTTCACCCGGATGTCAGTTTTATTTCTAAGATGTACAGTGGATCACTCCCTGCTCCTGGTCACCCATGTGAAGTTCAAACTTTGTAGCATGTCTTGTCTTTTTGGTATTGAGGATTGCTTAACCACTGAGCCACATCCCCAGCCCTTTTTTAAAATATATTTTCTATAGAGACAGGGTCTCCCTGAGTTGCTTAGGACCTCGCTAAGTTGCTGCAGCTGGCTTTGAACTCACGATCCTCCTGCCTCAGCTTCCTGAGTTGCTGGGATTACAGGTGCGCGCCAGACTTCAAACCACTATGCCAGCCTCCCCTCTTCTCCCGTGCAGTGCCCCGGCCACACACAGCTGCCCTCTGTTCCTGACTGCACACCCTCCTGCTTGCCGCTGTGCCTACCACATGCCGTTCCTTTACGTGCATGTGATGCCTTTCCTTTCCGTCTCTGCCTAACACACTTCTTTCCGTCCTCAGCACCAGCTCAAAGGTCAGCTCCTGCTCAATATGAAGGGGCAAATCCCCTTTTCCTCTATGTACTGGCAGTACCCTCCAGGGGAGTCACCTTCAGGGAAGCTAATAACTAACTACACGGCAATTATTCCTACTGGGTCTCTTTACTAGGCTGGGACCCTTAAGGGCAAAAATCCTATCCTCAGTGCCCAGCACCCTGGGAGATGCTGAGTTCTCCCATGTCCATCAATGGCCTCACCAGTCCTTTCTGACTATGGCCTTTTGGGACTCTCCCCCTTTCTCTGCCTTTCTTTATTCTAATACTAGGTTACTTTATTCTTGGATTTTTCTAAGTAGATGACAAAATCTTCTGTAAATAAAGAGTATTTGTCTTTTACTTTCCATATTTATAATTTTCTCTCTTGTCATATTCTGTTGCCTAGAGCCTTCAGGCAATGATGAATGAAAAAAAATGGCAGTGAGTGCACTTGTCTTATTTAGATCTTTCTAGAAATTCTGCTAAATATTCCATCATATTCAATGGCCCAATAGGAGATGGCTCCTATTGGCTTGGGAAGCTGATTGTTAACTTTTTGGGAATTTTGTGAGCTGACTGTTAAATTTGTAGCCAGAAATTGGCCAGAGCAGGACCATTTACAGCACAGAAATTGGCAAACACTGTAAGTCCGAGTGTCCCCAGACTGCTGTTAACCAGCTACCAGCACAGCACTGTTCATTTTCAGTATCCCAACTGTCACCAGAAGAAGGCCAACAAGGTTCTGACACAGGAGGATAATATAATAATGCATACATTACACACAGATAAGTAACTATGAATGAGGAAAATTAGCAAACACATGAGAGCCTCAAAAATAGGTCAACTTGATCACAACTAGGTAAAAATAAGGTTTGAGTGCTAGAGGTGTGGCTCAGTGGGAGAGCATCTGCCCAGCACGGGCGGGGCATTCTCAGCACCACATAAAATCAATAAGTAAATAAAGTTATAAAAAAATGAGGTCTGACACTAGACCCAGAGGCTGGTTCCTAGGCACACCTAGCATCTGTCCCTGGAATTGAATACTGATAAAAATTCAAAGAGATGGGCTGGGGCTGTAGCTCAGTGGTAGAGCGCTTGCCTAGCATGCGTGAGGCACTGGGTTCGATCCTCAGCACCACATATAAATAATAAATGAATAAAATAAAGATCCATCAACAACTAAAAAAATATTTTAAAAAATTCAAAGAGAACAGAGATTCTTGTAAATAACATAAAACTGTGTGTGTGTGTTTTCAGCAGTGCTGGGCATTGAACCCAGGGCCTCACGCATGCTGGGTGAGTACACCAGAATCACACCCTCATCCCCTATTAATGTGGTTTTGAAGCTGTTGCTATTATTCAATGAGTTTATTTTCCTAAATTAAAACAGAGACCCAGGGGCAACAGAGATCTGGGCCTAGATATGGGCCCATGAGAGGAAAAGAACAGAATAAAAGCCCACCATAAACTGCATTTGAACTCTGGCTCTACCACTTCCTGCCATGAGACTTTGGTCTCTTGGAGAGATCAAATCATTGAGTCTCTCGGAGCCTCGGTCTCTCATCCGTGAAGTGGGGATTCCAAAACCTACCTTCCCCTCTCTGAGCAATAGCGTACTAGGGCTGCCCCCAGCCCTGGGCCCTCTTTGGCTTCTTTTCTCTGAGACTAGCAGCTCCAGGTGAGATTCTTGGCCCTGAGAGAGGTGCTCCATTCCTATGGCTCCAGCTTCAGCTCCCTAGTGTCCCTAAGCTCAAAGAGTCCCTCTTTCAGACACTGGACCCAGAAGCTGGTTCCCAGGCACACCTAGCATCTGTCCCTGGAACTGAAGATCTGGGCAAAGAGGAGGCCAAGATGGGAGCTGAGGTTTCAAGCTGGGAGCAGCCAGCATGGCCGTGGCTTAGGTGACGCTGTGGGTTGTGTCTGGGATGCAGCAGTGGCTGGCTCAGCCTCAGAAGGCTGCAGGAATATCTCTGACACCAGGGGAAGGGTGGGGAAGGGAAAGTCTTGTTATCCTTTGGGATGACCATCTTTCCCCAATCCATGGCCATCTCCTTTCAGCATATCTGGGCAGAGAAGAAGGGCATTGAGCAGAAAGCTGAGATCCCACTGCAACTCAGCACTTGACCAAAATGATATCCCTGAGTCCTTCAGATGGCTGATGAGGCTGATTCCAGGATCAACCCTACTCCCACTTTCGTAATGGGGAAAGTGGACCCAGTGCTAATGACCTACTGGGCTCATTCTTTAACATTTTTAGTTGTAGATGAACACAGTGCAAATAAATTTATTTATTTTTATTTATGTGATGCTGAGGATGGAACCCCACACTTCACATGTGCAAGGCAAGCGCTCTATCCCTGAGCTATGGTCCCAGCCCCTGGGCCTGTCTTTTTCCCTTCTGCATCTCTGGTCCCCCAGAAAGGGTAAAAAGAGGAGTTTGTTACCTGGAAAGACGATGAGAGAGACCAGGAAAACCTCATCAAAGCCCAGTCTATTGGCCCCACACCAGTACTTCCCGTTATCCTGCAGAGTGAGGTCCCTCAGGGTCACAGTGAACGCCAGCTCTTGGGGGCTGTCACGGATGGACACCCTGCCCTGTGTTATCTCTTGGCCATCTTCTCCCGAGTAGATGATGCTGGAGCAGCGGGAGAGCAGGATCCCAATCTGCTTGCACCAGTACTTCTTGAGCTCCCGCTGTTCTTCCCTGTAGGTGCACTTCAGGGACACAGTGTCACCTTCAAATCCGCTGATCTCCTTTGGACCTTTCAGGGCTTCATAACCTGAAACTGTAACAGTGGTTCACTTCATGCTGGCTGATCCTCCAACGGTGGCTTATTTAAAAATGGACATGTTTCCCCTTCCTCTTCTCCCTCTCCCCCTTGCTAACCA
The DNA here is from genome assembly GCA_028644305.1 of Xerus rutilus. Lineage (NCBI taxonomy): Eukaryota > Metazoa > Chordata > Mammalia > Rodentia > Sciuridae > Xerus > Xerus rutilus. The sequence goes on from CM053402.1 coordinate 17,423,845, forward strand.
TGTGAGAAGCAAGATGAACCCTCCTGTCCTAGGGCAAGTAATCTGGTCTGTGGCTCACTGACCACAGAATGAGGGAATCCAGACTTGGGGCTGGCACCTGCAGATCAGAGAAAGGCTACAAATGAATTATGACTCCCGAAAGGGCACACCTGGAGCCTTTGTATTCCCTTTTTAAAAGCCCACTGTTCCCCTGGCAGTTAGAATCACAGCCTTTGGGACAGGAGTCCCCTGTGTGTGCTCCTTTGTTAGCAAAGCAATAAAATTTTTTCCCTCTTTCTCAAAACCTTGTTCTCATTATTGGATTGGCATTGGGGGACAAGGACTAAGCTTTCAGTATCAAAACCACAGCAAAGATGGAGGTGGGACTACCCTGGGTCTGGGTACCAGCATCAATACTAGAAGTTTCTGTTTTCCTGGGAGACAGGGAGGCTTTCTTTAGCCAGTCCTTCTGGAACAGTCCCGTAAGACCCAGCACTCTCCCAGCTTCAGTGAGACCTTGGCGCAAGGTTCTTTCCCTAAACCTGGAATACTAGGGGAAGGGAGTCATCAACCCTAGATTCACCTAGCTGGGCATTTGAATCTTAGCACTGCCAGCTAGTAGATATGTAACGTTGGGGAAGTTGCTTGACCTCTCTGGGTCTCCGAATTTTCTCATTTATAGATGACAATAATGCCCTGCTTCATTGCATTTAAAAGGCTGTCCTATGTAAGACACACCACAATTTTATGCACCACTAAGAAAAAAACATTGCTCATGAATGCCTGCTGCAATGGCATATGCCTTTAATCCCAGAGACTTGAAAGACTGAAGTAGGAGGATTGCAAGTTTGAGGCCAACCCCAGCAATTTAGTGAGGCCCTCAGCAACTTTGTGAGACCCTGTCTCAAAATAAAAATAAAAAGTGCTGGGGATGTAACTTCCCAGAGTGCCCTTCAGTTCAATCCCCAGTACTGGAGTGGAGTGGGGAGGCCTTGCTAATTGAACAGCTGTTATCAGTTATAAGACGCATTCTAATTTTGGTGTTAAAAGCTAAAAAAACAAAAGCAGACCTGTGAATTGATGCAGCATGTAATCCTTTAGCTTTCAGGGTTGCTGGAAGCCATGAAGTGGAGATTTGACAAATATTTTCTAATTTTGTAACAGGGCTATCAGATAGGGGTGTCTTGTCTGCCTCCAGGCTTTGCACAGAATAGGAAAATAAGATCAGAGAGGTAAAGGTCCTCTTCTAGGTGCACAGCTGCCCAGGGGCTGGAACCCATATGTCAAGGAGCACACCCAGTCCTGAATTTCAGAAATGGCAAGTGTGCGCTGGGGTGGTCTGGAAGCATTAGGTGCACATGCATGGTGCAGGGGAGGAAATGTTGATCAGGAGGTTCTCTCTCTGCAGATCCCAATGGGCCCCACGTTCCTCCCACATCCCCCCATCTCACCTGGGAGCATGAGGCAGCTCCACAGCAGGACCAGAGGTCGCATGGTGGGTGCTGGACACCTCCGGAACAGACGCTGGCAACTGTGAGCTCCTTTCCAGACCACACGGGGGCTTTAGCTTCCTGCAGAAGCGCCACATCAGGATAAGGAAGAGAGAGGAGGGGCGTGCGGGTCACCCCTCGGCACACCCAGCCAGGGAGGCGGCTCTGCTCTTCTCTTTACTTCACGCCCTCGCCTCCAACCAATCCTGTAGTTCACGTCCCCAACCAGGCAAGCGCTTCTCCAACTCGAGCCCCTTCTATCAGGCCCTAACCTGTTGTTCATCCACCGCAAAGGATCTGTAGGAAGAATTCAAGGAGTGCATATATGGGAATAGGAAAAAAAATTACATATTGAACTTCACGAACCTCCTGACATTTAGCTTTTCCTCCTATTAGGAGTGTAGTGTTTGCAGTATCTGTAACTGTTTCCAGTAAAAATGGCAGACCCCAGAACATCAAGTTGTTGCAGATATCGATATCTCGAAATACTGTGTATACTTCTCACTGCTTGGAAAAGTCATTAGTTATTAGACCTGCCACTAGAACTGGCCATTAAAGTGCTTAATAAAGAAGCATGTTTATTACAATCATATTTTCATAACCATTTCACTATTTTTAGTTTCATTTTGAGTGCATATATTTTATATATATATATGCCACTATTCTGAGATTGGGGTTCTATAAACTTCCCCACACTACCAAGTGGTTAATGGTACAGAGCTCAGGTTCCCCGGGGCAGGATCCGCTGCCCCTCCTCTGCTGTCGCCCTGCCCTGAGACGCAGTACCGCCCTTGACCACAGGGTGGCAGTGCAGGCGGAGCGGAGCTGAGCTGAGCTGAGCTGAGCTGAGCCAGATACCCTAACCACCCTGCTGGGTAGGTCCGCTCCAAGCCGGCTTAGGTTGTCTTAGCGCTTGAAAAAAAGAATTAGTGGTTTCCCCACCGCAGATTTGAATCCTTCTTGAAAGGATCAAACAAACACGCACACCAGAGGGAGCCCTGACGCATTGTTTTCCAAAAGAGCTCCGTCGGTTTTCTTCTGATTGCAAAGCTCGTACAGGTTACAAGCCAAATTTTACACAATGCAGAGATGTAAGAAAAAAAAGAAGAATGGAAATGTTTCTTGTAATTTCCCTTCTGCCTTAGAAAACCACCGTTAATATTTTGGCATATTTCCTTCTGTCTACACAGTTGGAATTTTACCCACAGGGCAAGTGCAAGTTAATATTTGAAGCATTTACACTGGTTCTGGGAGTGTGCACGTGATTCTGGTAATGTGGGGGGAAGGTGTTTTGATTTCACAATGATTGACGGCACCGCTGCCGTTTAATGAGCAGGGACATCATGTCGTGAAAACCCTGTTAGAAGATCTCAGTTCAGAACTTGATTTTCTTTTACGTGTACAGATTACAAAAAGTAATCAGGTTTTGAAATTTTTTTTCAAAGTGAATTAAAATAATATTTATTCTAGTGTCTCATAGTGTATCTTTGCTCTTTATTTTGTCCTTATCCAGAATGATTTTTTTTCTTAAAGCCTAATTTATTTCTCACAAGCAAGGGAGAGCATCTGACACTTCATTATGTTTTCTAGTGTCATGGGGCCTGAGCACTGACATTTTGAAATATGTGTATTTGGTAATAAATTGGTTTCCTTTTATTTTTTCCCTCCCTAGTACAATTTGGGCATTATGTTATGACTTTAAAAAAATTGTGTGACAGGCATGTTATTTATGATTGTCATTTCAGGAGGGGACGGGAGGACACCAAATGCTTACTTATATAAAGAAGGACTTGCATCTGACCTGAGTTATCCTTGAATCCTTCTAGCATATTCGAACATCTTTCCCCTCCCATCTGCCAGTCCCACTCCTCCTGGCTGGGAGTGGGGTGAGCATTGGGAGAAGGGTGTAAGTGGGGTGCTGGTGTGGGCACTGCACCCGGATCACACCCTGGGGCTAATGGTGGCCAGTGGATTGACACATAGTGGGTTTTGAAATCTGAGAGGAGAGGACGCTTATGTCCTGTGTCTCACCCTGGAGTGCTAGGAAGCACCGTGCCATCACTGTCCCAGGGTGTACACGGGTAAAGGGCTCCTGGGCTCACAGCAGCCTCCCTGCATCCTCACCAAAGGCTCCATGTATCCAAGAGTGGCTCAGCTGTGGCTGGAGGTGCAATGGCTGGAATGAGGAGACCCAACTCCTAGGTGTTTTTTTTTTTTTTCTTTTGGTACCGGGGATTGAACTCAGGGGCACTCGACCACTGAGCCACATCCCCAGCCCTATTTTGTGTTTTATGTAGAGACAGAGTCTCACTGAGTTGCTTAGCACCTTGCTGTTGCTGAGGCTGGCTTTGAACTCGCGATTCTCCTGTCTCAGCCTCCCTAAGTGCTGGGATTACAGGCTTGCGCCACCGTGCCCAACTTCCTAGGTCTTGATAGTCACCCTGGTTCGGTTTCTCTGGGGTTGGACTTGCTTGGACTGAGTCACTTCAGTTGGTCTAAGATGGTAGTTTAGTGCCCTTAGATCCAGGTTTTCAGACCTCAGCACTAGTGACACTTTGGACAGATAATTCTTTGTGGTGGTGCAGCCCTATGCATTGTAGGATGTTTGGCAGCGTTTTTGGCCTCTATTTAGCAGATGTTAAGAGTCCCTCTTTCCCTAGTTATGACAATCAAAAATGTCTCCAGACACTGTCGAAAGTTCCTGTGGGAGGCCACATTGCCCTGGGTGATGAACAAATCTACAGAACAAATCTACCCCTGCTTTGCAGGGCTGGGGATGTGGCTCAGTGGTAGAGCACTTGCCTGGCAGGCACGAAGCCCTGTGTTCAATTTCTTGTATTGAAAATTATTCAAAACACCATCAAACAAGTGTGCTTTTTTTAAAAAAATTTTTTTTTAGCTGTAGATGGACACAATGCATTTATTTTGATTATTTATTTATATGTGAGTGCTGAGGATCGAACCCAGTGCCTCACACATGCTAGGCAAGTGCTCTACCACTAAGCCACAATCTCAGCCCATAAGTGTGCTTTTGTGTAAGTTGTGTGTGCAGGTATAGGAACAAGGTCTTGGGATAGGACACTGGGCTTCTAATGCTGAACCCCAGAGTTAGGTAGACTTTACCCAGTCACAGGTCGTGCTGAGAACCTCAGCCCCAGATCCCTGCTAACACTCAAGGAGAGCCTTGGTGTGCCATGCCCACGGAACACACACTGCAGGAGGCTGGCTCCCAAGGGACAGGGAAGGGGCGGGGCTTGGTAACACTTGCCTCGTTTTTCCTTCCAAGTTCATCAATCAAATCCTTGGAGAGAAACCAAGAGCGTGACACCAGTGGGGCTCTGTCCTCATGGAAGGGAACATCAGGAGTGGCCACTTCATGGATCCTCAGTCTCCAGCACTTTCATTGTGTCGATGTACCGTGGAGTTAGCCTAAGATGGTTGCGTCCATACTGGACATGTACAGACTTTTTCTTGTCATTATTCCCTAAACAATATAGCACAACAACTATTTCATAGCACTGCCTAGTATCAGGTATTATAAGTAATCTAGATTTGATTTCAAGTGTGCAGGAGGATGTTTGTAGATTATATGCAAATACTATGCCATTTTATTTTATTTTATTTTTTGGTCCTGGGGATTGAACTCAGGGGTACTCGACCACTGAGCCACATCCTCAGCCCTATTTTGTGTTTTATGTAGAGACAGGGTCTCACTGAGTTGCTTAGCGCCTCGCTGTTGCTGAGGCTGGCTTTGAACTCGCAATTCTCCTGTCTCAGCCTCCCTAAGTGCTGGGATTACAGGTGTGAGCCACCGCGCCCAGCTAATACTATGCCATTTTATATAAGAAACTTAAACAGCCACAGATATGGGTATTCAAGGGGGATCCTGGAACCAATTCCCTGTGTATATTGGGAAATGACTGTGTATTTTCAAAACTCTCAGAAACACTGAAAGCTAAATGCTATGTGGCATTTTGGATTGGATCCCAGAACAGAGAAAGAATATTAGTGGAAAAACTACAGAAATACAAACAATGTCTAGTTAATAGTAACGCACCGATGCTAACTTCTTAGTTTCCATAAATGTACACGGTTATGTAAAAAACTAACATTAGGGGTAGCCAAATGCAGGTTATCCAGGAACTCTCTGTACTATCTTTGCAACTTTTCTGTAAATCTAAGAGTACTCTAAAATATAAAGTTTGAATAAATAAAGTTTATTTTTTTAAAAAATATAAAGCAGTGGAGAGCTGAAGGGAACGTGAGGGATTACCAGGCTGGCTCTGCAACTAGACAGAAACCCAGAGAGATGAGCTCAGCATGCCAGGTGCTTTTAGCCTCGGAAGCATTTGCTGATTTGGAAGATTCAGCAAAAGGGATGAGCTAGGAGTCTAGAGTCTTCCCGGGATAGGGGGAATCTGGTATATTTTTATCACATTAGGCTGGGACCCCACAGAGCAGTATTCTAGGAGAAGGGTGAATTGCAAATAAACCAGGTCACTGTGGACTCTTATTCAATTTCCTGTCATATAGGTGTCCTGGGAAACTTCAAGCTTTGAACTTGAATTACAAGTGGCTCTAGTCTGGTAGCATCCTCCTTAACTTCAGGTACCTGAAAGATACCAGTGACAAATATTTTCAGAAGGATATTAGCATCAGTGTTAAGCCTCAAGTTCTGTTTACAAATCATTTTTAAACATACTGTTGAGTATATAACCAAAGATAACCAAATATATGAGGAGACCAGATATTATAGCAAGAATATGCAGGGATAGTGGGCAACAGATTCAGACCTGTGGGGACTCCAGACATTGCAAATAGCAGGAAGATGGGGTGGGGCTGTAGCTCAATGATAGAATTCTTACCTAGCATGTGCAAAGGCCCCGGGTTCAATCCCCAGCCCTGAGATGGGAGGGGAGTCAGGAATGAACCACAGCGTGGTTGTTCTTATTGGGTTCAAGGAAGCGAAAGCCCAGCTTGAAAGCCTTGGCAGGGGATTGGAGAGGCTGAAAGTGATAGCAGAATTGAAAAATAACTGAAAAAATACAATAGTTAATAATCTGATGGATGGGTTTCAAACAGATTAGACACAGCTAAAAAGATAATGGGGAATCAAATGAGAATGTCCAACATACATTTTATTGGAGACCCAGAATGAAAGAAGACTGGGGATGTGACACAAGTGATATGAAATAAATCATTGTTGAGAGTGTCCCAAATCTGCATTTTTCTTTTCTTTTTTTTTTTTTTTTTTTGGTACTGGGGATTGAGCTCAGGGCATTTAACCACTGAGTCCCATCCTAGCCCTTTCTATATTTTATTTAGAGACAAGTTCTTGCTGAGTTGCTTAGGGCCTCGCTAAGTTGCTGAGGCTGGCTTTGAACTTGCAATCCTCCTGTCTCAGCTTCCTGAGCCACTGGGATCACAGGCATGCGCCACCACACCTGGCACACCTTGTTCTCACTGTATTTATGTGTGTGTTCATGTGTGTATTTAAAATATGCAAGATGCTAATACCTGTTCTCCAGCCCCTCTTGCCCTGGTCTAAGGGAGGTGGTAAGAACTAGGCCCTTGATATATGACCAAATTGGCACAGTAGAGTAGGAGAAGGTCTACATGTAAGTTGCGTTGGGACACTTAGTTATCCATCTAAGAAAAATATGAGACTAAAGCTTTGCCTCTAATGATACACAAAATCAATCCTAGCTGGATTATTGAACTAAATGTAGAAGGCAAAATGATAAATCTTTTATAATAAAATATAGAATATCTTCATCTTCATGTCCTTAGGGTAGGGAAAAAGGTGGAATTTTGTTTTGTTTTGTTTTTGTGGTACTGGGGATTGAGCCCAGCGGCGCTGTACCACTGAGCTACATCCCCAGTCCTTTTTAATTTTCATTCTGAGGCAGGGTCTTGCTAAGTTGTTGAGGATCTCATGCATTTGCTGAGGCTGGCCTTGAACTTTTGATCCTCTTGAGTCGCTGGGATTACAGGTACGCACCACCATGCCCCGGCTCTGGATGTAGGTGCAGGACTGACTCGTCACTTGTCTTAAAATGATTTTGTGTTCCCTTTGTTATCCGGACTGAATGCCCAAACCAAGCCATGCACGCTCATGACAGATTCTCTCTGTCACTTCTTCAAGGACTATTGGTATTTTATCTTTTCCAAAGTATGTTTCCTAAACTCTCTTTTCCCTGTAAAGACAGACCTGGAGTCATCCATTTCTTTGGCATAGAGTTCGTCTTCCTGTCGCCTCTGCTGCTGTTCTAGATGGAGCGCTTTGACCAAGCCCTGGCTCGGTGAGGTGACTCATGTCCTGGGCTCCCAGCCATCTGGGCCAACTCTGCTGAAAGAAAGAAAGAAAGGAAGGAAGGAAAGAAGGAAGGAAGGAAGGAAGGAAGGAAGGAAGGAAGGAAGGAAGGAAGGAGGGAAGGAAAGAAAAAGAAAGGACACGAGATTTGTGAAAACTAGAGAGGAAAAATGAAAAGGTGGGAAGAGGTGTCCCATGAAAATCAAAGGGAGATCAGTAGAGGAAAGGGACCCGGGGAAGGGAGGAGGGAGAAAAAGAGGAAATACTAGGGGATGATGTTGGCCAAATTATATCATTATATTGTGTGCATGTACAAGTATGTAAGAACAAATCCCATCATTAGGTACAGCTACAACGCACCAATAAAAAAATATGGAAAAAATAAATGTTTTGTAGGATTAAAGCAGTTAAGCCAGGTGTGGTAGCACGCACCTGTAATTGCAGCACTTTCAGAGGCTGAGGCAGGAGAATGGCGAGTTCAAAGCCAGCCTCAGCAATGGCGAGGCGCTAAGCAACTCAGTGAGATCCTGTCTCTACATAAAACACAAAATAGGGCTGGGGATGTGGCTCAGTGGTCGAGTACCCCTGAGTTCAATCCTCAGTACCAAAAAAAAAATCCCACAAACTAAGGAACCACCACCACTACCAACAACAACAAAAAGACCCTTGAGCCGGGCGCGGTGGCTCAAGCCTGTAATCCCAGCACTTAGGGAGGCTGAGACAGGAGAATCGCGAGTTCAAAGCCAGCCTCAGCAACAGCGAGGCGCTAAGCAACTCAGTGAGACCCTGTTTCTACATAAAACACAAAATAGGGCTGGGATGTAGCTCAGTGGTCGAGTACCCCTGAGTTCAATCCCCAGTACCAAAAAAAAAAAAAAAAAAATAGCAGGGTTTGGGGATGGGGCAGTGGGAAAAATGTACAGGGACAAAGGTGGCCAGAAGCCCCTGAAATGGCCAAACATGCAGGCAGGGAGATGGATGAGGAGGATAAGGTCTCCAGCAGAAACAAAAAGAGGAGCAGAAGAAACTCCAGGAATTAAAAGCTAAGGCCATGGGAAAGGGCTTCCTGCCTTCAGGTGGCATTAAGAAATCTGGCCAAAATCTGTGTGCCTGAGATGATGGTGACCCCCAATTCCATTCCTGTTAAAACATCTGGATTCCCTGCTATAACATCTTTTGACACCTATAGCCAGAATGAGAGTCAGTTGTAAATTTAAGTGTGAACTTTTGTTAGGAAAAGAAAGAAAGAAAGAAGAAACAAAACAAAACAAAAAACAGGGGCTCACTGTCTGTTTAGTTTCATGCTGCCATTCCTACCTTAGATGTGAATTTAAAATAAACCCAGCCTAGCAGGGCGCAGTAGTGCACATCTGTAATACCAGCAACTTGGGAAACCAACGCAGGAGGATCACAAGTTCAAGGTCAGCCTCAGTAGTTTAGTGAAGCTCTAAACAATTTAGACTCAAAATAAAAAATAACAAGGGCTAGGGATGTGGCTCTGTAGTTAAGAATCCCTGGGTTCCATCCCTAGTACCAAATAAAATAAACCCAGCCTAAAATTCCACAGAATCTGCTCTTTGGTTTTTATCCTCCTCTGAGTGCTATATCACCTGGAATTAACGGAGCTCATTTGAAAGGCAAGAAAGAAAGAAGAAAAAGGAACGCTTCCCTCACTGCAAGATTATAAAATAAATCCATCAGGAAGTATTTTAGTGTAAGGAGAAAGTTTGCTAGTTTGCTTCCTTTCTTTTTTTTTTTTTGTCTTTCTTCCCCTTTTTATCCATAAAGAGTTACTAGTAGTATACTCCCCCCGCCTTTTTTGGTACCAGGAATTGAACCCAGGTGTGCTTAACCACTAAGCCACATCCCCAGGCCTTTCTCATATTTTATTTAGAGACAGGTCTCGCTGAGTTGCTTAGGGCCTTGCTAAGTTGCTGAGGCTGGCTTTGAACTTAACCATCCTCCTGTCTCCATCAGCTGCTGGGATCCTCCTGAGCTACTGGGATTACAGGCTTGCACCACTGAGCCCGGCTTCATACTGTTTGTTTGTTTTTGTTGTTGTTGTTGTTAATTTTAGTAATTCCGTTCCTCCCCTTGCTCATATTACTTTTCTCAAATATTAAAAGAGCCGAGGGTGCTGCCTGTAACCCCATCTAATCAGGAGGATCACAATTCTAAGTCAGTCTTGGCAACTTGGAGAGACACTATCTCAAAACAGAAAAAATAAAGGGGAAATAGTTAAAGAGGCAGAGGGCCCCTGGGTTCAATCCCTGGTACCACAAAATAAGTAAATAAAAATAAAATAAAATTATATGTATATATGAGTATCTGTACATTTAGTTCTTTATCCAGCTGTTGATTGACTTTTTTTTTTTTTTTTTTGGTACTGGAGATTGAACTCAGGGACACTCGACCACTGAGCCACATCCCCAGCCCTATTTTGTGTTTTATGTAGAGACAGGGTCTCACTGAGTTGCTTAGCACCTCCCTGATGCTGAGGCTGGCTTTGAACTCGCGATCCTCCTGTCTCAGCCTCCCAAAGTGCTGGGATTTCAGGTGTGTGCCACCATGCCTGGCTAGGGCCCATGCTTTTTGTATCCTTTCTATGCCTATCCCAAAACTGAAAACATATTTTTCTAATATTTTTAGCAATTTACTTAGGTCTCTGATCTCTCAAATTGAATTTTGTATGGGTGTGAGGTAGGGATTTGGTCCCTTCTCTATCTCTCACACACACAGACAAATTCTGATACCATTTGTTGGTGCCTTTGTCAGAAATCAATTCTATAGCTCTTGATAATTTTCCAAAATTGAATACACCATCTAAAAATGTGCTGGCATCTGTACAGTCTTTCTCAAAGTGGTATGCAGACCAACAGCATCATCTGGGAGCTTGTTAGAAGAAATACAGGGTCCGGCACTATTCTGACCCCACCACACAATCCCCAAGTGATTCACAGAAACATTTCATTTTGAGGAGCACTGGTTTAAGTATTTTTTGAGGAATGAGGGGAAATATCTTCATGACATTTGCTGCCTCTCTCAGCCTCCCCATGCCCTGCAGGCTGCAAGGGCCTGTCGACTCATTTCCTCTCTGTGACATGCTCTACTTACTCCTAGATTTAATCTCTGAGTCCATCTCTCCCAGTACGTGCTATGTGGTTCTGTGTTCCTCGGGTTGCGGGAAGGGGGCAGACCCCCTAGCCCACTCCTCACTCTGATATCCACGACCACCTGCTCACTCACCCAGCAGTTCCTGTTCTCTCCATACACATCCTTCCACCCCTGAGCCTCAGTTTCCTCAATTGTAGAACCAAAATAGTAATGGTCTCTATCTCTCAGGTGCTAATGTGATGTGAACTGATCTGCAGAGCACCTGGGGCACCGAGACAGCACAGAAGTCGGGGATAATCACTGCCATTTCAGAACTCACCCCAGGAGAAGCCCCTGGCCTCCAGTCGCCTTTTCCACGCAGCCCCACCCCCTCCACCCAGGCAGTATCCAGCCCGCTTCTTCCCAGCCCGGCTTCTCCCTCCCTTCTCCGCGCCCCTAGGGCAGCGAGCACCGATAAATCTTTCCCAGCACGTTGCATTGTTACAGCGAGTTGCCCTGCGTCTGACCGGTCCCCCCGCCCATGCTTGGGTGTTCTTCACATCTAGCCTCTCTGCCTTGATCGTCTTTGAAGCCCCAGCCTCTGGCACAGTGCCTGGCACTTGGAGGGCGCTCAATAAATGTTTGCAAAATCGGAATCTCTGGGGAGCAGGTGTCCACCCCTCCACTCGCAGGGAGCAGGGTGCGTGCTGGCGGTGCAGGCGGAAGGGAGGCTGGCTGCGTGCCCGGGCGGGGGCTCCGGCTCGCGCAGGCGGAGGCGAGAGGGGAGGGGTCCCAGGCGGCGAGCGGCGCCTGGGCCGCGGGGCTGCGCTGCCACCCGCCAGGGCCGTCCGCGCCCCGCCCCTCCCGGCCCCGCCGCGCCTCCGCGGCTCCGCCGCCCCCGCCCTCACGGCCAGCGAAGGGAGGGGCCCGCGAAGGCGGAGCCAGCGGCGGCCGAGGCTCAGGGCTCCCGCGCGGCTCGCGGTCACCGAGCCGAGATCCTGGCGCGACGAGGTAGGAGGCGGCGCGGGCAGCAGACAAGGGAGCGGGCGCCGCGGCGGGAGGGTGGACACAGACCCGTCCCTCGTGTGCCCCACAGCCTAGCGGCCCACTGGGCCCCCAGCTGCGGGGCTCGGTCCCCGGCCCGCGGTCTCCAATCTCCCTTCTCCCGGCTCCCACACCCCGTGCGTCCTGTTCCATCCTCGCCGCTCCGCATCCTCCGAGCGACCCCCGGATTTCGCCCCGCTCCTTGTCCGTCCCACAGGTTCCTTTCGGAAGCCAGCTGGAGTCTGTGCTTACCCGCCCGGGGGAGTAGCGGGGCCGCAGCGCGAAGCAGCCAGGGGGTGAGTCCGGAGTGGCGAGGAGGGGGCTGGAGGGCCCGGGTACCATTCTTCTGCCTCTTAGTGTCACTGGTGCTCAGCGCGGCGGGCTGGCTCCATGTTTGCCGAATGAATGAATCATGACTCTCCTTGTCCCCTTCTGAAGGAGGACTTTTTGAGGTCCACGTGCTACAGAGTACCCTAGGGGGCCTCCTGAGATAGAGGCACCCCCCCACCCTTCCAGCGTAGTAGAAACCCGACTTTCATTTCTCCACCTCCTCTTTGCGTTCCATTCTGGAGGCTCCCTCTGGGTTGGGGTTTGGGGGTGGGGAAGTAAGAGGGGGGCTTGTAGGCCCAACCCAGTACTTGTTGAAGGGGGTGTTGCTCCAGGGCACTTGAGCAAGGCCTCTTAGAAGGTAGTAGTGGAGAGGGAGATGCTGCTGGGAAGAGCACCGCTGTCTGGCAGGGCCACTTCCAAAGCCAGCCTGGAGGAGCCAATCTGAGTATGGATTCTGGCCCACAAGTTACTTACTGAACCCCTCCAAGCCTCTGTTTCTTGATCAGTAAAATGGGAACGTTAGTATCCATTCCCGAGGGCTTTATGCAGATTGAGAAAAATGGATATGCAATTACCCAGTGCAATACTTGGCATTGGGGACAACCAACACATCTTAGTTTTCTTTCCTTCCTCTCTGAAAAAAAAGTGAGCAGAGAATTTTTTGTTCCTTCTAACCTCAGATCGGTCATAACAGGGTAAGGTGATATATAATCACTGTTGAGTGAATGTGCTACCCACCTACAGCCCTGCTCCCCAATCTGCAGGGAGAACTTGGGACCTGTCAGGCACAGGAATGCCAGTGCTATCAGAAGACTCGGGTGAGTACCCCCACATCCAGCCTGGGCTTGCCACAGCTCTGGAGACCGGAGCCTTCCAGGCAGCCCAGAGCTGGAAGGAGACCAAGCTATGCTGATTTGGCCTCTAGAAGCTGCCCTGCCTGCAAACCTTGGGGAAGTCCTTAGGGCAGGGTTGAAGTGCTGTCTGAGGGTTCACACAGGGTCCCCGGGGGCAGGAAGTCCCCCCCTTCATTTGTTATCCCTTCTTTTTCTTATTCCTTCCTCAGGTTTGCACGAAACCCTGGCGCTGCTGACCTCTCAGCTCAGGCCTGACTCCAACCACAAGGAGGAGATGGGCTTCCTGAGGGATGTTTTCAGTGAGAAAAGCCTCGGTTACTTAATGAAGGTGAAATTCCGTCTGGGCATGCCTCCCCTGAGGGAGGGTCTAACTAGCCTGTGGCCCTTGAGATCATTGGCGCTATCCTCTTGTCCCAGAAGCATCTTCACTAGCCCACTAAGCTGGCCTTTCTTACATGCTGTCCTGTTGGTGACCTAGCTTGTAGCCCCAGGTGTCCCCACAGCCATGGGTGGGGAGTATGTTGTCCAGGGTAAACTGGAAATCAGGTGTCTTTGCAGATTCATGAGAAGCTTCGCTATTACGAGAGGCAAAGTCCAACCCCAGTCCTGCACAGTGCAGTGGCCCTGGCAGAGGATGTAAGTCCCAAGTTTTTCCTTATGGTGTCAGCTGCGCTTTCCATCCTGTAGGGCTCTTTCCTCTTGCTTGGTCACCATTGCTTAGCCTGGGGACATGGGGGATCAGGAGCCCAGAGTAGAAGAGGCAAAGCCCCATTTCCTCCTCTTCCTCCTCCCTGGGCCTCCTGGCAGGTGGGGAGGAACTCATGAGCCTTGGACTGGGCCAGGAGACATGGTGACATGGGGACACCCACTTACTGTGTGTCTGGAGCAAGCTGGTTTCTCAGCTGTTGGGTGACAACATTGGATCAGAGCAGCAGTTCCCCACTGTTTTGAGAACTGGTGTATTAATACATCAAATCAGCACCTTGTATTTGTGCTTCAGGAGGCCAACATGAAGTCCCAAGGTCAAGGGACTTGCAATGTGTCCCTGCTAAATGGCTCAGTCTTCTTACTGTTAAAGGAATGCCTCACAACTAATTGTAGACCTGGTCCCTGGGTTGCATGGGGAAAAATTGTTCTGGTTGATGACTAAGATCAGCTCTGAAATGACTCACGACCCCAGGAGCTGGCCCTGTGCAGCCTCCTGACACAGATCTCCTGTACCTGTCAGAGTGATTAGTAGTGTGTTAGATCACCCAGTGCCCAGGCTCAGTACTGCCTTTACCACTAGCTCTGTGACCTTAAATAAATCAACCAACTTCTCTGATCCCCATTTTCCTCATCCATAAAAGCATAGCAATGAGGGTGTGGACAGACATAGCCAGTTCAGGTCCTGACTGTGTGATGTGAGCTTTGTGACCTTGGGCAAGATAATCTCTCCAGGCCTCAGGAGTCTCATCTGTTAAATGGCAAAACTACCCGCTGCATCTAGTTTGTTGCAAGGGTTAACAAGGGAGACACAAATAAAGCAATAGCACACAGAAGGGGCTTCCCAAGTCGGCCTCTGGTAGGATTGCTTGTAGACCTGCTCAGGTTCTTCTGATCCCCATGTGCCTCCGTCCTGGATGTGCCTCTGGGTGCTGCAGCTGTTCTGGGGGGGACCCTGGGCTTTCCCTGAGGGACTCCCCACAGCCTCAGGCAGGGGACATCCCAGCCTGCTGTGGTGTTCCCTCTCTTTGTCTTATAGGTGATGGAGGAGCTGCAGGCTGCCTCTGTGCACAGTGAGGAGAGGGAACTGCTGCAGCTGCTGTCCACCCCCCACCTCAGGGTAGTCATGCCGCAGTCCCTGCCCACCCACACCTCTTCTGGGATGTGTCTCCTGGGATGGGGGCAGGAGGGAGCTCTGGGTCCTGAGGGATCCTCAGCACTGGTGCCTGGGGTGGGGGTCTCTCTGGCCTGAGATCTGAGACCCCCTCAGCCCCTTTCCCTGGCCAAGGCCCCCAACCCCTGTGAACTCTGGGACTAGTTTTTCTTTTGTCTTGCTTCCTGACAGGCTGTGCTCATGGTACATGACACAGTTGCCCAGAAGAATTTCGACCCTGTTCTGCCCCCTCTGCCTGATAATATTGATGAGGATTTTGACGAGGAATCAGTGAAGATTGTCCGCTTGGTGAAGAACAAGGAACCCTTGGTATGTGGTGTCCATCTGTCTTCCCCACCCTTTCTCTGCATCTCATCCCCACCTAGAAAATTGTGAAGGGATCTTCTGACATCTTCAGGGTGAGTGATGGCTGCTTCCTCTGACAGGGCTGCTGCTAGTATACAGGGCACCCTTTTCTCTGGGTGGATACAGCTCCGCCACACACAACTGTGACCAACTCCCTTTTTGCATTAAACAACCTGCACATCTGTATGGCACAACCCTGATCATTATGCCCTGAACCACAAGTTGCCAAACTCAGCCCAAGGGCCAAGCCTAGCTCAGAGCTTATTTTTATACTTTTTATTTTTTTTTTTGATCATGGCTGTGCTTATTCATACCATGGCAGAGTTGAGTGGTTGCATCCAAGATTGTGTGGTCTCTAGAACCTATGATATTTATATTTGGTCCTTTACAGAAAAAGTTTGCTGTTCCCCTGCTCTGAATAGTGAGGCAGCACAGGGTCCCATCCGTTCTCTCCAGCTGACATTTATCTTGCTTGGGGTTCAGTACTGATTTTCTGGCAGAGGGACAGGGTTGTTTATCAGATGGAGGGAAGTAGAAGTCCAGAGAGTTGAGGACCTGCCCTGGAGAATACCACAGCTGCCATTCTCAAGTTTCACTTTTTTTTCACCCACTGACCTGTGACAAACCATGTCTGCAAACAGACAAAGATCTTTTCTTTGTCTCTATTTGCTCATCTGCATAATGGGGCCTTTGGCCATGGATTTGGTAAACATCTAGGGAGCTCTCCTGTGCAGCCACTGTGTTGGGGGCTGGCAGTTCAGAGCTGAATAAATGATGGTGAGTTGGCGGTTCTAAGGGGCAAGAAGCCTCATTGGGGAAGTACTTAATGGATAGTTTTTCTTGCTAGCAAGAGTGATCTTCTGTATTTCAGATAGGTGACATGAATGAAATTGATACAAATGTGTTTGTGGGTACAACCAATAATATGTGGTTAACATTTATTGAGCACTTACTATGCACTAAGTGTCTTGCATGCATTCCCTGATGGAATTCTTGCAGCAATCCTATGAATTAAATGCTCTCTCATATGCCAGAGGAAACAGGCTCAGAGAGGATAAGGGACCTCCTTGCTAATGCCACATGCTTATTTTGGTCAGTGGTAGAGCTGCGTTCAGATCCAGGTTGTCAACTCTCCACCTCACTCTTGCCCTGGCACCGTTCAGCTCACATAGGCAGGAAATCAAAGCTCATTAGAGCCTTTCACATCCTAGATGTCATCTCTGCTAAGCTTCACGGTCCAAATGCTGGTCCTGAAGCTCTGGTGGGGCATGATTGGTTTCTCTTGGCAACAACAGAAGGAGGCCCAGGAACACTGTGATTTGTTTGAGGCAGGTTGAGAATTTGCTGGCACATGTTGTCCTCATTATTAAGTGCCTTAGCAAGTGGCAAGGGCCACGATGTGATAGAGAAAGCTCTGGATTCAGTGTTCCACAGAGCTTTCCATCTTTCTGTCTGTGTGACCTTGAGGATGCTTAACTTTTCTGAACCTCAGTCTCTTATCTAAAAATGTCACAGGGTAATTGTGCTTTGTAAATTGTAAAGTGTGGTGCCATACTAAGGGGAGATGTTGGTTTTATTGAGTGTTAGCATTGGGAAGGTTCCCACTGATCCACCCTCTGGGGTGGCAGGTGGCGAGTTAGAAGATGCAACTAGGCTCAGAGAGTTAAGGTTTAGGGTTGGGGCTACCTCTTAGGAGCCTGCCTGTCTGTCTCCAATGCAGGGTGCCACCATCCGACGGGATGAGCACTCGGGGGCTGTTGTGGTGGCAAGGATCATGCGAGGGGGTGCGGCAGACCGGAGTGGTGAGTGCAGCGATGAGCTGCCAGCGTGGCTGACCTGGCAGCCATTGTCCCAAAGCCTACCCCTTTGCTCCCAGGGCTCCCCCGACCTTAGGTTTCCTGTTCGGGGTGTGCTTTGCTTTTGGGAGTAGGGCTGAATTCCATCTCCTTCCCAAGCCCAGTAGAAATTTTCATTGAAAACAATCAGCCTGGGGTCCTCTGGGGCAGTCAGGAAAGGTCTCATGCATTGGCTTAGTTAAGCACACAGCAAGGGCGTGCTGGGGGCTTCCTGAATGGGGCCAGGCACGGCATTCCTGCCGCCTCCCGTTGCCTTGTCAAGCTGCTCTTACTGAGGGGAGGATGTTCATATCCAGATTTGTTTGGGTGGAAGCAGGTTGAGAATCACTGGTGTGTGGAAGAACTACGGAGCTAGGAGGTGAACCTCCTAGTGTAGGGTGATTGTTGTATTCAGACTCTGGGGGATCGTCATCGTGGAGAATCCCAGACCAGTGCTTGCCATATGAACCCCCTGAGAATCGGGGTAACATGTAAACACTGAGTCAGGAGCCTGCACTTCTGACCCTTGCTGAGTGCTGCTGCTGCCCACTGTCCACTGGGGAACAGCAAATGGGGCCTGAATATGCAGGGACACTTGTCATTAAAGCAAAGGCAAATAGATGGCTGTGTCTAACACTCTGACGACATCTTTGCTACGGCCTTTAAGTTTCCTGGTTAAGATTTAAGAAGAGCCGGGCATGGTGGCGCAAGCCTATAATCCAGCACTTAGGGAGGTTGAGGCAGGAGAATCGCGAGCTCAAAGCCAGCCTCAGCAATGGCGAGGCACTAAGCAACTCAGTGAGACCCTGTCTCTACATAAAACACAAAATAGGGCTGGGGATGTGGCTCAGTGGTCGCGTGCCCCTGAGTTCAATCTCCAGTACCAAAAAAAAAAAAAGATTTGGGAAGGCAGCTGGGTGCGATGGCGCACACCTGTAATCCCAGTGGCTCCAGAGGCTGAGGCAGGAGGATCGCGAGTTCAAAGCCAGCCTCAACAATTTAGCGAGATCTTAAGCAACTTAGTGAGATCCTGTCTCTAAATAAAACATAAAAAAGGGCTGGAGATGGAGATGTGGCTCAGTGGTTAAGTGCCCCTGGGTTCAATCCCTGTACCAAAAATAAAAGGGAAAAAACATTGATTTAAGAAGACAGTTCTTAGCTGGGCGTGGTCGTGCAAGCCTGTAATCCCAGCATTTAGGGAGGCTGAGATAGGAGAAATCGCGAGTTCAAAGCTAGCTTCAGCAACAGCGAGGCACTAAGCAACTCAGTGAGACCCTGTCCCTGCATAAAACACTAAATAGGGCTGAGGATGTGGCTCAGTGGTTGAGTGCCCCTGAGTTCAATCTCCAGTACCAAAAAAAACAAGACAGTTCTTAGGGTGTGTCTATACTCAGGAAGGTGAAAGTGTCAATGATATCTTTAAAGAAGAAGAGGCTTTCTACACCAAAATAATAGTGTCTACATACTGGCTCCATCATTTCTTAGCAGTGTGGCCTTGGGTAAGCTGTTTTATCCTCCTGGGTGTCAGCTGCCAGCGTGTACATTGTGGATGTCACCCAGTGACCATGTGACTTTGATGCTGAGTACCTAGCACTTAGTAGGACTCAGTGTGTCCCAGTTCCGAGCACTGTCTTTAAACCTTGAGCGAGCCTGCCTTGCAGTGGGTTTCTCAATGCCCAGAACCCCAAGCTCCTGGGCTGAGGCCCCTTCCTGTCCTGATGACCATTCCCTGTGTCTCCTAGGCCTGGTCCACGTTGGAGACGAGCTCCGAGAAGTGAATGGAATCGCAGTCCTACACAAGCGGCCTGACGAAATCAGCCAGATTCTGGTCTGTGTTGCTGCATACTGTGCTGGGATGTAGGGGAGAGGAGTCTTCAGAGACCCAGAACAGGGTGCTTCCCATTTCCAGGGCAGATTCTAGCTTAGCCTCACGGTTTT
Organism: Xerus rutilus; assembly: GCA_028644305.1. NCBI lineage: Eukaryota > Metazoa > Chordata > Mammalia > Rodentia > Sciuridae > Xerus > Xerus rutilus. The sequence goes on from CM053402.1 coordinate 17,442,945, forward strand.
CATGAGGAGGCAGCCGGCAGTGTGGCCTTACGGTGCGCCCCGGATGTCGGCCCTCTGAAGAGTGAGGTGGGGCTGGGAGATGGCTGCCAGGCTGTGCCCTCATTTGACAGTGTGCTGCCCTCTGGGTTTCTGGCTCTGGGGCACAGGGTCTCTGTCTGGTGGAGGGAAGGGTACCTCCCAGAAAGGTAGGAGTGGCATCAGAGAGCTGTGCGGGGAATGGGAGCAAAGGGGGAAGTACTAATTGGCAGGCAACCCCAAGTCAAGACAGGACAGAGGAAAATGAAGCTAAAGGAGGTTATTAAAATGGCCCAAGAAGAAAACAAGAAGGGGAGCTATTAGAGCCCAAGAGGCCACAAACAGGAGAATTGGGATCCAATGCATGCCGTGCTCTTGGGTTCTCATTTAAAAATCTCCATGTGTCCTGTGAAAATACAGATATTTGATTTCTGAGTTTTGCCTTAGTTAATTTGGGGTGCCATCTTAGAAGAGCGGGCCGCAGGGAAGAAGGTCATGAGTCTGACTTCCATTCTGAATGTCAGTTCTTAGAACTGGGAAGGGAGACTAGAGCTCGTGGGGGTTCAGACCTGGAAGGAGATAGGCCTCTGTTCCCTCTCCCTCAGGCCCAGTCCCAGGGATCCATTACCCTCAAAATCATCCCAGCCACCCAGGAAGAGGACCGCTTCAAGGAAAGCAAGGTATGGCAAGGCGGCTCACGGAGCATGCTCTGCTAGGGGCAGGTTGGGCGTGCGGGATCCAGGCCAAGGTTTTGACAGTCACTGGGAACAGATTGTGCGCCTAGTCGAGTAAACTGTGCCTAGCAGAGGACTTTAATTCAGTCACAGGGTGATTCACTTGTTTGTACCCTGCTTTTTTTAAAACAGGATCTGATGCAGGTTGGAAATAAAAGACAGGGTTACTTTAATTGAAATAGAAAATCAGGGCCATCAAGAGGAGAAGGCACTAAATGTGCTGGATTCTGGACCAATGAAATAATTAGCATTTGTTTGATTATTTGCTGAGCCTACCTGTGGAGGTCACCTCTTCTGTGCAGGGCACTCTGCCAAATGTTGAAGACAGGGACAATGAGTAGCTTCAAGGGTTCCTAGTGCAGAAAGAGACCGGGGAGCATGTGTCATTGCCCTGTGACAAGTGCTTTGGGAAGAGTCAGAACAGAGTTAGAGGCACCTTGGAAGCGTCACAGTATGGAGGGTGCTGGGGGTGGGGCTTGAGGAAGGTGAAAATGACTAGGCCTTGGGAGGGAGGGTCAGGCAGAGGGGTCTGCTGTACAGGGGCTCCATATGTTGAGGTGGGGAGCATGTTTGGGGAACAATGGCGGGGCTCAGGGGCAGGCTGGCAGTGGGTTTTGCTGGGAATGCAAGTCAAGCCTGTGTTCTGAATGGCCTTGAATGCTTTGTGAATGGCTTTGGCATAATTCCTGCTTGGTGTGAGGACTCTTAGAAGCTGACCTTGAGCCTGTAATCCCAGGTACTCAAGAGGCTGAGGCAGGAGGACCGAAAAGTTTGAGGCCAGTCTCAGAAACTTAACGAGGCCCTAAGCAACTTAGGGAGACCTTGTCTCAAAACTAAAATAAAAAAGGCTGGGGATGTAGCTCAGTGGCTAAGTGCCCCTGTGTTTAGTCCCCAGTATCACACACACACACACACACACACACACACACACACACACACACATACACACATACACACACGCTAACTCTGACAAGGATTTGAATGCAAATGTTTTCTGTGGGTAAGAAATGACCCCAGGAAACACCAGTAAGGGGGTGGGGAAAGGAAGGCTGCCAGTCTGACAAGGGGTATGTTATCCAGCAAGTCACCACTGTGGGCAGCCAGAGCTTAATCCAGCTGGGGAATTCAGGGATCCCCTGTAGAACACATGCTTCTATTATCCTGCTCAAGAGCCCTGGGAGCTAGGGGAATCTAGACTCCAACTCCTGCCAGGCTCCTCCTGGGGGATTCAGTGTTAGCAGCGCCTGCCTACTGAATTAGGGGAAAACAGGCATTCAGTGGCTAGAGGAGGTTAAGTCCTGAGATGCAGGCATTGGTAGCTGGAAGTCAGCCTAGGGTGCACTGAAGTGGTCCAGCCCTGGGGTAAGGGAGCATATCCACAGCCCAAGAGAGAACCCCATAGATGATGAGAAGTTCTTAAAGGTATTTTGTTTTGTTTTAAGAAGGGAGCGAGCCAGTCACATTTGTGTTTTAGAAATCACCCTGGCAGCCGGTGGAGGAGGGTAGAGTAGAAGGAGGCTAGAGGCAGGGAGACCTAGTAGGAGGCCATTGTAAAAGCCCAGTGGAGAGAATAAGGTTGGAAGTGAAGCTGAGCAGGGCTCAGTGTCCCAGGCCTGTAGGCCCAGCTCCTTGAGAGGATGAGACAGGACCATTGTGAGTTTGAGGCCAGCCTCAGCAACATAATGAGACACCCCCCCCCAAAAAAAAAGACATGAGCTGAGGTGATGGTAGAGGAGAGAGGAGGGCATTACTTTGATTTAATAATAAATTTGGATCTGAACTTCCTGGCAGCCAGGGCGGAAAGAAGATAATGAATTACATGTTTTCCATCAGTGGAGAGAAGAAAGCAGGCCAGTCTCACCCCTGCTTCCGGGTACTAAGTGTATGAAAAAAAGGGACACAACAGCTTCTGGCACAGAGGAGATGTCACTAAATGCTGAATGAGGATTAATAATAGACAAGGTCTTCAGTGACAGTGTTTTTACAGGGAGTGAAGAAATAATCTTTACATGGCTGTTTCTTATTTGCACCCTTTGATTAAATCCCAGGGTATAAATAACATTGACTCCTACCTGATGGAAGGAGCTTCTTCCTGGGACAAACTACTGTGGTCCCTGTATGCAGCTTTTGAGGACTGTGGCTTGATACAGGAAGAGAACTTGGTTTTCTTGGAGAATAGAATGAATAGTCTGTCCCTTAATTTGTCCCTCCTAAATATTTCTTCTTAGTCCAAGTGTTTGAGTTGAGCATCCACTTAATTAAGATTACACCTTGGGGCTGGAGTTATGGCGCAGTGGTAGCGTGCTCGCCTAGCACGCGGGAGGCACTGGGTTCGATCCTCAGCACCATATAAAAATAAAATAAAGCTATTGTGTCCACCTACAACTAAAAAATAAATATTAAAAAAAAAAAAAAAAAAAAAAAAAAAAAAAAAAAAAAAAAAAAAAAAAAAAAAAAAAAAAAAAAAAAAAAAAAAAAAAAAAAAAAAAAAAAAAAAAA
>CM053402.1:17455942-17480384 GCA_028644305.1 Xerus rutilus
TGGAACCGGGGATTGAACTCAGGGGCACTCGACCACTGAGCCACATCCGCAGCCCTATTTTGTGTTTTATGTAGAGACAGGGTCTCACTGAGTTGCTTAGCGCCTCGCCCTTGCTGAGGCTGGCTTTGAACTCGCGATTCTCCTGTCTCAGCCTCCCTAAGTGCTGGGATTACAGGCTTGAGCCACCGCGCCCGGCTAAGAATCAGCTTCTTAAGATACAACTGAAGGTCTACCAAACCAACAGGCCCATAGGAAGTGCCCACCTTTCTTTTTTTTCCTTTTTGGTACCAGGGATTGAACTCAGGAGTACTTGACCACTGAGCCACATCCCCAGCCCTATTTTGTGTTTTATGTAGAGACAGGGTCTCACAGAGTTGCTTAGCGCCTCGCCATTGCTGAGGCTGGCTTTGAACTTGTGATCCTCCTGCCTCAGCCTCCCAAAGTGCTGGGATTACAGGCATGCGCCACTGTGCCTGACTACTTTCATGTGATTTTAATATATGTAGGCAAACACCAGACCATGTTTGAAAAAATTCTTATAAAAAGCCTGAGAGCTTTTTTTTTTTTTAAACCACTAAATATTTGTTTACTATTTGGCCCTGGAGTTTCAGCTAAACAAGGGAATGCATAAAAGACCCTATGGGCACATCCTCTGTCCATTTCTTTGCTTTCCCACAAGTTAATGGGGCTCCTGCCTTCTGATCCATTAGGCTGATCCAAAATGGGGAGAAGGAATGGCATGCGGTGAGGGAATCTTTTTTTATATGTTTTTCATACCATGACTCTTAGTTAAGTCACAGAGGATGAATTCCATTTTTACGGGCCAGGAAAAAGGTTCAAAATATTTATGGATGCAGAGGAAATGTTATCCATTTCACTCTCTCAGACATTTACTTGAATTCTTTCTAGATACAAATATTTATTAAGGAGATTTGGGACTTGTGGCAAAAATTTCCTTCTGTAATTTCTCAAAAGTCCAGAAGCCTCTGGATGAAACCATGCGGGAGCCTGCAGGAAGGCAAACTCTGGAAATAGCAGTCAAGTCCTTGCGGGGAGGAGTGGGAGCTGTGTGTAGATGGGTGGGGACAGTGGGACTGAAGATGAGGGGGCCACATGGGGACACTGCAGAGTGCTTCTGAGTATGAGGGCAACCCTGAAAGATAGAATGTAGGATGACAGAGTACCTCTCAACTGAAGCCAGATTTTCTTCTCTAGGGGGAAAGGAGAAGCTATACCTCAGCCTTCTCTTCGGTTTCTACTGTCTGTGGGAGCATGCAAAAACTATTTCCTGGACCTTTAGAACACATCTCCTGAAATTGTAGATGCTCTCATGAGAGTAAAAATTAGTGACAAGGAAGAATAGGAGGGAATATTCTGAAAGTGGGTCACTATGGGGAGGGAAGGATAAAATTCCCTCTTCCCACACGGCATCGTGAAAACTCTCAGCGCCTGGAAGCACAATAAGCAACAGAGGACTGGAAGGGGACAGGGAGGGAGGGAGGGAGGTGAACGCCAGCAGCAAATTTCATGTTGTAACTTTTCTTTTTCTTTTTGGTACTGGGGATTAAACTCAGGGGTATTCGACCACTGAGCCACATCCCCAGCCCTATTTTGTGTTTTATGTAGAGACAGGGTCTCACTGAGTTGCTTAGCACCTCGCCATTGCTGAGGCTGGCTTTGAACTCGCGATTCTCCTGTCTCAGCCTCCCTAAGTGCTGGGAGCCACTGCGCCCGGCTATGTTTTAGAGTAGATTGGCCACTTTTCTTTCTTCCATAAACCAGGCTATTAGTCAGCTACTTGTGAAATTCTACTTAGTAGAGATTCTTTTGAATGAAGAGGAGAGCACTTCCCAGGTTGGATAATATAAGGTTTTTGTCTACACCTTGATGTTAGGTGTTAGGAAAGCAATCTGATTAAAGAAATCAGGTTACCCAAGGAGATGGAGAATGATCAGAGTTTCCCCAGCACTTTCTTAAATCATTCTACCTTGTCTACTCTGCTGCTTGGCCTTGGCATGAAGAGATGAAAGGAAGAATCGAGGCTGGGCGCGGTGGCGCATGCCTGTAATCCCAGTGGCTTGGGAGGCTGAGGCAGGAAGACCACAAGTTCAAAGCCAGCCTCAGCAATTTAGGGAGACCCTGTCTCTAAATTAAAAATGAAAAGGGCTGGGGATATGGCTCAGTGGTTAAGCACCCCTGGGTTCAATCCCTGGTACTGAAAAAAAAAAAGAATCGAGTTCTACATGGTGAATTTAAGAGTCTTTAGAAGGATATTAGAATTATACCAATTTCATCTTCTTCCCATTATTTCCTGAAGTGCTTTCTTTGTTTTTATACTGTTGACAAGATTATTATTTATAATTCATTTTTGTAATTATTTAACCCATATATTTCTGTGCAACACCATAGTATTACTTCTTGGGAAACCTTTTTGGGGCAGGACATATGATATTGACATATATACAAAGATACAAATTCGACCTTCCCCAAAGCAGTTTGTATTTTCAGTTTATAGATCCTCAGTGGGTATTTTGTGAGTGACTGAACGATGTCTGCCGCCCATTAATTCTCTTTGAAGTTGGATCTGTTGTCACTACAGTCTATTCTCATGTATACAGTTGGTTAATAACAGGCATTGTGGCCAGGCACGGTGGCGTACACCTATAACCCCAGCATTTCGGGAGGCTGAGACAGGGGAATTGCGAGTTCAAAGCCAGCCTCAGCAACAGCGAGGCGCTACGCAACTCAGTGAGACCCTGTCTCTACATAAAACACAAAATAGGGCTGCGGATGTGGCACAGTGGTCCAGTGCCCCTGAGTTTAATCTCCCGTACCAAAAACAAAAAAAAATAGGCCTCGTCATCCACTCATCCCTTGAAAATTAAGTGCTGAACACAAAGACTGTATATAGGTTTCTTGTCGGGGAAGAAGCGCAGGTGCTCTGTATTGCCTCTTTCCTTGCAGGACGAGGAGCAGCAAGAGATGGCCACCTCTGCTGCCTTCATCGACCAGCATTACGGGCACCTCATGGACACTGTGCTGGTGAAGGAAGATCTGCAGGGTGCTTACAGCCAGCTCAAGGTGGTCTTAGAGAAGCTGAGCAAGGACACTCACTGGGTACCTGTTAGTTGGGTCAGGTAACTTTATCCCAGAACATCCAGGCTGGAGGGGACCTTGAAGACCATGTGGTCCAGCCTCCCTCACTTTACCATCAAGGAATCTCAAATGCAGAGAGGGGCAGAATTTTCCACAAACTCCATCATTGAGAAGAGTAGAAATGGGAAGTCTTGTCTGTTGTTGGCTTTTGTCTGTCGTTTTTCACTGGCACCCCTTTAGCTCATGGGTAAAAAGGGGCATGTCACAAAACCACACATGTCATTCATTAAAGTATCGCAGGCAAGTGGACCTTGATTCTTTGTACCAAAGTAAGTAGCCACTGTCTTTATGGTGGTGGTGATGGTGGTGGTGAATTTATATAGTACTAATTTGCAGTGATGTTTAAGCTTTATAAACAGTGACATTTCATTTGTCCAGCTGTGTTGGAAGCTAAGATGTTGTATCCAAGAGGAGTTTCCATGCAGCTGAAGTTCCCCTGTCTGCCAGCTCCAAACTTGCCTGGTAATAGAAAAATTGGTTCCCTGCCTTTTTAAATAGCAAGTATACATGAAATTTTTCTGGAAGGCTGAGGCACACTTAACGGTCCACGTGAATCACTGAACTATTCTGTAAAGCAGTAGTGCCTTTAGGGACTCTTGAGGGATGTAAGGCTGCTTGTCCCCTTTCTGAATACCCTCATGCTCCTAAAACTGAGTCCTTGCTTTGTTATCTGGTCTATTGCATCAGTTCTCCCTCTTGTTCTTGACAATGGCCTTGGTTAGCCATCTTCACCTTCAGATTATTAGGGCTCCTGTTGTTCTAGATCATAGGGAACCAGATGACCTCCCCCCATCAAAACTATGTCTAAGCCATGATAAATCAGTTCTGCCAAAATAAAAGTATATACACTCAGAATGTGGGCGTGATGGGTTTCTCTGAGCAAAAGTGACTGATGTCACCCAGGGATTGTGATCCATTTTAGCTGCTCAGAGGAACGGCCAATTATGTGTATTTTCTGTGTTGAGTGCAATGCTAAGACCTTTACATACACCACTTTCACAAATACACTAAGCTAGGGAGGTAGCATTCTTATCATTTTTTATTTTATAATTGAGATAAAATGAGGCTTAGAAAGCTTCGCTGGGCATGGTGGCACACGCTTGTAATCTCAGCCACTCAGGAGGCTGAGGCAAGAGAATCATGAGTTCAAAGCCTCAGCAACTCAGTGAGACTCTGTCTGTAAATAAACTACAAAAAGGGCTGGGGATGTGGTGATGTCACTTAGTGGTTAAGTACCACTGGGTTCAATCCTTGAACCAAAAGAAAAAAAGAAAGTTTAAATAATGTACCGAGCTTACACAGCTCTTTTTTAAAAAATGGCACAGCTGTCATATTTGGGCCTAAATCTTCCTAATACCAGAGGTTTTCTTTCTTTCTTTCTTTTTTTTTTGGTACCAGGCATTGAACCCAGTGGTGCTTAACTACTGAGCCACACCCCTAGCACTTCCTTTTTTAAAACTTTTTTAGTTGTTGATGGATCTTATGTTATTTATTTATATGCCATGCTGAGAATAGAACCCAGTGATTCACACATGTGAGGCAAGCTTTCTACCACTGAGCTACAACCCCAGCCCTCCCAGACCTTGTATATATTTTATTTAGAGATAGGATCCCATTGAATTGCTTAGGGTCTTGCTAAGTTGCTGAGACTGGCTTTGAACTTGGCGATCAGCTTGCCTCAGCCTCCCAGGCCATTGTGATTACAGGTGTGCATCATGTGCCCACCAAGAGATAAATGGTTCTTAACCACTATATAATACTGCCTCACTCATACTCCAGGCTACCCATTAAATAATTGAGTTATAAGTGAGGAATGTGTTCATAGCTGGAGTTAGCAATAGTAACATGTTTGTAACTTTTAAGACTGCAAATAGGCTGCTTACACATGTCTGCATTTCAAGCTCTTATTCATGAAGAGAGAGATAAAGGAGGCCAGGTCACAGGTAAAGCACCAGGGAGAGGGTCTGCTGCCCATTTAGAAATTTCTATTTTACTTTATTGCACAGGGACTTTGTGCAGCTTTCTACCTCACTACCCTAGCAGGTCCAACTACCAGGATCACATTCTTCAGAACTTTTTAGCAAAAGGTGAGACCTCCTTGCACTTATAGAGTTTTGGATTCTTATAAAGTGAAATTGGTCTTGAGCTATTCTGCAGAGAACACAGGAGGGTAGCTGCCCCATGAAGGGTGAGTGGTACATGTAAAGTTGTTAGGCAAGAGACTGGAATCTAAAGTTTACTTCCAGATGAGTGTGGTGGCTCATGCCTGTAATTCTAGTGACTTAGGAGGCTGAAGCAGGAGGATTGCAAGTTCAAGTTCAAGGTGAGCCTCAGCAACTTAGCAAGACCCTCTCTCAAAATTAAATAAGAAAGTGTGTGTTGGAGGGGAGCTGGGGATGTGGCTCAGTGGCTAAGCACCCCTGGGTTCAATCTCTGGTACCAAAAAAAAAAAAAAAAAGATACAGTAGGAACTATGCAAAGGCAAACTATGGAGGCTTGAAAGAAGTATCACACATTTATCAAATTCTGAAAACAAAGAAAACTAGCAGCCTTTTTTCCCTCTTGTACTGGGGATTGAACCCAAGGCCTTACACGTGTCGGGCAAGAGCTCTAACACTGACTATATCCCCAGCCCTTAACTATCAATCTGGAGTCCTACATTTTGTGCAACTATCCTTCTGAAATGAAGGGGAATAAAGACATTATTGGAAGAAGGGAAAAACAATTTGTGGAGCTCTTCCAAACAAAGTCACAGAGGAAGGCTGGGACCCTCAGAAAGGAAAAAAATCACAAAACAGAAGAAAACACAGTACACTATCATTCACCTCTAAAGTTTCTTTACCCTTATTTCATAGTGGAAGCAAAAGTAATAGTATTGATGTAGTACTCAGTGTTTGTGGAGGAATTCAGATAATTATATTTTAAAAGTGAGGCGGTGTTAGGGTTTAGATATGAGATGTCCTCTGGAAGCTCATGTGTGACAGTGCAGAATGTTCAGAAGCAAAATGATTAGACTATGAGAGCTTTAACCTAATCAGTGGATCCAGTCCACTGATATGGATCAACTGTGTGGTAATTGCAGGCAGGTAGGGTATAGCTGGAGGAAGTAGGTCACTGGGGGTTTATATCATGTCCCTGGTGCATGGCACTGTCTCGCTGCTTCCTGGTTGTTGTGTCCTGAGCTGTTTTCCTCTGCTGTGCCCTTGCACCATGATGTTCTGCCTTGCCTCAGCCCAGAGCTATGTAGTCGGATGACCATGGACCGAACCTCAGAAACTATGACCCAAAATTAAATTTTCCTCTGCTACATTGTTCTTGTCAGATATGTTGGTCATAGTGATGCAAAAGCTGACTAAAACAAGAAGAAAAAGGATCAATTAAAAAACAGTGGGCAAGTGTGGTGGCACATGTCTGTAATTCCAGCTGCTCAGGAGGCTGAGGCAGGAGGAATGCAAGTTTGAGGCCAGTTTAGGCAACTTAGCAAGATTCTGTCTCAATAAAAATAAAAAGGGATGGAGATGTGTCTCAGCAGTAATGCTTGCTAAGCATGCACATGGGGCCCTAGGTTCAATCTCCAACACCACATACACACCAACGCAAAACATTAGCAGAGTAGATGAGAAAATAACTCAATGACATGCTATCTACAATTGTATGCTTCTTTAAATGTGATGACATAGGTAGGCTGAAAGTAAAAATGTAATAATCTGTCATGCAAACATAAATGTTAAAAAGCAATAGTGCTTTTATTGAAATCAGAGAGAGCCAGATTCAAAGAAAAGAAATTATTAGAGACAAAGGAGGACATTATATAATGATTAGAGAATCAATCCACCAAGAAGATACGGCAATCCTAAATGTGTATGCACCTAACGCCAGGACTTCAGAATAGATGGAGCAAAAACTGATAGAGCTGACAGGAAAATTAGCCAAATCCACAAGTATTACTGGGGATTTCAATACCACACTCTCAATAATTGATAGAACTACTAGATAGAAAATCATCAGGATCTAGGAGAACTGAACTGTGGCACCCAACAAAGTTTATGGAACAGTCTGCCAATAATGGCACAAAACATTTTCTCTCTTTTTTTAAAACTTTTTTTTAAGATGGAAAGAATACTTTTATTATTTATTTTTTTATGTGATGCTGAGGATGGAACCCAGTGCCTCACATGTGCTAGGTCAGCACTCTACCACTGAGCTACAGCCCCAGCTCTCTTTTAAATGCCTGTAAAATATGCACCTAGATAGATCATATCCTGGGTCATGAGACAACCATAACAAACTTAAAATAATTGAAATTATAGAGTTGTTCTCTGGATATAGTGGAATCAAATTAAAAATCAATAATAAGACAACAGGAAAACCTCTAAATGAAACTACCCAAAAGAACTCTAACTGAGCAGTTCATGGAAACTTCCTAGAGCACAGAGTCTTTCACGTGTTGAAAATGAACCGATGTCCAAGCAAAGAGGAAGAGCTGTGGATTTCCCAGCCAGAGGGGACAGCATTATAATTAATGGGAAGAGAAAAATCACAAGTTAGCTGAAAAAGGCAAGGAGTGAGGAGTTATAAGGTTATGAGAATCTATCATTTTGTGGAAGTCTAGCAACTGAACCTCCTAATTTGGGGTAAACGTCCTGTCTTGTTCCTGGTGAAAGGCAGAGCCCATGTCTCACAGTGGAAAAAAAAAAGTATCACCTTTTCAGACTCCCTTGCAGCTAAGGAATGGGCAGAGGATTTATTTACACCAATCAGATACACCTCGGAATTGGGGCTAGTGACAGAACATCAGGGACAATGGTGGCTTTAAAAATATATATATATACATATATATATATATATATATATTAGTTGTTGATGGAACTTTATTTTATTTATTTATTTATATGTGGTGCTGAGGATCGAACCCAGTGCCTCACACATGCTAGGCAAGTGCTCTACCACTCAGCCACAGCCCCAGCCCCCAATGATGACTTTTTAAAGGTAGCAGTAGCAGTTCAGCAAATTCTAGTTCTAAGGGCAACCAAGCAAGCTGCATCACCTGCAGACCAGGTCTCCTCTAATGTGGTTTCTTAATTAAAGTACAGCTTGAAACTTGGTTCTGCAGTTTTCTAGAAAATACTATTAGTGAATAATAATAATAATATTATATTATAATAATATTATATAATATTATAATATATTATAATAATATAATATAATATAATTATTATTAGTTGTATTATTAGCTATATTATTATATAATAATATATTATATTATTATTATTTTATTATTATTATCATTTTGTGCAAGGATGAATCCTGGGGTGCTTAACCACTAAGCAACATTCCTAGCCCTTTTTATTTTATTTATTTTATTTTATTTTTGTTTTATTTTTTATTTTGAGACAGGGTCTCACTAAATGACTAAGACTGGTTTTGAACTTACAATTCTCCTGCCTCAGCCTCCAGAACTGCTGGGATTACAGGCATGCACCACTGTGACAGGCTGAATTTATATTCTTTTAATAAACTATTTCACTGCTTATATTAGACAGTTGTTTTGTTTATTGAAATTCAGAATTCCTACTGGTAGAGGCTGCAAAGACAGGGACAAGATCATAGAGTGCCTTGCATGGCATAATTGAGGTGATGGCCCATTATGGAAGAATGGCAAGTCACTGGAGGTAGTAAGCTAGAAAAATATGGATATATTTTTCCATTAATAATACCAGTCATAAATCACAAGTGCCTGGCCAGACATGGTGGTACACAACTGTAATCCCAGCTACTCACGAGACCAAGCCAGGAAGGTTGCAAATTTGAGGCCAGCCTCAGCAGCTTAGCAAGACCCTGTCTCAAAATAAAGTAAAAATGTCTCAAAATAAAGTAAAAAGGACTGGGGGTATAGCTCAGTGGTAGAGAGCCCCTGGGTTCAACCCACAGTACATAAAAAACAAATGCAAAAAAATCCTAATAAATCACAAGTGCTTAAAATATGGAAAGTAGCTCATACAGGGATTGAGAAGTAGAACTTGTCCCTTTGAGCTATGCTGGTGGGGGAGGGGTGTTGTGATAAAAGAAAAGGGTAAAGGATAAGCCCCCCCGAGTGTCTAGAAGAATGGTTGTTCCTCAAACTGAGATTAATGGGAACCATTACTAATTACTAATTTATACTACTATAATGAACCATTAATAATTTATACTACCTTGATTTTTTCTTTAACTTTTGCATTGTGAAATAGTAGTAGATTTACATATATATAAAAAATAATATGGAGAGATCCTACAAACCCCTTACGCAGTTCCCCTGAGAAGTGACATAGTGCAAAACTACAGTATGATGTCACACCAGGATATTGACATTGATACAGTCAAGATATGGATCACAGCCGGGTGTGGTGGCTCATGCTTGTAATCCCAGCACTTTGGGAGGCTGAGACAGGAGAATCGCGAGTTCAAAGCCAGCCTCAGCAACGGTGAGGTGCTAAGTAACTCAGTGAGACCCTGTCTCTACATAAAACACAAAAAATAGGGCTGGGGATGTGGCTTAGTGGTTGAGTGACCCTGAGTTCAATCCGCAGTACCAAAAAAAAAAAGTTATGGATCACTTTCATCATTGATAAATTGGATATCATCAAAATAAAAATATTTTGCTCTGTAGAAGACTCTGTTAAGAGGCCCAAAAGAGAAATTACAGAGTGGGAGAAAATATGTGCAAACCACGTATCCAGCAAAGGATTTGTATCTAAAATATGTAAATAACTCTGAGAATTCAATATTTAAAAAATGAGCAAAACACATGGATAGACACAGACATGTCCCCAAAGAGGATATACAGATGACAAATAAGTATAGGAAAGATGTTCAACTTCAGTAACCACTGAGAAATGCAAATTAAAACCACATGAGATGTCACTACACACATATCAGAATGGCTAAAATAAAAAAAAAAGATAATATCAAATGTTGCTAAGGATGTAGAGAAACTGGATCACTCATCCATTGCTGGTGGGAATGTAAGATGGTACAGCCACTCTGGAACACAATTTTGTAGGCTTCTTTTAAAACTAAAAGCAAACTAACCGTATGACCCAGCAATTGCATTCTTGGGTACTTATCCCAGAGAAAACAAAACCTATTTTCATGCAGAACTGTGTGCATAAGTCTTCATAGTAGCCTTATTCATAATATTTTTAAAAACCTGGAAACTACCCAAATGTCATTCAGTGGGTATAAGGTTACAAATGTGACATACCCGTACCATGGAATACTATTCAGCAATAAAAAGAACAAGCGATCAATGCATACAACGTGGATGAACCTCGAGGAAATTTTATTTAATGGACCAAACTAATTTTAAAAGGAAGGACACAGCCAGGAATGGTGGTACATGCCTATAATCCCAGCAGCTCAGGAGGCCGAGGTAAAAAGATCACATGTTCAAGGCCAGCTTGGGCGATCTAGCAAGACTGTCTCAAACTAAAATAAAAAAGGCTGGCGGGTGTAGTTTAGGGGTAGAAACCCTCTAGGTCTAATCCTCAGTACCAAAAAACAAAACAAAACCAGGAAGGACATATATTGTGCAAACCTACTTATATAACACTTAAGAAATAACATATTTATAAAGATGGAAAACAAATCAGTGATTGCCAGGAGTTAGGAAGGGGAAGGAAGATGGTTATGGCTAAAAAGGGCGGCATAAGAATGTCTTTTGAGCTGGGCGTGGTGGCGCACACCTGTAATCCCAGCACTCTGGGAGGCTGAGACAGAATTGCTGAGTCCAAAGCCAGCCTCAGCAACAGCAAGGCGAGGTACTAAGCAACTCAGTGAGACCCTCTCTCTACATAAAACACAAGATAGGGCTGGGGATGTGGCTCAGTGGTTGAGTAACCCCTGTGTTCAATCCCTGGTACCAAAAAAAAAGTGTCTTTTGATAATGATATTAAGCATCTTGACTAGTTGTGGTTATACACAGCAACACGTGACACACATACACAAAGAGGGCGTTACATAACTGATGAAATCTGCATATGCTCTAGGAATGGTACCAAAGTCACTTTCCTGGTTTTGATATTGTACTGTATAGTTTTTTTGTTTTGGTGCTGGGGATGGAACCCAGGGCCTTATATATGCTAGGCAAGTACTCTGCCACTAAACCACAGCCCAGCCCTGCTAAAAATTGGGAAAGCCTGGGTGAAGGTGCATGTTTGTTAGTAACTACCTGTGAGTTATTTCAAAGTAGAAAGCTGTAAAAATCTGGCTCATCAGCTAGGCACAGAAAGACAAATACTACACCTTTTCACTCATGTGGAAGCTAAAAAGGTTGACCTCAGAGAAGACAGAACAGCAGTCACCACGGGCTTGGAGGAGATAGGCAGAGAAAGTTTGGTTAACAAGTATGAAGCCACAGTTAGCAAGATTAAGTTGTAGTGTTCTATAGCACAATAGGGTGACTGTTAATAATTTGTGTATTTCAAAATAGCTAGAGAGAGGACTTTTGTTTCCAATACAAAGAAATGGTAAGTATTGGTGTGATAAATATACTAATAACCCTGATTTGATCATTGCACATTCTATACATGTGTCAAAATATCACACTGTACCCCATGAATTTGTGCCATTATGTGTTAATTTTTAAAAAGAATTTTTAAAATTGTGCTCAAAACCAGTGTGATCAGCAGTCTCGGAAGCCATGTGTCATTGTCTCACCACACATTTTGAGACAGTTTCAAAGCTGCAGCTGCCTATCAATGGCCAGAGCACATGGATGCCACAATGAAGCCTTCTTTTCCAAGCGTGTGTGTTTACAGAGAACTAGTGGCATTTGTTCCTTGTGTTGTCTGAGTATCGAAGCCACCCCGTGCTCTTGTTTTCCATTTTCACAGTGACAGGCTTGTGGCTGGACCACCTCACCCCACCTTTTCTTCCCCCCAAAGGATGGTGAAGATGGTGTATATTTAAGAGTCCTCTCAGGTCTCTCCCCCACCTCCCTAAAACTTCCTTTCATAACCTCCAATAAAAAATGGTCATTGTATATTTCCCCTGTCTGCCCTATGTTATTTCCAAGATTTATTGTAGTATCCTAAGATTGAGCCTTCAGCCACTCTGGAATGTCTGCAGAGTCTAAGCAGCCAAGAAACCCTAGGATCTTCTCTTGTGCCTTTTCCATGGTAGTAACCTTGCTTTGGGGTGCGGGGAGAAAGAGAGTCATCAATTATATAGCCCTGTTCTTTGAAAAGCCTGAGTGTCCATTTCTCCTTTCTCTCTTGAAGAGGGGACCACTTAGTCATTAACTCATAATGTCACATCATACCAAATGCCAAAATGACAGTACTTTCGGATAGTGACAGAGACCTGTAAAGTAACTTTGGCATGACTTTAGAGCCACGAGGCCTCCAGTTAATGTTTTATTGGAACAAATTGCTTCCTCTCAGGTTTCCATAAAGCCTCAAAGCTGATAATAGAAGATAATGTCATTTCCTTCTTGTATGGAGAGAAGTCAAAGATCTCTAAATCCCCTGAATTGGTGCCAAACAATAGTGTATGAGAAGAGAAAAATTCATCCCCTAAGCTGGGCCCCTTGTTTGCCATTTATGCAGTTCTTAGGGCTTTGGTTGCAGCTGTGGTGGTAATGTTCTATAATGTGAGGAGACAAACCTATTCATCTTGGGAGAGAAGATATCTTGTTGTGTTTCTGATATAACGCCTTGAATTCTAGAAGAAAAAATATCAGAAAGGTTTATGTCAATGCCAGGGTGATGGTACTATAGCTGAAGTTCTAAATTCTAAGAATGGCTTAGAAAAGGTTTATAGAACAAATCGAGGAAGTAGAAGTTTTAAAAAATACTACAGATGGCTCCTTCAACCTCTTTTTGAGGAGTCATTCCTAAATGAGGCAAATCAGCCACATGCAGAATGGAATTGTGTACCTTCACTTTACACACTGAGCTTTCTTTCTTTTGGGGAGGGGTTACTGGAGATTGAACTCAGGGGCACTCCACCACTGAGCCACATCCCCAGCCCTATTTTGTCTTTTATTTAGAGACAGGGTCTCACTCAGTTGCTTAGCACCTCGCTTTTGCTGAAGCCGGCTTTGAACCTGCGATCCTCCTGCCTCAGCCTCCCAAAGTGCTGGGATGACAGGCATGCACCACCGCGCCCAGCTTTCTTAATGAATTAAAGTACCAGGAGGATGCTACCAAATATTTTCTGAACCTGGCACATAACAGCTTTGTTATCAAGCTTTGTTTGATGATTTGTGCCTCTTAACTTTGTTGCCTTAGATGATTTCCCTTTTGCCGATCGTTGCATTTCACATCATCTAGCCATTTAGGGGTCCTTCTGAGACACGCCCTAGGCTAACCACGGACAAACTCTAACGTGCACCTAGGAATATCACAAGAGTGCCCACGTGCCTGCCAGTCTATCTCAGATGCCCCGCGGTCATAGTGGGGTTTGCGGTCACCGAGCCTCTTCAAAATGCCCTGGTTTTCCACAGTAATTCTCACCAGTTCGCGGTTCCTTGTTTCTCTGTTTAAGCTGAAAAACAAAACCCAGAGATGAGTGAAGAAGAAAATGCTTCTTGTGGATGGGAGAAGGGGAGGAGTTGAAGTTGTGCTGCTGTTTATAGTGCCAGACTACCCAAGTGCAGGGAGGAGAGTCCTGCAGAGACTTGAGGCCCCAAAGGCAAGCCTGCCCTCAACCCCACTGCCCATGAGAAGATTCTCCTTTATTGGTCTGGGATGGAGCTTGGGCACTAGGCAATTTTAAAAAGCTCCCCCAGTATTATAATGTGAAACCAGGATGGAGAACCTTGAGTTTAAATGATGGGGGAAGGGCTCCCAGTGGATAAGTCACAAATGGCTGGCCACAATATTTAGTCCATCTCACACCCCTCAGGTTCTAATTTGTTTGAGATATAACAGGATACAGGAAAGGCCCTTCACACACACACACACACACACACACACACACACACACACACAAACCTCCACCAAATTCTTTTGCATACACTTATTTTGTAGCTCTGCCCGCTTTATACTGGTATGTAAAAATAATTTACATAGATGTCTCCCTCTCTCAGACTTTTTCTTTGAGGTTAGAAAATATTGTCTTATTTCATCTATTCCTGGTGCCTAGCACATAGTAGTTACTCAGGAAATATTTGTGGAACCGATTTGAAGAATACTGTGTCATAGTCTCAGCTATGGTGCTATGGTCTGAATGTCTGTGTGCCCCCTAAATTCATATGTTGAAATCCTAACCCCCAAAGGGATGGGATTAGGAGGTGGGACTTTGAGGAGGTGATTAAGTCATCCTAATGGGATTCATGTCCTTGTGGCAGAAGTCTGAGAGAGACCCCTTTGCCCCTTCCATTGTGCGTGAAGCTACAGTGAAAGATAGGTTCTGTGTAGCAGGAAGCAGCCCTTACCAGACACCCAATTTGCTGGGGCCTTGATCTTTGGACTTCCCAGTCTCCGAAACTGTCAGAAATAAATTTCTATTGTTTATTAGTGACCTAGTTTATGGTATTGCAGCCCAAATTACTAAGGCGCATGGCTATCATTTTACAACAGTGTGTACTGCATTCTTGTGACAAACTCTGAATAAAACTCTGAAAACGGGCTGGGATTGTAGCTCAGCGGTAGAGCACTTGCCTCGCATGCGTGAGGCCCTGGGTTCGATCCTCAGCACCACATACAGACCAATAAAATAAAGACATTGTGTCCATCAACGACTAAAAAATATTAAAAAAAAAAAACTCTGAAAAGTCTCTTAGATTATATTAAAATTAGTCCCTTGATGCTAGAGAAAGTTCTCCATTTTCAAAGTTTCCATTCTCAACATGGTCTCTTTGGTGACTCTTCAAGATAACTTCTAAGTATTCCTCTAGCTCATGAGAACCTCGCACCGAAACCCAGGGAAAGGTCCAATTTGACTTCCTAAAAATGAAATACCAAGGAAGAACACTACCTTTTGGAAAAATATTCATTCCAGCAGTCCACCTTGGCAGGGCCGCGATGGGCATTGGCAATTTTCTGACACAGTTGCTTATTTTCATACTCTATTTTGTCGATTCTCTTTTGTTCACCCTGTTTAAAAAAAAAAACAAAAAACAAAACCCACCCCACCATGTTGACTTCATTGCCGTGTTTGCTGTCACACACAATGGCTGAATAACTTTCCTTTGAGACTGTGGGCCACCGTGGAGAAGAGCAGAGCTTAGGAAAATGGAGCTGATGGGTATGGGGAGGTAAAGCTTTGTATTAGGTGGGTATCTAGGTGGTTCTGGGAAAGTGACTCTCTTTAGGGCAAAGATTTGAAAAAATTAATACAATATGCCTGCAGATGGCAAGAACAAATACCTGTAGTCTGCTCAATTTTAAAATGTGATGTGTGTGCGCCATTGGAGGTTTGGTATCGACCGCAGGCTTCACTAGAGAAGAGGAACAAAAAAATAATGTTAGGAATGCTACTGAAGGCTTCAGAAAAGCTACTAGAATAAACTCTAATTAACTTTATGACTATATTCTGGCCATCCTCTTCCATCTTCTTCTTTTTTTTTTTTTTTTTCTTTTCCTGGTACTGGGGATTGAACCCCAAGGCAGTTTACCACTGAGCCACATCTCCAGCCCTTTTTTATTTTTTTATTTTGAGACAGGGCCTCACCAAGTTACTTAGGGCCTCTCTAGGTTGCTAAGACTGGCCTCTGATAATTTGCGATTCTCCTGTCTCATCCTCACCGGGATTATAGGCAGGAGCCACTGCGCCCGGCTTTGAAGAGTTTTGAGCAGAAGTGAAAGAATGGTGAGGAAATGTACAGAGGTGAACAGCCTTTGTCCATTGGGCACTGAAGTCCTATCCTCTTGCTAACTTACTTTGGCTTTAAAGAGTTCAAAATAAGTGTTTCCACTATATGACGTTCCTGGTGGAAGACATATTTTGTTACTGATACTAATGCCCTTTTGAACAAACACAACAAATAAGACCATATCATCCCAAAGTTGATAGTTCCATGGTGGTCCCTTGGAAAACCCCTGATGGCAGCATCCAACCCAAACTACCCACATACCTATTTGTATTCTATTCCTGTGAAGTACATAGTGGCCAAGGTCCAGTTTTTTCCTGAAGGTTGTGCTTTGCCTATGATTAGAGACGATTACAGGGTAGGCCAGATAATCCAGGGAATTGTTCATCTTCTCTTTCTAGTCTAACTTCAGAAATGAGGCAACTAGGTTCCTCTGTGAGGTACTTAGCTGTCCCCATGACAGGTTGTCATAGTTATCTAATTATGACATCAGGGCCAGGTCTTGGGAAAGGAATAGAAGCAGGAGAGCATGCTGACTGTCTCTGGGCATCTACTTTTTAAAACTTTGTTTTTACAATTTAAAATTTTTATGTAGATATAAAGTTTGAACATATTTGTGGGGTACAGAATGATAATTTGATACATTTATATGGTGTATAATGATCAAATCAGGGTGATGAGCATTTCTATCCCCTAAAGCATAATTCTGTGTGTTGGGCTCCTATTTTGTCATGCTAACCTAAGTCCAAGTCAAGATCAAGGGCAAGGGACTCTGAAGTTCCCCCACCTGACTGGAATGTAGATGGTAACAATGCTGGAAGGAAAAGGGAGGATTGGGATGGCACAAGCATGGGCTGGGGAATAAATTCCATCCTTGGTTACATTCCAAGTAGTTTCTACTACAAACAGTTTCCCTGAAGGCACAAGACCACAGCTTTTTGGGGAGAAAATGGATGGCCTTAATGATAATCTCATCCAATTTCATCACCTTGCAGATGAAACTGAAGTCCAGAGCAACAGCAAAGCTGCTCAAGAACCAAGTTGGTGGCAGAGCTGGGCTCAGGATGTGAGTCCCTAAATTCCAGGGACTATATTTGCCTCGTTGGGAAAGGGAATCTGCCAGTTTTTCATGAGTAGGGCAGGGCAGCTTCCTTCCAGGACAGTGCACTTTTGCACTTAGTGGGAACTTGGCAAAAGCTGAGCCACTACCACCATGTGGCTTATAGTGGACTGGCAGCTGCTTTAAGAAGGACTGCAAAGGAGTCTGAGTGATGTCAACACTAGCACAGGGTAGCACCTCGTGGGTGTGTAACACACTCATTGTTGAAGGACTAACACTTATTGAGTGCTCACTATTAGTACTGGGTGATTTCCTGTCACATTAAATCTTTCCAACAACCCTAGAAGTTAGGAACTTAGTCTTCCTTATTGGAGATGCAAGGGACCAGAAGTGTTTGGATTTGGGGGATATTTTAATGTATGTGATGAGGTATCTGTGAAATGGCACCCAAGTCTAAACATGAAATTAAGTTATGTTTCATATACACCTTATATACGTAGCCTGAAGGTAATTTGTGCAATATTTTTAGTGCATCAGCATTTGACTATGGTGAGTCACAAGAGGTCAAGTGTGGAGTTTTCCACTTGTGGCAAGTGCGCACAAAGTTACAGATTTTGGAACATTTCAGATTTCCAGATTAGGGATGCTCAATCTGTGTTGTTTTTATTAACACCGCCCCTGCTTTTCTATAACAAACAGGTTTAGAGAGATTTATTTCAGAATTCCAAGTCCGGCTGCTGACAGTCCAGACTTTTAAGCACGACGCTGACTTTAAATGACCGTTGAAAGCAGAAGTGCCACAGAATAGCGCTTCTTAGACTTCGGCCTCGGTAGGGATCCCCTGGGGTCCTGCATCTATTAGATTCGCAGGTGAAAGGTCTGGGCTGGGGCAGATTCTGCGTTTCAGGCAAGCCTGGGACCGGGGAATGGGGGAAAGATGCCAATGCTTCTGGTCTGCAGCAGGGAGAGTTGAGTTCACAGTAGACCCCGGGTGTCCTTGTCATCCTGAAAAAGCGACACCTGGGTGTACTACCCTCGTCCATGGGAATGTTTACGGCTCTCTGAATTTTGTTCAGTGAAGTAAGTTACTGAACTTTCCAGTTTACCAAGATACCGAAACTGCCTAGTTGAGGTTGGGAGAGGACCCTTGACACTCAGGAGTGGCCGACCAGGGACGCGCCCTGCGGAGCGTGGGCCCGGCGCCGGGCTGCGCGCGTCCTTCGCTAGCGGAGCGCGTTGGTCCCGCGCGCGCTGCACGGCGCCTGGCAGCTTCCCGCGTGCGGTGGTCCCGCCCCCGGGGCGGCTCCCGGCTCGCCAGCCCCGCCCCGCTGACCCGGCCGCTCTACCCTCGCTCGCTCCTGCCGGGGCGTGCAGGGCCCGGCCGCCGCCATGTCGGGCCCGTTCGAGCTCTCGGTGCAGGACCTCAATGACCTGCTCTCGGACGGCAGTGGCTGCTACAGCCTCCCGAGCCAGCCGTGCAACGAGGTCACCCCGAGGATCTACGTGGGGAACGCGTGAGTCTTTCTTGCCGGCGCGGTCCCGACGCCCCTTCCGGGGCACCCTGCCCACCCGAAGCCGAGGGTGCGGACGTTGTGGGGAGCCCGGGCGCTGTCACCCCTCCGGGAGCGGGAGTGGGGGCTGGGGACGGGGCTGGAGTCGACGCCCACCCCCGCGCGTGGAGCCGAGGCGCTGGTTCCAGGCCGACCGGGTCCGTGGGTGCGCGGAGACAGAGGGGTGCAGGCCCAGCGCTCAGCTGCCACCCGCTTGGGGTTCGGCTTCGGGCGGGGTCGGGCTACCATGTTCACTTAACAGGTGGCCCTCAGTAGCCCGGCCGGTCTTCTGCCCGCGTGTCATGTGACAGCAGCCTGGTTCTGCAGTGAGGTCACCGCCGAATGTCTGCCTCCGCTTCCATGGCAACCGGCTGACGTCACAATCCGGGCGTGGAACTTTCCCCGGCTCTGCAGGCCCAGTTCGGGGAATTGAAACACCCCAAATGGGAGAGAAGAGACTTGGGCCAGGATTTCCTGGCTCCTTTTCTTACCTTCCAGATAGGATTTGATTTATATGGGATAAATCAAAATCATAAGCCCAATAAAGCATCCGAACCATCACCCGGAAAAGGCTCCCAACCTTCTCATAATCAGGAAATGCATTTATGATTTATTACTTATGTGTTCCTCTTATCAAATTGATTTTTCCATTTCCCTGTTATTCAGACTACTAATAAGAATTCCTCAGCAGCAGCATAGAACCAGCCTTAGCAACTCAGTTATCAAGGTCCTAAACTCCACAGTCCCAGCCCAAAGACTGCATGTCAAGAACCAGTAACTAAACTTTCATCTCCTTTTACCCAGGAGGAAGAGTGGCTGAGGGATTGTGAGGACAGGGCCAGTGTCTTCTTCATAGGTGTGGTCCGGCACTAGCACCTGCTGCTTAACCTCCCAATTACTGCCACTGAAATGGGGGTTATCATGGACCTAGAGGGGGTTCATGAGGCAAGGTCTTAGCCTCATGGGGACAGGTCTTATCTGTTCCATCACTGATTTATCACATTAAGCACCTGCTAGGTGTCACTGTGCAATGTTCATTCATAGTCATGATGATAATAATGATCATGGTTGATGTATCAACTGTTGAATTAATACTAGAGAAGGGAGATGAGTGGGAATGACTCTTCTTTGTTCATCTCATCAGCCATTGCTTTATAATACTGTTCAGGGTCCTGAGCAGGAATAGCTAAAAAGAGTCTCATAGTGCCAGCCAATGGCCCAATAATTACTGTGTTCTAGGGAAACCTTATCTACCCACCAACCACCCAAGGAGCAAGCTGGCTGTTAGGGCAGTTTGGCACATAGAGCTGTAGCTACTTCCCAAGTAGAAACCAAGGTCGTGTCTGGTAGTAGCCAGAATGGCAAATGTGGTAGCTACTGTGGAAAACATATCCTTTGTCCTCTAATCAAATCTTAGGCTATGGGAGGACAGGTGTTCAGTGGGATCAACTAAACATCTAGTGCTGAGAAAACTCAAGCCCACATTACCCCCCAGAGCCTCTTAGCAAAATTAGGGTTCCATCCACATCTTATTGGGAAAGAACCTATGTGAGCCATGTTCTCCATGTCTTGATGTGGGCGTGTGAAGCAGAGGGAGGTGGAAACCAGAGCAGGGCTGGATGTTAGGAGAGAGGAGATCTCCTCCCAGCTCCAGATCAGCAGCCTATGTATGCACATGCACATCCCTCTGTCCTGTCCTGCCCTGTCCTTCTAGAGTTAAGCTCTGTCAGGTGAGGGCATTTCCCTCCTTTTCTACCCACAAGGCTGCTGCGATGGGCAAACAAAATCATGTAGGAGGAACCGCTAGGACATAACTGCTGTTTGAATTGGGATGTTGTTGTGAGATGAAATAAAGGGACCCTTTGACCATTCAGATCAGGTGTTTTTGTTTTGTTTTTTTTAATATTTTTAGTTGTAGATGGACACGATACCTTTATTTTATTTATTTTTATGTGGTGCTGAGGATCAAACTCAGGGCCTCACACATGCTAGGCAAGTGCTCTTACCACTGAGCCACACCCCAGCCCCCAGATCAGGTGTTTTGTAACCTCCGTTGTTCAGTTGAGACTACTTATTTTCCAAGTGCTAACTCACCCAAGAGAGCTTCAGAAACAAGGTTAGAGGAGTGTGGCAAGAAGGATCCTTCAGTGAGGCAGGGAGGGGGCTGCCTGGCATATGATGATTTTATTCTTCTTCACTCACTCACCGCATATTTACCCAGCACAAACTATGTGCCAGGTGCCACAGCAAGTGCTAGACACTGACCTAAAGCAGACATGTTCCCTTCTCAAGGAGCTCACAGCCTCTAAACAAGTACAACCACATGTTGGAATAGTAGCACTTACTGTGGAGTCAGGCTCCATCAACAGAATGGCTCATTTAACACTCATAATGTTGCTAAGCAATTGGCACCATTATCACTCCCATTGTACAGAGAGGGAAATGGAGGCAAAGAAAGGTGAAGTGGCTTGCTCAAAGTTGTCTGGTAGATGGCGGGCTGGATCCAGACCCAGGGAGTCTAGCTCCAGAGCTGTTTTTATCCACTTGCTTATACCATTAGAGGGAGCAGGATGTCACACGGATGGAGGGGAGGAAATAGTGCAGAGGGTGGTGAAAGATGAGAGGGTGTATGTCTACACAGAAGGCGGGAAAGGGTGACAGAGGGGTAGCTTGGGCACAAAACCACCAGTCTATTTGGGGAAGCTGCTGGTAATCGGATATGGCCAGAGTGAGGAAGAGGTCACAAGATGAGGCTGTAGAAGCCAGCTGGGTGTAACACACAGAGGGGTTCCTTACTTTGCTAAGATTCTCAGATGCTTCCCCCTTGTTCTCCCCTGAGGCTGCCAGTTGGTCAGTTAATCATAACCTGCTGCCGTCTTCTCTCCAGGTCTGTGGCTCAGGACATCCCCAAGCTACAGAAACTGGGCATCACTCATGTCCTGAATGCCGCTGAGGGCAGGTCCTTCATGCACGTCAACACCAATGCCAACTTCTACAAGGACTCCGGCATCACCTACCTGGGCATCAAGGCCAATGACACACAGGAGTTCAACCTCAGTGCTTACTTTGAAAGGGCTGCAGACTTCATTGACCAGGCCTTGGCTCAAAAGAATGGTAAGGGACCTGCTACCCAGGAACAAATGGAGGGCAGCTTTGACATGGACTGTCTTTCTAGAAAAACCCGCAGCAGATCTCCTCTGGGAAACCCTTTTATTTCCCATTCCCTGTGGTGAATGAGTGAGAGCTTCAGGTTTCTCTCTGCTTACCTGCTGCCTGTCAGGTGGCCCCACACTGTACAAGGTATTCAACTCTTTAACACAATGGCAATGTCAGGTCCTTGCATTGGAAGCTTTTGGCTGAGGGTTGGTTTCTAGCCACTTATTCTCCACCCAACTCCAATAGCTCTAATAATGAGAAAATTTATCATTATCCCTAATAAGTCTTTGGGCAAAGGAACACCAGGGCTGATTGATGACACAGCTCGGTGGTGGTGTCTGGACCAGGTTCTTTTGCGGTCCTCCTTCTGCTACCTTCACTGTTGGGTACTCCCCTTTTGTCTCAAGATGGGATCTGATCACCACACCCCAACTGGATGGAATGCAGCAGATGAGCAGCCATTTCTTCTTCCCATTTCTGCCCTTTTAAGAGCAAGTAGAATATTCCCCAGAACTCCAGTGGGGATCCTCTCCTATCTCATTGGCTAGGTACTCACATGGCCAGGGGAAATGGGGCAGCCATGACTGGCTTAGGCTGTGGGTTAGTAGACTACAGCCCATAGGCCAGATTTCCAGCCACTCTTTAAGTGCTTCCTGCAGCCCCTAGACACAAGTGGGACTGAAGGGGAACTACAGAGAGGCTGGTGGCTAGGCAGGGCATCCCAAAGAGAAACCCAGGAGGTCACAGGACGGACGTCAGTTGAGTGTTCTGGGAACCTTCCTCTTCTACTTTTAGCTGTTTCAGCTCTGCCCATTTCCTCTTCCTTGCTCTTTGGGGACCCCAGGAGGCACTCTTGGACTTGTTTCTAATGCTTCTTGGGCCTAGCAGCCTCCCTATCCAAATGATTCCCAGTGCAGTTTCCTAGACCACTGGCGAGCACACATTCAGGGCTCAAGAGAGTTTTTTTTTAAAATATTTTTTTTAGTTGTAGATGGACATAATGTCTTTATTTTATTCCTTTGTATGTGGTGCTGAGGATCGAACCCAGGGCCTCACGCATGTGAGGCAAGCGCTCTACCGCTGAGCTACAATCCCAGCCCATCAAGAGAGTTTTATTGACTACGGAAACTGCAGCCTCGACTCCCACGCCTTCTCCACGGTCACCGTCACTCCCTATCCTAGCCAACCCTCTTTCCCCAGCTCTGCTGAGTTCTTCACCCGGTACCTACTGATGGAGAACAAGGGGCCCAGTTAAGGGAATGGATTTTGTTCTTCTCATTATTTAGTCCTCCATTCAGGGGACTCAGACTTCCTTGACTTTGTTTCCTCTTTCCAGACAACTTACCCTGGCTTCTTTTGATCTCTTGCCTTGGTCCATGTGGGCTGGATCTTCAGTCTGGGAAGCGCTCGCTGCCTCTCCCTCCTCTGTCCTCTGGCAAGCTTTCTCTCATGCTGTAGGGCTAGGCATAGCACCCCCTCTTCTGTGAGTCTGCCCTCAAGCTGGGTCCTCTGTGTCTTTGGTCCATCTCCCCAGCATCTGATGTAGCATCAGGTACATTCTGTAGTTGGTATACTGTCAATGATTACTGAATAAGTGACCGTGAATTCTGTGAGCTCAAGTGCCATGTGTAAATGCTTTCAAAACTGGGCAGGTGAGTCAGCAGAAATATACTGGTCTCAAGGGACCACGGACCAATCACTGAGAGACCCAAATGGGATGGCTAGGTGATGCCAGAGGAGAAAGCTGTACTTCCAACTAGGAAAATCAAGGGAGGCTGTGTGGAGGAGCTGGCATCTGCTGGATTTGGATGTGTGGTAGGCCGTGTGCCCTGAGCATAGAGCATATTCCAAGTGGCAAGGTGTCTGCTCTGCAGAGGATCCTGTTCCCCAGCAGGGCAGGGGAAGCTCCTCCGTTTTGTTTTGTTTTTTTCTTTTTTTGTATTGGGGATTGAGCTCAGGGGCACTTAATCACTGAGCCACATCCCCAGCTCTTTTAAAATTTTATTTAGAGACAGGGTTGTTTAGGGCTTCGCTAAGTTGCTGAGGCTAGCTTTGAATTCACGGTCCTCCTGCCTCAGCCTCCCAAGATGCTGGGATTGCAGGCATGCACCACTGTGCCTAGTGGAAGTTCTACTCTGAATGCTGTAGGTATAATGGCCAGGGAATGAATGGGCAGGAAAGTGGAGGTCTCTTACCTCCTGATTTGGGAGGTTCTGGGAAAATGGAATGGTGTCTGGGGCAGGGTGAGGAGACCAGAAGAACTGCTGTTTGACTGTTGGCTAGCAGATTGTCCTCCAAATAATACCCACGTACTGGGTGCCACAGGGGACTTCTTGTACTGGGTAATATTTATTGTGTGCTCCAGAAAAACAGCCTATAGACTATGTGTGTTTTTATATATATATGTGTGTGTGTGTGTGTGTGTGTGTGTGTGTGTGTATGATTTACTATATATTTATTATATAGTAGTCTCCCTGTGGGGGAAACGGCCCCAGCTGGGTACCAAACTCCCTTTTCGGCCAGCAAGTGAGGGAGAGGCACTCTGGGTGTCTCCGGTGGGGGTCGAACTGAGAGAGGAAGGCCGCCTGGTCAATTCACCATGAACCAGGGGGTCTCGTCTAAGCAAGTACCGATTTATTGAGGGGGTTCACAGGCTTATATAGAAGGAGGGTCCAGTGGTATCTGGTTTCCAAGCTAAAGAATCGGAAGGGGCTGTCCACCTGG
>CM053402.1:17480884-17573323 GCA_028644305.1 Xerus rutilus
TCTGTCCTCCTGTGATTACTCAGTCCGCCGAATCATATATGTCAGGTCCCTGCGAGATTCCAGGTTCCGCCGTGCCTGTTCCAGGCGTCAATATGTGGGGGAAACGGGCCCAGCTGGGTACCAAACTCCCTTTTCGGCCAGCGAGTGAGGGAGAGGCACTCTGGGTGTCTCCGGTGGGGGTCGAACTGAGAGAGAAAGGCCGCCTGGTCAATTCACCATGAACCAGGGGGTCTCGTCTAAGCAAGTACCGATTTATTGAGGGGGTTCACAGGCTTATTTAGAAGGAGGGTCCAGTGGTATCTGGTTTCCAAGCTAAAGAATCGGAAGGGGCTGTCCACCTGGAAGCAGTATAGGGTCACTGGGCTAAAGCAGTATGGGAGCAGAGGTCAGCCAATAAGAGTGTGGGGAGGTGGCTTCTCAGGGCAGCGTGGTCAGTACTGAGCTGACTGCTCGGCGCCATCTTGTGGCACGCCCCCACATCTCCCCCTTATCCTTAGGGGATATTATCCAAGATCCCCTGGTGGATGCCTGAAACTGCAGATAGACGTCCTAAGCCCTGCGCATACTGTGCATTTTCCTGTGTGCCCTGTGTGCTCTGGTACACATGGTAACAGAGTTCATATGTCTTTCCATGTCTTGTCTTCTAGGGCCTTTTTGGTATCACTACTTTTGCTCTTCGAGGCCATTAATAAGTAAAATAAAGGTTATTGAACACAAGCCCTGCAATGCCATGACAGCCAACCTGCTACTACTAAGTGACTCACGATCCAGTAGTATATGACTATATGTTGTGGATACACTGGAGGAAGGGGTGATTCATGTCCTGGGCAGGAGGGAGTGGGGTGACATGAGACTTCATCACACTACTCAGAACTGCACAGAATGTAAAACTTGTGACTTGTTTATTTCTGGAATTTTCCATTTCATAGTTCTGACCATGGTTGACCGCAGGTAACTGAAACTGCAGAGCAAAACCACAGATAAGGGAGGAATACTGTATTGATTTACATATGTGTATATATATATATATTCAAATGTGTATGATTTATTTTAAGGAATTGTCTCAGTGATTGTCAAGGCAGGCAAGTCTGAAGTCTATGTGACAGACCAACAGAATGGAAACTCCGGCAGGATTTCTGTGTTAAAGTCTTTAGGCAGCATTACTTCTCTAGGAAACCTGTTTTTGTCCTTTGGGTCTTCAACTTATTCGGCGAGGCCCACCTACATGGTAAGGGTAATCTCCTTTAAAGTCCATCTAGTGTAGTGTAACAAGCACTTGGCCACTGCAGATTAGCCAAATTGACCTGTTTAACCATTGTGGCCAGCAAGTTAAAGTTTAATGAAACCCAGGTTCAGATGGCTTCAGAGATTTGGGGTTTAAACCCCTGTACTGACAATGGAAATACTGGAACTAGCGTCACAAGGGTGAGTAGGAGTTTTCTAAGTAGCCAAGAGGGAGAGCTTGTTTTAGGTAGAGAGAATGATTCACGCAAAGGGATTGAGGTGAGGAAATGGTGTCAAAGCAGTTGGCCTTAGGAGCCACCCTTTGGAGACTAAACCCTACCCTCTGGATGGTGGAAGGTCAGGTTTGTGTTTTAAAATATCCTTCCAGCCGGGCGCGGTGGCGCACGCCTGTAATCTCAGCACTTAGGGAGGCTGAGACAGGAGAATCGCGAGTTCAAAGCCAGCCTCAGCAATGGCGAGGTGCTAAGCAACTCGGTGAGACCCTGTCTTTACATAAAACACAAAATAGGGCTGGGGATGTGGCTCAGTGATGGAGTACCTCTGAGTTCAATCTCCAGTACCAAAAAAAAAAAAAAAAAAAAAAAGGATCCTTCCAGCTGCTGGGTGGAATGTGGATTGGCAGTTGTGAGGCAGTGGAGAGAGCTGCTTTTCGAGGTTGTGAAGGGGGCACAGGTGAGAGATGACAGGGACTGGGCGTGATGGCACACATCTGTAGCCCCAGCTGCCCAGAAGGCTGAGGCAGGAGGATCACTTGAACCTAAGAGCCTTAAAAAAAAAATGATATGAAATGTGATAAGAACCTGACCAGAGCTCCATGTGGGGAGGGGGTGGAAGTCGAGAAGGGCATCCCTGCAGTGCACTGGGACTTCACTGACAATGACCTTTGGCCTCTCCTCTTCTCATTTCCTTCACCTCCTGCTGGGAATGCAGCAGGGAGCAAAGCCAACACACACCCGCCCTCCTGGAACTTGCGTAGGTGCTGAAGGAGAAGGGACAAGTGAAAGACCCCAGTGTGGCAGTGGGAGGGAGGCAGTGGAAGGGCCTGGGGGTAGGAAGGTCCTTCCTGGGAAGGTGACATTTGAGCAAACACTTGGGGAAAGAGATGCTGCAGGCCAGGGGCAGACTGGAGTGCTGGGAGAAGGGGAGCCGGAGATGGCGTCAGAGGTCGGCTGGACTTTACAGGGCCCAGGGCTGCTTGGGGAGCCAGGAGGAGGTGGTACGCGCATGTGTGCGTGTTGGTTTTGTTTGCATTTGTATTTGATATCTGCCCTTTTCAAATTGCTTTGTTGAGATACAGTTGGCATTGCCTTAAATGAAACGATGAGTTTTGACCCGTGCACGCCTGTGAAACCGTCACCATGGCCAAGACGGTAAACACATCCATCACCTCCCCAAAGTTTGCATATCCTTTCGTGACTCTCCTGTCCCTTGGCCCTGTATTCCCAACCACCTGCTGATTTGCTCTCTGTCACTAGAGATCAGTGTGCATTTTGTAGAGCTTCATATCAACAGGGTCAGACAGTGTGCACTTTTTATTTTGAGCTTGATCCATGTTGTGTCGCACATCCCTGGTCGTTCATTCTTTCCTATTTATTGCTGAGTAGTATTCCATCAACTGGATGCATTACAGCTGCTTATCCATTCATCTGCTGGTGGCTGTTTGAAAACTCTTCATGTTTCATCTTTGATTATAGTATAAAATACAGAGAAGGCCCATGCCACAAGCGTGTAGTCCTGTGAATGGCACACACTCATACATCAGTCCCCAGATTAAGAAAAAACACGGCCAGTCTCTGCAACTTGGGGAGACCCTGTTTAAAGAAAGGCTTGGGGATGTAGTTCATGGTAAAGTGCTCTGGGGTTCAGTTCCAAGTACTACAAAAGAAAGGAAGAAAGAAAACACCAGCAGTCCCTGGAAAGCCAGCTTACGTTCCCTCCTGGTCCTCTGCCCCATCCTCCTTCCCAAAGTTGCCACTCTGCAGGCTCGAACAGCGCACGTCAGTCATGCCAGCTCTCCACTCTCTGGAACCATATTTATTTGTGTGCTTCATACATGTTGTGTCTGGTCAGTGGTAGATCGTTCATTTGTATTATTTATCCCTTCTATTGTTGATTGGCCTGTAGACTCGAGTTTCCAGCACAGGGCTTTTATGAACATGCTGACTGCAAATTGAGGTCGTGGCTCAGTGGTGGAGCGCTTGCCTAGCATGTGTGAGGCACTGGGTTCAATTCTTGCACCACATTTAAAAATAAATCAATAAAGGTCCATCAAATTCTGGTCCATGTCTTTAGTGAACGCATGTGCACATTCCTGTTGGGTGAGGGTCCTCAGCAGCAGGCTGAGCTGGGGGCGGGTGTTCAGCTTGAGGAGATTCTGCCTCAGTTTCCAGAGTGGTTGTACCTGCCCTTCCCAGCTATCCAGAAGAGCCCTGGTTGCTCCACATCTTCATTGACTGACTTTTAATTTTCTATCTTTATCATTTTAGCCATTTTGGTGGAAACCCAATGACATTACATAGTGCTTTTTTTTGGCGGCGGGGGGGGGGGGGGAGATTGGGCGCAGGGCATCTAGATCCAGCATGCTAGGCAAGCACTCTACTGCTAGTAGAACCACAGGCCCAGCCCTTTTTAAACTTTTTATTTTGAGTAGCTGGGCGCGGTTGTACATGCCTGTAATCCCAGCACTTTGCTGAGGCTGGCTTTGAACTCATGATTCTCCTGTCTCAGCCTCTCAAAGGCAAGGCACTAAGCAACTCAGTGAGACCCTGTCTCTACATAAAACACAAAATAGGGCTGGGGATGTGGCTCAGTGGTTGAGTGCCCCTGAGTTCAATCCCTGGTACCAAAAAAATTTTTTTTTATTTTGAGACAGGACCTCAGTTGCTGAGGCTGGCCTCAACTTGTGGTCCTCTTACCTCAAACCTCCTGAGTAGCTGGGATTACAGGTGTGCACCACCATGCTCTGCTACATAATGCTTTTAAAAACTTCCATTTCATGAGTTGGGATTGTAGCTCAGCGGTAGAGCACTTGCCTTGCATATGTGAGGCCCTGGGTTCGATCCTCAGCACCACATACAAAGCAATAAAATAAAGACATTGTGTCCATCTACAACTAAAAAAAATATATACATATTTTTAAAAAAAAACAAAAAAAACTTCCATTTCATGTAAGAGCTTCAACAAGAGTCATGTGGTCAGATGCCCCCAGCTCACTGAATCTCCCCCGTTTCTTACAGGCCGGGTGCTTGTCCACTGCCGTGAAGGTTACAGCCGCTCCCCAACTCTAGTCATCGCATACCTCATGATGCGTCAGAAGATGGACGTCAAGTCTGCTTTGAGCATCGTGAGGCAGAACCGTGAGATCGGCCCCAACGATGGTTTCCTGGCCCAACTTTGCCAGCTTAATGACAGACTAGTCAAGGAGGGGAAGTTGAAACTCTAGGGCACCCTCACGGCCTCTTCTTTAGAGGTCTGATGGGAAGGCCCTGCTTGAGGGTGTCCCAAGCCGCCATGTTTAGGAAACAGTGTACCCTGCCCCCAGCGTCACAAGGCACTTGCCTACATGTCTGTCCCAACATGGCCCTGGGCCACTTCCCTCCATCCCCAGCGGGTATATAAAGAAGCTTGCCAAGGAGAGCATTCTTGCTTCCTGGTTGTCCTGTTCCCGTAATTTATGTCCTCTTCTTCAGTGGGCGCTCAGGAGGGGAAGGCCTGTGGCATGCATGTTTCTCCATGGCCCAGGGCAGGAGGTCTCTGGGAATGTGAGGCCCGAGACACTCACAGGGGCTCCTCATGACCTACTTCCCTTGCCCCAGATTCTCTCGAGTGGAGACCTCAGCACCTTGAGCCTAGTAAAGGCACTATGCAAGTGTGGGCCCCTCTGTCCCCACCACGTCTGTAACCTGGTCTTGTCACAGCTTTCCACACCCTGCTCATGCACAGAGGCACGTCATGGGGTCTGAAGCTGGGTTGGGGTTATCGCCAGTTAGTGGATGGAAATTCCCATGAAGAGGCTGCTTTTTAATTATTTCCTTAGGATTCAAGATACCACACAAGGAGCCCCTTGGGTGGGCAAGCACATTCTCCCGGAGGCCTAAATGCGTAGAATTTTTTAAATGTGCCTCTTTGGAAGGACTGAGTTCTCAATGCACTGCTTTGGAATATTCCCTTGGACTGCTCTGGACTTCGCTTGTTAGGAGAGTGATGTCTCGGGCACGGTTTTATTTTTCTTTTTTAGAAAACAGGGTGTTGAAGTCCAGCCTATTTAAAAACCCCACCATTTGGAGAATTACAAGGGTTTTGTCTTGAATTATAGTGTTGGCGAGCCCAAGCCACTCGTGCTAACTGCTTTTTTGTCCCAGTTGCTATTCCAAGAACAGGAGGAGGAAGTGAGCCAATTACAGCGTGTGTGCATGGGTGTGCGCGTGGGGGCGTGCCTGTCAGAAATGCAGCCAGAGGACAGCAGGGAGATGAGGGGTCGCAGGCGCACACCCTGCCCACTTACAGGTGGCTCAGACTGCTCTCTGGTGCCCTTGCAGGAGCCCTGGAGTGACTCAGCGAGGCAGCATTGAGCTGTGGTGGAGCATCCGCTGGGTCCTTCGCTGGTGGCAGAGAAAACATGAAAAGAAAGGATTTTTTTTTTTTTTGGTACCGGGGATTGAACTCAGGGGCACTCAACCACTGAGCCACATCCCCAGCCCTATTTTCTGTTTTATGTAGAGACAGGGTCTCACTGAGTTGCTTAGCGCCTCGCCATTGCTGAGGCTGGCTTTGAACTTGCCATTCTCCTGTCTCAGCCTCCCAAAGTGCTGGGATGACAGGCATGTGCCACCGCACCCTGCAAAAAGAAAGGTCGTTCTTAAGGTGATGTCAGGAGTGCACACTAGCACTGTATGTTCACATTTGCCAGAAGATGGGAGTTTGTGTTGAACAGTCTTGCTGGGACTTTACGTTCTTGTTATTATGGAAAGTAATGCGATGCTGTGTGTCTTCAGGGTCACTCAGGGCAGAAAGGTGGTCCTCAGTTCTGTCCCCAGTGCCGACTCAGAGGTGTCTCATCCAAGTTTATGGAATTAAACTCTGGCTGGGAGTGTCAAATATATATAGGATGTTGTTCTAGCGGGTGTACCTACATCCCGAAAGTCTAAATTCATGTAGGATCACTTGCAAGGATTTGCACAGGAGTCTTGCTTGAAGTGAAAGAAGTATCAGAGATTTTTGTTGAATATTTAAAATTCAGCTTTAAATTTAAATTCTAGCAGTGTTCATGTCAAGGTGGGGAAAGTGCCTTTTTCAGTGTTGACTAGGAGCTTCCAGCAAAGATAAGAAGCAGGTGGCCTAAAAACCTTACTCCCAAGGGTACAGATCTCTGATCACAGCAGAAATAGTGCTCTGAAGCCAGGACTGTCCCCATCCCCCCTTTTTTCTATAAACACAATAGCCCTGAACAATTAGGATCTGTTGTCCTTCCCAGATATTGGGCTGTCAAGAGAGACCTGCCTAAGTGGAATGGTCATCCCCTGAGCTGTGTACTCACTTCACAGTTCTCACTTAATCTAACTTGACCCTCACGGGAGCCCTGTAAAGTTGACAGAGCTTAATTATACATTGTTAAATCCCCCCCCCTTGTTTTTAAAGGAACCTGGGTTCAAAATGATTAAGGGCATGACCCCTAGAGTCCTTAAGGAGAAGGCCAGGCAAGATTTTAGGTTTGCTGCTCCAGGACGCTGGATTTGTTCTTTTCTTGTGATACAGCACAAGAAAGGAACTCCCCAGGAGTGTCCAGATTTGCAGCTCACACCCTTGACCCAGCCCTGGAGAAGGAAGTGGAAAGTGTTGGTCCCAGATGTGGTTAGAATGTGCAGTTACTCTTCCAGGTGACTTGTAGCAACCCTAGGCTTTCTGGGTTCTGCTTCTGGAAGAGGCTCAGGAACAGGCTGGGGCTTCCCTCCTAAGCCTGGGCTGTGGTTACCCCATAGGACAGTCACAATCACTTAGGCCAAAGCAACAGGTTGGCCTGGCTAATTAACTAGAGCCTCTTACCCGCCTCTCTCTGGAGGTATGAGAGGGGAAAGGCTGTTGGGAGAATGACCACCTTTCCTTTGGGGATACTTTGCTGAGAACTTGGGTTTTTTTTTTTTTCATTGTCTCTAGGCCTAGAAACCCCATATTTACTTCAAGAGATTTAGCTCCTAGTTCTTTAAGTAAAATACAAGTCTGTTGTGTAAGAGCCCAGCCGTGGGTAGGAGCTGTTCTTGGAGAGCTTTCTACCCCTGGAAGGTGATGGAATAGAAACTCAGGGTGTCCCTCCTCCTCCCCAGACTCAATCCCTTTCTTTGACTAACAGAGCCCCATCCAGGCCAAATTAGAGCACCAAGTTGAAGCAGTCTACCTTTCCATAGGCTGGTCTGTCTCCTGCCACTCTTGAGTTATCTTGAGAGCGTAGACCACCACCTATCAAACTAGGGGACTCTTCTAGAAGACCGTGCGGTCTCTTTTGGCTCCAACACTGTAAGGGCCTCTAAGTAATAATCCCCACTTGAAATTTAGCGTGGCCAGAATATAAAGAGTGAAGGCATAATACTAAAATGGCCAGCAGGTGGCGCTGTGTTCCGCCCATGGTGATGCATGGTTCTGAAAGGGAATGTTGGTGCCTTTTATGTCACAAGTTCACCTTAGATGTTGATAATGTTAAGATGCTAATGTTTTAACCAAAATAAGCACTGATCTTAAATGTTAAGAGATTAGCTTTTCTCGCGGAAGGTTTTCTTTGTCATAAAACTGGTATCAGGAATCACTAAAGAGCCAACAGGGATGGTCCTTCTGTGTCAAGATTCTGTCCTGACTGGAAATAGAGGCCATCTCAGGGTGAGTGCAGACTGGTTGGAAGCATAACTTTTGTTCCCACTTACCTCCTGCCGGCTTTTAGGATAATTTGATTATGAAGGAGTGGTCTCCTGGAGGGAAAGGGGGGCCGGTTTTAAAAAAAGATGTCAGGCTGGGGGTGTAGCTCAGTGGTAGAGCGCTTGCCTAGCATGCGTGAGGCCCTGGGTTCAACCCCCCAACATCACACACACACACACACAAAGCAAGTTTAATGTCCGTTGTATCACCAATCAGTGTTAAAACACTAAAATTGTAACCAAAATAAATGTCTTACCTTACACAGAAACAGACTTTGTTGTCCTCTTTATCAGTTTTACTTTTATGCCTAGACTTTCCGTTTATTTGCTTTATCTTTAAAAAATAATGTAAAAATTAGCCCTCCTGAGTTAGAAGTTCAATGATGATTATCTTTATGCAGTAGATAATTGTTGGCAACTCTCCAGTAACCGTCCCTGAGCTATGGCCTTCTGCAGCGATGCCATTCATAAGAAGTTCAGATGCACAGAAGTTCCATTTCCGAAGCATACACTGAAGTGAGGAAACCTAAATGAACAGGTAGGTGGTATCCAGTTCATTAAAAGTGGATATTTTTATTCTATTTCTGAATGATTAAAATACCTTCTTTAAAAACCATGAGACATCTCTCTGGAAACCTGGGGTTCAGAAAATCTAGTTTGAAAGCCCAAGATCAACATCTAGATCCAGGTTGGCATTCCTAGAACACAGAGTACATGGGCTACCAGCCTGGAGACGGGCAGGAAGGAGGAGAGGGCAGACAAGCCTCCTACTTGAGAGGCTGGCCTGTACCAGGAAGGAGGTGTGTGTGTGTGTGTGTGGAGGGGGTGTTTCTGAATGAGGGCAGACAGTCTCCAAAGGCAGCAAGGGTGGTGGCAGTATGTATGGCGATGGAGCAGTGACTGGTCCCTACCTTAGAGGGCCTGGTCTTCCAAGCAAAGTGAAGCTGGAGTTTTACTCTATTAGGGTTTGGGCGGCCATTGGTCTTTTCTAAGGAGAATGCGTGACAAGCTTTGGGAGGCTGCTGTAACCGAGGAGCTGCTGAATGAGCAGGGAATTTCCAGCTGTGCTGAGGCCTTCAACTTTACAGAGAACCAATTCTAAACTGCAAATAATGAGGTGATTTAGACATCCATCGGTGCAAGCAACTGCCTAGAGCACATACCTTCCCAAACCAGATAATCCCTTTGTATCACTGACCTGTGGGAGAAAAGTCAATTTTAAATGTAGCCAATAAGGGGGCTGGGGTTCTGGCGCAGTGGTAGCGTGCTCGCCTAGCATGCATGAGGCACTGTGTTCGATCCTCAGCACCACATAAAAATAAAGATATTCTGTCCACCTACAACT
The DNA here is from genome assembly GCA_028644305.1 of Xerus rutilus. Lineage (NCBI taxonomy): Eukaryota > Metazoa > Chordata > Mammalia > Rodentia > Sciuridae > Xerus > Xerus rutilus. Next base: position 17,490,377 of record CM053402.1, read on the forward strand.
AAAAAAATAAATATTTAAAAAAAAAAAAAACTGTAGCCAATAAGGAGAGTCCTCCATTTCCATTAATTAGAGATGGGCCTCATGAACCAAGTAGAGAATGGAACCAGATGACCTTCAAAGTCCCTTTCAGATCCAAGATTCTATGATCCTGAGGAGTTGAGGTAGCATAGTTTACTTTCTAAATTTTGCCTGGCTTTCAAAGTCAGATCCAAATACCATGTCTTATCATGACCTCCCCAGAGGGAGAGACAGTTTTCTCCACTGAGAAACCATAAGGCTTTGTCTTTAAAAACAACAACAAGAGCTGGGCACAGTGGCGCATACCTGTAATCCCAGAGGCTGAGACAGGAGAATCACAAGTTCAAAGCCAGCCTCAGCAACGGTAAGGTGCTAAGCAACTCAGTGAGACCCTGTCTTTACATAAAACACAAAATAGGGCTGGGGATGTGGCTCAGTGGTCGAGTGCCCCTGAGTTAAATCCCTGGTACCAAACAACAACAACAACAACAACAAAACATCTGGCAAAGATATGGAGCAACAATGGGGCTGGGATTGTGGCTCAGTGATAGAGCACTTGCCTCGCATACGTGAGGCACCGGGTTCCATCCTCAGCACCACATAAAAATAAATAAAAAAATAAGATATTGTGTCCATCTACAACTAAAAAAAATACTTTAAAAAAAGAGTTTAAAAAAAAGATGTGGAGCAACAAGAACTCTATTCTATTGCTGGTGGGAATGCAAAAGGGTACAGTCACTTTGGAAGACAGTTTGGCAGTTTTTCTTTTTTGAGGGGGGGTACCGAGGATTGAACTCAGGGATACTTGACCACTGAGCCACATCCCCAGCCCTATTTTGTGATTTATGTAGAGAGAGGGTCTCACTGAGTTGCTTAGCGCCTCGCCATTGCTGAGGCTGGCTTTGGACTTGCGATTCTCCTGTCTCAGCCTCCCAAAGTGCTGGGATTATAGGCATGTGCCACTGCACCCGGCTAGTTCGGCACTTTTTTACAAAACTAAACATCCTCTTACTATATGATACAGTAATGGTGCTCTTTGGTATTTTTCCAAATGACTTGAAAATTTATGTCCACATAAAAACCTGCACACAGGGCTGGGGCTGTAGCACAGTGGTAGAGCACTTGCCTAGCATACATGAGGCACTGGGTTCGATCCTCAGCACCACATATAAATAATAAATGAATAAAATAAAGATCCATCAACTAAAAAAATATTAAAAAAAAAACCTGCACACAAATGTTTACAGCAGCTTTATTCATAATTGCCAAAGCTTGGAAGCAACTCAGATGTCCTTCAGTGGGTGACTAGATAAAGATGTAGGTATCCAGACAATGGAGCACTACTTAGCACGAAAAAGAAATGAGCTATCATGGTGTGAAAATGCGTGGAGAAACCGTAGATGCATGTTACTAAGTGAAAGAAGCCAACCTGAAAAGACTACCTACTGTGTGAGTCCAACTTTATGACATTCTGGAAAAGGTAAAACCTATGGAGACAGTCTAAAGAATCTGTCTGGTTGCCAGGAGCTGGGAAAATAGAGGAGAGATGAAAATCGGTGGAACACAGAATTTGGGGGGACAGTGGAAATATTTTGTATGATACTACAATAGCGGATACATGTCACTATATATTTGTCTGAACCCACAGAATATGCCACATTAAGAATGAGCCCTGAGGTTTGGGGTGGTGGCTCAGTGGTAGAGCGCTTGCCTCACATGTGTGAGGCACTGGGTTCGATTCTCAGCACCATATATAAATAAATGAATAAAATAAAGGTCCATCAGTAACATAAAAATATGTATTAAAATAATTAAAAAAAAAAAAAGAGTGAACTCTGAGCTGGGTACCATGGCACACACCTGTAATCCCAGTGGCTTGGGAGGCTGAGGAAGGAGAATCACAAGTTCAAAGCCAGCCTCAACAACTCAGCAAGGTCCTAAGCAACTCAGTGATACCTTGTCTCTAAATAAAATATTAAAAAGTGCTGGGGATGTGGCTCAGTGGTTAAGCATCCCTGGATTCAATCCCAGTATCCCCCCAAAAATAGTGAACCCTGAGCTGGGAATGTAGTTCAGTGATACAGCACTTGCCTACTGTATACAGGCCCTGGGTTACATCTCCAGCACTGAAAAAAAATAAAAGTAAACTCTAACAAACTATGAACTTCCCTTGATAATGATGTGTCAATGTAAGTTTGTCAGTGGTAGCAAACGTACCTCTTGGGTAGGGAATGTTGATAATGGGGGGTGGGCTGTGTATGTGTGGGGAGAGGGGACATAGGAGAAATCTCTATACCTTCTGCTCAGTTTTGCTGTGAACCTAAAATTGCTCTTTAAAGAAATTAAGTGGGTGCTGGGTGTGGTGGTGCTCACCTGTAATTCCAGCAATTCAGGAGGCTGAGATAGGATCACAAGTTTGAGGGCAGCCTCAGCAATTTAGTGAAACTCTGTCTAAAATAAAAAATAAAAAGAACTGGGTATGTATCTCGATGGTAAAGTGTCTCTGGGTTCAATCTTTGGTAGAGGGGGAAAAAAAGTAAGTGGGTTTTTTGGTTTTGTTTTTTTGCAGTGTTGGGGATCAAACCCAGGGCCTTACATGTGCTAGGCAACAGTGAGCTACATCCCCAGCCCAGGTCTTTTTTTTTTTTTTAAGCATCAGAAGCTTTTCTTTTTTTAATTTCTTTTTTTAGTTGTTGATGGATCTTTATTTTATATGTGATCTTTATTACTTATATGTGGTGCTGAGGATCAAACCCAGTGCCTCATGCATGCTAGGCAAGCGCTCTACCACTGAGCTACAGCCCCAGCACCCAGAACCTTTTCTTAGTGACAACAATCACTTTCTACCTGAGATTGGAGTTATTTGGATGAAGGACTTTCTTCCCAGCTAAGGGAGGCTTCTGGAGGGGGACCGTGTGTCCCCTTGCCTCATTGAATATTTGGCAAGTGACATATGAATGGGCTGAAAAAAAAATCTTTCTAGAAATTAAAGTGTGACTATTAAGTTTTTTTAAAAAGTCAAAACAAATCCAGCTTTGTCGTCCTATGGAGAAACATTCTGTTATGGATTGTTTCTCCCCCTGAATTCATTTCAAATCAACCCCTAGTACCTTAGGATATGACCTTACTTGGAAAAAGGGCTGTTGCAGATGTAATTAATTGAAAGGAGGTCATAAGGATGAGCCCTAATCTATTATGACTGGAGTCCTTATAAAAAGGGGGGAATTTGGACATAGAATCAAGCCAAGGAACACCAAAGATAGTCAGCAACCCACCAGAAGGAAGATCAGAGGCATCCAGCAGACTCTCCTTCACAACCCTCAGGAGGACCAGCCCAGCCCTTGGCCTTGGACTTCTACCTTCCAGAACTGTGAGATAATAAACTTGTGTTGTTTAAGCCAGCCAAGTATGGTACTTAGTTATAGCAGTCCCCACAACTTACCATTTATATTTCCCTTGTAGAACTGGAGACCTGGTTGGGCTTCCTGGAGAACAGCCCTGTAATAGGTAGCAAGACCACCCCAAAGGAACAAGTTATTGATATATGGAGCGTGGATAACTCTTCTGTGAATTATGTTGATTGAAAGAAGCCAGTCTCCAACGGTGACAATATTGCTTGACTCCATTTACAGACTACTTTGGAAATAAGAAAATTATATAAATGGAGATTAGGTTAGGATCAGAGACCCAAAGCAAGAGGGAGAAGTGGGTATGGTTATAAAAGAGCAACAGGAAAAACCCTCATGGTTACAGAGCTGTCGTTCACTGTGGTGGTGGATGGGTGAGAATTAAATACACAGGCCCACAAGCACAGGTGCACACGTGAATGAATACAAGGAAAAGAGCTGGGGGTGTTGCTCAGCAGTTAAGTGCCCCTGAGTTCAATCCCTGGTACTCAACCCTTGCAAAAAAAAAAAAAATCCTGGTTGTGATAGTGTAGTATGGTTTTGCAAGAAGTTACTAATGGGGGAAACTGGGTAAAAGGTACATAGAATCTCTCTGAATTATTTCTTATCAGCACATGTGAATTTACAATTATCTCAAAATAAAACAATTAAAATATTCATACAAGAATGTTCACAGAAGTCTCGCTGAGAACAGAAGATTGGAAATAAACTAAACTCCCAATAGAGATCACCTAAAACCAATGGGGACTGAACTCCAGGGAATATTGTCTAACTCTGAACAATGACAAGTCTGGGGATCCAGTAAATACTAAGAGCCACCAATGACTCAACATTCAATGAAAAAGCAGATGAGATGTTGCAGCAGGTTCTCCCTGAGCCATTCTGTGAAAAGCTACAGCTATCCACTGGCAGAGAATAATTCAGAGGGATGGGGATCATTTAGAAATCAAATGGATTCCTCCCCCTGCCTTCTTTTTTCTTTTAACACTATTTCAGTTCCAAATAAAACAATGAAGTGAAATAAAATCTTGAGTTTGGTCATCCTCTAGTCACTGGCTCTTCCTTTCATCTCCAGCAGGTGGCAAAAGTGTTCCAAGAATGGTGTCATTTCTGCCAGAGTCTGTCTCCTATCCTCTTCTGTTCAAGGCGGATGGTCCACTGGTTTTCACCAGCAGGTGGGGGCTCTGAGCATCAACCTGTGAACTCAAGGACCCCAAGCATCGGAGCTGGCCTCTCTGAAATCCAGGGCAAGAAGGCAGTTGTCTGGCCATGACAGGGTTAAGAGTCTGCATTCCAGAACAGGGGAAAAGGGGGGGGGGGGCCTGAGGTCCACAGACAAAGGGAGGGGGCAGAGAGGGCCAGCTTCTCACAACATCCAGGCTCTGTTAGGAGAGAGAGATCACCCCCAACAATGGCCACAGCTGTTTTTGTCTGCCCTGAGGAAACTGACTTAGGAAGCAGGTATCAGTGAGGGCCCTTCCTGCAGGGGCTTCTGTCTGGCTTGTAAAACTGTCAGAGCAGCTGCATTCATGTGTTGGGTGATGGATGATGGAAAGGAGGACAGTCAGTAGGCCGCAGATGGACACGGTGACTTACAAGTTGAGGCAGGTGGTAAAGGCCTTGCAGAGGCTCTGCAGGTGGGGCACGCTGATTCATTGCCCAGTTAACATACCAAGGCGATCTGGGCCAAGCCTTCTTCCCAGCCTCCCTCCAGGGCTAGGGCGGCCTCCAACAATCTTCCTCCAATGAAGGCTTCCGCTGGCCCTCCTTTCTTTTCTTGCACCTCAGGTGTGAATCTTCCTGCCCACACCTCTACCCCTCCCTGTATCCCCCATTCTACTCCAGGGCTGAGCTAGCAATTCCTTTTGATTTCTTTGTGCCTACCTAGATGGCCCTGGGACAGCTTCCTGGAACATACCCATGGTATATACCATCAAGGTCTTCCATATAGAACACAAAGCTGGTTTTGAAAAATGTAAGAGGTTGGGAGACAAGGAAAAAAAAATGTCAGCACTAAAAATGCTGGCTTTGGCTCTTGCTAAGAAAAGGGATTCTGTGTCGTCCGCTCCCACCCAGGGCCCTGGCCAGGGAAATAACTGCTTGGCACATCAGCCTGTGAGCCGCAGTGAGCTGCAGTGAGTGTCCTGGCTGAGAAGTGCCTGTGATAATGTGCAGAGTCCCTGAGGAGCAGGAAGTGAGATTTCCACTTTGTGTTCAGTATCAGAGCCCTTGTGACCTGCTCCTCCTCGGCTTGTCACCAGAATCCCACCATCTTGTCCAAGTGGGCACCGTTGGCTGTGATCCTCCAATTTTCTGTCCTGCCTTTTTGCAGAGAATGCTTTCTTCATCAGGATAATCAGCACAGAACCTCATGGAGATGAAATCAATGAGATTTCTTAAAAAGCAGCCTTCTTGGGGATTGGGGTAAAGCTCAGTGGCCACGTGCTTGCCTAGAATGTAGGAAGCTGTGCTTTTGATCCCCAGCAACACACACACACACACACACACACACACACACACAGAGTATCCTTTTGCCTCTGGCTGGGTCTGCGGGAGCCAGACACCCCTAGGTCTATTTGTCAGTGGGGTGACAAATGAACTTGGCCTGAGAAATGGAATGAGCTGGCCTCAGCCCTGTGGAGAACTCAGAGTTGCACATTTTCTTTGTTAAGCTGGTCCACAGTTTGTTTTGAGAATGCCTGAGGGGCCCACAGAGGGAGCCGATTAAAAGCGAGAGCTCATTTTGATATCTGAAAACCACAGCCGCCTGCACGTGGGAGGTGCCTGGAGAGCTGGCTTGGGCCCGGCCTCACACGCCCCCCTCTCCCTGGGTCACCTGGGAGTGCCGGCAGCAATTTGAAAGTTTGCTGAGCTGGAGAAGTCTTTGGGGAGGGCTTGATCTCAACACACCCCTTTCCCTCCCCCGGGGTTGAAGGAAACATGGGACCAGCCCTGTCCCAGCCTGTCCTCATTGGCTGGCATGAGGTGGAGGGGGCTTTAAAAAGGCCACTGTGTCTAGGCTGGGGATTGGAGCCTGTGCTACTGGAAGGCTGGGTGCCCTCCTCCGGCTGGCTGGCACCATGCAGCTCTCTCTAGCCCTGTGTCTCCTATGCCTGCTGGTGCACGCAGCCTTCCATGTGGTGGAGGGCCAGGGGTGGCAGGCCTTCAAGAATGATGCCACAGAAATCATCCCTGAGTTCGGAGAGTACCCTGAGCCCCCACCAGAGCTGGAGAACAAGACCATGAACCGGGCGGAAAACGGAGGGAGGCCTCCCCACCACCCCTTTGAGGCCAAAGGTATGGGGTAGAGGAGAGAAGTGTTAGCCTAAGGGTTCTGGGGAGGTATCTGGGGAGAGTTTAGAATCTTCTCTTTGGAGGCTCTGGAGACTGAGGGAGATGTCAGCCACACCCCGGCAGCCTTAGAGTTTGAGGCTGGCTGTGAGAGCCCTGGGCAGGGAGGAGGCTGGGATGAGGAGGGTAAGACATTAGGACAAGCTCAGGGGTTCCAAAAAGGGCTCCAAGAATCCCCTCCTGGGAATTCAGGAGCCAGGTCCAGCTGCTGGCACCAGCAGGGAGGGGATAAAACAGGGCAGTGGCACCTGCTGGATGTCAGACACTGGCTGCACAGATCCCACACATTCACCTCGTGGAAGTCCCAGGAGTTGAATTCCCACCTTGAGGGAAGCTCCAGAAATTAAGTCACCCGACAGCATAGTGGAGCCGAGATTTGAATCCAGTTTGATGCAAACCCAAGACAGTCCTGGTCGGAGAGAGTGGGGGTGGGGCGGGGACTGAGGCCCCTCTTCCTGCAAAACAGTGGGAAAGGGAAGCTAGAGAGCCTCCCTTCGACTCCACTTGCCCAGTGGGCTGGCACTTGAAGGAATGAGAGTTGTAGGTGCAGTTTTAGCATCTGACATGGATGGCAGCTAAGTGCAGGTCCTGGAGGGGTGGCAGTATCCCCTGTGCAGCAGTGGACATAGGTGGTACCATCTGTCCCAAGCTTTCCCCCCAGTTTTGCTTTATTCCTGGGGAGGGAGCCTGACCCCATGAGAAGGCAATGGGTCCTGAGGAGGCTGAATTTGGGTTCCAGGTTGAGTCTGCAAGAGAAGCAGGGTGGGTAGGGGTGCACAGCTGGCTCTGCAGCTGGCAGAAATGACTGCGGTAGGGGCTAGAATGACACTTCAGAGGGCCTTACTGCTCTCTGGTTGCTTTCCATGTGCCATAGGGGCCCACTGCCCAGGCTGCTGCTGCATATCACTCTTCCCCGCCTCACAGCCTGCAGGGGATATGAGTAAAAAGACCCCCCACGGGAGGCCAACCAGGATTTGGATCTTCTTAAAATGAGAGAGGGGGACAAAACACTCTCCTCCCCAGCTCTCCCCAGACACAATCAACTGGGCTTAAATGACTGCTTACAGGGATGTAGGGGACCTCAAATACAAGAAGCCCACCTCCCTGGACTCCTATGAAAGGTCACAGCCCCTGAGAAAGCCAAGCACTCAAAACAAAGTCATGCTTTGCAGAGGAAATGCCTGACCTAAGGACACTATTCTTGGAAAGCCCCAAAACACCTCCTTCCTGGGCAAATAGGTGGCCCACACACAACATCCCTACAGGGGCGAAGATGCCAAACCAGCCCAGAAACAAGAAAGCCAGCCACAGGAGGGTGGCAAAGCCCCACATTTCTCCTGCTGGGCTTGTTCTCCAGAGCCTGGGACAAGACCCTCTCTAGTTTTGGTTGTAGGATTCTTTTATCTTTTTGTGTCATATTGGAACTGTCCTTGTGAAACCTTTGGGGGTGAACAGGTGCTCACATGAGGACCAGCTGTTTAAAAAGCTCCCACCCATCTAAGCCCACAGCAGGAGACATGGCCAAGGTGTACACAGGGGACCAGGCCAGGTCCCAGCAGGTCTCCTACCACCCAGGGAGCAGGCTTGTGTTACCATTAGGTGTCCATTCAAGTGACCCAGAACAAGAGATGTGCACAAGAGGGAGCCAGGTATACAGCAGGTGCTTAATCAATGTTTATGGCAACTGAAACTATAAGTTTTGGGTCAGAGCTCTGTCCTTCTCTACTAGGGAAGTAATTTGTAAAAAGCAGCCCTCTGGACCCCCTCTCCCTGGCTCGGCCTCCCATGAGTGCCTGAACAAATCCCTTCCACCCAAGAAAGAGCCAAAAGGTGCTAGAAACCTAAAGAGGGAGTCAAGAGGCCCACTGTGCCTTTTGGGCAAGTTCTTGTCTCTCTCTGGACCTCAGTGTCCTCATTGATAATGAGGGGGTTGGACATACTGCCTTTGGTTCCTTTCAAGTCTAATGAATTCTTATCCTGACCACCTGCCCTTCCACCCCTCTACTCCCTAGCAGCTGTCCTGATTTATTGCCTTCAATTAACCTCTACTCCTTTCTCCATCTCCTGTTCAACCTTCCCAAGTGGCTGGAAAAGGAATTTAGGAGAAGACAGAACCATACAGAAGGTGTGGCTAGTACTTACTTACTCTGTTCAGGTCAGGGACCCAGCCACACAGGTGTGACTTAAATAAAATCGGAAGAGAGCCTTTAGGAGAATAATAATAATACATAATGACAGTCAACACTTCCAGCTCTCTCCGTGGGCTGCACCAATGGTATTCTGTGCATTATATATGTAGTGGATTAATAAACCGAGTCCCAGGGCAACCCCTTTTACAGACTGAAAAAGACAGGTTAAGTAAGTTGCCCAAGATCATAGGATTAGTAAGTGATGGAGCCTTGGTTGGCGTCCAGCAGTCACTTCGCTCTAAGGAGAGCCCCGGATCTTCCCACCAGCTCTAGGAGTACCTGGAACCTTCCCAGGACGGGTGCCCAGGTGCAAAATTCTCTGGAGAGGGGCAAAAGAGGCAGGTTTGGGAAAGTGGAGGCCGGGTGGAGAGAGACGGGTCATGGCCCTCATGCGCGCTTCTCTCCGCAGACGTGTCCGAGTACAGCTGCCGCGAGCTGCACTTTACCCGCTACGTGACTGACGGGCCATGCCGCAGCGCCAAGCCGGTCACCGAGCTGGTGTGCTCCGGCCAGTGCGGCCCTGCGCGCCTGCTGCCCAACGCCATCGGCCGCGGCAAGTGGTGGCGCCCGAGCGGGCCCGACTTCCGCTGCATCCCCGATCGCTACCGCGCCCAGCGGGTGCAGCTGCTGTGCCCCGGCGGCGCGGCACCGCGCGCGCGCAAAGTGCGCCTCGTAGCCTCGTGCAAGTGCAAGCGCCTCACCCGCTTCCACAACCAGTCCGAGCTCAAGGACTTCGGGCCAGAGACCGCGCGGCCGCAGAAGGGTCGGAAGCCCCGGCCCCGCGCCCGGGGCGCCAAAGCCAACCAGGCGGAGCTGGAGAACGCCTACTAGAGCCGCCGGCCTCCCCAGCCCGCGCCGCGACCCAGGCGCACCCGTTCATGCCCCCTGAGCGTGGTTCCATTGTTTGTATTTTATTTTAAAATGCCTGCAATCCAGGGCAGGGAGCCGAAACCTTCCAGGCAGTGCGGAACCCCGGGTGCCTGCAGAGTCCCTCTCGACCGCCCCTCCAGGAGGTCCCACAAGGCAGGGGAGGGAGCCGAGAGTCAGACACTGAGCCACGCAGCCCTGCTCACCAGGGCCGCCCACCTTTGCGGGTCCGCTTCAGAGGAGGCAGAAATGGAAGCCTTTTCACCGCCCTGGGGTTTTAGGGGAGCAGTGGGGAGTGTGGAAAGTCCGGGGACTGGTTCAGAGAGTTCGATAAAATTCCCCTCCCACCTCTCTACCCGTCAGAAAGCCGGTGAGTGCCGAGAATACAAGACTAGATGTGGTTTCTAGTCCTGGATCTGCCATTAACTTGCAGTGTGACCTTGGACTACAAGAATTCTCTTTTGGGACTTCAATGATCTCTGTAAAATGAGGGTGAGGGTGGGATTAGTATCTCCAGGACTATGTACTGTACCATGATCCCAAGTGCCCTTTGAATGGGCTAGGGGGTAGGGAAAGAGGAGAGGGGGGTGGGGTGGGAGATTGGATTCATTCAGTGCCAATGCAACTTCCAAAATTCAGAGTTGTGTTGCTCTGGTCTGATAGCCAACGTGGAAAACAATCAGGAAAAAAGAGTGTCTATTTATGGTGGACAAATTTCTGGAAGAAGCTGTACTGCTTCTCAGCTTGGCCTTCCCAGATATTTGACTACTTCTGCCCCTTCCAGCTCAAAGAAATAAGGGCCATCAACTGAGGTAGAGTAGAAGAGGGTCTTAGAGGTGGTGAGAGGGACAGAAAGCCCAACCCCATTCCCAAAGAGCAGTGAACCCCACATGCCCCATTGCCACAATTTAAAGTCATCTTCTACAGAGAAGTTCAAGGTGAGAGGACCAGCAGAGAGCATCCACCACCCATCAAAGACCAGCATGTCCCTTCCCAGGCACCTCCTCCTGCCCACCACTTACAGATTTTATTTCTGTCTAGAAAACAGCTTCTTAACGCTCTCACCTGGGATGGTGTATCTTACATTAAAAGAATATTATTGGGGGGGCGGGTAACGAGTGCTGTACATATGCTGGGAAAATGCAGAGCATAAGAGCTGCCACCCACAAATCTTTATGAAAATCATTTCCAGACCCCTCTTACTTTCTATATAGTTTTTAATTGTTAAAGGAAAAAAAAAAATCTTAAACAGAAGCACATGCCACATGAAAGCCTGCAGGGCTGGTTGTTTTGCAGTCTTTCCACAGGGGATTTGTCCTTAAGAATGAGAGTAGTGGTTTTTAAAGAGTTAAGTTACATATTTATTGTCTTGTTTTAAGTTATTTATGCAAAAGTTTGTCTTGTAGAGTGACAATGTTAATATTGCTTTATAGAATACCAGTCTGTTCTTTCAGAGTCCAGAGGCATTGTTAATAAAGACAATGAATCCTTACCCAGAGGATGTGGTCTCATTTTGTCAACCACATACAATGTCATTTCTGTCAGGTAACACCCTTCTCATGGTCACAAGGCCCAAACCTTGGAGGTACCTTTGACTGTTCTTTGGTGGCTCTTGTGGCAATTATGTCCTTCCTTTGAAAAGTCATGTTTGTTTCTTCCTTTCCAAACCTAGACCTCATCCCTCACTGGGTCACTGTCATAACCTCAGCGTGGTCTCCCTTTAGCAGCCTGCCCTCCACACTCTCTTCCAAAAATGCTGTTCTCACTCCCCTGCCCAACATCCTCCAATAGCTCCTCTGCCCAGGATTAAATGTGGGCTCTCAGTCTGATGCTTCAGGTCTCCCTCTGCTTGATTCCTGTTGCCCCACCCCCACTCCAAGCCTCCCTCTGGACTCCAAATGGCCACACTGATTCCGGCCTCCTTAGTTCGAAGTCCCCACTTAACCACCCCCAAGAATTCCTACTCTTTATTTAGGATTCATTTCACATGTGACCTCTTCCCTGAACCTTCCAATCTCTGATGAGCTCTCTGTCCTCTGATGTCCCAGCCCCTTTGTCCACGCTGCTACTTTGGTTCCTAATTCCAAGACTTCTATTGGACATTCACTCATGGAGTGTCCGGCTAGCCTGCTCAAGTGCTTCTTAGTGCTGAGATAACACAAAGCCAGGTACACCCCAGGGCCAATTCACCGGGAGCTCAGTGGAGCTTTCTTTTCCAAATGTGGATTTTCTAGCTGGGCGCGGTGATGCATGCCTGTAATCCCAGCACTTTGGGAGGCTGAGACAGGAGTTCAAAGCCAGCCTCAGCAACAGTGAGGTGCTAAGCAACTCAGTGAGACCCTGTCTCTACATAAAACACAAAATAGGGCTGGGGATGTGGCTCAGTGGTTGAGTGCCTCTGAGTTCAATCCCGGGTACCAAAAAAAAAAAAAAAAGTGGATTTCCATGGTGAAAGTGTACGATCTTCAAAAGCAGAGACAATGTCTGACATCTCCAAAGTCTTGTCTCCTGAGGTGCTTCCTTATGCTGCATACTACCTGGGACTCAATAAATGCTCTGTGGTTGCATTAAGGAGGGATGATCAACTGCAGAGTTTTCAATCAAGTGCAGCCTGTCTTGGGGAACTCCACCACCCAAAGTAAACTCCAGACCTTCTTTATGGCTTTTCAATTTAACTCCCAACACATCCACCTAAATTAATTATCAGCATTAGCCGTGTTTGATAAGTGTCAGTGCCTGTTGTTGGCAGGTCCCTCCCTGTGGTCCAGTGAGTCCTTGCAGGGAATCCATGCATCATGAGAAGTGTCCTAGAGCCCGTAGGCAATGGAGACATTTTCTGGCCCCAAGAGGCAGTTTGGTACAGTGGGCAGGGACACAGCCTCTGAAGCGAGGTTTGTGTTTGAGGAGACTAAGACACCAAGGGGCTAATTGTTTCCCCACAGCAGGCCTGGGCTCTGTTCCTGGGCCCCACACTCACTCAAGCTGCTCAGAGTCTGGTGGGTTTGTGGGTGAATAATCAGGTCACATCACAGGCTTAGTACCAAGTGCACATAGGAAGCCAGGAAGGGGAGTAGGTGGGAGGGAGAGTGGAGTCAGATACTGTCAGTCATGACAGGAGAGAGGGGGCAATGAATGACAAGGAGAAAGAGGCTGGTCCCTGTAATGGTAGCATGAACTCCTTGGGGAAAGGCAAGGAGCTGTGTGGGTGCTGAAGGGTGCCCTTGGGTGATGTCCTGTTCTCTGTGTGCCTGGCAGAGTTACTTTGGAGACTAAGCCCTGGCTTTCTTTCTTTTACCATCCTCTTACCCACCCTATTTCCAATTTCCCTATAACCATCTGGGGTGCCTGATGAAGTCTTGCCTGCTCAGGAGGCCAGAATTGGCAGTCAGCAGTAGCTGCAAGTGGGAGAAGAATTACCCCTGTGGGAGGCAGGACAGGAAAGGGAAATGGACAGGTGAGGGACTCACAAACCTGCCCTGTCTGATGACATCCTGAGGGCCTGTCTTGCCCTCACATTTAATGCAAGGCAGGAAAGATCAGTAGAGGGAGTAGAAGAAAGAAGAGGGCGCAGATGGAGAGGAGAGGAGGGAGAACAACCCCACATTCTGTTACTGCAGATCGAGACCAGCTGTGTGCCAGGTGCCACTGAGGTGCTGGCGCAAGGTTGTGGTCATGGAGCCCCATGAAGCCCACAGCTCAGTGCTGGCAGAGAGGTAGAAGTTAGATGGCACTAAGGTTTGGAATGGTTGAGTCTGTCCCAGCCCCCCAAGGCTTCATGTGCTCAAATTTTATCTCCATTGTGAGGTGTTAAAAGTGTAGAAACTGCCGGGCACAGTGGCACATGCCTGTAATGCCAGCAGTTTAGGAGGGTGAGGCAGGAGGCTCTCAAGTTCAAAGCCAGCCTCAGCAATTTAGCAAGGCACTTAGCAACTCAGCGAGACCCTGTCTCTAAATAAAATATAAAAAGGGAGTGGGGATGTGGCTCAGTGTTTAAGCGCCCCTGAGTTCAATCCCTGGTACAAAAAAAGAAAAAATTGTAGAAACTTAATCTAACTCTGGTGTTTATCCATGGGGCTTTGGGGAAGTGACTGGGATTAGGATGGATCCCCCATGATTGAATTCTGGTGACTACATAGGAAGAGGAAAAGAGACCAAAAGAGACCAAAAGAGACACACGCGCGCACCCTGATCTCGTCATGTGATGTACCTCCTCAATACTGTCACCAAGAAAGCCACCACCAGATCCAGCCCCTCCTCCACCTTGGACCTCCAGAATTGTGAGCCAAATAGACCTCTTTTCATTGAAATGTATCCAGTCTGGATTATGTTATTAGCAACAGAAAACAGATAAAGCTGTAATTCCAGCACTTAGGCTGAGACAGGAGAATCGCGAGTTCAAAGCCAACCTCAGCAACAACAAGGTGCTAAGCAACTCAGGAGACCCTGTCTTCACAAAATGGGGCTGGGGATGTGGCTCAGTGGTCGAGTTCACCTGAGTTCAATCCCCGGTACCCGAAAAAAAAAAAACAAAAAACAGATAAAGATGGATAACAAATAAATGTACAGCATAAGATCTGGGACTGAAAAGTTCTATAAATAAAAAGACAGCTAGTTGGTGAGCAGATAGAGCCCTGGAGTGGCCAGGCCAGGCCTCCCTGAGAAGGTGGCATTTGAACTGAGAGCTAAATGCAGTGAGGCATTGATGGGCCAGATGAAGCCCAATGTGCCGAGAGAGGGAGAGAGGGAGAGAGGGAGAGAGAGAGAGAGAGAGAGAGAGAGAGAGAGAGAGAGAGAGAGAGAGAGAGAGAGACAGAGACAGAGAGACAGACAGAGAGAGAGAGAGAGAGAGAGAGAGAGAGAGTGCACCGCCAGTACAAAAGCCCTGAAGGCATGTACAGGGTGGGGAAGAGACACCACTAATTGCCTAGGGTGTCTTTCAGAAGTCTCCATGCCAAGGCTGCTAACCCCTGATCTGGAAGCCAGAGTAATTATAATTATAGAGGGGATATGTGTGCGTGCACGTGTGTGTGTATGTAAGACGGACCCTCTATGTTCTCCTGATCCTAGCCGGGTAGATTAAAGGTCCCAGAGAACCACAATTTGCATATTATTAATGACGTTGCTATGCAAACCTTTTCCTCAAAGCTTTTGTTTGCTTAAGGAAGGCTGTCAGCATCAGCATTGGGCAGAGAGATGCATTAGGACAAGAAAACCCGATGCCCTTGAATTCTGTCTAGGACACACCTATGCCCTAAGATTTATATGCAGTTACAGGAAAGCCTGCCATTCCCATTTTGGATGCCTGCAAAACCCAGGCTGGGGTAGAAGCAGAGGATTCGCTGGGCTGGGAAGGTGTATGAACATGTTGCTTATTCCTTCCTGCTGTGGCTCCACCTCAGACATCGAAATATATCTAGATGGATTCAGCCGAGCCCTAGGGCCAGGGGGGCGGGGGGGATCCGCGGGCTAAGAAGCCATCTAGAAATGAACTCCTTATGGAAAGATTCTTATTTCTCTGTGTAAGAACATTTTCAGCAGTGAGCGAGCCAAAGTCACAGTACCCCCTGTAAACCCCCTTTGAGACAACTTGACATCAGTCTGCTCTTGAATTTGTGCCTAGACTTACACCTGTGTGTGGGGGACGTGCACGTGCAGGTGGTTTCAGGTGTCCAAGAATGGTATGGACATCCCAGGGACTGTTAACCATGCAAGGTCTAGAAGTCACATTGGGTCAGAAAGGAAGCCGCTTCTGAAAAAGGCAGAGTCCCATATCTCCAGGGACATCAGACAAGAGGCCAGGACCCTGCCTCAGCTCTGTCCAGAAACCAAAAGAAGGCCAAGAAGGCAGGGTGTTCTCTGTATGCATTAACCTTAGGGGTCCGCTGAGATCTATCTCCAGCTCTCCTCCATCTGGGGCAGCTATGAGCAGGGTGAAGAGGCTGACTTAGAATCTCTGTTGCCAACCCCCTCCTTTGGTGGAACTTTCTCTGCTTTTTGTTTTTTTGTGATGCTAAGGACAAAACCCAGGGCCTCCTATATGCTAGGCAAGTGCTCTACCACGGAGTTACATCTGCAGCCTTTGTAGTTCCTTTCCTTCTTCCTTCCCTTCTTCCCTTCTTCCTTTCCTTCTTCCCTTCTTCCTTTGTCTCTCTCTCTCTCTTTCTCTCTCTCTCTCTTTCTTTCTTTCTTATATAAAACCAATAGAACATTGTAGATAAAGTTCTCTTTGTCTTTCTTGTGTCTTTCCCTCTCTATGCCTTTCCTTCTTTCTCCAGAGGCAATAATTCACATTTTCATGCTTTTGTAAAACAACTATATTGCTTATAAGCAAATACAAACATGTTTTTTGAAATTCTATATGCATTTTGTCATATTGTACATTTTATGAAATTCACCTTTTTTTTTAAATATTTTTTTTAGTTGTAGATGGACACAATGTCTATTTTATTGCTTTGTATATGGTGCTAAGGATCGAACCCAGGGCCTCAAACATGCGAGGCAAGCGCTCTACCACTGAGCTACAATCCCAGCCCCTCACCATTTTTTTTTAACTCAAAAATGTGCTTTTGCTGGGCACAGTGGCACATACCTGTAATCCCAGCACTTTGGGAGGCTGAGACAGGAGAATCGTGAGTTCAAAGCCAACCTCAGCAATAGTGAGGCGCTAAGCAACTCAGTGAGACCCTGTCTCTACATAAAACACAAAATAGGGCTGGGTATGTGGCTTAGTGGTTGAGTGCCCCTGAGTTCAATACCCAGTACCAAAAAAAAAAAAGAAAAAATATTGTGCTTTTAAGATCTAGTCATAGGAACTGGGCACAGTGGCACACACCTATAACCCCAGCGGCTCAGGAGGCTAAAGCAGGAGGATCACAAGTTCAAAGCTGGGCTCAGCAACTTAGGGAGGCCCTAAGTAGCTTAGTGAGACCCTGTCTCAAAAAGGGCTAGGAGGGCTGGGATTGTAGCTCTATGGCAGAGCGCTTGCCTCGCATGCATGAGGCACTGGGTTCAATCCTCAGCACCACATGAAAATAAATAAATGAAGATATTTTGTCCATTTACAACTAAAAAAATATTTTTTTAAAAAAGGGCTAGGAATTTAGCTCAGTGGTAAATTGCTTCTGTGTTAAATCTCCAGTACAAAATATAGATAGATGGATAGGTAGGTAGGTAGGTAGGTAGGTAGGTAGGTAGATAGATAGTTCTAGTATGTCTGTCTGTCTCACAGACATACTAGAACATTTTAAACTACTAAGCAGTGTTATATTTTATGATTGCACCCCGATTTGTTTCTCCTTTTTCTACTGAGGAAAATTGTGATTGTGTCTAAGGTTTTTGCCACCACAAGCAATGCTATAAGGAAGATGCCTGCATTTGTCCCATCATAGAATTATAGGACAGGATACAGAGGAATGACTGTTTGCTATGGTCTCAATGTCCCCACCAACATTTATGTTGAAATCCAGTTTCCATCATGAGCAATTAAAAGGTGGGATCTTAGCTGGGCATGATGGTGCAAGCCTGTAATCCCAGCACTTTGGGAGGCTGAGACAGGAGAATCATGAGTTCAAAGCCAGCCTCAGCAACAGCAAGGTGCTAAGCAACTCAGTGAGACCCTGTCTCTACATAAAACACACAAAAAAATAGGGCTGGGGATGTGGCTCAGTGGTGGAGTACCCCTGAGTTCAATCCCTAGTACCAGAAAAAATAAAAAAGGAGGGATCTCGAAGAGGTGATTAGATTAATTCATTCACAAATTAATGTGTTATTGTGGGAGTTACTTTGTTGTAAAAGCAAGCCATCTCTGGCATATTTGCATTGTCTTGCCATGTGATACCCTCTACCATGTTCTAATCCAGCAGGAAGGCCCTCTCCAGATGCCAAGCAGAGGCCAGCACCATACTTTTGGACTTCTAGAGCTGTGAGCCAAAATATATCTCTTTAGTTATAAATTACCCAGCCTCAGGTATTTTGTTATAGCAATAGAGAATGTTGTCTAAGACAGTGTTCTAATATAAAAATCAAGTCACCTCCTTGCTCAAATTCCTCTCTGGTTTCTCTAAACTCATCAGTTTACATGAATAAGATCTGTTTTGTGCCTACCTGTCCACCTATACATTCAACTACTGACCTCCTTAGCACTTTATTCTCTGCAATGTTGTATTTCTTTTAATTTTCAAATAACTCAGGTGGTTTCATGCCTCTATGCTTTTGCACAAGCTGGTTAGTTTTCCTGGGACCTCTGCACTCCCATCTCCGGCCAGAGAAGTCCTTTCCATCTTCAAGTCCAACCTTATCCCATGCCTTCTCTGCAGGACAGATAGACCACTGTGCCCTGTACTGACTGCACTGGACTGTCACACGGGCTGGAACTTCTCTCTGGACTGTGAACAGGACCCCATCTCTGCACATTGTAGCCTCAGTGCTTCTGCGCAGAGCTTGGCAAGAGTTAGGCTCCATAAAATTTGTTGAATGAATGAGTGTTGGCTGGTAGGGTGTGATTTGAGCCACAGGAATGAAAAAACCCAGCTTCTTTCCAGTCCAGCAATCAGCAAGGGCTCTAGACAACTTTTCAAAAGCACTTCTTTTACTCAATCCCTCTGTACCTCTGCAACATCCATGCTAGGGGAACAGGGCCCCTTCAAGAAAAAAGTCCATGGGTCTAGCAGGATGGTACACACCTGTAATCCCAGCAACTCAGGAGGCTGAGCCTGGAGGATCTCAAGTTCAAAGCCAGCTTCAGCAATTTAGTGAGGCCCTAAGCAACTCAACGAGACACTGTCTCTAAATAAAATATTATATATAAGCCAGGCGCGGTGGCTCACGCCTGTAATCCTAGCACTTTGGAAGGCTGAGACAGGAGAATTGTGAGTTCAAAGCCAGCCTCAGCAATGGCGAGGCGCTAAGCAACTCAGTGAGACCCTGTCTCTACATAAAACACAAAATAGGGCTGGGGATGTGGCTCAGTGGTTGAGTATATTTATATATGTGTGTGTGTATATATATATATACACACACACATATATATAAAAATTTAACACCAAAAAAAAAAAAAAGCTTAACACCAAAAAACCAAACACCCCAATGGGCTAAAGAGCTGAACAGACACTTCTCAGAAGAAAATATACAATTGATCAACAGACATATGAAAAAATGTCCAACATCTCTACCAATTAGAGAAATGCAAATCAAAACTACTCTAAGATTTCATCTCACGCCAGTCAGAATGGCAGTTATCAAGAATACAGACAACAAGCCAGGTG
This sequence comes from Xerus rutilus, assembly GCA_028644305.1. Lineage (NCBI taxonomy): Eukaryota > Metazoa > Chordata > Mammalia > Rodentia > Sciuridae > Xerus > Xerus rutilus. Next base: position 17,509,472 of record CM053402.1, read on the forward strand.
TGGTGGTGCAAGCCTGTAATCCTAGCACTTAGGGAGGCTGAGACAGGAGAATCGCGAGTTCAAAGCCAGCCTCAGCAACAGCAAGGCACTAAGCAACTCAGTGAGACCCTGTCTCTACATAAAACACAAAATAGGGCTGGGGATGTGGCTCAGTGGTCAAGTGCTCCTGAGTTCAATCTCCAGTACCAAAAAAAAAAAAAAAAAATACAGACAACAATAAGTGTTGACGAGGTTGTGGGGGAAGAGGCACAATCATACATTGCTGGTGGGACTGCAAATTGGTGCAACCAATCTGGAAAGCAGTATGGAGATTCTTCAGAAAACTTGGAATAGAACCACCATTTGACCCAGCCATCCCACTCCTCAGTCTATACCCAAAAGACTTAAAAACAGCATACTACAGTGACGCAGCCACTTCAATGTTTATAGCAGCTCAATTCACAATAGCTAAACTGTGGAACCAACCTAGATGCCCTTCGATAGATGAATGGATAAAGAAACTGTGGTATATATACACAATGGAATATTACTCAGCAATAAAAGAGAATAAAATTATGGCATTTGCAGGTAAATGGATGGAGTTGGAGAATATCATGCTAAACGAAGTAAGCCAATCCCAAAAAAACAAATGCCGAATGTTCTCTCTGATAAGTGGATGCTGATCTATAATGGGGGAGGGGACATGGGAAGAATGGAGAAATTTGGTCAAAGAGGAGGGAGGGGGGAGAAGGCATGGGGACAGTAAAGATGGTGGAATAAGATGGACATCATAGCCCTAGCTTCATGTATGACTGCATATATGATGTGATTCTACATGATATACAACCAGAGAAATGAAAAGTTGTGCTCCACTGTGTACAATGAATCATAATGCATTCTGCTATCATGTATTCCTAAGTAGAATAAATAAATAAATAAATAAATAAATAAACAGAAATAAAAGCACAGAACAAGAAAAAAATAAAAACAAAAATAAAATACAAAAAAGGCTCAGTGGTTAAGCATCCCTGGGTTCAATCTCTGGTACCAAAAAAAAAAAAAAAAAGAGGCTACAATTGTTTACCTAAGACATTATCAAGTGCCCAAATGACAGATATCTCTATCATTAGCCAACAATTTGGTGTTGTGGTGTTAGGTTATTTCTATGTCTGAAGAAAACAACTCCCTCTGACTAAAAAAATAAATGATATTTTTCATTCAGGCAACCAGATTCCTTGGTACAAAAGGCTCCCTGGGGAGAAGCGCTGGACAGTGTGGCTCCTCTGAGGCTATTTACATCTGTCAGTTTCTCTAATCTCTAGCCTCCCTTCCTCTGTCTGTTTCCTTCCCTGTGCTGGAGCCTGCTGCTTACAGGGAGGGTGGTGGAGCCATTGAGTGTACTGGGATGGGGGAGGGTGTTGGCCCAATGACATTTTTTTCCTTTCCTTTTTTCTTAGAAACCAGCCTCAATTTAAGATAATGACTCTCCTCATTCGCCCGTGATCGCTATTTGTAGTGACTTATTTTTCCCTAGTCAATTTGGCTAAGGCAAGTTGAATCTAAAAGGGAACATTTTCTTTCTTTCTTTCTTTCTTTCTTTTTCTTTTTGGTACTGGGGATTGAACTCAGGGGCACTCAACCACTGAGCCACATCCCCAGCCCTATTTGTGATTTATAAAAGAGACAGGGTCTCACTGAGTTGCTTAGCACCTTGCCATTGCTGAGGCTGCCTTTAGAACTTGCGATTCTCCTGTCTCAGCCTCCCAAAGTGCTGGGATTACAGGTGTGTGCCACCACGCCCGGCTAAAAGGGAACATTTTCTAAAAATGCTACAGGACACTTCTTAGGAACTGGACCAAGGAACATCTTCTAAGTCACAGGCTCTTTGACAGTCTGGATGCACCCTCCTCTTAAAGAAGACCTGGAGATAAAACAGACTCCCCAGCCTTTTATGATGGCATCAGGATGGCTCTTTAAACTGTCATTACAACCTGGGGTGACAAGGGCCCTCCGGAATGATTTGGTCCAGCCTTTGCTCAAAGATTCCACATCTTGCTCGGTCAGCCTCCGCCTCCTCTCTGGCTGGTCTCCTGTCAGTGTCCTTCCACCCCCACTCCTCCTGGATCCCCCCCTACACCCTCCCTGTCCCCTGTTAGTTCCTCGAAAGCACCAGGCTCCTAGATTATGACAGCACGGTCCCCTTTGCGTGGAGTGCTCTTCCTGCATTCTCTGCCATCTCATTGCAGCTCTGATGTCACCCCTCCCAAGAGGCCTTCTCTGACCACCCAGGCTAAAAAGGACCCTGCTCTTCTCTTTCCCAGCCTTTATCACAATCTGTCATGGTGGAATGTGTCACACCTTGTTATATTTATGTAATGTGTCTGTGTCTGCAGTTCAGTCATAAGCTCTATGAGTCAAGCTTGTCCGGAGTTGCTTGTTCCTGAGGTCTGAGACCACAGAGCCACCAGGTACGTAGCAGGTGCTCAGTAAATGTTGGAGAAATGAAAGAACCATCAAGCAGCAGATGGGTGACTGGTCACTCGACTATTGCTGTTAACATGACCACTGAGGGTATCATTTAAACTCCTGGATCACAAACACTTTGGTGCCTTAGATCCTGACAGCTCTGCTCCTGGGAGGGCATGAGGGATACCCTCCCCCTCATCCCTGGAAAACTGTTTTCAGCTCTCCCGTTGCTCTTGGCCTCTTTCTGCCCAGGGTGCTTTCCTTCCCTCAATCCATCAATATTTCCCTTTTATCCTGCAGTTGCCCCTTCATTAGAGACTTTTTCTTACTAACACGATTCACAGAATCCCTTTAAAATGTTTCCGGGGCCTCTCTTGCCATCTGGGGAGACAAAGGCACACATTCCAAGTCAGTGTGGGACCCATCCTGCTGCTCTGCTTCTACTTGGCTGATGGAGCTGGGCCCTGCACCCACTCAGGGGCCCCAGCCGGGCCCCTAGAATTCCCAAGACTCCTTTGTGGAACTCCCCCTCCCGACCACCCTGTGCCTGGTTTCTGTCTTCTGTCCATCTGCCTAATGTCTGTGAATCCACTCATTCCTCTCTAGAACCTGCCTCTGGTTCTGCCACCATCTCCATTGTCCTGGCCAGTATCCCAGGAGCTACTGCTGGGAAGGTGGGCCCTGAGGGAGGCAGCCAGGCTCCCCTGGCACCGAAGCCATAAAACCACTGGTTGGATGTACCTCAGAGTCACCTGGGGAACTTGTAAAAATGTCAGATTCCCAATCCTCACCCCACTAAGATTCTAATTCTGGAACTCTGGGGCAGGGACCAGGAAGTTGCATTTTTAGCACACGGGAGGAGCAGTTCTGATGCAGCAGCCCACTGCATTGGCTGGCTTTTGACTGGGCCCAACCTTTCATTACAAAGTTTGTCTGACTCTGTACACAAGAAAATTCTGCCTTATCTAGCAGAAATGTAAATGACTTTTACATGATTTATTAACCATATTTACTGTCAAAATATTCATAAGCCCCTATCAGTCATATTTCATATTTATCAGAGGCCCCAAAGCCCAGGCTATGGAATTTAAAAGTTCCCACAGCCCCTGAGGGTGGACCCAGGGAGAAGGCCATGTGGAGTTCAAGTGTGGAATCTTGCCAAGGACCTGGCCTGGATAGAGATGCTAAAGAGATCCCAAGAAAATCTCCTTGTCTTCCTGGGAGTGCTGGGCAGCGCTGAGCAGCCCCAAGGAGGTACCAGCTGGGAACCGCTCGGTGGAGATAGGTGGGCTCAGACCCACAGGAGGGACTCGGGCCTCACTACAGCAGTCTGTCACTGAGGACCTCCCATGTGGGTCTCCTGAGGAGCCACAGTGGAAAGTGGACTCTCCCTAGCTGGCCAGTGAGGAGGTGGGGTCCTGGAATCACCTTGGGCCTGATTGGCTAGGAAGGTGGGGATGTGTGGAGTGGGGACAGCCAGCCTCAAGGCAGCTTTAGGATGCTGGCAAAGGAGCTGGAACTAGGACAAGAGCCACATCAAGCTGGCTCCCGCAAAGCCAGGCCTTGCCAGCTTCAACATCTGCCCCCAATACCTGCCTGGTGCCCCAAGGCATGGGGTTTTAGATCCATGGCTCAGGACACCAGGAGGAGGACAGAGCCTCCCACTCACTCCAGCTTTTCTTGGCAGGTAGTGGAATTTTGGCAAGGCCTGGGCTTCTCCCAGGGGTGGCGGTTGCTGGAGGGGATGCTCAGTTATCTCCTGACTTAGGCCTGTTTCAGGAACAAGGACCATGCCTGTGTTGGCCACACCCTGGCAGCTGGTGCTTTATTTAATAGCTAGTGCTATTGTTTTATTTTAAAATACAGAGCAAATAAACCCACCCACAATCTCGCCCTTCCCCATTAACACAAGCACTGCTTCTATTTAGGTGTAATTCCTTCCAGTCTTGTTTCCTCGTGTGTGTGTGTGTGTGTGTGTGTGTGTGTGTGCGCGCGCGCGCAAGCGGGCGCATGTCTCATAGGTCCATAGAGTTTTTTTTTTTTAGTTGATGGATCTTTATTTATATGTGGTTTTCTTTTATTATTTATATGTGGTGCCGAAGACTGAACCCAGTGCCTCATGCATGCTAGGCAAGCGCTCTGCCACTGAGCTACAGCCCCAGCCCCTCCATAGAGTTGGTTTTTTTTTGTACCAGGATTGAACTCAGGGGTACTCAACTACTGAGCCACATCCCCAGCCCTATTTTGTGTTTTATGTAGAGACAGGGTCTCACTGAGTTGCTTAGCACCTCGCCTTGCTGAGGCTGGCTTTGAACTCATGATTCTCCTGTCTCAGCCTCCCAAACTGCTGAGATTAGAGGCATGCGCCACTGCGTCCAGCTTCCATAGAGTTTTGTATTATCTACGGCAACATGAGCATTTTCCATATTTTGGCAGCATCTTCATAACCCTTGTTCCTAATGGTTGCCTAGAATGACTGGCTATGGTGTCTCTAAGGATTGCCTGCTGTCCCCCGACCCAACTATTACCACTCAACCACTGAGCCACATCCCCAGCCCTATTTTGTGTTTTATGTAGAGACAGGGTCTCACTGAGTTGCTTAGCGCCTTGCCATTGCTGAGGCTGGCTTTGGACTTGCGATTCTCCTGTCTCAGCCTCCCAAAGTGCTGGGATTACAAGCGTGAGCCACTGCACCTGGCTCAAGCCCCAAATCTTGACCCCCTCAATCCAGTCCCTCATTCTCTCACTTCTCCCTGCTTCAGACTTTTTGCTTTGCCTCCCAATTGTGTGACATCCTTGTCACCTCCCCAGATCTGGCAACTTAGGTAATGCCTTCTCCAAGACTGGAAAAACCTGCATTACCATCCATTTTTGAACTTCCTAGTCTATTATAAAATGAAGCTATCCCTAAAAATTGCCAAATATTTTCATGCTTACTTTGAACACATGAATACTCTCATAAGACAATAAGGTGGTACAATATCCTTAAGAAACTCACAAGAAAAAGATAAATTCCTGAGATGCAGTAGGTAGTATCAATGGTCCAGAGGTGGGAGACAAGAGTCGAAGCCAAGTGATAAATACTCTTTCTTTTGGTCTCATCGGAATTGCTCTTTGGGATTTAGTATACAAATACTTTTGAAAAAATAGCAGCAGCCTAAATTTAAAAAAAGTTTTTTTGTGGTTGTAGATGGACACAGTATCTTTATTTTGTTTATTTTTATGTGGTGCTGAGGATTGAACCAAGGCCCTACACGTGCTAGGCAAGCGCTCCGCCACTGAGCCCCAGCCCTAGCAGTCTAAATTTGAGACTCATTGAGGTTAGACCTGAGACAATGGTCCTCTCAACCACCCTCTACCCTCACACACAACTTAAAACAAAACAGTTACCCAGTTTCTCTAGAACAGAGGCCTACCTTCCCAAGCTGAGTACAGCACCCATCCTCAGATCTGAGAGTACCTTGTTGCTTAGAGTACCATGCCACCATCCTACCCCAGCTGCTGAGATTCTGCCCTGGGTCAGTCCCCTTAGCTGGTACAAAAAGGGCTTCGGGAACATCTGATAGTTTCTAATATTTTCACTATTAAAAATGTAGTAGGAGGGGCTGGGATTGTAGCTCAGTGGTAGAGTGCTTGCCTCGCATGCATGAGGCACTGGGTTCAATCCTCAGCACCATATAAAACTAAATAAATAGAATAAAGATAATGTGTCCATCTACAACTAAAAAAAATTTTTTAAAAATGTAGTAGGAGCTGGGCATGGTGGTGCCTGTAATCCCAGCAGCTCAGGAGGCTGAGGAGGAAGATTGCAAGTTCAAAGCCAGCCTCAGCAATGGCGAGGCTGCTAAGCAACTCAGTGAGACCCTGTTTCTAAATAAAATACAAAAATTAGGGCTGGGGGTATGGCTCAGTGGTCAAGTGCTTCTGAGTTCAATCCTCGGTACCCAAAAAAAAAAAAAATGTAGTAGGTGGATTCTCTGACTCAGTCAGTCCCTGTCTACTCTCTCTGTTCATCATCACTGGAGAGGGAATTTTTTTTTTTTTGGTAGTGGAGATTGAACTCAGGGGCACTCGACCACTGAGCCACATCCCCAGCCCTATTTTGTGTTTTATGTAGAGACAGGGTCTCACTGAGTTGCTTAGTGCCTCGCCGTTGCTGAGGTTGGCTTCGAGAGGGAAATCTTGAACATCATAAACCACTAACGTGACACATTGAGAATCTACTCTAGCCAAAGGCTGATTACCTCAAGGGTCCTCCACTCAGAGAATAGGAGGATACTGGGTAGGTGGTTATGTCCACCTTGAGCACAAAAGTTACAAAGAGCAATTCAGATTGGCTGGCTTCTGACTAAAGGGGATGAAGTTGGTTTTCTGAGAGAAGAAAGTCAAACAAGGACTAGGCATGGTGGCACACGCCTGTAATCCCAGCAATTTGGGAGGCTGAGACAGGAGAATCGTGAGTTCAAAACCAGCCTCAGCAATGGTGAGGCGCTAAGCAACTCAGTGAGACCCTGTCTCTAAATAAAACACAAAAAATCGGGCTGGGGATGGGGCTCAGTGGTCGAGTACTCCTGAATTCAATCCCCAATACCAAAAAAAAAAAAAAGAAAGAAAGAAAGTCAAACAAGGAAGGAGGAGAGGGAGACAAAGGGAAACAGATTTCTAGACATCATGGAAGCTGTTTTCACCAATGGAAAAGGCAGGAATCTTCTGCATCCTGGATGAGTATTGACAGTTCTTGCTGGTAGTGAATTGAGCTTGTATTCATTTCAGGACATTGAGATGCATAAGACAGCCATGAACATCTTTGCTTAAATAGACTTTTCTGCATTTAAGATTATTTATTTTCCCAGGAGGAATACATTTCTGAGACTCTTAACATATATTGCTTGATTCCTTTCCAGAAGATGGGTACCTCTTTACAATCCATGACCCAAATAGGTCAAGAGAGGATCCAATTTCTGGCACATAATTATAGGCAATAGATAAATGTTTAACAGAACGGGACCTTCTCCAGGCTGTGGGGACAGCAGTGCTTTTGCTGGAAGGAGAACATGCAGATGTTTAACCCCTGGGGGCCACCGCAAGTACATTTGCAACGGATGTAGGGTCATTAGTAGATGCTGCGAACTGAACTGATAAATGGATGTGGCAAAGGCTGCCTGCAAATTTGAGAGCTGGAGCAGATGGGGTGGGAGCCTCACAATCCCGGAAGGCCTAGACATTGGAGTGTGATCCCCACAGCAGGAATTAACTCAGGGTCATCAGAAGGCTCCTGCAGCCCTGATCTCTACCACCGATGGCTCCTTCCAGATTCAAATTGCTGAGGGCCTGATTGCTCTAGTTGAGGGTGGGGTAGTTGGTGTCAGAACTCCACCACGTACAGTCCCATTGGAACTGTGTGGGACACGAGAGAGATCATTTGCTCAAAGAAAAACTGGGCTGTGGGCAAAAGGAGCCACTTGGCATTAGCCAAGCTCCAAAATCTTTGGCACTGGGATGGGTTAGCAAAGAAAGGCCACAGGTCAAAACTGGCCCGTTGCCTTTTTATTTTTTTTCCCAGCTCATGAGCTAAGGGTGGTTTATACAGATAAATATTTGCCATTGATTTGATAAGGAATACAAACTTTGAATCCCAATTAAGTGACATGTTCTCCAAAAATTTCCATTCTTCTCACTAGTAAACCTGCATTAGCAAAAATTGTGACCAATTATTATTATTATTATTATTATTAGTAGTAGTAGTAGTAGTAGTAGTAGTACCAGGGATTGAACTCAGGGGCACTTAACCACTAAGCCACATTCCCAGCCCTTTTTTGTATTTTATTTAGAGACAGGGTCTCACTGAGGTGCTTAGTGTCTTGCTTTTGCTGAGGCTGGCTTTGAACTCGCAATCCTCTTGCCTCAGTCTCCTGAGCCCCTGGGATTATAGGCATGCACCACCATGCCTGGCAATTCTGCCCCTTAATCTAGGGCAGTGCTTCTCATATTTTGATGACTATAAAATCAACTGTAGAGTTGTTAAAACAGATTCCTGGGCCCTAGTTCCAGAGATTCTAGATCAGAAGTGCCATATGACCTATCAGTTCCATTCCTACTCCCAAGAGATTTGAAGACATAATTCCACACAAGAACTTGTATAACAACATTCATAGAAGCATTATGCACAAGAGTCAAATATTGGAAATCACCGAATGTGCTCTAATTGATGAATGTGTGTGCACAATGTGATATATCCATACAATGGAATAGTATTCAACCATAAGATGAAATAAAGTATTGCTAGATCCCCAGCATGGGTGAGCCTTGAAAACATGATGCTGAACGAAAGTAGCCTGTCACAAAAGGATACATATTATATAATTTTAGTTATATGAAATATCCAGAAGAGGCAGAAGATAGTTTAGGTATTTGCCCCCGAAGGTAGGGGTGCAGAGAATGAATGGGAATGAGTGTGGCTTTATTCATAGGTCACAAAAATGTTCTGGAATTAGAGGTGATGGTTGCAAATAAACCATCTTGTGAATAAACTAAAACCACTGAATTGTATATTTTAAAACAGTGAATTTTATAATATGTGAATTATATTTCAGTAAGAAAATAAGCAAAATACACAACCCTCAGCATCTGACCTAATCTGGAACTAGTTCTCAGAACGTGATTTTGCCTTGATGTAGAATGCAGAAGTGATTGGATGCAATAACGTTATAATTAGTGACTAGACCAGCCTGAAAGAGAGCACTGGGCTTCTGTGGAAGTGTTCAAAAATGCTCCTAAGGTTTTATATCTTAACTTTTAGGTAAATTCTGTTCTTGTAATAGTGTTCTATTAAATTAAGCAAAAAAGAAAAAAACTACAAAATTTACATTGATGTGTATCAGAAGTGTTTAAAATGTTTGTGAGTTGGTCAGTTTTTGGTCAGTTTAAGCTATTGAAAAATGGATTTAGCCAGACACGGTGGCACACGCCTGTAATCCCAGTGGCTCTGGAGGCTGAGGCAGGATTGTGAGTTCAAAGCCAGCCTTAGCAAAAGCAAGGCGCTAAGCAATTCAGTGAGACTCTGTCTCTAAATAAAATACAAAATAGGGCTGAGGATGTGGCTCAGTGGTTGAGTGCCCCTGAGTTCAATCCCTGGTACCAAAAAAAAAAAAAAAAAAAAAAATGGATTAAGGGTATAAGGGAGCTGAGAGACTCTCCTTGAGGCCCAGAGACCAAGTAGACAGGGACCAGGCTTGGCAACAGTCCCCTGGTGGGCACAGGCATCAGATCCCACTGGGGCTGGGCCCAGGACCTGCAGCAGCAACTCCTAAAACGTGGTGGCTCTTGGCTGGCTTCATCATGATCTCTTCAGAATCTGGGGACTCTGTGGGTGCCTCTGGGGAGGCTGAGGCAGGAGGATTGTGAGTTCAAAGCCAGACTCAGTAAAAGCGAGGCGCTAAACAACTTGGTGAGACCCTGTCTCTAAACAAAATACAAAATGGGCTGAGGTTGTGGCTCAGTGTTTGAGTGCCCTGGGTTCAATCCCCAGTACCAAAAAAATAAAGACCAAACTGTGTCAGTAAATTAAGTGCAGTACCATGGGGCTCTTGAATCAATGACAGGCATGGGCAGGCTATTTTGACTGACTGATTTATCAAAAAATGAATGAGACCAGAAACAAACCAATACCTCATGGGAAGAATTTATAGCCCTTTTTGTGTGTGTGATCAGAATGACTGCGGATGTGGTGAAGTCAGAGTGTGTATTGGCAGCCACAGAATAGATTTGGGTTTTTGTCTTGCAAAATTTATCTGAACTTCGTGGCTCTATTCACACAGCCCAGAGATTAAGTCATCACCTCGGGGAAGGCTTCAGGGGAGGCTAAATTAGAGAGAGAACATGCTGTGTCTAACTGGCAGGGGATGCTGAAGAAATGCTGAAATACAATTCTCTCATGGTTAGTTGGTGTTGGAAAGAATCAAAGCTGGAAAACACAGAAGGTTTAGAGAAAAAGGTTCCTGAGAACCGCCATTTAACCCAGCTATCCCACTCCTCAGTCAATACCCAAAGGGCTTAAAAACAACATACTACAGTGATACAGCCACTTCAATGTTTATAGCAGCTCAATTCACAATAGCTAAACTGTGGAACCAACCTAGATGCCCTTCAATAGGTGAATGGATAAAGAAACTGTGGTATAAACCGGGCATAGTGGTGCATGCTTGTAATCCCAGCAATTTTGGAGGCTGAGAGAGGAAAATTGTGAGTTCAAAGCCAGTCTCAGCAATGGTGAGGCGCTAAGCAACTCAGTGAGACCCTGTCTCTACATAAAACACAAAATAGGGTTGGGGATGTGGCTCAGGGGTCGAGTGTCCCCGAGTTCAATACCTGGTACCAAAAAAAAACAAAACAAAAAGAAAGAAAGAAACTGTGGTATATATACACAATGGAATATTACTCAGCATTAAAAGAGAACAACATCATGACATTTGCAGATAAATGGATGGAGTTGGAGAACATCATGCTAAGTGAAGTAAAACCAAATGCCGAATGTTCTCTCTGATAAGTAGATGCTGATCCATAATGGGGGAGGGGGCATGGGAAGAATAGAGAAACTTTGGTCAAAGGGGAGGGAGTAGAGGGGAGGGGGCATGGGTGCAGGAGAGATGGTGGAATGCGATGGACAACAAGGCCCTAGGTACATATATGACTGCACATATGGTGTGACTCTATACTGTGTACAACCAGAGGAATGAAAAGTTGTGCTCCATTTGTGTACAATGAATCAAAATACATTCTGCTGTCATGTATACCTAATTAGAATAAATAAAATTTAAAAAAAGAAAAGGTTTCCTCAATGATAACTGGTTCTTCAAATACCTAAGGAGAAGGCTGAACCAGAGTCTGTGGCTGTACTTCTTGGGCTTTAATGAGAAGGCTTGTCCTTAGTAGGCATCTGTATTAGGCTATTTTTTTGTTGCCTTATTAAAATACCTGAGGCTAGGTGCTTTATAAAGTAAAGAGGTTGTTTAGCTCACAATTTTGGAGGTCCAAGAACATGTCACCAGCTTCTACACAGTTCTAGGGGGGCCTTCTGGTTATATCACAATATGGTGAATGGCATCATGGTTGGGGTATGTGCAACAGGGAAAGATCACATGGTGAGACATAAAGCCAGAGAGAATCAGGGGCCAATCTTACCCTTCTTTTTTTTTTTTTTTTTTTTTGGTACTGGAGATTGAACTCAGGGTTACTCAACCACTGAGTCACATCCCCACATCCCCAGCCCTATTTTGTGTTCTATGTAGAGACAGGGTCCCACTGAGTTGTTTAGCACCTCGCTGTTGCTGAGGCTGGCTTTGAACTTGCAATTCTCCTGTCTCAGCCTCCTTAAGTGCTGGGATTACAGGCTTGTGCCACAGCGCCCGCCCAGCTAATCTTACCCTTCTTGTAACAACTAGTTATTGTGGAAACTAACTGGGTTTCCATAAGAATTACCTTAATCCTTTCAGAGGGCAGAGCCCCACTTTCAACTAAGCCTCACCTCTTAAAGGTCCTACCACCTCAGTAGTCCCACACTGAGGACCAAGCTTCCAGTACACAAACCTTTTGGGGTCACACTCAAACCGTATTCAAACCATAGCAGCATCTAATCCTTTTACATGGGCTTCAGTGTCTGAAAAAGAAGTGGTTTGAGAAGAACAAACCAATTTTTGCTTCCCAGGAGTAGTACTTTCTGCAGCTCCTTGGCCTGGCCTACCCTAAGATGCCTCCAAACCCACCAACACACGTGAGCTCCTTTATAGTTGCTCTTTAGTTTTTTGAAAGGAAGCATTTGTGGTGACCAGCATTGCATGCACATGTCAAGACCACAAGACTGAGGGGGCCTGGGACTCAGGAAAAGCTCTGACTGGCCTCAGTATCTGCTTAATTATTATTCCAGAATCCCAAATATTAATTCTGTTGTTCTGCTCATAAACCTTCCATGGCTCTTAGCCACCAACCAAATAAGATCCAATTTGGAATCAGACACTACTGGATCTAGCACTACAATCCCACACTGTACCCTTTTTCAATGTCTACTACTTGGAGTTAGTGCACAATCCAGAGGTTAAGGATTGACATCATTTCAGACACCAGCACAAATTGGGGACTCCCCAGGCCACCTGCACGCCTAATCAATTGACTACACATTTGGGGATTCACACAGCTCCCTCATGTTTGATAATTTGCTAGAAACTGTCACTAGCTCAATGGGTCCTTTAGCTCATGCAGGATAGAAATCAAGTACTGCTGACAAAGGGAGGGTTGGTCAGAGTTGCACTGATTCACATAGCAAGGTGGCTGCCCCACAGGCACAGTAACAAAGAAATCAGGAGGTGAACAACATATACACCTTTTGGGGCTGGCAATTAACATATCCATAAACTATATTGCAATCTTTTATTGCACATCAAAAATGTGCCTAAAATTGTGTTATGTCTCCCCGCTGGGCATATCCTTTAGCATATAGATGCATTTAAATGAGGGTCTCTTACTTCCAGGCAAGCACATGTGGTTCAGTCTGCCTGCATTGGTTTCATGCTCTCCTGCTGTTTGTCTCAAATAATGCATGTAGTTGGGAAAGATCCTGCCATTCATCTGAAGCATTGGGCATGCAGTCCTTTTAACAGTCACTGATTTAAACTTTAACCCTATATTCCTGCCTTAGAATGACTCACAGAACAGTAAGTGCTATACTTCCTGTTACAGTTTATTATTATAAGGGTAGAAATCAGGACCAGCCAAGGGAAGGGATCCATAGGGCCAGGTCTGGAAGGACAGAGCTTCCATGTCCTGCCCTGTGGAATCAGGGTTCATCATCTTCCTAGAGTATCGAAGGACATTCAACCGAGCTTTGCTAGTCATGGTTTTTATTGGGATTTCATTACATAGGTGTAATTGATACATTGTTCATGGAATCATTGGTCATGTGACTGAACTCTATCTTCAGCCTCTTGCCTTCCCTGAAAGTCCTGCCGATTTATCATCTGCCTCAGAGGCCCAACCATCTGATCACATGGTTGGTTTTTCTTTTTCTTCTTCTTCTTTTTTTTTTTTTTTTTTTGGTACTGAGGATTGAACTCAGGGGTACTCAACCACTGAGCCACATCCCCAGCCCTATTTTGTGTTTTATATAGAGACAGGGTCTCACCGAGTTGCTTAGTGCCTTGCTGTTGTTGAGGCTGGCTTTGAACTCAGGATTCTCCTCTCAGCCTCCCAAAGTGCTGGGATTACAGGCATGCGCCACAGTGCCTGGCACATGGTTGATTTTTCTGATGGCTGACACTATCCAGGGGCCCACCGTGAATTGGCTTATTAGCATTAACTCAGGTGTGGCTCTAGGTGCTCACTAGGAATAATAAAGACATATCACTTGGGAAATCCCAAAGTAAGTTGGAATTCTGAAAAGCTCCATTCCAGAAACCTAGGACAGGGACCAGGGAAAGTCATTATTGTACAAGTGCTGATCTACCTTTGGCTCAGGTCAGCCAGAGCTGTTTGCGGTTCTCCACATGTACCTGGAATTTTCCCACTCCAGTTCTTTTGCTTACATTGATTCCTTTGTCTGGAATTCCAGCCGTGAGTCTACCCATCCTCCAGGAAAGTATAATTATTCCCCTTTTAGATTAAAAAACAAAACAAAACTTGAGGACTAGAGGGTTAACTAACTTTTCAAAGGCAATTGATTCTATGTGGTAAAACCTGGACATAAATCCAGGCCTTGTCTGAAGCCCCAACCTAAGTGATCCCACACCACCACCTGTCATTCCCACTAAAAGTGGGGTTAGAGCCAGGTGCGGTGGTTCAGGCCTGTAATCCCAGCAGCTTGGGAGGCTGAGTCAGAAGGATTGCAAGTTCAAAGCCAGCCTCAGCAATGGCGAGGTGCTTAGCAACTCAGTGAGACCTTGTCTCTAAATAAAATACAAAAATAGGGCTGGGGATATGGCTCAGTGGTTAAGTGCCCCTGAGTTCAATTCTCAGTTCAAAAAAAAAAAAAAAAAGTGGGCTTAGATAATATTATTGAAATCTCTGAAAGATCATTCTGTGATAATTCTCTCAGGAAAAATGGCCTAAAGAGCATAAAGCTTGCCCTCACTGCCATCTTGGGGAAGCCAAACTCCCCAACTCCTGGGCTGAGAGATACCCTTGGCTGCATGTAATAGAGAAACCCCCTCAAAAGACTCTGAGAACAGGAATTGGCAAGCATTTCTGTAAAAGGCCTGAGACTAAATATTTTTAAGCTTTGCGGGCCCTAAGACCTTTGTCACAACAATTCACCCTCCTGTTGTAGCATTTAGTAATGTGTAGATGATGTGCAATGAATGGGCATGGCTATGTTCTAATAAAACTTTATTTATAAAATCAGACAGTGGGCCAGATTTGGCCCCCAAGTCATAGTTTGCCAATATCTTTTTAAAAGGTGCCCAATTTGTGTGTGTGTGTGTGTGTGTGAGAGAGAGAGAGAGAGAGAGACTAATTCAAAGACATCCAATAACTTGGGATGGCTTTCTGGCAACTTTATCAATCAGTGTTTCTCTAAGTGTCCACCTATACTAGAACATTGTGGGAAGTTTTTAAAAACACACTTGACTCTTCTGCACATTAAAGTTTGAGAGCCCTAGTATAGAATTCCAGAATAGGGGTTGATGATTTACAACCAAATCCTAACACAGTGCCCCATTCTGCACCTCTGTGGCTACAACAGTACTTGCCACAGGGCCAGGACTGAAGTCCTCCCCAAAGAATGTTCAGCAAAGCTGAATCCTTCCTTGAGGACTCACCAATGAGTGCCATGGAAGGCCTTGTCCCAAGAACAATGTGTGAGGACAAGAAGTAGGTGGGATATTGACCATCTGCAATGGTTTTGTCCTTTTGGAGGCCCCTGACCCCTCTGAGAACCTGATGAAAGTTGGGTCTTTTCTCACACGTGGGGTGTGGCATGGACAACTAGGTCCCATGACCATCAAAATAAAGGGATGAGCCAGGACACAGTGGCCTACATCTGTAACCCCAGCTGTAGGGGGTTACCTCAGCAACTTAGCGAGAATCTGTCTCAAAACAAGAAAGACTGGGGATGTAACTCAGTGGTAAAGCACCCCAGGATTCAATCCCCTAAAATGAGAGAGAGATAAAGGGAAGAAGCTGGAGCCCTAGCCAGACCGTGGTCCAACAAGTCCCTCTCATTGGCCTGAATCTGAGCAAAAGATGATAGAAGCCAGACAGAGGCCCAACTATGAAAGTGGCAGGTCATGAGAAGTCGAGCTTGGCTTGAGCTCAGCCTCCACCCTGGAATCCCTTGCTGGTGTCTTAGAACCTGCAGAGACCTCAGGCCTGCTGTTTAATGAATGGAGAGATTCTCCTTCCCTCCCTTTGAGACATTCCAGGCCTTTCCAGAGCCCACCCGGAACTTAAATAAGCACCCAACAGGGATGGCGAGATTCCATAACTAAAATAAACTTAAATAATATCCCAGAAAATTGTAAATTGTGTATTTAGGAATCGGAATGCATGAGGCAGGGTTTTCTCTTCCTCTATTATAGCTTTCATGAAAGGGAAACAAATAATAAAGCTCCCCCAGGCTAAAGTTAGAGTCGACATATAGTTTACACCAGAAAATATTCAGTTAGGTATCAATTTGGAATGCATGTACTTCCAATGTCAGATCCTGTCTGTGACCACAAGCTCCTTAAAGCCAAAGCCGAGAGCAGGAAGGCTCCTGTGTGGTCCAAATCCTCAGGAAGGGAGGGAAGTTGAATGTATCGAATGTTTACCATCTACCTGGCATGCAGCTCACGTCCTCTTACAACCTCCTCACCACAAAATGGTGAAATAGATTTTATTAGCTTCATTTTATGGTTGGGGAAACTGAGGTTTGGAATGTACAAGTAATTTTTTTTTTGTGTACTGGGGATTGAACTCAGGGGCACTCGACCACTGAGCCACATCCCCAGCCCTATTTTGTGTTTTATGTAGAGAGAGACAGGGTCTCGCTGAGTTGCTTAGCACCTCACCATTGCTGACGGCTGAACAAGTAATTTGCCCAACATCATGAGGGAATTAAACCATTAGGTGGAAGCCAATTTTTTAAAATCTTTACTTTATTTATTTTTATGTGGTGCTGAGGATCGAACCCAGTGCCTCACCCATGTGAGGCCAGCACTCTACCACTGAGCCACAATCCCAGCCCCTTGAAGCCAATTTAGTTAGTGATTTATTCACCTAATAGCCTCTTTGCATCTTTCAACATCCTCAATTTCCTGAGTCTTTGGAGTACTCTAAGCTTTTATGAAAAGCTCAGCTAAGATGATATAGATATTTTTGTGTGTGGGGGGAAAGGAGTTTACTGGGGATTGAACTCAGGGGCACTCAACCACTGAGCCAAATCCTCAGCCCTATTTTATATTTAGAGACAGGGCCTTGCTGAGTTTCTAAGGCTGGCTTTGAACTCACAATCCTCCTGCCTCAGCCTCCCAAGCCACTGAGATTAAAAGCAGGTGCTGCCGCACTCAGCCCAGCTGGGATATAGTTTTAAAAGTTGTCTGCTAATTGCTCAAGTCCCACTGCTAGTGAGTAGAGCTGGGATTCACACCTAGTCTGGCCTGGTTGCCCCGCCCGTGACCTTGTGCTGCCCTCCTTCAATGAGAAGAGGAAGCCAAGATTGGCCTTAGAGCTGCGGTGGCACAAGCCTGTAATCCCAGCACTTAGGGAGGCTGAGACAAGAGAATTGCGAGTTCAAAGCCAGCCTCAGCAACGGCGAGGCGCTAAGCAACACAGTGAGACCCTGTCTCTACATAAAACACAAAATAGTGCTGGGGATGTGGCTCAGTGGTCGAGTACCCCTGAGTTCAATCCCTGGTACCAAAAAAAAGGCTGAAGGTAGGGGTCAGAGGCACAGTCTGAGCATCCACATGGGACCCTCCCATAAGGGTGCCCTGAGCCCCACCAAGGAGACAAGGGTGTTGCCCGCATCCTCTCTGGCTTCAGCCTTCTCTTTTGCCTATTGAGGGCAGGAGCAGATGCTTGAGGCAGAGGTCCCCAAATGCTGGGGCAGGGATGCTGTGCTTCAGAATCCCAGGTGTCACTCACAGCACAAAGATGCTTGGGCTGTCCTCTGGGCCAAGTAGACCCAAATCTCCCAGGGTGGGAGCCCCACAGCAGCATTAGAACCTGTTCGCTTGGTGACCTCATCATTTCAGGGTTGGGGGTGAGGTCTGGATGTCCTGTGTCACCTCCCTATACCTCTCCCTGGCCCTTGGGACTCAAATGAGGTGTGGGTTAAGGGAATCAGTTGCTGTCTCTGTGGTGTACCATACCTCACCCATCCAGTCCTGCCCCCATTTTACAGGTGGTGAACATAGCTGCCCGGGGACTCCCAGATGATGAGGCCCCATCATCCCTTCCCAGTAGAGGACCATCTCCTGCTGGGAAGATGGGGCGGCCCTGCTAGGTTAACAAGCTACCCTGGCTTCCCAGGAGTTAATGCTGTCCCTCAAAATGTTACCAGCCTGAGGTGCTGCCCCATCCCCACCCCCACCCCATGCTCCTGCCAGCCCTCACCTTAGAAGGATATTATGAGGATTAAATAAATCTCCACCCACTCTCAGAACAGCCTGAGCTTTTCATTTAAAGTATGTGCATGAATAATTGTTTAATGTTCGTCTCTTGCCAGATCACGGGAAATCCTAGGACCAGGCCGGTGTACATAGCCCAGAGTCTAATGAAGGGGCTGGCACTTAATGGGTACTCCAAGGTCCCTTGGGAATAAATGAGATGGGGATGGGTGTGGCCAGGAAAAGAGTCTGTTGTCAATGAGTCTTAATCGTCTCCTTTACTTCCCTAAAATAATCCCAGGGCAACCTCTAAAGAAGGTACTTTATTTTACCAGACATGGTAACAACAGTATTCATGCGATTTCCTTAAAATGAGAATCACTGCCACACACTCACTGGCCTTGTTGGTGACCTTCTGGTGGGGACAGTTGTGGCTTCCTTGGTGGGTTAGAAGAAGCATAGATACTAGAAACTCGAGGGTTGGACCCCTGGCAGAACCAGATGGCACACTGTCTCAGCCTTCTGTGGCTGCAGAACAAACCACGCCAAAGTTGAAAGCAAAAGACAACAGCCATTTTACTAGGCTGGCAGATTTAGAGGGTGAAGAATTTGACCAGGGCCCAGCGGGGTGGCTTGTCTCTGCTCTACAAATCCTAAGGACTCATTTGGGAAGTGTCAAACAGCTGAAAATGGCAAGAAAGGCCAGAGGCTGAGATCACCTGGTGGCTTCTTCTCTCACGTCTGGTGCCTGCACTGAGATGGCTCAGTGGGGACTGTCAACCAGAGTGTCTACACAGGGCCTCTCCATGTCCTGAGCTTCCTTACTGCTCAGGAGACTTGAACTTGCGTGAAGGCTCAGGACTTCTAAGTTAGCTTCCATGTTTCAGCTAAAAAAGGAAAAAGCTGCTGGCCTATAGTGACCTAGACTTGGAAGTCATATTGTGTCACCTCTCTGTAGTCTATTGATGGAAGCCATCACAAGCTTAAAGATACTGAAGGAATGAAGACATGAGCATGGGTCTCAATTAGAGGAGTACCATAGAATTTGTGACTGTGTTTTAAAACTATCACTGTCACCCAATTCTTTTCTTTTGGTGCCAAGGATTGAACTCAGGAACACTCGACCACTGAGCCACATCCCCAGCCCTATTTTGTGCTTTATGTAGAGATAGTGTCTCACTGAGTTGCTTAGCAGCCTTGTTGTTGCTGAGGCTGGCTTTGAACTCGAGATCCTCCTGCCTCAGCCTCTTGAGCTGCTGGGATTATAGGCGTGCACTACTGCACCTGGCAGACTGTCACCCAAGTCTAAAAAATTAGGAAAAAACGGTTATTGTCAGAACAATTGGTTGGAGTTGCATGTGTTGGAACCTGGAGCAGGACCTGGTTCAGGAGGAGGGCTCCAGAGTGGTAGATCAAGTCCCAGGCTCTTGGCTGATACTGCCACTCACTCATGATGTGTGCCTTAAGCAAGTCCCTGCCACCATCTTGACTTGTGTCTCCCCAAATGACACCCAGGGAATAAAATCTTGCAAGACTAATGGCATCCCCTTCTTCCCGTTTCCTTGTTGTTGGAGCCCTTGGCTTTACATACCTGCGTCCCCAGCTCACACTAAGGCAAAGCTCAGGAGGGGCGGGGGCACCAGTAGACGCTTTCCAACCATTTGGGGAAACAGCAGAATAGAGAAGACTGTCCCTCTGTCCATCTGGAATCCTGAGGTGGTGGCAGCCCTGCTCTGTCATGGCATCTGGGGTCAACAAGGCCCTCCCCAGACCCTATAGAAATGAGAAATCAGCTGGTTTTCCTCCACTTCCTAGGAGGCCTGGAAGGTGGCAAGAGAGGCCTGGTGGCCTGGGAGCACCTCGCCTGCAGTCAGAGGGTGCACAGGGCAAAGGCATGGGTTAATAGACACCAACAAAATGGAATGACCATGCCCAAGAGGACAGCAAAGACGCAGCCAATGACCTTGGCTGGACTCTCCCCTCTTCCAGCCCCGACTCCTATGCCACAAAAGCTCCTGGAACTACAGAGCTGCCCTGGAGAGGGAGATGAGCAAATCCAGAATAGCTTGAATTCAAATAGGAATGACTGAATTTGGCTGCAATTTTAAATCAAAGTAAATTTCCTGCTCCCAGGCAGAATGGGGGTCTCAAAGAGAGATACAGGAGAACGAAGCTGTGATTTTTAGAAACCTGACATTGTAGCTAATTCATTTCTTTCTGTTCAGCTGGTGGCTGGCTAAGATCTCAGGCCTTTTCAGCTATGACATCCACTGTGGCTCTGGTCCCTGGGCTATGTGACTTTGCCGCTGCAGCTACATCTCAAGGAACTGCAAAGTATGTAAAGGAAACATCCCAGCAGGGCTCTGCCTGACCCAGCCCTGAAATGTGGTTTGTCCCTGAGAACTTCGGGCAATCAATAGCTTTAAGAAACCACTGTGTGCAGGCCCTGGGTTGGGCATTGGGTTGGGCATTGGGCTGGGTCTGGGGATAGTCAATCAAATAGACCCTGGCCTCCTCTTCAACCTGTTTACAATCTTGTGGCAATAAACAGAAGCCACATGTCCTAGGTCCTTAATTAGGATTTGCTCCTGATTGCTTTTATTATGAATTGGCATCAGTGCACCTTGGGCCAATCAGTTGACAAATATTTATTGAACACTCCCTTAGGTACTTGGCTCTGTCTCAAGTGTCTGGGACACATCAGTAAACAGACAATACAAACATAAAGAATGGCCCTTGAAAATCTGTTTTTATCTCCATCCATCTCGGTCCCAGGGAAATTGGTGTTAGTGCTTCAAGCTGATTGACCAAGTGACAGATTTTAATTTTAAGGCATTTCCCACCAGTACCCTTCCCCTGAACTTCCATCTCCCCCTTTGATCCTCAGTCAAGGTCAACTTCAAAAATCCCTTGGTAATCAGCCGGGAACTTGCAGGCCCCAGACAGTCCTTCAGTGGCTTGTGGGAATGTCCCAAGAGGAACATTTTTTTGTTGAAAGAATGCTGGGAGTTTAATTATTGTGTGGCCCATGGAGGTGATTTTCATTCATCAGAGTGGAGCCCAGACAGACCCTAGGAAGACCCGTTGTGCAAGGCTTCACGGCCGCGGCCTGCTCTGCTCTGTGCGGGCAGGACGAGCCTGAGGGCCTGTGCCCTGGGCCAGGACAGCAAGAATGCTTTCAATGCCTCCTCGGCATGTGGCCTTGGTTTTACCACTGGCCACTGTGGGCAGTTTAATTAATAAATGTCCACTGCTTGTCATTTGTCATTAGCTAAACAGGAGGGGTGGGAGGTGGGGGCAGCCTAGAGGGCAGGGAAGGCCCTCTCCTAGCAAGGTGCGTGGATAAATTAAATTTTTCCCCATCAACACCAAGGGCCAGGTCCTGTCCGGCAGCTCCATGTTGTTCGGAGGCCAATCTCATCTTCCTGGCAGGGCCATTTGGCAGCTGGTGGGGGCTTTCATCAGTGATTGTTTTCCCTGTTGCATCTCAGTGAAGGACTGTGTTGTGTGGTGCAAGTGAGGAGGACAGAATGGGCCAGCGGACTGAATCCCAGCCAGGTTACAAACTGGAACTCTTCAGCGGATCCAATCTGAGGTTGGATTATTATTATTACTATGATTATTATTTTGCCTCAAAAGTGGCTGACACATTGGAAATTTTTATGTAAAATCTGATTCTGGATTCTTTTGAAAAAGGAGGATGTAACAAAGCCAAGGTGTCTTTTTCAGCAAGGCAACAAGTAGCTGATGACCAACCTATGCAGGAAAGCCACGTGAGGATGTGTGTGCTGTGTACTGCACAAAGGCACCTGGCAGATGGAGTAAATACAGGCCAGGTCCAAAGCAGGCTGTCCTCTCAGCAGAGGCCAGGTAGGCAGGTAGGGGCCTTCCACTTCATCACTGCTACCTCCACTTCCATGCCTGCCTTACTCCAGCCGCCCTTGTTCATTGGTGTTATCTCCCTGAGCTTAGTAAGCACACGACATTTTGACTCCTCGTGTATTCAGGACACTGTTCCACCTCCAATACGTGGGGAACTCCTCTTCATCCTTCAAGGCTCAGCTCAATTCATAAGAGCTCCCTGGTGGTTCCCCTCTGTCTTTCTTCAACCTCCCACACACACAACACACATGTACTTGACTCTGTTAATGGATTCTGTTTCCCATGAGCTTCAAGACTCTTGAAGACAAACCCTACTCATTTCTGCCCCGCTTCTGACAGGCACATAACAGGAACATCAGTGAGGGCCGAAGGGATGATTTTATGGCCAAGTTTACAGCAGGCAAAGGAGGCTCCCAAGAAGCTGTCTGAATTCCCAAGCCAGGAAGATCAGGAAGAGGTAAGAGGTTTTGAACTTTGGGGTTTCGAAATGAAACCTGGACTCCCAAGTTTCCTTTTTTTTTTTGGTACCAGGGATTGAACTTGGGGTACTCGACCACTGAGCCACATCCCCAGCCCTATTTTGTGTTTTATGTAGAGACAGGGTCTCACTGAGTTGCTTAGCGCCTCACCGTTGCTGAGGCTGGCTTTGAACTCGCGATTCTCCTGTCTCAGCCTCCCCAAGTGCTGGGATTACAGGCGTGCACCACTGTGCCTGGTGGCTCCCAAGTTTCCTTTCTTGGCTCTTACTTGAAAGCTGTATGGGGCACATGAAATCGTGAACCACACTGATTTGGGAGTTTCTTTTGGCCACACAGTTGAGTGTTTCTGATTAGTCACGTTTTGCTTGTTCTGATGTGAAGAACTAGCCAGAGCCTTCCCAGCCCCTGCTGAGACCACGTTCAAGAAACAGACATGGCATAGCCAACAGAGCCTGCAGGGAAGACACAGGTGCCTCCCTCTGCAGAGCAATTTGAGGGGCTTATAATTGGAAATACATCCCCTCTCCTGGCAAGCTTCAGCCTGAAATTTCTGCAACTGGGAACAAAAGGTAGCTGGGAAGCCGGATGTGGTATCACACACCTGTAATCCCAGCAGCTCCAGAGGCTGAGGCAGGAGGATCATGAGTTCAAAGCCAGCCTCAGCAAAAGCGAGTTGCTAAGCAACTCAGTGAGACCCTATCTCTACATAAAATACAATATATTTTATAGGGATGGGGATGTGGCTCAGTGGTCAAGTGCCCCTGAGTTCATCCCCTGGTAACCCCTCCAAAAAAAGGTAGCTGAGAGTGGTGGTGCACACTTGGAATCTCAGTGCCTTTGGAGGCTGAGGCAAGAGGATCCCAAGTTCAAAGTCAGCCTCAGCAATTTAGTGAGACCCCCAGTAATTTAGGGAAACCTTGTCTCAATAAAATAAAATAAGATAAAATAAAATAAAATAAAAAGGGCTGGAGGTGTAGCTCAGTGGTAGAATACTCCTGCTTTCAATCCCCAGTACAGAAAGAAAGAAAGAGAGAAGAAAAGAAAGAAAGAAAGCCTTCCTTCTGATAATCAGAGGGCTGTTCTGGGAAAAGAGTCGCTCTGGTCCTATTTCCCACTAAGGTTAAATGACTGGTAGAGAATTCTTCCCTGAATACTGGTTCGGTGCCAGGACAACCCCCCCCAAAAAAAACTCTAAGAGAGCCCCAAATTCTGAAAGGGGGCCCATAACCAGGAAAGAGGTGCCCAAAGGGAAAGCTGGAGTTTCAGAAACCAAAGTCAGCTCAGAATTTTACCTGGAGCCTGGGGCTGGGGAGGTCACAAGGACGTAAGGGAACATCAGGTCTTGTCTATCCAAAGCCGACACTGAGACTTCTGAATAGTGATTGTAAACAGAAGGAGTAACCAGACCCCCGGAGGTGTCAGAAACAGCAAAATTGGGTGTGTAGATGCACAATGGGTGGCATGGTGTGTGGACTGTGCCGGAAGAGGGGAGGTAAAGAGGATTCATCCCATGTGCATTTGCTGTGGACTTAGTGTGGCAGGGAGCTGTGCCTCGTCCCAGGTACAGACTGACCTTACCAAGGTATCATCAGTTCCCCCATGGAAAGGCAAATCTCCAGCTGCCCATCCATAACACCTACTGTGCAGTGCACTTGAAGTTCATGCCCTGAAGGTAACCTCAAAAATGCTTGCAAGTTGGGGTACAACCCCTTGTCTAGGCAAGAATACCATGAGCCAGGCAGAGCTCCACTAACGTCTCAGGGTGGCCTTCCTGGACCCCCTAATTTTAAATTGCACTCCTATCCTCTTGCCCTGATGATTTTTCTCAGCCCCACTTACTTCCTTCTCCCAGATGTTTTACAGTAGTCCTCCTCATCCATGGGGCTACATCTGGAGACACCTAGTGTATGCCCAAAACTGAGGAGAGAGTATTAATCCCTTAAAATACTGTTTTTTCCCTACACACACCTATGAAAAAGTTTGATTTATAAATTAGACACAATAAGATATTAATAACTAGCCGGGCACGGTGGCGCAAGCCTGTAATCCCAGCACTTAGGGAGGCTGAGACAGGAGAATCACGAGTTCAAAGCCAGCCTCAGCAACGGCGAGGCGCTAAGCAACTCAGTGAGACCCTGTCTCTACATAAAACACAAAATAGGGCTGGGGATGTGGCTCAGTGGTTGAGTATCCCTGAGTTCAATCTCCAGTACCAAAAAAAAAAAAATAGTAACTAATAAAATAGAATAATTATAATAATATTTGACAATGGAAGTTATTTAAAACTTGTGAATTATTTTATTCCAGAATTTTCCATTTAACTGCAGCTAACTATGGGTAACTAAAACCACAAAAAGCAAAATTGAGTTTAGGGGGGGACTAATGTATTTATCCACATTTATTGTCTATTTTTCTCAGTAGAATGTTTCTCCATAAAATTATTTACATCTAATAAACTGTATTTATCATTTAAAGCGTACAGTTCTGAGTCTTGTCAGATAACTATACCTGTAAAACCACCACCACTACTAAGTTACCAAGAACACTCTCCAGCCCTCCTCAAAACCACAGTCATTCCCACGCCAATTTCCTGTCTCTACCCCCACCCCAGGCAACCTCTGATCTGCCTTTGTCACTATAGTTCAGTTTAATAGCAGAGATTTCTATCCATTTTGTTGATTTCTGTGTCTCCAACACGTAAGATGGTGCCTGGCATGTAGTAGCCACTCAATGCGTCCTTGCTAAATGACTGCATTTACAAATGCAGGGGTTGGGGTTGTAGCTCAGTGGCAAAGTGCTTGCCTAGCATGTGTGAGGCACTGGGTTCGATTCTCAGCACTACATATAAGTAAGTAAAATAAAGGCCCATTGACAACTAAAAAAAT
Organism: Xerus rutilus; assembly: GCA_028644305.1. Lineage (NCBI taxonomy): Eukaryota > Metazoa > Chordata > Mammalia > Rodentia > Sciuridae > Xerus > Xerus rutilus. Next base: position 17,534,735 of record CM053402.1, read on the forward strand.
GTTAAAAATAAACAAAGACAAATGCAGAATTAGAGATGATTAAGATCTATCTTCTGTCATCAAGCAGTTCATCCTTAAGGGAAAGAGACCTGTGTAAACAATAGTTACAATCTGTCCATTGTTCTCCAACCTCCACAAGACCTCTGGAAATGGTAGGGTGAGAACACACACATTTAAATAGGAGAAAGTTCAAGGTCTTTGCCATCAGATGGATTTGAGGTCAAGAAACAGCTCTACCTCTCATGCCTTTTAGATCTCACGTAAGCCCCAATTCCTCTGAGCCTCTTTTTCTTTTATAAACCTTATGTAAGAGTAGTACCTACCATTCAGTGAGCCTAAAGGATGAAGCGAGATAAAGCTTGTTGAGGGCATAGTGCCTTGTGCCCAGTGTGTACTAAAAAAACCTTTGCTATTAACATTATTAACCATCCAAAGACCATGGGCTGAGGACCTGCTCTATAATAGGAATACAGTAAAATCCTTGATTTTGTGAGGGTAAAGCCTATAAAGAGTAGCAGAGGTTGCCAAAGTCAGGATCAGCTAGTTTATGCTGCAGTAACAAATGATTCCAAGGTCTCACAGGCCTTAAGTGCTGAAGTCATTCATTTCTCTCACACTTCTTCTGTGTCCCACATTGGTTCCTGCACAGCTCCATTCTCTTTGTTCCTGGGTCAGTCTGGCAGTGTGGTTTCTGGCTAGGGCACTGCCAACTTAGCAGAGGAAAGAGAGCATGGTGAACTCTGCCTGACTGTGGAAGCTTGGCGCCCCAGTGACTCATATATCCACTTCACTGGCCTAAGCAAGTTACACGGCCCAGCCTGAGTGAGGCCAGTGGAGAAGTAGAATTTTTTCCAGAAAGGGAAGGAGGAAATATCCATGAACAATGGTATTGTGTACCACAGTCATGCAAGCAAATAGTTACAGAATGTGAGGAGTTCATGCCCTTCTGCTGTAGGTGCCAGGAAGGGAGAGGGTTGGTGGCCTGGAGGGTACAAGGAGAAGTCAGGGAAAGCTTTATGGAGAAGCTGACATGTAATTGGATCCTGAGGAAGAAATTAAAAAGGCGGAGAAAACAAAGGAATATTTAGGGGACATGAAAAAGGTAAATGTCAAGCAAGTAAGCTGTGACGAAGCCTAGTGAGCTCTGGGAGGCTGGAGTGAGGCTACAGTCTAGCTCTGGACAGGTGGCCTGGGCTGGCACATTGCTGTTTCAGCCACAAGGCTATAAGGCTAAGGATTCCCACTTTTCCTTAAGGATGATGGTGAGGCACTGAGCTTTCTGACCCAAGGAACATGACTTTGAACTTGAGGGAGCTGAACGCAGCTGTGTTTCCGCCTAAGTGCTGACAAGTAGCCAAATAAAAGGGGGCTCTAAATCAGAGCAAGTCTGCAGGAAAAGGCAAGGTTTTCTGCGCGGTGACCCCCAGGGGAAGGTCCCGGGGAGCCGGTGCCCGCTCCTGCTGCAGGCCGGGGCGCAGCTCCCGAGCCGCGGACCCGCCTGACCCCGCGCCTGCCCCCCGCGCCCGCTCCAGCCCCTCCCCGGGCTCCGGAGACCTGGCGTGGCGGATATTTGTCTGTGATACGATTGTAATTTGGGCCCCTTTTGGCTGCAGTAAATTGTCCTGTTTGCACAGCGCCAGGCTGAAATAGCCCGGCGCGCGCGCCCCAGGAAATGAGCTCAGGGCCGAGCGGTGGCCGGCGGGGAGCGCGCGGCGCCCGGCGGCCGCGTGGGAGGCGCAGCTATTTTTTCATTTGACCGACTTCAACAGGTAATTTGAATTATGAGCATGAAAACGTGCCCCAGGCTCTGTCTGCCACCGAAAACCCAGAGCAAAGTGGGAGACGCCGCGATAGGGACTCGGGAAGCTGCGGCATCTCCTTTGGGGGCCTGGGTGGGAGGACGGGAGGCACCGACGCCTAGGCTGAGACGCGCTGCCCCTGCCCCTCCCACGAGGCGGAGAAGGGAGTCAAAATCCCGGGGGATCAATGACAATTTTACAAAAACGGGTCTCACTAGAATGTCTTTAGAGCAAGGTGGCATCCCTTTACCATTCCTGCAGGCAACTCGCCAACTTTTTTGGGGGGGGGGTACCAGGGATTGAACTCAGGAGTCCTCAACCACTGCGCCACATCCCCAGCCCTATTTTGTGTTTTATGTAGAGACAGGGTCTCACTAAGTTGCTTAGCACCTCGGTTTTGCTGAGGCTGCTTTTGAACTCAAGATCCTCCAGTCTCGGCCTCCCAAAATGCTGGGATGACAGGCGTGTGCCACCGCGCCCTGCTCGCCATCCGTTTCAATCTCTCCAGGTTCTGGCTGCTCCGCCTCCACAGCACAGTGATCACGGCACATACATGGTTCTGTGTGCCTTTCTGCACCCGCTTTGATTTCCTAAATACTCTTTCTTGTTGCTACACAATTTTCAATCTACCATTTTGACTAGCAGGATAGTATTTCATTGGCTGGGTATCCCATAATTTATAGGCCCCTTCCCCTTTGTTGGTGGAAGGTGTCTCTAGTTTTTCCCTACCATAAATAACACCCCAATAAATGTCTTTGTAGATAGAAAACTATTTTCTCTTCCTTGTGAATTATTTCCTTAGGATGAATTCCCAGGAGGAAGATGATTGGGTCAAAGGCTGTGAACATTTTTATGTCACTTGATATTGTTGCCAAATGGCTTTACAGAAGGGTTGTGTCTGATAATTTACAGTTTTAAAAGCAGGAACTAACCAAATGTGTACAATGTACTTCCCTATATTCACAGAAGGGCATGGCCCTGAGAGATCCAAGGAACAGGTGCTCCCAAGTGGCAGCAGGGTAGTACAGGTGAGAAGGATCTGGAAGGCATGGGGGCTGGGAGAGGCTCCTTGTAGTGTTGGGCAGGCTGCCTGGGTTTTTGGACTCCCTCTCCTTCCTTCTCTCTTTTTTTAAAATTTTTAAAATTTTTTTAGTTGTTGATGGATCTTTATTTTATTCATTTATTATTTATATGTGGTGCTGAGGATCGGACCCAGTGTCTCATGCATGCTAGGCAAGCGCTCTGCCACTGAGCTACAGCCCCAGCCCCCTCTTTCCTTCCCTTTTGCTTCCGTCGTCCAATGTTAAGACCTGCTACTTCCTAGTGCCCGCCTCGCTGTCTGCCTCTGAGTCCTCCTGCCAGGGCTGCCTGGGAACCTGACCACTCTAGGCCCTGAAATAGCATGCCTTGCAGAGTCAGCCTTAGTGTGAAACAGGAACTATTTGCCCTCTGGCTTCTTGTCATCTTTCCTGTGATGCAGAGCCAACCCCTCAGTGACTGGCCAAGGAGGGGCTGGGATTTGCTCCCAGGTGATGTCTTGCAAGAAACCGTCTTCCTCCCAGTAGGTCCAGGGTTCTGGTGGAATCTTCTGTATTTACAGAGATCAAGACTGGGAGGTGAAGCCAAAGACAAAACCCCTGCTATCTCTGCCTCTTACACTGTCCAATTTGCTGATGTCATTCCTCCCACAGTTTTGATATCACCCAGCTGACATCATGGACCTTTTTTTTTTTTTTTAAACTTTTTGGCATCACTGTAAGAAAGCACCTTTTAGAGGACATTTGGTCAAAGGGATTTGACTTCTCTTCCTCTGTTGTAACCCCTGTGCTCCTGGGACAAGCCACTCCCACTTTACTGACAAGATGTAGGTTAGCCACATCATTGCCATCCCCAGGATCCAAAAGCCCTTGGGAGGGTCTCATTTATGCTCCTGATGGCTGCACCAAGGCAAAGTGGGACAGAAGGTGGCCCTAGCAGAAGGAATTCTGAGGGGTAGACAGGAGGTTGGGGTGCAGGAGTGACATGTCTGAACAGCGGAAGGAGAAGGCAGGATGAGGAGTCTGAAAACTGCTGGGATAAACAGCTACCTGCCAAGAGGAGCCCAGACCCAGCATCACTCTCCCCTCAGGGCTACATGCAGCTCCTGCTTCTGGGGGAACACTTGCTTCTCAAGGGGCTCCTGGGCGCCCACCACCATATCACTGGAGAGCATCACAGAGTCATCTCCCCCCAAACCTCAGCCACCTTCCCAGGATCCACCTTGTGCCTCTGACTATCCCCTATGTTGAAGTTCACGCCCTACGCAAGAGGACAGAAGGAAGTCATTGCTGCTCCTGCTGCCTGGAGACCTCTCAGCCTCATGGCAGCCTTCACAGTTTCCTCCCTACACCCCACATGCAGAAAAACCTAGATTGGGATAGGTCCACCCTTGGGTCCCTGCTGGGTCAAAATGGATAGACATGAAGGACCTGGCTGCTTGCTCTTAGGCTGGTCTTTTCTCCTTTGGCTCACAGGTTCCCACAGGATTCCTTCCCTCCACCCCAATCCCTTCAGCTCAAATTCTAATCTGGAATGGTGTCCCAGTGCCTCCAGTTCACGAAATCTAATTAATTTGGTACTTTGATGGCCCCAACACAATGAGTCATCTCCTTCAGGTGTCTGCAACACCAGCTAAGTCCAGCTTCATGTCATTGTCTTATTATTGGTCTCATGAACTTGGTCTATCTCTCTAGGGGATCAGGTCCCCTGGGGGCATGCCTGTGTCTTACATATAATCTGAACACCATGGTGCCCAGCCCAGGGCCAGCCTTTCAGCGCATGCTCAGAAATACACTTTGATCAATTGCAGTTGTTGATCCAACCCTGCCTGCATCTGACCAGGCTCCTGGCTGCAAGTGACAGAACCCGACGCCAGCTAAGATACAGCAAAGCAGTGGATTGATTGGAAGACTCTTAGGGAGTACCAGGAGTCCACAGGGAGGCTGGAACGCCAGGATGGGAACAGGCAGGGGAGGCCAGGCAACAGCCAGCCAGCCAGCCAGCTCCACTCCTCAGGAAGGTGGGATATGAGGCTGACCAGGCACCAGCTCTACTGGCCACCACTGCCACCACTTACGGCGAACACCACCAAATGAGAGTTCTGGGCAAGATGGGGAGCATCCAGCTGGCCAAGCCTGGGTCACATGTCTAGCCCTGGACAGAGGTGGGAAGATGTGGCCTCCACAACTTTTGTGGTGGAACCCCAATAGCCCGCACCAGCCCCCACCAGCCCTACCCACTGGAAGATTCCACACCCAAATGGCAAATGTCTAAAAGGCCAGGCACAGTGACGCACTCCTGCAATCCCAGCATTTAGGGAGGCTGAGACAGGAGAATCGCGAGTTCAAAGCCAGCCTCAGCAACGGCGAGGCGCTAAGCAACTCAGTGAGACCCTGTCTCTATGTAAAACACAAAATAGGGCTGGGGATGTGGCTCAGTGGTCGAGTGACCCTGAGTTCAATCTCTAGTGCCAAAAAAAAAAAAAAAAAAAAAAAGTCTAAAAGAGACTGAGCGTGGAGTCATTGAGTGGCAGGTGTTACCCAAGGTACTGAAATGAGAAGATGAGGAAGCCAGGCCCCTGCCAGGTGGGGAAGCTACGTGTGGCAGTCCCAGCTCCATTTGTCATGTATGGGGCAACTGCTCCACCCCAGGCTCTCATCCGGGCTTTGCTCAGACATCGTCCCACTTACTCCTCACTGTGGTCAGGGCTGAATTAAAGGGATGAAGGCCCAAGGGGACTGCAAAAAATAGATAAGTAAAAGTAAAAATTAGCTGGGTGCACACGCCTGTAATCCCAGGGGCTCAGGAGGCTGAGGCAGGAGGATTGCAAGTTCAAAGCCAGCTTCAGCAACATAGCAAGGCCCTAAGCAACTCAGTGAGACTCTGTCTCTAAATGAAATATTTAAAAAGGGCTGTGGATGTGGCTCAGTGGTTAAGTGCATTTGGGTTCAATCCCCAGTACCAAAAAATAAATAATTAATTAATTAAAAAGTCAGTTCCCTGCACAGGACATGGTGGTGTATGCTTATAATCCCAGCTACTCAGAAGGCTGAGGCAGCAGGATGGCAAGTTCCAGGCCAGCCTCAGCAGTTTAACGTGACTCTGTCTCAAAATAAAACACTAAAAGGGCTGGGCAGGTGCGATGGCGTGTGCCTGTAATCCCAGCACTTTGGGAGGCTGAGACAGGAGAATCCCAAGTTCAAAGCCAGCCTCAGCAATGGTGAGGTGATAAGCAACTCAGTGAGACCCTGTCTCTAAATAAAATAGGGCTGGGGATGTGGCTCAGTGGTAGAGCACCCCTGGGTTCCATCCCTGTTACCACCATCAAAAAAAAAAAAAAGCTAATTTCCTTTTTAATAATTCTCAGTCCTATATTCAGGAGAAAAGAATGCCTGACCCCTCAGAACCTTTTATGGATATGAGAATTGTAACGATGAGAAAATACAGCTTCCCTCTTTTGGCTGGATCTATTTGAGGCACTTCCAGACAGACAGGTGCCGAGGGCACCCAGTGTGGCACCTCAACAGCACTCATTGGCCTTGGTGTGAATTCTTGCTGTTCCATTTAATAGATGCCCTCGAGCAGGTTCAGAAGTTCAGATTCCTCTTCTACCACACAGAGAATAACCCCGTACCTGCCTCCGGGGGTGGCGGGTGGTTAGAGAAGATGTCCGGTATCTGCCATGTCATGAGTACCAAAACACCAAGATCAATTTGTTAGGGGAAGAAAACTGTGATTTACTTAATATACACCTTATGACTGTCTCCTGAGTCCAGCGCTATGCTTTGGTGACAGGTATCAAAACAAGCTCTTGGGGCTGGGATTGTGGCTCAGTGGTAGAGTGCTTGCTTCGCATGTGGGAGGCACTGGGTTCGATCCTCAGCACTGCATATAAATACGTGAAAAAATAAAGGTCAATCAATAACTAAAAAAAAAAAAAAAACCAAACAAACAAAAAAAGAAGCTTCTGGCCATGCAGAGCACAGCCAGGGTCAGGGCAGCAGACTCTGTTAGAGCCAGAGGAAGGAGGAGATTGCCTTGGTTGGGGACTCAGGAAATCTTCTTAGAGTGGAATTTGGGCCCAGTTTTCTAAAAATGTGTGGGGTTCTAAAGAAAGGGGGGGACATCATTCCTGGTGGAAGAAATAGCAGAGGCCAAGGTGTGGAGGTAAAGGAGGAAGCCCTTTCACAACATCAGAAGGATGTTGTCAGAGCATCTGACAACTTCTAAATTCTTTTTTTGGTACCGGAAATTGAACTCAAGGGCACTCGACCACTGAGCCACATCCCCAGCCCTATTTTGTGTTTTATGTAGAGAAAGGGTCTCACAGTTGCTGAGCACCTCACCGTTGCTGAGGCTGGCTTTGAACTGGTGAATCTCCTGTCTTAGCCTCCCTAAGTGCTGGGATTACAGGTGTGCGCCACTGTACCTGGCTTCTAAATTCTTCAGCGTCATGACAACAAGCGCCTCCCACCCAAGCCCCAACCCCATGCATACTAACAGATGTGTTTTGCACACGTAGAACCAGATGTGCTCCCTGCATTCTCTGCCTGATCCCGTGAGTTGGGTGAAGATAGCTGCCTCTCCATCCTGAGGCTTTCCCTCCCTGGCTAGGTCCCCTAGAGGCAGACATCTGTGTGAGACCCAAGAATGTAACCCCTGGAGGTTGGTGTCTGGTACAGGTCTGGAGCAGACCAGATGGGGGCTGAAGGAAGTGTGGACTTGAATCCCAGCTCTGCCAGTCACTGGAATGTGAACTTAGGCAGGGGCTTAGCAGCCCTGACCCTGGTCTCCTTGTCTAGAAAATGGAAGTAATAAAAATCGTGCCTGGTCTCTGTTCCCAAGCACCCTGATTTCCCTTTGCTGCTCTTTGTATTGCCTCAAAAAACAGGAAATGTTGCCGGGCGTGGTGGTGCACGCCTGTAACCCCAGCACTTAGGGAGGCTGAGATAGGAGAATCGCGAGTTCAAAACCAGCCTCAGCAACGGCGAGGCGCTAAGCACCTCAGTGAGACCCTGTCTCTACATAAAACACAAAACAGGGCTGGGGATGTGGCTCAGTGGTTGAGTACCCCTGAGTTCAATCCCTGGTACCAAAAAAAAAAAAAAAAAAAAAAAGGAAATGCAAGTGCCCGGCCTTTGAACAGAACTTCTTCTTGCTGCCCGCATCGTCAAAGCACAAAGGGGCAGCCTTGGAACTCAACTAGGTCTGGAGGGCTGGGGTCCAGGACTGGGAGAGACATTGGGAGCTTATGTTCCACTGGGGGCACCTGGGATGAGCAGTTCATGTCCCTGAGGCCTGCTGACTCTAAGTCTCTGCTCTGGCCTCCCTGCCATTCTGTGAGTGTCCCCCTCCCCCACCCAATACACTCTCATACCAGCACAGAACTCACAGCAACTCAGACTTGTGGTGGTCAGAGATGAATAGCCATGTTGTCACTACTATCTGTTCATCTTCACAGTAAATGATCCCTCCATGAGGCCAATGGTTGTACCCATTTGACAGAAAATAGAGGCTCACAGAGATAAAGTAGCAGAGCAGAGAATCAATCCCAGATGTGTCTGATTATAATGTCCCCGAGGGCTGCCTCTGTGCTGGTATACCTTGCCAAAGTGTCACCCTTCAGCTGAAACCACACTGCTCTCCAGCAGCTCAGGTATCAGATCAGCCCAGCAGGGCAAGATCCAGGAACACCGTGCTGGGGGATCATCCAAGCTCCCCATGTGAGCATCCCGCAGGCCAGGCGCTTGTCCCTTCTGTCTCAGGTAAAACTTTGGAAACCTCAACCCCTAATTACCGCCTGGCACAGGGCACCTAGTGGTTTCCGGATGGCTTGTATTGACTCGCGCAGTCTTCATAGGACATGGGTCTGGGCTAAATTTAAGCCCGTCACAGGCAATTTGACAGTTTTCTGTGGGGGGGTAATTTAATGGTAAACCATAATTACCGATACAACTGATACCTTAATTCCCAAAACAATCTGTGGAGGTGTGTGGAATTCAAATCAGTCCAATTAGAATTCTATCTTCTCATAATAAAATACAGCATAATTGCTAATTGCCCCCCTGGCTTGCAATATTTTAAGGCAGAAAAAGTTAGTTTTGTTTTTTAATATAGCTTTTATTTTAAAGTGTTTGTTTTTAATTTTGGATCATTGCCCATGAAAGGGAAAGGATCCAGGTCTCTGTCCTTGGGGCTCCTGTGGGTCCCAGCACTTCTCCCCTCAACTGGATCAAGAGGTCTAGACAAGGCCAGCTGTACCCATGCCGGGAGTCCTGGATAGACTCTGTGGATATAAGCCATTTAAGTTGTAGAATACACTTGTATTGACAAAGTTCTTGGATGAGTACTGGAGCCAAACATATAGAAGTTTAAAGTGAGACTTTAGGATTTGCGCAAGTTAGCTACTTGCTATATGACTCAGTTTGCTACTCTGTAAAATGGGTATAATAATTGCCCTTCCTCACAGGGTTATGCAGATTAACCCAGTGCCTAACATGGGGCAAACATTCCAAAAATGGTCGCTGCTGCTGTTATTATATATCCATTTGTTCACTCAGCAAATACATACTGAGTTCAGGTTGAATATCCCTTATTGGAAATGCTTGGGACCAGACATATTTCAGATTTTGGAGTTTTGGGATTTGAGAATATTTACAACTTGGACATCCCTAATCCAAAAAATCTCAAATCCAAAATGCTTCAAAATCTAAAACTTTGTGTCATGTTGGTGCTCCAAAAGTTTCTGATTTTGGAGTATTCTGGATTTGGGATTTTCAGGTTAGGGATGCTCCACCCATACCATATGGGCCAGGCACAGTTTTAGGTGCTGAGGATGTAACAATAAACAAAACAGAGAAAGCCCCACCTCTCTAGCCCTGACATTCTGCTAGGGGAACATGATAATGGACAAATGAATATGTGAAATAGCCTGATATAGTTGGCTTGGTAGTGCAGGCCTGTAATCCCAGCAACTAACTAGGCTGAGGCAGGAGGATCATGAGTTTGAGGCCAGCCTCCGTGACTTAGCAAGACCCTGTCTCAAAAAATGAAAAGGGCTTGGAATGTAGCTCGGTGATAGAATGCTTGCCTAGCACATGTGAGAGAAAGAGAGAGAGAGAGAATAGGAGGGAATATCTGTGAGGTCAGGGGGTGATGGCTATGTGTGGTCCAGGTGATATGGCCAGGAAGACCTCTTGGAGGAGGTGGCACCTGAGCTTATCTACCCTAGGAGGCTAAATTCTCAGAAAAGGAAACTGAGGTCAAAGGTTCAACCCCAGGCACACCATGCACATACCATAACAGCTTGGCAGAGGTGAGGCAGGGGGATGGTTTCCAGGAAAGGCACATTAGTTAGGCAATGACTGCCATGGAGAGGGCGTGAGAACCTGGATTCCTGGGTCATAACTTTCTCCCTTTAGTCTGGAAGGGTCCTTGCCATCACCTGAAGGCCACAGCAAAGGCAGTGGAATTGGAGAGCCTTGGTTTCAGCTCCTGGCCCTGGGTGACTTGCTGCATGGTCTGAGACAGCAACTCATCCCTGACCAGGCTGTATCTTCTCTAGTGTGGCCTGGCAACAAGAAGACTTAGGTCCCAGGGTCACTGTCAAGGCCTGTGTGGGACCATGCATCTCAGGAACATGACACATGGGCACTCAGGAAGTGCCAAGTCTGTTCCCCTCATGAAAAGGAGGCCAGAGAAGGGAAGTGACTTATCCAAGGCCACACAGCAAGTTGTAGCAGAGAGCTGGCAGGTTTTGGTCCAGTGTTCTTCCCATGCCTAACAGCCAGGATTGACCTTCTGTGGCCAGGTAAAGGGTCTTGTCTGGGCAGTTGCTGACAGGCAGCAGGCAGAAAGGAAGTTTCCAGAAGAGGGAGAATGGGAGACAAGCAAATGGGCACCTCAATTCATTGTGCACCCGAGTTAGCCCCAAACAAGCCATTCCAGTGTCAAATTTAGGCATCCGTTTGCTTTCAATGGCTGAGCATGTTGGAGACTCTCCCTAGAAGCTACAGGGCTGGCTTTTGGGATGGGGGGAGGTTGGAGGGCTGGAAGGCTGGTCTGGAAAGAAGACAAACTGCTCCAGGTCAACCCCCTTGTGCTGAGAAGCCCCCGGCATTCCCAGACAGGCCCTCCCCTCCCCATTGGACAAATCCTACTTCCCAGCTGGGATCTGAGGGGTCTCCAAGATTAAAAACCTGGTCACCTACTGGTTATGGGGCAAGTGGCCCCTATTACAAGAGGCCCTAGGGGCCTGGGAACCCAGCAAGAGGTGGGCAGACACCTGCTGGCACCATCTTAACTGGGGGCAGGTCTATTCATCACCCAAATAAAAGTGGGGGTATGGAGGCTCACCCAGGGGCCCTACAACTTGATGGTAATTATCACTCTCTGGCTGGCCACTGCCCAGACCACCCCATTGATGGAAGCCTGGTTCTGAGCTGAGCAGGGCCCCTCTTCCCTCCACTGAAGCATAGGGGAGGGGCTCAGGGCAGAGGGTTCAGAAGAAACAGGAGATTCCAAGACGCTGTACCTAGAAACTGGGGCTGAGAGCCTGGGCAGGCTCTTGGGGTTTAATGCAGACTTTTAGTCCCAGAAACCCCCCTGTGTGCCCTCAAAGTTCTTCCAGGTAGAATTTCCAACACCTGGTTCCCTAATTCACAGCTCTGTGATGGCAGGTGTGGCCGGCACACCATGCAAAAATATCTGCTAGTATCACAAGACACACCTTTATTTCTGTTCCCATCTTCCTTGACACTTTCTTCAGGGAGCACGATCTCTCCTGAGTGAGCTCTCCCCAAGGCCCATGACTTTACTGCCCATTCCTCAGTAGAGTCCCAAAGTCACATGAAGTCACAAACACCACGTCAGTTCAGACACTAGACTGTCTAGTTCAAGACTGTGATCATACTGCACCCCAGTGGGCGATGGGCTTTTGCCCTCTCTGGCCAAAAGCCTGTGGAAGGGGGAGGGAATGGGTGGGCTCCTTCTTGGTTTCTCAGCAACGCCGCCCCTGCCCTGGTCTCTAGCCCCCTGGGGTGGGAACTCTGGATTGGGGGGAGAAGGAGGCTAAAGCCAGGGCAGCTCTACCTGACCTCACCCAGTAAGAAGGCTTAGTCCCTCGGGCTGACCTTGACACATGCCTTCTGCCCACTCTTCAGGCCTTGGTTAGGAAAAGGAGTCAATAATGGGTCTGGACACTATTCCTGCAGCAAGCGTGGCCCCTCAAGTACCAATGACTCTGATGACACAATATCTGCTTGTTTCCCACCAGGATTAGCACTCATTTTGCAAGCTGACTGAAGGTCCATATGTGATGGGCAGGGAAAATTCCAGAGAGGTAGGAGACTCAACTTGTCTGGATGTTCAGAGTCTTATGCTCGGTCACTCACTTCTCAATGACCAGGAACCCAAAGTCAACACAGGAGAAGATAAACCACTTCTCCCTCTGTTTAGGCCATAATCAGGAAGTCCAGTACTTACAGGCTATAAAATACTTCCCAAGCCCACATCTTTCAGCAGTACCCATTTTACTGACTGAGAGACTGAGCCTCAGTAAGAAATTTGCCTGGTGATGCTCAGTAAATAGAAAGCGTCAGGCTTTAATCAAGCCTTCTAGTCCCAACTTCAGAGCTCCCTGTGATTCAACTACAGGCCTCTCTTATGCATTTAAGGCCACCAGCAGGCTCTGTTATCTATGTGGTTGAAGACCAAGGCAGGGAATCTGCACTCTGAGAATGAACCTGGAAGGAGGACCGGCAGGCTAAATCTTTTCCCCAGACTCAGCAGAAAGCAGCCAGGCTCAGGCCAGGGAACTGCAAGGCAGATTGTAACTCCAGTTTGAGAGACCATGTGAGCCCTGGAGCCCAGGATATTATTAGTCAGAGGAAGAACATGGGGCAGATTAAGATTTGGAAATGTTAGGGGAAGTCAAAACATGACTTGAAAGTCAAGGGGAATACCATGATGTCTGCTAGGAGCTCCCAGCTCACATTTATTCTCTCAGCCATCCCAACATTAGGAGAGCTTTTCTTTACCCATGAGTTTAGACCCAAGTCCCAGAGTAGATCTTCATTGGCTCTGGTAGGTCATGTGCCCCTCCCTGAATCAATCACAGTAGCTAGGGAATTCCAGAAAGTGATTGGCCAGGCCTAGATCACTGGAAACAAGGCAAGGTGGATCAGCTTCCTGGAATTATGGGTAATGTGGATAGGAAAGGGGCTGTTACCAGAAGAAAGGGGAGAGAAGTGGGGAGTTAGATAGGAAAGAGGACTTTATATGACAGATAGGGATTTCTACTTAAAAATTTGCAGTGGGCGTCAATAGATGCTTTTACACAAGGGAGGCATTAACACTGGGGTGCAGGAAGGTGGATAAGGCAGCTGTGCAAGTATTGCTGCTGATTTTTAATCAGTAGATTTCAATTGGACACACACAGTATCTACTAATTTAAATTACTTATCAATGTGGCCTCATGGTGGTGAGGGCCTGCAGCAAGTCATTTACAGGACTTTGAGGAACTTACTTCATTTCTTCTTGCCTCAGTCTTCTGCAAAATGAGTATAACCACAATAGCTGCTCCCAGGTCTGTTGTGCAGATGGAATGAATTGATTCACACAAGGGACTTCAAGCAGGGCTGATGGGCATGTTGGCTTCAGTTTCCAGGAGCTGGGAGACCTCAGGTCCTGAGAGAGCCTATGTAGCTCTTGTGGCAGAGACCTCACCTGACTGGCCTGGCTGCAGTCTCCAGCCCTGAGCTGTGACCCACTTGCCCGCTGCCCTCCGAGCCTCACTTGGCTGACAAACAGGAAGGTGGCGGGGCTGCCTGCGTGCCCCTGTCGCCCCCGCAGCCCTGCGTCTGGCCCCAGCCCTCCTAGCTGCTCAAGGCTGCGGTGAACTTGGACAGCGGCTCTCGCCGCAAACCACCGTCCGTCACAAATTGCCCTGCGGTGAGTAGCGAGCACATTTATAATTGATGAAATCAGGGGGTGGAAACTCACTGCCAAGATGTTTAGTAAACAGAGCCTGCGTCCCTGGGGGCACGGCGGGGGTGCTTGGGAGAAAATAAGGGGCCAGGAACGGGAGTACACGAAAGGCCTCACCACCAGTTTTTGTTTTTATTATTCGGCTTTTTTTTAAAAGGTTGGAATCCTACGGCAAAGTTGCAGGACGATGATACGATGACATTTATCACATTACCTTGTCCTTTTGCTCTGTGGAACTAATAGAAAAATAATCGCATCATTATTGTTGGTCTTTTATTTTGCTGAACCATTTGTAAGTCGCAGTGATCTTGACTTTCCCACCCCACTAAGTATTTCAAGGACATTCTCTTACCTACAAAAGAATGATCAGCACCAGGAAGTTTAATATCAGTACAATATTATGATCTAATATACGGTCTATTTGCAAGCCTCATCAGTTATCCAAGACCATCCTTCATAGCAACTTTTTTTTCCAGTCCAACCTGACCAGTCCTTCAATAGGGTCTCAGGTGATTGTCACCCTTGGTCCCCACCCCAACACCACCCCTGGTCAGGATCCCAGAGTCAGACGGAGCAATGAAACAGGGGCCAAGTCAGAAAACAAGGCCAGGTGCGGAATGATGGCGGGGGGGGGGGTACAGACACAGAAGCTGGCTAAGCTCTGAGAGCCCTAGAAGCTGCTTCCAGGGAGTCCCCAGGGATGGGACTCCACCTGAACAGGGAGAGAGACATGTAAGTTGCTGCAGGTACTGCAATCCCAAGGGAGACAGGAAGTTCCCAGAGTTCCTGTCACAGCAGCCCACCCCTGGACATGGATACCAGGGAGCAGGAGAGCTTTATTAGAGATACAGGGAGGAGGCCACCAACCTTTCAGAGCCAGGAGCTGGGAGGACATCCTTATCATTGTGTTATGCTACTTGGGTAGTTTGAATATCCATTGTTAACTGTTTATTGAACACTTACTATATACCAAGAATTCTCTAGGTACTGGGGAGAAACTGGGATAGAGACCCTGCCCCAGCCCTATGGTGTATATGTCCTATTGGGACATATGATCAGTTACATTGCTGTTATCAAAATAGTCACACGGCTCCTGTCCCCCTTAAATGTATGTGGGTTTGACTTTGAGGTTGCTACTGTTCTCCATAAGAACATGGCCTGGGGAGTAGCTGGTCCAAACAGAATGTAGAGATACATGGATCAGCCTGGAGCTGCCCTGTTCCAGCTGACCCATAAACTCACGGATAAGAACAATATTTGGGTTGAGATGTGACTGAGATAGAGCCTTTATCTAGTATGCACAAGGTCCTGCATTCCATCCCAGCACTGGAAAAAAGAGAGAGAAGAAAAGCCAACATTTGTTCGGAGCCTCTTAGTGTTGGGGTATTTGTTACACAGCATTATTTCAGCAACCGCTGACTAAGATGGGGAGAGACAATATAAACCAACCAACCAATAAATGTCTGTTGTCAGGTGGTAATAAGAATCAGATGAGCTGGGTGCGGTGGCTCGCGCTTGTAATCCCAGCACTTTGGGAGGCTGAGACAGGAGAATCACGAGTTCAAAGCCAGCCTCAGCAACAGCAAGGCGCTAAGCAACTCAGTGAGACCCTGTCTCTACATAAAACACAAAATAGGGCTGGGGATGTGGCTCAGTGGCCGAGTGCCCCTGAGTTCAATCCCTGGTACCAAAAAAAAAAAAAAAAAAGAATCAGATGACCAAGAAAGCAGAAGGGGAGAGGATGGATGCTGCTTTATAGATAGGGTAGCCCGGGAAGGCTCCCTGATGAGGAGCAGAGAGGAAGCAGGTGAGTCATTGGTTATCTAGGGCAGGCAATTTCAGGCTGAGGAAATGGTGGCGGCGGCGAGGGTCCCCAATCAAGGCTGGCCACCAGTGCTTAGCAGAGAAGCCTGCGAGGCTGGAGCAGGAGCCAGCAGCGGGCAGGAAGGGGTGACAGGAGGTGGCTCAAAGAGGGGGCTGGGACCAGATCCTGTGGGAAGAACTGGAATTTTCTTCACATCCTCTGGTGTAACTTGTTCCTGGCTATCTGACGAAAGAGCCAGAGCACACAAGCCGACTGGCTGAGCTCCCTGGTTGGGGACCTGTACTGTGTCCCAGGGAACGAGGACCTTTCCTCAGCCCTCATTCCCTCGCTTTCCCTGGAGGCTCCCCTCCCTTGTCTTCGGGACCGTCCCTCTCTTGACTCTCCCCCCACCTCTCTAACACCCCCAGATTCTTCTCTGCCCCCTCCTGCCCCACTGGGCCTTCTGCAGTGCTCGGGCCTCTGCTCACCTCTCAAAGTGGGATGACTCCCAGCTCTCCAGCACCATCTTGAAGGGACATTCCGTCCCCAGCTCCCTCCTTAGACCCTGACACCGGGGTGGCCTGTCTTCCTCTCATACTGGACTTAGCTTCAACTGGGCCCATCCTCAGGGAAGGGGCTCTCAGGGACCCTCAGAAACTTCACAGACTCCTCCCAGAGCCCATTCAGGTTCCCAGGGCTGGGCCACTGGCTTTGTTTTACCTCAAATACTGATAGCAAAATGTCCCTCCAAGCCAAGCGTGGTGATGTACGCCTGTAATCCCAGCACTTTGGGAGTCTGACACAGGAGAATTGTGAGTTCAAAGCCAGCCTCAGCAACCGCGAGGCGCTAAGCAACTCAGTGAGACCCTGTATCTACATAAAACACAAAATAGGGCTGGGGATGTGGCTCAGTGGTCGAGTGCCCCTGAGTTCAATCCCTAGCACCAAAAAAAAAAAAAAAAAAAAAAATGTCGGGGCTGGGATTGTAGCTCAGTGGTAGAGCGCTTGCCTTGCATGCGTGAGGCCCTGGGTTCGATCCTCAGCACCACGTACAAAGCAATAAAATAAAAACATTGTGTCCATCTACAACTAAAAATATATTTTAAAAAATGTCCCCCCTCAGCACTGCTTGTGGCTGCTCATCCTCTGGGAGGGAGGAGCCCTCCTCAGCCAACACTGGGGCCTTCTACAGCCCAGGCTCCACTGGCCCTTGTGCCTGCTCCCAGGGTAGACCCTCTGTCCCGCCAAGCTGGAGCACCTGAGCACCAGTCCTGTGCTCAGGTACACTTTGCTTCTAGGTCTTTGCTCAAGCAGTGCCTTTTGATCAATAGTTAATTACTAAGGGCCTACTGTGTGCCAGGCACTGTCCATGGTGCTGGGGCACAAGGGGTGTCCAGGAGACTCAGCCTCTATAAAGACCACTGGGGCCTCTCCAGTTCTGCACTTCTCTTCCGTTAGGGCTGGGCCACTCAAGTCTCAAGTCAGTGACTAATGTCTCCCCTGCTGCTTCAGTGATTGACACTGGAGCATATCTGCACATTTTGCTTTGTGTCTGATTTTTTTTTTTTTTTTTTTTTTTTGTGGTACTAGGGATTGGACCTATGGCCCCAAACATGCTAGGCAAGCCCTCGAGCTCCCCAGGCCTCTTTATGCTATTGAGACATGGTCTCACTAAGTTGCCCAGGCTGGTCTCAAACTTTTGATCCTCCTGCCTCGGTCTCCCAAGTGGCTGGGATTAGAGGCCTGCTCCACCATGCCTGGCTGAGTGTTCTTTTAGGTGAATATTTCCTTTTTTAATTGTGAAAATAATACACACTCTTGGAATATACAGAAAAAGAAGCAAAAGCTGTTACATAACCTAAGGACACAGAGGAGTGTCCTTTATTAATAGGCAGCTTCCGCCAGTTGCCTTCCACATGCTTCCTCACAGAAGAGGCACCTTGTTCCACAGGGGCAGACACCAGAATTGAATGGAACCCAGGGCCTCACTCATGCTAGGCAAGCACTTTACCAATGAGGTATAACCCCAGTCTAAGACCCAAGATCTTAACTGGAAAGTGGGGACAGGGGACACAGAGCAAGAAGCCCAGAATCCTCAAAGTCCAACGGAACAGATTAAAATGGCAAACAAAACCCCAGAATGTTCTTTCCCTGCTTACTACGTCTGTGGGAACTTGAGCAAGCCCCTTGCCTTTCCAAGAGGCCAGATTTTGCCGAGTGAACAGGTATCACCATACATTCCCCCTCAAGGAGCCCTGGGGGCCCCAAATGCCATAAAAGTCCTTTGTAAAATAGCATCTTGGGGCAAAGGTATGGGATTACTGTACAAGATCCTCATCTGAGTCCTGAATCCTGGTCTGGGTACCGAGGGTCTTGAAGATAAGGAGCATACTTATTCACAATTCTCTTCAGGGTGCCCCCAGTGCCTGGCACTGAGCAGGGTGAGAATATAAACAACACTTACTGTATGTCAGACACTCTGCTTGGGCCTCACACAAGAAACTTGGGAGCTCATGTCCATCACTTACAGAGATGGGAGAAATCAAGACTCACAAGATAACTTGACATTCCCAAGTAGTGACAAACCCCAGATGCAGACCCTGAGGAACGAATGACGTGAAATGGAGCAGTGGTCAGCATGGCCCAGAGCTGATCTATGGTAAGTGTTGACCTTGACCAAGCTCAGTGGCCCTGGCAGCAGGGTCTCTTAGGGTCTCAGGAATCTCTAAGCAGCCTCCTAATGGTGTGAAGGGCAGACTCCAGGGCCCAGGTGGGACCTGTGGACAGGCCTTACTATGGGCTGTCCAGCTTGGCCACCTTGCTCCAGAAGCTCTGGCCTCTCCCCAGGGTGCAGGATGCCACTCTGGGGCCTTCTGGCCTAATTTCTTACCAGGCTGCTCTGGGATGGCAGCATCCCAGCTCTGCTATAAATAGCATCTCTCCTGGGCCCCAGACAGCCAGTTGGCAAACACTGTAATTTGCTGAAAAGTTTGGAATGTGTCTAAAAATGAAGAAGGCAAGCAACACTAGCCTTGAGGGGGAGCGACTGGCGTATCCATTTCAGTGGAGGGCTGAGCCTCTCGGCCGAGCCTCACCAGTGTCTTCACAAGGACACTGCAGGTGAGGCATGGGGAGGGGGACAAACATGAGTTAGGAAGTAAATATTATCATTTCCACCCACAATGGCCACCTCCTGCATGGCCTCACCTCTGACCCTCCTGTCCTGAGGAGGAGGGGGCTGCCACTGCTCAGCCCTTCCAAATAGCTAAGTTGAAGAGGACATGGTGAGGACATATGGATAGTAAGAGCCAGGGGACACCCCCAAAGAAATTTCATCCGGCGCCTCTAATTTACAAATGAGGAAATGATTCAACAAAGCAAGTTGACGCAGAACCAGATTTCAGCAGAGGCCTCCCAGGCCCAGATTGGTGCCAAATGTTGGACCCCTGGCCTCCTTTGAGGACCCCTGGCCTCCTTTGAGATGCCAACTCCCCAAGGAGAAAGGGAAGGGTCCTGTGATTTTCTGGTCATGCCGTGGGTTGATGCTGTGCTTTTCTGATGTTCTGGGCTGATGTCACTCAATTCCAAGGAGGCACAGCCACTGTGATTCATTTTGAAGAATAACTGAGGCTCAGGGGTTGAGACATCCTCATCCCCAAAGCCAGAGAAAGGCTTCGCCTAGAGCCCCGACCCCACAACAGTATCAGGGCTTTCCCACCTTCAGGTCAAAGGAGCAGCCTCTGAAGTCATTGTTTATTGTTGTCTGTCATATATTCTGGGCTTTGGATTTTCCCTTAGGGAAAACCAGAGTGTTGAATACCACAGGAGACTGAGCGCCCAGAATCTCAAGATGGGGCTCCAGATCCAGCATTATCTCCCCATGTAACTTTGGGCAAGCCACTGAACTTGGATTTAATCATATGTAAAACTGGAATACCAACAAACACTTCTGTTTGCAAGCATCGTGGCCATGTGCTAGACAGGCATTTGTTGTCTCTCCTTGTAACAACTCTACGACAAATATATCCCATTTTACATATGAAGAAATCAAGGCACAGTAACTTGTCCAAGATCATACCATTTTTTTAAAAAATTTGAAACCCACTGTGCCAGATGCTCCAAAATCCCTTTCAACTGTAATAATTCTGCCATTTATAGTTCCAAACACAATAGTAACTAGTAATGGTTCAGTGGTAGCTCTTGGCTCTTGGCTCTTGGCTGCCAAAAGATTTTGTTTAGGGGCAAGGGCAGATTGAGAATGAGGAAAATTTACATCTGGAGAAAGCTGGCACATGAACAGGAGCCAAGACACCACCATCCTGGCCCATCAGCGAAGGTCAACTCTGTCTGCAGAAGGAACCTGGCTCCATGCAGGGTCCCCTGATAACTGGTTGAACAGCGACGTCTTGTGGTCATTTGTAGAACTTCACCCCCACTGGAGTTCAGGACTTAAATTTCCAGGGGAGGATCAAGAAGGCAATGAAAGGGAGAAGAGAATTAAGGTGTTATAGACTTGGATGCTCACCTAACTTATGTGTGAAGTTTTAAAACCACACAGATGCCAGGGCCTTGCCCTGGGCCTAGAGGGGCATAATTTCAACGACAGGAGATCTGTTTCTTGGGTACAAATGATTCTGTTACAGTCTGGCTAAGAACCCCCAAAATAGATGACTTTTTTTAAAAAATTATTTTTTAGTTGTAGGTGAACACAATATCTTTATTTTATTCATTTATTTGTATGGGCTGCTGAGAATCGAACCCAGTGCTTCATGCATGCTAAGCTAGCGCTCTACCACTGAGCCACAACCCCAGCCCCAATAGATGACTTTTAAGGGGTATTGGAGTGTTGGTGAGAAGAAATCGGTTGCAGCATCACTGACTGTTGAAGCTTCTGGAACTTTCTAGGCAGTTGACAAAACTAGATCCCTTTCAGCATTAACTGCATTGTGCTCTTTAAGATATAAAATGGCAGCAGCTAAAAAACAAAAACAGCAGCAACAAAAACTATTAGTGTGGAAATGGAATCCATTATTGTAGAGAAATGTTAGCATAGTTCAGTCCATGAGCAGAAGGTACCGAAATGTCTCTTTTTCTTCTTCGTCTTCTTTCCTTTCTTTTTCTTCTCTTTTTTCTTTAACACAGTGGTTCTCAACAGGGGCACTTTCTCCCCAGGGGACCTTTGACAATGTCTGGAAACATAGTTGTCGCAACTGGAGGGCGACATCTCGTGAGCAGAGGCCAGGGATGCTGTGAAACATTCTGCCATGCACAGTAGGGCCCCCATAACAAGGAATTAGCTGATCCAAAGTGTCAAGAACTGGGGATATAGCTCAGTTGGTAGAGTGCTTGCCTCACATGCACAAGGCCATGGGTTCAATCCCCAGCACCACACACACACACAAAGTCAACAATGCTGAGGTTCAGAGACCCTCTTTTAGTAAACACAAAAGAACTCCCATTTTCAGGTCCCCAAGGGAAGGGACTGATTTCTTCATCCTCCTTACTAGGACCTAGTAAGGGACAGGTTCTTAGTATACACTGAATGACAGATTACAGTGAGAGGGAAAATATCTGATGGAGTTACATCTGAGAACTTTCTTCACATGCACAGTCCTGGATATATTTTAAATGGTACTGACTGCTCAATACAGAAAAATCTTGTTTGCCAGATGGACAGTGCCTAACACCATCAAGCACCTCTGAGATGGGAGAGAGTGGAGTGGTAAAGAGGGTTCAGATCATAGCTGGATGTGGTGGCGTGTGCCTATGATCTCAGCACTTGGGGAAGCTGAGGCAGGAGAATCATGAGTTCAAAGCCAGCAACAGCGAGGCGCTAAGCAACTCAGTGAGACCCTGTCTCTACATAAAACACAAAATAGGGCTGGGGATGTGGCTCAGTGGTCAAGTGCCCCCGAGTTCGATCCCTGGTGCCAAAAAAAAAAAAAAAAAAAAAAGCGTTCAGATCCTGATAGAAAGGGGTTAAATATAAGCTTCCCCAAGCTGTGTTATCTTGGGTAAGTCACACAACTTCTCTGGACCTTAGTTTCTTCCTCTGTAAAGTGAGACTGGTATACCTCCTCATGAATTGTTCTGAAGGTTAAATAGCATTGTGTGTGTAGCTTAGCCTAGAGCCCATCAGTTCTCATTAAATGTTAGTTATCGGGGTTGGTGATTCTTTATTTGGGGCAGGGTGGGGGGATACCAGTGATTGAACTCAGGGGTCCTTGACCACTGAGCCACATCCCCAGCCCTATTTTGTGTTTTATGTAGAGACAGGGTCTCACTGAGTTGCTTAGCGCCTCGCCATTGCTGAGGCTGGCTTTGAACTCACGGTCCTCCTGTCTCAGCCTCCCTAAGTGCTGGGATTACAGGCGTGTGCCACCGCGCCCGGCTAGTAAAGCACACTTTTGAGTGTATCCAAAGACTTTTGACACGTGGGACAGCAAATTTAGAGGGGAGACAACCTGAATGTGAGTAGCACTGCCCAGTAGACTCTGGGCCCTGATGGAAAAAGAGCATGAGGAAGCCTGCTAGTGGTGTAAGGTTGGGTCTTCCTGAGCAGGTGTGACTTTTGCTGCTGCCCCTAACCATGCACATCAGACTCCAGCTTCTTTGGCCCTTCAATTTGGACTCACACGGCAACATTTTGGGAGTTTTCAGGCCTTCGGCCTTTGATTAGGGCTGCATTATTGGTCCCTGTTTTTTGGGTTTTTTTTGTTTTGTTTTGGACCAGAGATTGAACCCAAGGCATTTAACCACTAAGCCACATCCCCAGCCCTTTTATTTATTTGTTTGTTTGTTTTTGTGGCAGGGTCTCACTAAATTGCTCAGGGCCTCACTAAGTTGCTGTGATCCTCCTGCCTCAGCCTCCTGAGCCACTGGGATTACAGGTGTGCATCACTGCACCTGGCTGTTCCTTCTTATTCTAAGGTTTCCAGGTCCTTGGATTGAGCAGCTATTGGTTCCTTTGGCTCTCTGACATGCAGATGGCCTCTGTGGGACCATCCAGCTTCTGATTATGTAAGCCAATTTTATACACACACACACCCTCTAGAGAACCCTGACAAATACAGTTTTTGGTACCAGAAGTGGGGTCTGGCCAATTCCTGAGATTCCCTCAAGGCATCTTTCCTATTCTGGTGCAAAGTTCTTGGCTTCTTCTTAATGGTGCTCATTTCCTCAGCAACCACAACTTCCTTAGCTCCAATTTTACATGTGCTTTTCTGGCCAAACTGCAAGTTTTTTCCAATCTTTCTTCTCTTCTTTTTGCTTTTGATTCTCACTGTAAAACTGGCTGAGAATATCCAGTAATACCCATGCCACAACCTGAATGCTATATAGCCTTGAAATTTCCTCTGCTATATTAAATTAAACCACCACCTTTAAATTCAGCATCATGTAAAATCTCAGGATACTGACAAAAGGTAAAGGAGTTATTTGCCAGAATATAACACAGATGGCCTCTAGCCCAATTCCCAATAGAGTCCTCATTCCCATTTGAAAACTCAGGAGCATAATCTTTACTGTCTGTATTCCTATCAGCATTCTGGTCTTCCAAGCTCCCCCCAGAATTGCCCATGATGCTCCACTTACAATAGTCAAAGTTTTCTCTAACCTGCATCTTCAGACTTCTCCAAACCTTCTCCCAAATCTATTCCAAAGGCTGCTGAACCACCTAGTCAGAGTCACAGCAATGTCCTCAATCCTTGTACCAATGTTCTGTGTTAGTCGGGCGCGGTGGCACATGCCTGCAATCCCAGCACTTTGGGAGGCTGAGACAGGAAAATTGCGAGTTCAAAGCCAGCCTCAGCAATGGCAAGGTACTATGCAACTCAGTGAGACCCTGTCTCTACATAAAACAAAAAATAGGGCTGGGGATGTGGCTCAGTGGTTGAGTACCCCTGAGTTCAATCCCTGGTACCAAAAGAAATCAAACAAAAACAAAAAACAGAACAAAAAAACAATGTTCTGTTCTATGTTAGTCAGTTTTTCATCACTATGACATAATACCCAAGGGGAAAAAATTAAAAGACGAAAGATTTATTTTAGCCTATGGTTTCAGATATTTTAGTCCATAGTCAATTTTCCCCATCACCTTTCAATAATGCCATCAAATTATGAATCCATTAATGGATTAATCTACTGATGGAGGTCAAAATCCTCATGGTCCAATCCATTTCTGCATCAATAGCCAAGCCTTCAACACATGAGCCTTTGGAGGACATCGGATCCAAACTATAGCAGTGTCATTCATTCCGATATCTAGACTTAACTTGTATTTGGCTACTGCCTGAGACAAGCTATCACTTCCATTGGATCTGAACATGAAGCTTCTCTAATGAATCCAACAGGTAGAGATAGGAGGCTCTAGACCCACTGACTCAGATGCTCTGAGGGAGGGGCCTGGGAATAAATATTTTTAATGAACTGCTAAGTGATTCTTAGAGTTGGGCAAATTTGAGAAATCTGCCTTTAGTAGAAAGACTTTGGAGTTAAACTGCCTGGGTTCAGATTCAAGTTCTGCTACTTACTGACTGGGTGACCTTAGTTACCTCTCTGTGCCTGTTTTCCCACCTGTTAATAACCTCCTGAGCTGGGCGCGGTGGTACATGCCTGTAATCCCAGCACTTAGGGAGGCTGAGACAGGAGAATCGCGAGTTCAAAGCCAGCCTCAGCAATGGCGAGGCGCTAAGCAACTCAGTGAGACCCTGTCTCTGCATAAAACACAAAATAGGGCTGGGGATGTGGCTCAGTGGTCCAGTGCCTCTGAGTTCAATCCCTAGTACCAAAAAAAAAAAAAAGAACCTCCTGGCATTCCATAGGACTCAAGGACTCAATAAGTGACAACCCCTCCCTTTCTCTAGGTCTGATCATTTATGACTTTTACCTTCATCCTCCTCCACACATCTATCCCTTGGCTCAGGCATTTGTTTGATTCATCCTTTTGTCCTCACTGGTCCTTGGGGGACTGGTTTCTCACCTACTGGCCTCCTAATGGAGGCCTTCCTCACTCTTGTCCCCTTCCCCTCAGCAAGTCCTTCAAAGAGTAGCAATGACAGAACCCAAACTGAGATTTATAGTTTTCAAAGCACTTTTCTTGTTCTTTGCCTTATTGATTTTTCCCAATTACCCTACAGCATCACCGTGATCTCCCTAAAACCAATAAACATGAATCTAGGGCTCAGGCAACCATGACTGTCCCAAGTCTCAAAGCAAGCTAACAGAAGCAACTGCAAGCTGGGCGCGGTGGCACGCGCCTGTCATCCCAGCACTTTGGGAGGCCGAGACAGGAGGGTCGTGAGTTCAAAGCCAGCCTCAGCAATGGCGAGGCGCTAAGCAATTCAGTGAGACCCTGTCTCGAAATAAAAACACAAAACAGGGATGTGTCTCAGTGGGCGAGTACCCCCAAGTTCAATCCCCAGTACCAAAAAAAAAGAAAAGAAAAAGCAACTGCACTCCCTGACCCCATGACCAGCTGCATCTCTGGGCACCTGTCATAGCCCCTAGCCAGATTCTCACCCTGCCTTCCCTTGCTTAGGAAGCTACTGTGGCTCCCATCACCAGGTCCAAGTGCCAAGGCCTGGTGTCAAGGCCTACCACAGCTTGGAACCACTCTCCCTCCTGGCACTTCCTGCATGTCCCTGCTTTTCCAGACCACCTAGCTGGGCTCCCCTCTGGCTCTCTCCTCCTCCCTGCCGGGATTCATGCTGCTTTCCTCCAGAGAAGAGAGGACACTGGAAGGAACCCAGGCATCCTCTGCCTGGGATTCCCTTCCTGACACCCCTAGGCCCTATACTTGGCCTCACTCCTCAGCCTCTATCTTCTTCCTCCTTCAGGAAGCCTCTCTGCCCTCATTTGAGGGCCCATTGCTCAGCTAGGCAGTCACAGCCTCTGGTTGCCCCCTTTCTGATCCCCACTCCTCATGGATATACTAGCATTTGATGGTTTCTGGATGGGGCGAGGTGGGGATGATAAGAGTGCTCCAGCTGGAGCCCACTGTGAATCTGTGCACCCGAAGTACTGTCACGCAACAGTCACCACTGGCTATCCTGACCTGCAGGGGCATTTTTCACTACAAAGTGAGAAAAGGATCCGCTTCTGGGCTCTTTCCCATGGCTAGTAGTCTCCCTGGGAAAACTGTAACTGCCCCAGGCAGCCCACATCTTGGTGGCTTTGGATCCTCAGTGTTAGGCACCCAGGTGTGGGTGGGACTGTTGGCTGGCTCTGTGGTGCTGTAACACTGAGGGTCACAGACTCAATGGGCCTGTCTCCATCTGTCATGTGTGAACTCTATTTCTAAGCAGTGGCCTCAGAGGCTGTGACTAGGAGTGAAAAAAATCAGACCCAGTTTGGGGTCAGGAGGGACAATTGAGAGTGAGGGGCTGGGGTCAGGGAGAGGGTTCTCTCACAGCATGGGCAGATTTTTTTTTTTTTTTTTTGGTACCGGGGATTGAACTCAGGGACATTCACCCACTGAACCACATCCCCAGCCCTATTTTGTGTTTTATGTAGAGACAGGGTCTCACTGAGTTGCTTAGCGCCTTGCCATTGCTGAGGCTGGCTTTGAACTCGTGATTCTGCTGTCTCAGCCTCCCCAAGTGCTGGGATTACAGGCATGCACCACTGTACCCGACTATGGACAGATAATTTTATCCATATCTCACAGGCAAGAAAATGGAGGCCCTGAGAGACCATGCTGAAATTAATAAGAGGCTATCTCGGCCTTTACTGCCTGAACTTGGCCTTGAAGCCAGTGGTTCTTAGCCCTGGTGGCATAGTATAATCATGGAGGACCCCAAGTCCCAGG
Organism: Xerus rutilus; assembly: GCA_028644305.1. NCBI lineage: Eukaryota > Metazoa > Chordata > Mammalia > Rodentia > Sciuridae > Xerus > Xerus rutilus. The sequence continues at coordinate 17,561,169 of CM053402.1, forward strand.
TGGCATCCAGATCAACTGAATTGGACTCCCTGGGGGTGAACCTCAGGCAACAGTTGTTTTAAGATCTTCTGGTGATCATGGTATGACCAAGGGGGAGAACAGAGACTTATGGCTGGGACACACTTTACAAACCCTCCCGTTGTGCAAAAGTCCCTTTGTGTCATTATGTAGCTCCTTATCCATGCTAAGCCTCCATCCTCTTCTATAAAATGGGGAGAGTAACACTCCCTGAGCTTTGCGTTCAAGCGCTTCCTTAGTTAGCGCTGCAACTTACCCACCTGCACTCTTGGATCCGTCTACTCTGGTTTTTGTTGTTGTTGCTGTTTTGTTTTGATTTTTCCGTTATTTCTTTGCCATAACCCTCATCATCAATGAAGATACTCTATATTTTCCTTATTTATGGTTTTCATGCTTTATGTTTGGACAGCCCCTTCCTCCACATCATCTGCGCGAGCACTGAAAGCTTTGTCCCAGTGAGTACATAGTAAGTGTTCAATAAACATTTGTTGAATGAGCTGGGTGCCATGGCACATGCCTGTAATCCCAATAACTTGGGAGGCTGAGGCAGGAGAATTGCAAGTTTGAGGCCAGCCTTAGCGAATTAGTGAGGACTTATCAAAAAATAAAAAATAAAAAGGGCTGAGGATGTGGCCCAGTGGTTAAGTGCCCCTGAGTTCAATCCCTGGTACCAAAAAAGAAAAATTGTGTTGAATGAATGAGTCACTGTCCCCAGTGCAATGGTAAGCCATTAATAAAATGTTGCAAGTATTGCCACTGTTGCTGTGTTTGTGGTCTGGAACCTTCTTGCCTGAACTGCTTGCCTCTCAAGCTGCTCGCAAGCCTAGCCAGGTCCTCCTGAAGCCAAACTGACTGTTCTTTTCCATGAGAAACACCCTGTGTCCCTACTTCTCAGGCCACTTTTTTCCACCAGCTCCCCTTGAACACACAGTGCCCAAGCACCAGCAGTAAAAGGTGGCAAAGTTTCAAGATTTCATTTGGAATTCTTTTCAGATGAAATGTCAGAAATATTCGAGAGGCAGAGTCATAAATCTGATCCTAATATAGCATAGAGCTTATTAATGAAGAATAAATCACCCAGGGAAACCTCCCCGGAGTGCTTCGCCCGGGCCTGCGGGGGAGATGGCATATTTATGTGCAACCAGATCAGGTCTTTTACTTCCTCAGATATATGGCCAAGGCAGATTTGTCAGGGCAGTAGCCTTAATATCAACCAATTATATTTTTTTCTAGTATAAATTAATCTGTTCTATAGAAATTTCCTAAGCATTTATTAGATTAGGACCACATCCAAAATGTAGAAGATTCATACACACACACACACACACAGGTGCACACCACTGTGGGACTTTAGGAGGCCCCGAAATGGATAATAACCTGCCCGCCCATACCCCAAGATACTCTCCCATTGAAAAAAATCAGAGTGATGACATTGGAGAGACCAAACTCATTGCACAGGTGGAGAAACCAAGGCTCAGAGAGGGGACAGGTCTTACTCAAGGTCACAGATTCCCAAAGCCGATGTAAGATAAAAACCCCAACTCCTATTCCCATCCCTAAAAGATGCCCATATCCTAATTTATATGACTAAAGAGACCTTCCAGATCTGATTAAATTAAGAATATTAAGATGTGGAGATTATTCTGGGCTCTCTGGATGGGTCCAAAATAATCCAAAGGATCCTTAAGGACAGGGGGAGGCTGGAGAGTTGGGGAAGGAAATACGATGGTAGAAGCAGAGGCCAGCATGATGCGAGGTCACGAGCCAAGGAATCTGGAAAATGCAGGGAAACAGATTTTCCCCTGGAGCTTCTGGAAGGAGCACAGCCTGCTGACTCCATCCTCCAGAATCCCAAGATATGAAGTGTGTTGTTTTAAGCCAATTTGTAGTCATTTGGTAGAGCGGCAGTGGGAAAGTAACACAGTGTTGGAGAGAAACTTTGTCATAGGAATCGACACCTGGAAGTGCACAGTGCTACAGAGAGATCTCCACCCTGAGGGTCACTCCAGATCACCCCTGGCATCAGGTGGCTCCTCCTGTCCAGAGGTTTAAAGCCCATTGCCCCTGCCTGCCTTTACCTGGTTGGTGACTTTATTACCCTCTAGTGCTGGGCTGCATGGTTTTTTGGGGGGTTTTTGTTTTTTGGTTTTTTGTTTTGGTACTGGGGATTGAACTCAGGGCACTCGACCACTGAGCCACATCCCCAGCCCTATTTTGTGTTTTATGTAGAGACAGGGTCTCACTGAGTTGCTTAGCGCCTTTGCTAAACAACTTTGCTGAGGCTGGCTTTGAACTCACGATGCTCCTGTCTCAGCCTCCCAAAGTGCTGGGATGACAGGCGTGCCCACCGCGCCCGGCTCCAGCTCAGTTCTGAGCAAGGCAGCTCTCCCTGTCTGCAAGGGGTTTCCCTACTCCCCTACCCTCACACACACATCCCCCTCTCAAAGACTTTTCTCAACCTGAGCAGCTAAGGACACAGTGACCTTAGGGCATTTTCCCTGCGGCCTTTCCTTGGGTCTCAGCCACCACCTCATCACTTAGAAGCTTCAGGAATCTCCCACTTCTCATCTCTGCTGTAGGAGCTTCTCGAATATGCCGATTCCTCTCTCCATTCCTGGGCACCCAGGATCAGAGATGTGGCACAGAAAGCCCTCCAGGGAATGCCTGGGGAATAGTCTCAAATGGAGGGGAAAAGGAGGCAGAAACTTGAAAAGAGGATGGCAGTGGCCGAGGTCTCAGGGCCTGGCCAGTGGCCTGGCTGGGGGCTTATGATACCCCTCTCCCCATAAACACTGCTTTGCCAAAGCAGATCGCCCAGGGTGGGCCCAGAACAAACTCCCCAGATACGTCTTACTACGCAAAAATTATGCCATGAAAAGCACATGGCTCTGAAGCCAGGCCACCCTGGGCCGGATTCCTAGCTTTCCCCAACCCCTGGCTGTGCGAACATGATCTCGCCTCTCCAGCTTCCAATCTTCTCTTCCGTAAAGTTGGGGGGTCAGATATGCATGTGTTGGGAATTAGAAGTTTAACATATACACACACAGCACAGAGGTAGACGCTGTGTGTGCCCTGCCCACACTTCCCAGGGCCCCACCATCCGGGAGCCACATGGCCCCAGTATCTGACTGCCTGTGGCCCCTGAAAGTGCCACAGAACTCACGCCTCCTGCTCCTCCCAACAGCCTCAATCAACAGCCTTCAAGTGGAATAGCTACCAGGCATGGCTCCCCAGGTTTCCCAGCAAGATGACCCTCCTGACCCCTATAGGGTTGAGCCTTCCCTCCCTCCTTTCCTTTCCCACACTCCTCGTGGATTTTGTGAACATCTGAAAAATAAACAACTTGCCCCTAGATCTCCTTCACAGGTCAGCTTCTGGGGGACCTCAGGCTGAGATAAGCCAGAGCACAGCATCTGGTAAGCCAGCAAGTGAGTCTCCTCTTTGATTTTCAGTGTAGAGAACAGGTTGACCCAGACCAGACAAAGCTACCACAGGGCCTTGGGTAGTGCTGTGACTTGGAGGGGTCGATGCATGGCCACTGCTATCCAGGAACTGGCAGAAATGGCACCGTACCTATCTGGAAGAACGTTATTGGGGTCCCAGGGAAGCCAACTCCCTTCTTTTGTCTAGATCTCCAATGTCTGCTAATGGTTGTGGGCAGATGGGAGCTATGTCCCCATCTTTAAGAATTCCATCTCCCCAGCCGGGTGCAGTGGTGCACGCCTGTAATCCCAGCACTTAGGGAGGCTGAGACAGGAGAATCGCAAGTTCAAAGCCAGCCTCAGCAATGGCGAGGCGCTAAGCAACTCAGTGAGACCCTGTCTCTACATAAAACACAAAATAGGGCTGGGGATGTGGCTCAGTGGTTGAGTACAGTGAGTTTAATCCCCAGTACCAAAAAAAAAAAAAAAAAAAAAAGAATCCCATCTCCCCTAATCCTATATCTTTCAATCTGAAATTGCCCCCAAACATTACCTCCTTTCTTATCTCACCTGCCTTTCCCAGTTCCTCAAGCACAAAGCAAGTAGCCCTCGCCCCACTCCTTAAGAGATCCCATCTCTGGGTCTTAAAACACGAAGCCAAGCCCCAGCTGGCTGGACCCTGGCCACATGAATGCTAGCCCCCAGGGGCATTGAAGTCACCTCCCAGAGAAATCTCTATGATTTCATCTTCGATTTAATCTTTATTTCTCCTCATACTTTTTAAAACTTTAAATAATTTCTCGTTTGTAGTAACTAGGAAGCCATAAATCGCCCCTTTATGTCTAAAGAAAATCAATTGTTATTTGACATTTTACCTTAATATTCCTGACTTCCTTCAACTGTAATAAAGCTTCCATCTGCCTTTTATTTTACAGGCAATTAGTAAGTCACCTTTTTAAAATTTCTCTACATTTTCCATCAAATGAATTCTAGGATAGAAAGGGGAGCGCTGTTTTATGGGGCTGAACTCACTGAGGAGAGGGGATTTATCTGTAGCCTTCGAGGTACCAACACTCATTAATGGGTTTTATTGATTCAGGGGCTTTTTAACCCTTAGCAATAATACAGGTGTCACCTGCCTGTGGCAGTTGGGAGGGGGTGGGGATGTGGGGAGAGGTGGGAGAAGCCCGCACAGTTCTGTGCTCTGGGCCCAGGCAAGGCAAGGAGAGAAATGGGTTCTCACCTTTTGAAACGTGACCACTAGTGGCCCAACCACACATCTGGGGTAGACTGCAGCCCAGACTCCCTCTTTTTCCTGGAGAGAATGTTTGGGATTTGGGGTTTTTGTTTCTCCCCAAGTTACCACAGGGAATGTAACACTACCACCCTCCCAACACGCACGGCTGCTGAGGCTGCCCACAGTCCATATCTGTGAGAGATGCCTAGAAGACCATGTGGAGCATTAAGAAACTACACAAAGAACCAAGAGAAACTGACCAAAAGCAGGACCTGCAGGCTCAAACTCCAGAATGAATATTTCTCTGTTCTTCCAGAACTCATCCTCCTCTGTTCTGCCCTGTACTGCACAGGCCTGGTGGAACTTTGGCCCCAACCTCTCCCCAGTGGGTTCTCAGACCCTTCACCAGCCTTCCCTTTCATTCCTCCTTCTTCACAGGCCACCACCTGAGATCCAGAGCTTGGGACGCCTTTCGTGGTTCAGACAGAGGAGCTGGAAGCTCAAGAGTTGTCAAGAGACAAGGGTCCAGTAGCTGAGGACAGGGCCCAGGGAGAGGGTGAATTAGATGGCAAAGTCTTTCCATGGATAATGCAATTAGACGAAGATGGTCAATGTTACTGGTGGCATCCAGGTGGCAAGTGTATGAATGCTATAATTCTTTCCACATTACCATATGCTTGAGATTTTTCATTAGAAGGCTTCAGAGGGGAAAACAAAACAAAGGCCCAGTCTGAGGCAAATCCCCCCAGGTGGAGCTTCGACCTGTGATGGGAGGAAGAAACAGGAGGGGCCCTCCAAAGCCAGACCCATCTGCCGGTGAGACCTGCGCAGTCATTTGCAGGCATGGTCTATAATGAAAATTTGGGGTCCCTTCATAAAATAATTGAGAATACCAAGATAGCAGAGCATTAAACTGAGCACCTTTCTGAGCTCAGAACCCTGAGTGGCTGCATAGGTCACCCACCCATGAAGCTGGCCCTGTCTGCTTGGATGAGAGGTCCCTTGTCACCTAACTCTTCATTTCTGATTTTAGAAGCTTGTGGGGGAAACAGCCCCAGCCAGGTACCAAACTCCCTTTCGGCCAGTGAGGGAGAGGCACCCTGGGGGTCCCCGGTGGGGGTTGAACTGAGAAAGGAAGGCCGCCTGGCCAATTCACTATGAACCAGGGGGTCTCGTCTGAGCAAGTACCGATTTATTGAGGGGGTTCACAGGCTTATATAGGAAGGAGGGTCCAGTGGTGTCTGGTTTCCAAGCTAAAGAATCGGAAGGGGCTGTCCACCTGGAAACAGTATAGGGTCACTCGGCTAAAGCAGTATGGGAGCAGAGGTCAGCCAATAAAAGCACGGGGAGGTGGCTTCTCAGGGCAGCATGGTCAGTACTGAGCTGACTGCTTGGCGCCATCTTGTGGCACGCCCCCACAGAAGCTCAGTTCTCTGAACCTAGCATCTGATGCAAGTGAACAATAAGTGAGTAGGTTGTTGTGTTTTCTAGTAATAAGGAGAGTTTAATGCTCGTGACGCCTTCACTACGTGCCAGGCCCTGAGTCAGCACTTGACAATTTACTCACTCATCAAATCCTTCCCACGAGACAGGACTATTACTATTCCCATTTCACAGATGAAGAGACTGAGATGCTGAGAAGTAATTTGCCAAAGGTCTTAGAGCTAGCAAATGGCAGAGACAAGCTTTGGTCCCAAGGAGTCTGGCTTCAGAGTTAAGCTTTTAACCACTGTTGTCTCTCTCAAAAGATGGTCAGAGACAGTGACAGCCTCCTGGCCGGAATCGGTGCTTGTCCTAGGAGGGCAACCTTCCTCACATGTCTGCCTCAGTGTTTCTCAACTACAAGGTCGCCACGCAGCATTATGAAGTAAGTCCCAAATATCATATTACTACATACAAAGATCCAAAGTCTGTGAATAATTAAGCTTCTTTAAAAAGAGCAGATTTAAGCTGGGTGCAGTGGCGTAAGCCTGTAATCCCAGCACTTAGGGAGGCTGAGACAGGAGAATCGCGAGTTCAAAGCCAGCCTCAGCAACGGCGAGGCGCTAAGCAACTCAGTGAGACCCTGTCTCTACATAAAACACAAAATAGGGCTGGGGATGTGGCTCAGTGGTCGAGTGCCCCTGAGTTCAATCTCCAGTACCAAAAAAAAAAAAAAAAAAAAAGGGCAGATTCAAATAGTGTCCCTCACACACATTTGAATGGCAGCTGGCTTTCCTGGCTGCAGAAGGCTGCAGAAACAGCCAGCCACAGTCATCTCCTGCAAGGTCCCCTGGATGGGTTCATGGGACCCATCCACGAATATCATTGCAAGGTGTAACAGGGCCAGAGCAGCAAGAACTGCAGTGGTTTTTTGTTGTTTTGTTTTGGTTCCAGGGATTGAACCCAGGGGTGCTTAACCACTGAACCACATCCCCAGACCTTTTTATGTTTTATTTAGAGACAGGGTCTCACTATGTTACTCAGGGCCTTGCTAAATTGCTGAGGATGGCTTTAAACTCACGATTCTCCTGCCTCAGCCTCCAAAGTTGCTAGGATTACAGGCGTGCGCCACCACTGCAGTTTTAACATGGGTTTTACCAAGTATTAAGCATGTATTAACATGGGTTTTACCAAGAGCTGAATGCTAGAAGACACCTCATCTTTTATTTCATGAGCTCCTCTCACTGCAACTGCCCTGGGATACCGAGGACCGCCTGGTGGCCAGCAGTGGAATTGCAGGTCTAGTGTCCTGGAGAGTGGGACTATATAGGGATTTCCTACTTGCCAGCTGGAGAGAAGTTATATCCTCAACTCCATGAACACAGTGTCCCCTAATCCCATATTCCTCAATCTGGAATTGCCCCAACCACTACCTTATCTCCCTTCATCTTCCTTTCCTAGCTCCTCAAACACAAAGCCAACAGCCATTTTCTGCTCTGTAGAGACTCCTTGCCTCTAAATCAGGAAGCCACCATGCTAAAGGGTTCTATGTGGAGTCATAGCAAGTGGCAGGAGATGGACTGTGCTGGGGTGCGTCAGGATGAGCCCGTGGGGAGTGGGGAGCCATTGGCAATGGGTAGGAATCAGTGGGGGAGACAATAGAGAAGTATCCCAGGAAGAGGGGACAGAATTTGAGCCAAGCCTTACAAGAAAAGAACACCAGGATGCACATTTTACCCCCACAAACAACTTTGCTAGGGAGATATGATTGCTCGTGTTTTCTAATGTGAGGAAATGAAGATTCTAGAAAATGAACTTGCCTGCCCAAAGTAATCAGATAGGTAAGTGGCAGGGCCAGCTTGTCTGATGGGAGTTGTGGAGGATTTGAGCCAGTAGAGATCAGGAGAATTCTAGATCACCCAAAAGAAACAATAAATATGCAAAGTGGATTCAAGCACCCTCAGCCCTTGGCAGTGACACCTCCCTGGTCCTCAGTGCCTGGTCCTTTTCCCACCAAAGTAACTGGCACTGACTGGGCTACATTCCATGCAGTCTAGAGGGCCGGAAAGATTGAGATTTACGATGGCCATGGCCTTCATGACTTAATGGTCAGGAGTTGAGCTATTTCATCTCATCAGACAGTTTTGCTTAGAAATAGCCACATAGCTTCATTCCAGGGTGGCTCTCAGTCATGAGGGGGTGACCTGCATATCTCCTAAATCATATTAATACCCAGGGCAGCAGGTCTGTGCTGTCTTCCCTCTGCAGCATCTTTTGCCATTCGCTGTCTTGCAGGAAAGTCTGTCTTGGGCCAGCAATGCAGATGAGTGCGGAGGAAGGAAGGCCATTTTGATGTGGCTCAACTTGAGGCCATTTGCCCACCCACACAGAGTTAGGCAAACAACCAGGGAGATGCAGATCAGGGTAATCTCAATCTCAATCTCTTTCCCTCTCCCTCTCCTCTCCCTCCCTCTCTCTCTCCTCCTTCCTCCTTCCTTCCCTCACTCCCTCTTCCCTCTCCCTCTTTCCCCTCTCTACTCTCCTAGAACCCCCTGGGGTGGGACTGCTTGCTCAGCAGCTCAGATAAAGGTGGGGCTCCTTCCTCCTCAGGGGATCAGACATTGCCTAAAGCACTCTGGAGAATTTGAATGATGTGGGCATCCATAGCCTCTGGGTCCCCTGAGTACTCCTCCCAAGTACAAGTGCTAGACTTGCTCTTCGTGCCTTCCTAGGTGTCTAGGAGCTTCTATTGGGCTCTAGATGTCCAGAAACTTCATGGGTAGGCTGTGATGGGGACAGAGCAGAATGTCCCATCCTGGGGGCAGACTGGGTGATCTAATAGTCAGACCCTGGGCATAGGCCATGGGCAGTATCAGTCATGGTCACTGGCTGGTCCTTCTCACGGTCCACTTACCTGCCCTTTCTGCAGACCCCTTTCCCAGACCTGATCCCTAAGTCCAGGACGCTACCAGCACCCCCACCTCCTTACTTACTCCTCATTCTCTCCTGGGGTCCCAGCCCACACCCTCTTGGCCCTCCACTGGGGGAAAAAAACTAACAAAACCTTTCACTTTTTTTTGGTGATATTGCCTTATGGAAAGAGGATAAAAAAGAAAAGATAGTGAAATGATCGGGCAGTTAGGATAATGGGCCGCATTCAACCACACCTGCAGGCTAACTGATAAACATATTAATGAGCACTGTGAAGGCCTATTTAAAATGTAAAAGACCTTGAGGCTCTCCCGTGGGGTCACCTCCGGCCAGCTCCTTTGTCTCAGGTGGAAAACAAGGTGGGGGTGAATCCAGATAGAAGTGGGGATGAGATGGAAAGGAAGAAGGTAGCCTTGGCACTTTTTCGGTGCCTGTTTAATATAGCTTTTGTTCCATGCTCTACCCAGAACCACATAGAAACTCCTAACTGGCACACCAAAATGGGTCTTTCTGCTATCAGGCCCCCTCCTGCATGGTGGGAGTTCCAGCTCTTCTTTTTTTTTTTTTTTTTTTTTAATTTTTTTTTTTAGCTGTATATGGACACAATGTCTTTATTTTATTGCTTGGTATGTGGTGCTGAGGATCGAACCCAGGGCCTCACGCATGCGAGGCAAGCGCTCTACCGCTGAGCTACAATCCCAGCCCTCCAGCTCTTCTTAAATAAATCCTGCTCCATTTACTCTTCCCTTCTGTGACTGTGGATTTTATTCTTCAAAATTTGCAAGACCACAATCCAGAGGAAATTGGTAAAGCTGGGAATCTAGTCTCACCTCAAAACTGGTTTCATTATGGTCGGTTAAAAGCCAAATTCAAATAATCAACAAAAGAATCCTCAAACCCTCCCAGAAGCAGATCCTCTTGTCTCCTGCCCTGTTGGAGTCCTGCATTCTCCTGGCCTCAGCCTTTAGAATAGGCAATAAATAAAAGGATGCTTTTGTTTTTGGTATTGGAGATTGAACTCAGGGGTGTTCCACCACTGAGCCACATTCCCAGCCCTATTTTGTGTTTTATGTGGAGACAGGGTTTCACTGAGTTGCTTAGCGCCTCGCTGTTGCTGAGGCTGGCTTTGAACTCGCGATTCTCCTGTCTCAGCCTCCCAAAGTGCTGGGATTACAGGTGTGTGCCACCGCGCCCGGCTAAAAAGGACCAGGGTCTCACTGAGTTGCTTGGCGCCTCACCTTTGTTGAGACTGGCTTTGAACTCGCGATTCTCCTGTCTCAGCCTCCCTAAGTGCTGGGATTACAGGCTTGCACCACTGCGCCCAGCTAAAATGGACCAGTTTCCGCAACAAAACAACCATGTCTTCCTGACAGCCCCCAGAGGGCATCAGTAACCGGCCAGCTGCTGAGGTTATCGGTTTTCCCTTTTTAAGGAGGCCTCTCAGAACTCACCTGAGATGGGTATTGATAATAATAGCTACCATTGAAAACACCTATGGTGTGCTGGGTGCCTTTCCCAGGTTATTCTATGTAATCCTCACACCAACGCCGAAAAGTAGGCCCCCCACAAGTAGGGCTCTGAGGTTAATTAGCTTTCCCCGGTAAACCAGCTAACAAAGCAGCAAGGCGGCGCCGCGGGGCTGATGGCTCCTCACTCTGGCAGAACACCAGGGAGCTTGGCGCTGGTATCTGGGTGCTCGCAGGCAAGCGAGGCGCGGTGGGCCTCTCATCCCGCCATCGACCGGCAGAGGGCGCTAGCGCCCCACTGAGGTCTTGGCAGCCGGTGGGCCCGAGACTGGCAGCCAGAAAGCCGCGGTGGCAGCCCAGCCGAGTTTAGAGGCTGCAAGGCTGCAATACCTGGGCTCTCAGTGACCAGAGGCTGGACCACTGGGACCCGCAACCCCTCTGTCGGAGACTACCCTGGAGCCAAAATCAGTGGACAGATGAGGGCCAAAACACTGCCTAAGATTTCTTTTGCATCCAAAAAGTGAGAGACACCACCCCTGAGCACCCTGAGCACCCCTGGTGGTGCTCAGGCTGACTCCCAGACACAGGAGGTCACTCTCTGAGTACCTAAGACCTGGGTTTTGGTCTCAGTTGGCTGAAGCTTTCTTGGTGCCTCTGTTTCCCCATCTGTGAAATTGTAGGATTCTTGTGCCCCAGACTTCTGAGTCTAAGAAGTGGACAGGGTCCTCTTCTGCCATTTCAGAAAATTTAACCTAAGGGGCCATCCAGAGCACTTCCCAGAGTAACCAAGGTGGGGGGCTGTGTGACCACCCTGCAGACACTGATCATCTCTGGTTGATCCAAAACTAAGAAAGTGTCTGATTATAAGCTGCTCAGGAGGCTGAGGCAGGAGGATCGCGAGATCAAAGCCAGCCTCAGCAAAAGCAAGGCGTTAAGCAACTCAGTGAGACCCTGTCTCTAAATAAATAAAATAGGGCTGGCGATTGTTAGGGTAGCGGCCAGCCAGACACGAACACCTCTGTACAGCCAGGAAAATCCTTTATTCAGGGGAGTGGGCGCCCGGGCAAAGGAAAGAGGAAAAAGAGAGAGAGGGGACGCGCGGGAGGGATTTTATAGAGCCCACTACAAACCGCGTGGCGGGCCAGGGATTGGTCACTTTAAAATCCGCGGGACAAATAAGCAGTGGGGTCTTCTTTTAATGTGTTAACCTGAGGAGTTAGGCTTTGTTTCCCAGGTGGAAGATTCCAGAGAGGAACTCCCTGGGCAGGAACTGCCTTGGGCTTTTAGAGAGGGGATGTGAAAATTAGAAAGGGGCTGTTCTTCACCTTACATTCCCCCATTTTTGATTTTATAAGGACGGGAACATGGGCTACGCTGGCCCTTCTGACTGCTTCGAGCGGAATTGGGGCGACGTCTGTTGAGCAGGATGGGGGGTAGGGGAAGAAGGTAGAGCACCCAGGCCCCAAAGGTTAGGGTCTCCCAAGATGGGAAGTCTGAAAGGTGCCTTGCAGCCATAGCATTGCCAGTTGGTGGGGCCAGTTTCCTGAGTGTAGATGTGAAGGCAGGAGCCAGGAATGCCGGAGTAGAGTCTCAGGAAACAGTTGCAGGTGAGTGACTGTCCTCCTTGAGGATCCTAAGATCCCTGAGGAGAAGCTGATT
>CM053402.1:17573823-17600147 GCA_028644305.1 Xerus rutilus
AGGTACCACTCCATCTCCAACACAACCCACCAGGTGAAGGAACCTCCTCTCTGCCCATTGGAGGCTGAGTTTGGATTACATGTCATCTTAACTTGCTTGAAAGGGAGATAGTTGCACACTCCCTAGGGAAGATGTCTGAGTTCAGAAGTCTTGTTTCATACCTTAGCTCACTTCAGCTGTGCCTCTCCCTCCTGCAGGTCGTGATTGCCACCAACATTGCAGAGACATCACTGACTATCGATGGCATCTACTATGTTGTGGACCCTGGATTTGTGAAGCAGAAAGTTTACAATTCCAAGACAGGGATTGATCAACTTGTGGTGACACCTATTTCTCAGGTATGATGGCTTAACCAGTGGCTTTCTTGAAAATCCTGGTTAAGGCCTTTCTGAAATGTTTCATGGTTCCATATTTTAAAATTGTTTTCGAAGATGAACTTAGTGAGACAAGAGAAAGTTTCATGTGTATCACCTTTAGTGATAACATTAAAAGACCCATGAAACATGAATTTTAAAAAGTTTGAATTCTAGTATCCTATGTTACCCAATTCAGTTGGAAATAACATATTTTTTAATGTCCTGTACTTAGCCTTACATATGTAAGATAATGATTTGTGAGACACAGTTTTTTAGTAACTATGGAATCATTTCCTGCCTAAATTACATTCTAAAATGAATTACCTGATCATCTTTTTGAGGGCATTGTGGTAGTAAAATATCCAAAGTTTAAAAGTTTATCTCAAAAAAAAATAAAAAATAAAAAAATAAAAAATAAAAGTTTATCTCTTTAACCTAACCTATACTTCTAGATATATACCTGAAAGTTAGAAATGATCAAATACGTTTATTCCATTATCCAAAGGTAACGGAAAAGTGTGTTTAATTAAAACATTTTTTTTTAAATATTTATTTTTTTAGTTGTGGGTGGACACAATATCTTTATTTTATTTTTATGTGTGCTGAGGATCGAACTCAGTGCCTCTCGCATGCTAGGCGAGCACGCTACCACTGCGCCATAACCCCAGTCCTTAAAACATTTTTTTATATTAGGGGAAACTTGGAAAAGTTTCTAAATGAGCTCCAAAAGGGAAGTAATTTAATAATATATGGTATATCCATGCCACAGAATGTTATGTGGCATTAACTGCTACTGTGTATCTATATTTAATGACATAAACATGTAACTGTGATAAATTATTTGAAAAAAGCAAGCTATAAAATAGCATGAATGGTATAATTTAATTTTTGTTTAAAAATACATGGTGTGTATTATTAAAGTCTGTGCCTGCCCCCCCCCACCCCAAAAAATAAAATTAAAAACATGGTTTGCATTTCTGCAGAGTGGTTATGAGTGACACCTGGCCAAGATTGAATGCATGTCAGCTAAATAAATGTTAGCTAAGGTTTATTTCTGGGTGGTGCTGTTGATTTCTGTGCTGATAGATGGTATGCATTTTTTCTTTATAATTTTATGTACTTTTGTCGTAATCTTTTATAACAGGCATGTGTTACTTTTGTAATCTATAAAAACCATAAGGTTGTCTTCATTTTAAGACTTAAATAACAGTGATAAGTAACACTTAAAGGACATTTATCAAGTGCCCGGCACTATTGTAGGTGCTTTTTTCTTTTTTAGTGCTGGGGATCAAACCCAGGGCCTTGTACATGCTAAACATGCATTCTGCCACTGAGCTATATCCCCAAGCCCACGGTACTTTTACATATGATGACTTGGTACATTCTTACCCCAGTTTTAGATATCATTATCCTCATTTTACAGACAAGGAGACTGGGCACAGAGGGGTTAAGGAACTTGCCTACCATCACATAGTTGGTGGAGCCAGGATTTGAACCTGAGCAGTCTGGCTTGAGCTCTTGTGCTGTGTACAACTTCTCTGGGCATTGTGTGACCCTCATGGTGACCAACAAAATTGTTACACATGCCTTTCGTGATTTGGAGAGAGACATCTGTATAATGCCGTGGAGTCCTACCACAAGTGTGTGATTGCTGCTTGGATTTATGTGGGTTTTTTTTTTTTAGTTGTAGATGGGCACAATACCTTATTTTACTTATTTATTTTTATGTGGTGCTGAGGATTGAACCCAGTGTCTCACGCATGCTGAGCCAGCGCTCTACCACTGAGCTACAACCCAGCCCCTTTATGTGTTCATTGACCTTTGTCATTCTTTGGTTTGGAGCTGGTGTAACAATTTGTAAATCTTGGCATTGTTGGTTTTTTTCTTTTCTTCTCTTTTCTTTCTTTTTTTGTGCCAGGAATTGAACCCAGGGGTGCTTAAATCACTGAGCCACATCCCCAACCCTTTTTTTTTGGTACTGGGGATTGAACTCAGGGGCACTGGACCACTGAGCCACATCCCCAGCCCTATTTTGTGTTTTATGTAGAGACAGGGTCTCACTGAGTTGCTTAGTGCCTCGCCATTGCTGAGGTTGGCTTTGAACTCGCAATTCTCCTGTCTCAGCCTCCCTAAGTGCTGGGATTACAAGCGTGAGCCACTGCACCCGGCTCATCCCCAACCCTTTTTATATTTAGTTTTTTTGGTACTGGGGATTGAACTCACTCGACCACTGAGCACTGACCACTGAGCCACATTCCCAGCCTTATTTTGTGTTTTATGTAGAGACAGCATCTCACTGAGTTGCTTAGCGCCTCTCCCTTGCTAAGGTTAGCTTTGAACTCGTGATTCTCCAGTCTCAGCCTCCTAAAGTGCTGGGATTACAGGTGTGCACCACCACGCTCGGCTTATTTTTTATTTTGAGATAGGGTCTCATTAAGTTGCTGAGGACCTTGCTAAATTGTTGAGGCTGGCCTTGAATTTGCAATCCTCCTGCCTTAGTCTTCTGAGCCCCTGGGATAACAGGCAGCACTACCATGTCCAGCAATCCTGGTATTTGTAACAACAGATGATTTTATTAGAAAATGGCCCTCTTAGCCAGGTGCTATGGCACACGCCTGTAGTCCCACTTGGGAGGCTGAGACAGGAGGATTGCAAGTTTCAGACCAGCCTCAATGAGGCCCTCAGCAACTTAGTGAGACCCCGTCTCAAAATAAAAAATAAAAAGGGCTGGGGATATCCCTCAGTGGTAAAGTGTTCCTGGATTAAATCACCAGCACCAAAAAAAGAAAAAAATTAATAAAATGGTCCTCTTTGTGTTTCTTTTTCTCATGGTTGCAATTCTAGTAGTTAAGTAAGTATACAGTTTGGTATATTTTGTAAGTATTTAATTTTTATGATTATTAACAGAATACATAGTCTATATTTGGTAAAGTCTAAAGAAAATAGAACTCATCTTCACATCAGAGTTAGCCACTATTAATATCTCAGGGTATTTTTTTCCCCAGCCATTTCAATCCAGTAGTTTATATGTACACATAAAGACTCTACAAAATTAGTATTCTTGAGTTTTGTAACTTGCTTCTTTCACTTAATGTGAGTTATCGTTTCCTTCTGTCATTGAACACTGCAGACCTGATTTTGAAATGGCTGCAGAGTCATCATTGGTAGATTAACATACTTTATTTAGTTCTCTTGTATGTCTGGTCATAACTGAGATGGCATTTTATCATTGTTTTAACTTTTTCTATTTCTTCCATTCACCCTGCTCATCTTTGCCTCCCTCGGACACACCCCTAAGGTGCTGAATACAGAGAGGGGATGGTAAGAGCATTCATAGTCTTGGAATGATCCTAAAAGAAGTGAAAAATAAATCCATTTCTGATTTTGCCAGTTGCCAAGTACCTCCCACCAACAGATTTCCTGGGTAAAGCTGATTTGTAGTGTTTAACAAATATGTTATTTTTATACCTACCCCCTAGGCTCAGGCAAAACAACGAGCTGGCAGAGCTGGGAGAACCGGCCCAGGGAAGTGTTATAGGCTGTACACGGAACGTGCCTACCGAGATGAAATGCTGACCACCAATGTGCCAGAAATCCAGAGAACCAACTTAGCAAGCACAGTGCTGTCTCTTAAGGTAGAAATCACTGTCTTATTAGAAAGGGTTGGTGGGACAGTTCAATCCATGGCCTTCATAAATGAAGCTCAGCTTTTACCTTGTTAAATACTTGATTAATTTCATGGAACCTGTTCCTTTGAGTGAAATACAAATGGCTGTGATAACATCTTCCTCATGGCAGGTCAGGGGCAAAGTTGGTATGTCTGCTGTGAACACAGGTTTTTTTCCTCATCATAATAACCAGCAGGATATTTGATTGTAATAGGTTTTAGTTAGGAGCATTTTCTAAAATGAAATTAGGAAAAGATAATCAGTGCTAAACTTTGGACGAACACATTTAACTTCAACCACTTTAGCTTTCCAATCTGATTCTGTTGTTTTACAAGGGGAGAGAAAACCATTGTCCAAAAACTTTGCAAGGGAACTATCAGTAGAGACTTCAGATTAGCCCTCTGGGGCTTGGTTTTCATTCTGAATCATCGCTCTTCCTCTCATGGTCCCCAGTGAGGACCTTCATTCTCTTTTGGCAGGAGGAGCTGCGAAAGTAATTTCCCAGCTGATGACATCTCCCCCAACACCAATGCTACCCTGGAGCCCTGGCACTTTACTAGTGCAGAGTGCTCTCTTGTCATTTATTATTCATTCTCTGTAAGAGAGGCTAAAACAGCTTCAGAAAAAAACCTGCTCCAGTCTCTGGAGTACCAGCAGAGAACCATCTGTGTCTCAGACTACTGCTACAAGCTGTGTGACCTTGGGCAAGTTTATCTGCTGTGCCCTCTGCTCTGTGGTCTTATCTCAAACAGGGAGCTGCTAATAGTATCTGTTGTAAAGATTAGTGGAATATTGCAGGTAAAGGCACTTGGCACACAGTGCTTAATAATTGCTAACATAATTTCTCATAGTTACTATTCACACAATTAAGCATTTATTGAACACCTGCTGTGTTTATGGTCATGATCACTTTATGAGAAAGAAATAGAAAGCTTCAGTCCTACCACATCACCCTTTGTACACATTGAATAGTGCATCACTCAGTCACTTTTATTCATCAGATTAGCTAACAAATGTATTGAACAGCTTCTGTGCCAGACATATATGTAGATTGCAGCATGTGGTAGTTTTGTGAATGTAATTCTCACCCATTGTGAACTCTGTGAGAGCAGGGAGCATATCTTAGTTATCTTTGTTTCTACCACCTAACATGGAACAAAGTTCTTTATAGATATACAGTAGAAATGATATATACTCAGACAGGACACACTGATATACCATCTTATTGTTATTATAAAATACATATAGCATAAAATTTACTACTATAACCTTTTTGTTTTGTTTTGTTTTGTTTTGTTTTGCTTTTGGTGTTGAGTATTGAACCCAGGGCCTTGTACATGCTAAGCACTTACTCTACCACTGAGCTACACTGCTAGCCATTGTAACCTTTTTTTTCCCCCTTCTTTTTTCTTTTTTTAGTTCTGGGGGTTGAACCCAGGGCCTCATGGATACTAGGCAAGCACTCTACCACTGAGCTAAACCCCCAGCCCCATTGTAACCTTTTTAAGTGTTAAATTGGCATTAGGTACATTCACAATGTTGTACAACTGTCACCACTGGCCATGTTCAGAACTTTTTTCATCATCTCTAAGAGAAACTCAATACACATTAATAATTCCCCTTTGCCTCCTCCAGCCTTTGGTAATCACTGTTCTACTTTCTATATCTATGACTTTGACTATTCTATGAACCACATATAAGTGTAATCATATAATATTTGTCTTTTAGTATCTGGCTTATTTTACTTAGCATAATGTTTTCAAGATTTATATATGTTGTAGCATGTACCAAAATTTCATTCCTTTTTAAAGAGTGAATAATATTTCCTCTTTTCTTTTTTGAGGCAGGGCAGGTACTGGGATTGAATCCAGGGTGCTTGACCACTGAACCACATCCCCAGCCCTTTTTATTTTTTTATATTGAGACAAGGTCTTGCTAAGTTACTGAGGCTAGCCTCAGTATTTGCAATACTCCTATCTCAGCCTCCTGAGTTGCTGGGATTACAGGCAGACACCACCATGCCCAGCTGAGTGAATGATATTTCACTGCATGTATGTACCACATTTTTCCCATTTATCTGTTGATAATCATCTGGTTATTTTGACTAATGTCACTATGAACATTAGTATACAAATATTTGAGTCACTGCTTTCAGTTTTTAAGTTTATATATAGAGATATAATTGTTAGATCATATGGTAGTTTAGCTTTTTTTTTTGGTTTGTTTTTGGTACTGGGGGTTGAACTCAGGGGTGCTTAACCACTGAGCCACAGCCTCAGCCCTTTTACATATATGTGTGTGTGTGTGTGTGTGTGTGTGTGTGTGTATTTTTTTTGGTACTGGAGATTGAACACAGGGTACTTAACCACTGAGCCACATCTCCAGCCCTATTTTGTGTTTTATGTAGAGACAGGGTCTCACTAAGTTGCTTAGTGCCTTGCCATTGCTGAGGCTGCCTTTGATCTTCCTGTCTCAGCACAAAGTGCTGGGATTACAGGCGTGTGCTACCACGCTCGGTTGCTTTTTTACATTTTATTTAGAGACAGAATCTCATTGAGTTGCTAAGTGCCTCACTAATACGTTGAGGCTGGCTTTGAACTCACGATTCTCCTGCCTCAATCTCCCGAGTTGCTGGGATTACAGGTGTGCTCCACTGCGCCTGCTTTATGTTTAATTTTTTAAGGAGTCACCAAATTGTTTTCCAGGGCAACTACACCATTTTATGTTTCTACAGCAAGTGGTATAAGTTTTCATATTTCTCCTATCCCTGTCAATACTTATTTTTTATTTGTGTTTTGTTTTGCTTTTTTTTAATTATTTTTTTATTTTTTTTTGGTACCAGGGATTGAACTCAGGGGCACTAGACCACTGAGCCACATCCCCAGCCCTATTTTGTGTTTTATGCAGAGACAGGGTCTCACTGAGTTGCTTAGTGCTTCGCCATTGCTGAGGCTGGCTTTGAACTCATGATTTTCCTGTCTCAGCCTCCCAAAGTGCTGGGATTATAAGCATGAGCCACTGCACCAGGCTTTGTTTTGCTTTTTTTTTTTTTTTTTTTTTTTAATATTTTTTTAGTTGTAGATGGACACAATGTCTTTATTTTATTGCTTTGTATGTAGTGCTGAGGATTGAGGATCGAACCCAGGGCCTCACGCATGTGAGGCAAGCGCTCTACCACTGAGCTACAATCCTAGCCCCATTTGTTTTGCTTTTAATTAAAGCCATACTAGTGGGTACAGAGTACTATCTTATTGTAGTTTTTGGTTGGTTTTTGTTTTAGTGGTGCTAGGGATCAAACCCAGAGCCTCGCACATGCTCTGCCACTGAGCTGCATTCTCAGCCCCTTATTGTGGTTTAGATCTGCATTTCCCTAATTACTAGTGCTTGTTTTTCATTTGTATATCTTCTTTAGAGAAATGTCTAAGTCCTTGTCTGCTTTTTTTTTTGTTTTTTTTTGGGTACTGGGGATTGAACTCAGGGGCACTCGACCACTGAGCTACATCCCCAGCCCTATTTTGTGTTTTATGTAGACAGGGTCTCACTGAGTTGCTTAGCGCCTCGCCATTGCTGAGGCTGGCTTTGAACTCGCGATTCTCCTGTCTCAGCCTCCCTAAGTGCTGGGATTACAGGCGTGCGCCACTGTGCCCGGCTCCTTGTGTGCTTTTTAATTGGGTTGTTTGTCTTTTTGTTTTTGAATTTATTGTATTGTCTTTGTGAGTCCATTGTTACTCTCAACTGGTAGCTTCCTAATGGAATTTGAAGAAATAGGAAAGAAAATGACAAGTAGCCTCCCTCCTGTTAAGACTGGCGAGGCTGATCCTCCCATCACTTGCTTCCCTTCTCTTCTGTTCTAGGCCATGGGCATCAATGACCTACTGTCCTTTGACTTCATGGATGCCCCACCAATGGAAACCTTGATCACAGCCATGGAGCAGCTGTACACTCTGGGGGCCTTGGACGATGAGGGCCTGCTCACTCGCCTGGGCCGCAGGGTAAGTAAAGGACAGACAGCTTCCTGTGCTTTTGGGAAGGCCCCTGGCCAGGCTTCCTGTTTGGTTTTGAAAAAGTGAGCATTGAGGCCCTGGAAAAGCTTTGAGTAGGAGTCTAGATGTTTATTTTATTTTTATAAATTTTTTAGTTGTAGATAGACACAAGACCTTTATTTTTATGTGGTGCTGAGGATCGAACCCAGTGCCTTACACATGCTAGGCAAGTGCTCTACCACTGAGCCACAACCCCAGCCCCTAGATGTTTATTTTTGACCTTAATTGCCCACTGTTACTTTATTTTTTCCCGGTATTGGTTATTAGACCCAGGGTTGCTTTATCACCGAGCTCTGTCCCCTGTCCTTTTTATTTTTTTATTTTGAGAAAGAGTCTCACTTAAGTTGTTAGAGGGTCTTGCTAAATTGCTGATGCTGTCTTTGAACTTGTGATTCTCCTTCCACAGCCTCCCAAGTCACTGGGTTTATAGGCATGTGCCACCACTCCTATTTCTACCATCACTTTAAACTGTTCTTTTTTTTTTTTTTTGGTACCTGGGATTGAACTCAGGGGTACTCAGCCACTGAGCCACATCCTCAACCCTATTTTGTGTTTTATGTAGAGACAGGGTCTCACTGAGTTGCTTAGTGCCTCACCATTGCCGAGGCTGGCTTTGAACTCGCGATTCTCCTGTCTCAGCCTCCCTAAGTGCTGAGATTACAGGCGTGTGCACCATGCCCTGCTTAAACTGTTCTTTATACCTCAGGATGCATTACTTGAACTAGTCTTAATTTTAAAAGATGTCTGCATTATTCCTTTTTACCCCAATAGTAATTATGTTCTTGGGCACTTACATCCATTAGGGTTTTGTGTTTTTTTTTAGTTGTAGATGGATACAATCTCTTTATTTATTTATTTATTATGTGGTGCTAAGGATTGAACCCAGTGACTGATGCATGCGAGGCAAGCGCTCTACCAGTGAGCCACAGCACCAGCCCTCCATTAGTGTTTATTTGAGGGCGAGGGGAGTGTTTTTCTGATGGAGACAGACACCCAGGTCATCATCCTGCTTTAGGGAGATCTCCTATGATCTGTTATCCCTTCTGACCAATTGACCAATGTCTGATCCTGGTCAGTCCACAACTTCTACAGGGAAGCAGTTGTAGTTTCTTCTTCTCCCTCTAGATGGCAGAGTTCCCTTTGGAGCCAATGCTGTGCAAAATGCTCATCATGTCTGTGCATCTGGGTTGCAGTGAGGAAATGCTGACCATTGTGTCCATGCTGTCTGTGCAGAATGTCTTCTACAGGCCCAAGGTAGGAAGTTAAACCCCGTGTTTCATATAGGGGTGTGGTGAAGTTCAATGAAGTCAGCCTGTTGCCACTATCGTGCCTGATGGGGGTACTTCTGACAGGACCCCATGAAGGGTCCCTAGAAATGCTGGATGCTTAGTTAATAGCTATTAGGTGGGAAATGATCTTCTGTCCCACTCATTGGCAGGATAAACAAGCCCTCGCGGATCAAAAGAAAGCCAAATTCCACCAGACCGAAGGGGACCACCTCACTCTGTTAGCTGTGTACAACTCCTGGAAGAACAACAAATTCTCCAACCCTTGGTGCTATGAGAACTTTATCCAGGCTCGTTCCCTGCGCCGGGCCCAGGACATTCGCAAGCAGATGTTAGGCATAATGGATAGGTAAGCCAAGAATCTGGTGACTTCCCTGTGTTTGGGTTGAATCTGCATGAGTATATCTATTACTCTCTTAGTGTATCTATAACATTATGGGAACCTGTACTCTTGGTCCTCACAGAACCTTTTTTTCCCAACATTTCTATCTTTGTTATACTACTTCTCCCTAGGCAAGATGCAGGTGAGACACCTTTCAGAAAATCTAAGAGGAAGATAATTTATTAGTTGTTGAAAAATGCTTTGTTTACAAGCTTCTGGATCGTTATTAGTCTGAATTTCAATTCTTGCCTAAATGAAGTATCTTAGCTTTTAGTGCCTCAATATTGCCTGCTGCATAGAGCTGCCCTTGTAGTATACTTAGGACAGGAAGGAAGGCCCTGGTGACTATTTGGGATCCCAAGATGGAGCATTGGGTACTTTCTTTATCCACTCCTTACTTATTCTCTTGTTAGGCATAAACTGGATGTGGTCTCCTGTGGCAAGTCCACAGTCCGAGTGCAGAAGGCCATCTGCAGTGGTTTCTTCCGTAATGCTGCCAAGAAAGACCCACAGGAGGGTTACCGGACACTGATTGACCAGCAGGTGGTCTACATCCACCCTTCCAGTGCTCTCTTCAATAGACAGCCGGAATGGTAGGTGGGCGGGTTCTAGGGCTCTTTTGGGCATAGAGAACTTATAAATCTCCTGGCACTGCTGGCACTTTGTGCTTGTATCCTCAACATCTCCAACTCTGTTCTGGTTTTTTGTTTTTGTTTTTTTTTGGTACCGGGGATTGAACCCAAGGGTGCTTAAATACTGAGCCACATCCTCAGCCCTGTTTTATATTTAATTTTAGAGACAGTGTCTCAGTGAATTGCTTAGGGACTCACTGCTGAGACCGGCTTTGAACTCATGATCCTCCTGCCTTAGCCTTCTGAGCTGCTGGGACTACAGGCATGTGCCACCACACCCAACTCTTTCCTGTTCTAATGTTCCTTATATTCTAGAGCAGCAGAAGCCTCAGTTAGGCACAATATCAAGTCAGTTTGAGAGAAATAGAATCATATCATAGGGTAAAAGCTAGGAAACATCTTAGAAATCATCTAGTGAGATGGCTTAAAATGTTAAGTAGTATTTTTTTCTTTCTTTTATTTAGGTACTGGATATTGAACCCAAGAGTGCTCTACCACCAAGCTACATCTCTAGTCCTTTTTTATTTTCTTATTTTAATAGAAGGTTTTTCTGAGTTACTGAGATGCACACTATATTTCTGAG
Source organism: Xerus rutilus (assembly GCA_028644305.1). Taxonomy (NCBI): domain Eukaryota; kingdom Metazoa; phylum Chordata; class Mammalia; order Rodentia; family Sciuridae; genus Xerus; species Xerus rutilus. The sequence goes on from CM053402.1 coordinate 17,584,774, forward strand.
ACTGTACTTGAGCTTGCCAGGTCTTCATGCTTCAGCTTCCCCAGTTGTTGGAATTACTCACATGCACCACTATGCCCAGCTTTAAAAATTGGACTCTTAGCTGGGCGCAGTAGTGCACGCCTGTAATCCCAGTACTTTAGGAGGCTGAGATAGGAAAATTGCGAATTCAAAGCCAGCCTTAGCAACAGGGAGGCACTAAGCAACTCAGTGAGACCCTATCTACATAAAATACAAAATAGGGCTGGGAATGTGGCTCAGTGGTCGAGTACCCCTGAGTTCAATCCTTGGTTCCCCTCCTCCACAAAAAAAACTGGACTCTTATCCACAATTGTTAATACAAAACTGATTTAAAATTATTGTGCTGCCTGGTACAGTAGTAAGTGTCTGTGATCCTAGCGACTTAGGAGCTGAGGCAGGAGGATCACAAGTTCAAGACCAGTCTCAGCAACTTGCAAGACTCTGTCTCCAAAAAAAAAAAGGGGGGGCGGGTGTCAGGGCTAGGGTTGTAGCTGGATGATAAACCTCCACTGGGTTCAATCCCCATTACAGAAAACAAAAACAAAAACCTATTGTGTGGTACTGTGCCACCATAGTAGAAGAAAGACAGCTGGAGCCTTGCCTGCTTGGCCTTTCACATCCTTATGGTAGTTTATGAGGTGCCTCATCAGGAATTCTGTGGAAACAGTCTGAAAAACCACCCTCCCATTTTCCAGAGTAAGAGCATATCTAGAGAAGAGACATGATGTGCTTAATTAGTTCAGGCCAGAGCCAGGACTATAACACATTATCCTGTAGACTTTCTTGTGTTTGAGGGGTACAGGCCCCTGTATTGGGTTGTGGATGTCATAAACAACCTGCAGTTTTCTAAGGGGTCAGGCAGGAGAGGTAATATGACAAAATGCTGTTCTAGTGACCAGGTTGGCTGTTGAGTGAGGCTTGAGTTTTGTCTGTTGTCTGCAGGGTGGTGTACCATGAGCTGGTGCTGACCACGAAGGAGTACATGCGTGAGGTCACCACCATTGATCCTCGGTGGCTTGTGGAGTTTGCCCCAGCCTTCTTCAAGGTCTCTGACCCAACCAAACTAAGCAAGCAGAAGAAGCAGCAGCGTCTTGAACCCCTGTACAACCGTTACGAGGAGCCCAATGCCTGGAGAATATCTCGGGCCTTCCGGCGACGCTGACAAGCAAGCTTGTCCATTGGCCTCTCCTGCAGGAGTGTCCTAAGACTTGGACTTCCTCTTACCGATGAAAAACTGGTCCTGAATATACAGCTGTACTGTGGCTGCATTTGCTAAACTTAACTTTCATTTCCTTCCTGGTGGTAAGATAGAAACCAGGATTTAAGTCTGGCATTGGCTGGAGCCTCCAGCCCCCATCGCTCCTAAGTCTTGAGGCCAGTCAGGGGCTCACATAGGGACACAGTGTATCATCTTCAAGAAAGGGACAACTTGTGCAGCCTTGAGATGGGAAAAGGGAGTGAGTGAATATCTGACACATGCCACAACCACAGAGGACCCTGATGCCTCAGCTGATGCTCCCTGGAGGAGGGAGCCATAATGCTCATCTACAGTGTCGACCTCACTGCCTGCCTCCTCCCGGTCCCTGTACTCTGGCTTAAACTCCTGGAAATATTTATTTTCTTAAGGAAATAAGAATGATCTTCTGTGATTGTTTCTTTTTTTTTTTGGTACTGGAGATTGAACTCAGTGGCACTCGACCACTGAGCCACATCCCCAGTCCTATTTTGTGTTTTATGTAGAGACAGGGTCTCACTGAGTTGCTTAGCGCCTCGCCATTGCTGAGGCTGGCTTTGAACTCGCGATTCTCCTGTCTCAGCCTCCCAAAGTGCTGGGATTACAGGCGTGAGCCACTGTGCCCAGCTCTGTGATTGTTTCTTTTAGTTGAAAGGTTAGGAAATTGGTCTGGGCTCAGGATGGGGGAGATATAGTGTCTGTGACTCTGGTGTACGTAGTGGAGAATCCCCTGAAACTAAAGCCCAGGGCCTGTTTCAAACCTAATGCACAGCCCAGACCTCCAGCCTTGTTTTTTGGCATGGGTGCTGGCTCTCCTCTGCCAGTGGATGGCCTGCCCTGTGATGAATCATATCCACTCTACAAAGCACTTGAATCTGGCACCTGAATGGTTACAGATGCCACATACTGAACATAGAAGGCTCTCCTTCCTTCCCTCCCTCTCTCCCTCCCTCCCTCCCTCCTCTGCCACATTCAAACAATGCAATGTGTCCCATTTCCTTTTGAAACATGCCAAGTACTGACACAACTTGTATTTTATTTTGTTTTTATTTTTTGCCCTGAGGTCCTTGATGGTCTTTAACAAAGGGATTTTATGGTTATAGCCTCCCCTCCCCCATCCCAAGCAGAAAACAGATACCACCTCTCAGAGCCCAGCATCTGTGCTCAGGGCTTGTTCTTAGTGGTTTTGGGAAATGGCCACCTCCTAGAGCCCCTCACAGCGACTCAGAAGACTCTTTACCTGGAGGGATAGCAGGTAGGTTTTGCTGGGGTAGAATATGGGGCTTGTAGAGAAGCCCCTGCAGGACTGGGCACATCCTATGTCGTATTTCTCCTACCATCTCCCACAGCCCCATACTAGAAAATTCTGAAATTAGGTAAATATAACAACTACAGAATTGTATGTCAAACACTGAAAGAGACTATATGGCATTCTTGGGTATAAAGGAATGTGTGTTATCACCGGGCAGCAAAGAAACCACTCTAAAGATAATTCACAGAGATTTCAAAGGAGAATATAGGCCAGGGAGGCTGCTGACTGCAGGTCCCTCCCCCTTCATTAAGCTGAGTGAGCACCTCCCAGTTCTGTTGGAGTGTGCTCCTTAGTGAGCCCAGGCCAGTAATCAAGGAACAGCATTGTGTGTCATCCTTAAGGCCTTATGGGAGAGACAGTGCAGGAAACAACAGATGTAACCTAAAGGGAAGCAGGGGCCCAGCACTAGTTCCCCAGTCTTTTTTTTTTAAATATTTTTTTAGTTGTAGATGGACATAATATCTTTATTTTTATGTGGTGCTGAGGATCAAACCCAATGCCTCATGCATTGCAAGGCAAGCACTTTACCACTGAGCTACAATCCCAGCCTCCCAGTCTTAATTCTAGCCTGGATCTCCCATTCTGGAGCAACTCCTGGGCCTGGTGGCTCTGCCCATCCCAGCTGCCTGCTGGCACTGACATTATTGGTGCCTAAGGAGAGAGAGGTCTGAGTTTTAAGCTGAGATTGAAAAGTGATGTTTAACAGGCCAATGATAAGGGATGGCAGGGGTGGTCATTCTACCTTCTATAAGGAGCCCAACTGTATGGATGTACTTTGATCAATTCTAACCTAGAATTCTCTGCTTTGACAGTGAGGCAGGGGTCTGACCTTTTGACTTTCCATCAGAATAGCCATGTTGACAGCAGAGCTGAGGCTGCTCAAAGGGTGAAGGGGACTCCTATCTAGATTGGGAAGTAGAGCTGGCCCACTGTTCTCACAATGGGATCCTTGTTTCTCTTCCTTCAACCAGTATTTTCCGAGATTGAGTGACAGCCCAGGAGAGGATGTGGGTCTCAGGCAGAGAGCTGGAATCTTCTCGGCCATTAAAGTATACAGTTCACCCCAACTCAGGAGAATCGTAGGAGTTTCCTGGCCCTGCACATGTGCTGGGTCTCAGCTTGTGTGTGTGTGCTGGGGGTGGGGGTCTGTCCCCGTGGGCACAGACAGGTAAGCTCTGCTACTGGTCTGGGTTTGCTTCATCCAGTCTGCAGCATGGTTTGGTTTTGGCTCTTCCTCCTGTAACCCAAAGAATTTCCTCCCAGTGGATGTTGTCACTATCTCATTGGAGCAGTTTCCCTCTACATTTGAGCATTTTATCAAAGGTTTGAGGAGCAGCTTGTTAATGAACAGTACAGAGGGCAGGGAGCAAAATGTCTGAGCCCGCAGAGACCTGTCTCCAGAAACTGCTTCTCATCTAAATCCTCTCAAGTGCACATACCTAGCCCTCAGGGTTTCCACCTGATTTTTATACCTTCTTTCCACCATAACAGCCTAGCTTTAATGTGGAATTAAATATATATGTATATTTTTTAACTTGTTTAAAATTTTCTCGCTCTAAATTTTAAGTCAATACGTCGATGTTGTGTTTCTGGGAAAAAATACTGCTTTTTATTTGTGGGTAGTGGTGAGAGGCATCCCTTCCTGCCAGCACTCAGCGGTCTTGGGTTGTGCTGGGTAGAGGCTGCTGGAAGCAGCGCAGGCATTAGAGCAGGGCTGGCCCCACCCAGGCGTAACAGGAGGCTCCTGTTTTTACCTCAGTCCCTTTCCTGGGAAGCTCTTGACAAAGGGGCTGGCTCTAGAAACATCCATTCTGCCCTACACTGTCTTAGCTACTCCTCCTGTCACAGCTCCTCAGTCACATGCTTCTGCATTACTTTCTACCCACCCCCAGGACTCCTGTCTCTCCCAAATTTGGACAAGGAGAATCTTTGCCGTTTCCCACTGCCCCTTCTCCTGAAGGTCAAGTCGCCTTCACTGGCTTGCTCTAGCTTCCCCCAGGACTGGCTTGCCTAGGTGCTTTTCTCCTTTGGTTCATTTTCCAAACAACACTTGTGTTCAACTCTAGCAAAAATAGCAATTTGGAGCTGAGGCAGGGCATACAATTTGAGGTATATGTGGGACAGGCTGGTCATGGGAGCAACTATGAATCACAGAAACTACAGACCTGTCTTCGCCCAAGTCCCGAGAGGGAAGGCCTTGCAGCTCAGGAGCCCACCTGCCCCTTCCCTAGGAGCATAAATCCTGCTGCAGGAACTATGCTCTGGTGGCCAGGGGGCCCCCACCTAGATTACAAAGTACATTTTGTCAATTGTTTCTGGGTCCTTGCATAATAATTCTGGGAGAAGAAAAAGCAGGTATTGTGAAGCCCATTTTTCAGAGGCCCATTTTTCAGAGCCAAAGTCAGAAGTGGACTTTTTTCCAAATCAGCATAGGAAGTGTCAGGGTCAGGCCCCAAACTTTAGTCATCTGCCCCCAAGACCAGAGCTTTCCATTCCAGGTCCATGCCTAAGGCAGCAAAGAGCAGACAGAGCTAATAGCAGGGGCCTTTATTAAGGTCTGGCAGGTGAGGTGGAGGTGGAATCCCAAGCCTGGGTGGGCCCAGGAAAAGGCAGAGGAGAGGCAAAGGGCCCTTGGGAACCCATCCCTCCCTGCCTCTGTCCAGCAGCCCCATCCCAGGTTCCTGCCTATGAGAGGAGAGCACCAAGAACAGGCAACCCGAGTTCTTCAGAGCCACAGCTTAGAGCAGTGTAGAGTCTAGGCTTCTGTCTCCCCACAGTGGAAGAACTGGGGAGCTCAGTGAACTTCCTGGCTACCCTGCCAGGATAACACTGGGAAGCTCCTCTGTCCCCTGAAACAGAACAATCACTTGTTCTCTGGTAGGGAAGGGAAGTGGGGTTTAGGCCTCCAAGTAGGACCTAGAAAGAGGCTGACCTGAACTCCTGAAGGTGGAGGTGACCCCCTCCCAGGGGGGAACGTTTGAGATTCCACCTTTAGATGTGCCCTTTTCCCACTTTTGCTTTCCAAAGACTCTGGTGAGCAACTCAAGAGTCTGGGCCAGGGAAACTGATGGGAGAGCAGGGGTCTGCCCAGAGACATCTGTGGGTTTTAGAATGAGGCCTTCACCAAATCCACTGATATGTACACAGGGCAGCACCCACCCCTGCTAGAAGGAGAAGCTGCTGGTGGCTAGTACGAGTAACCACCCTTGGGGCCAAAGGGCTGGGCAGGACCAGCCAGCTCTGGGAGGTAGGCAGGGCTCTCGTCCAAGTGGGACAAAGGGACTGTATCCTCTTCACTGATTGGCCGGTCAAATTCAGCCTTCAGAGCTGGACGCTGATTGTCCGGGAAGGCCAGAGAGAACAGGGCCTCAGGCTCACACACAAATTTGTATACATATCGCTCTCCAGCCACCTAAGGGGAGAGAGGAGCTAGGTCAGGCAAGGTATACCCCACCTCATGATAAGGCTGGGGGACAGAACCTTTTCCATGTCCAAGTAGAAGTGTGGAACCTTTCCCTTCCACGCAGATTCCCTTCAGAAGTTCCCTTTCTCCTCTTATAGACTTGCTGAGAAATGCTCTCCTTACCCCTTTCCTGTCACCTCCCCACAGTCACTGCCCCTGCCCCTTGTCCTTGGACTAAGCCCTCTTCCCCACCTTCTGCATGATTCCCTTCTCATAATAGTATCGCAGTGAGCGACTCAGCTTGTCATAATTCATGGCTGGCCGGTTCTTCTGGATGCCCCAGAGCCTGGCGACCTGGGGACAAAAGAGACAAGTTTTAGGGTGGAGATGCTCTTAGAGAAAAAGTGGGGGTGGGGTGATGTCAAAAAGAGCACTTGAGATAATTTTCTTTTTTGTGTGTGGTACTAGGAGTTGAACCAGAGGCACTCTACCACCGAAATATGCTCCTGACTTTTTTTATTTTTCGAAACAAGGTCTTGCTAAATTGCCCAGGCTGGCCTCAAACTTGTGATTCTCTTGCCTCAACCTCCTGAGTTGCTGAGATTACAGGCGTGTGTTACTGTGCCAGGCAAAACTTGATATTCTTGGTGCCAAGGGTTAAGCCAGCCACACAACTAGCACCAGCTCACAAACTCAGGCTTGGCAAGAACTCAGGTTAGGTAGAACAAGGATAATAGTGAAGGCATGTGCCACTATTCCCCAGGTTCTCTCATCTCCAGACTCCAAAGATATTGGCAAGGAGGGGTGGGGACACCTGAGATACCCACCTCTTCAGGTTCAATTAGTTTGAACTCCATCCCTCGGCCTGTCCAGGCAATGAAATGGGCATTTGTTGGGTCATCCAGTAGGGCCACCAGAAACTGCCACAGCTGCAAAGCACCCCGGCGCTGGTAGGGCGGCCCCTCTCGGAATGCCCCAATTCCTTCCTGCTTGATGTCTCCTGGGGAATGCAGAAATAAGTAGTATGGGGGCTTTGTGACTTCTAGTCCCCCAGCCAACTTCCTCCCCTCCCAGGGGGTTTCCCCAAGGGGCCTCTCCAGACCCTTTCCCATGTATCCCCCAACTTGCATCAATGAAATGTAATGTGATTTCTGCAGGGACATAGCCAGTAGGGGATGTAGTAAGACCCTGACCCTCCCAAGAAATCACTTCTGACCTTCATATTTCTCAGGGACAACGCAGACATCATCTGGGAATGGTCGCAGAGGTTTCTCATAGCCATAGCCTTGTGGAGGAAGTTGGGGGTTGCTGAGATCTAAGAGTTCACTGATAGTCCAGAGGGACTCTGGACTAGGGAGACTTTCCCCACCCCAGCAAAGCCCCCTTCCCCAACTTGGAGGGTTTGACACAGGAAAGAGGGGTCTGCCTTACCCATGGCCCCATCACCTGGAGAGGGCCCAGAGAAGCCCTCTGTGTGGAGGTACATTGATGCACACCCAGGGACATCTGTGAGGGGTGGAGAAAGGATGATGTTACAGGTGGCTGGGGTGGGGCTGGGGGGAGAGGGGAGGAGGAAATCCTACACACATTCAAGTTCTTCCTGCCAGCCTGCTTTCCGGTGACTGTTCCTTTCCCAGTTGCCTGCCCACCACCAAATCCCAGGGGAAGTTCACCCAGAGGGAGTACGAGGCTTGAGCCCCTCAGCTTGAGGGCCAGGGCAGAGGGCATAGATGGCAGCAGCTGGGGCTGGGCAAGCTGTTCCACAAGGCCCAAGATTCCAGGGAGCAGCTGTTTCCTGTGAGTTCAGGGGGAGGAGGGGGGTGAGAGATGAACCTCCGGGGGAGAAAGGGTTCGGTGTCCACGCCTAAGACTCCCTCGGAGTGGGCAAACGTCCGGTCAGCAGGTCAGGTTCTCAGCCCTGAGCCTGTGCGTGTGCGCGTGGGTGCGCGCGAGCGCGCACGCGCCTGGGGAAGCAGCGGGGGGCGCCGGGCTGCTCTTTCGGGTCTAGCCGCACATTCCACTGAATTCCATTCCAGAGGACTGAAACCTCCCCACTCCACCTCGGGAACCCCGCGGTGTGAAGACACCCTTTCCAGTTCCAACCCCTTCCCGCCCTCCCCCTCCACTCCCACCGATGAATGAGGCTGAAACCCGACACCTCCGGGAGGAGGCGGGAGGGCGGCTTCATTCATGCCTCCATTTTGTGAATGGAATTCCTGACTCCATTCAGGAAAGCTGACGGGGGAGGAGCAGAAGTTCAAGGGCATGTAACACGATCCCCTCCGGTCTACAGCCTTTGAAGGTCAGCGGCAAGAGCATCTCCCTCCTCCTCCCGCTACCTCACAGCCTGGCCTGGCTGTGCCCGGAGTTTGAGGGAGAGCACCCATCTGGTTCTCTCTCGGGCAGCTGCGGGGTTTGTGGTTCATCTCCCTGTCCCTGAAAGACTAGGTACCAGGAAAAGAGAAGTTCTCAAGCTGTAGCTAACTCTGAGCCTCCTCAAACCTCTGGATTTCTTTTTCTTTTTTTTTTTTTGGTACCGGGGATTGAACTCAGGGGTACTCGACCCCTGAGCCACATCCCCAGCCCTATTTTGTGTTTTATGTAGAGACAGGGTCTCACTGAGTTGCTTAGCGCCTCGCCGTTGCTGAGGCTGGCTTTGAACTCACGATTCTCCTGTCTCAGCCTCCCTAAGTGCTGGGATTACAAGCGTGAGCCACCGCGCCCGGCTTGGATTTCTTTTTCTAATACAAAATTGCGGATAGACTTCCATTTAGTACAGAAGACAGGAGGAAAGAAGAGAAGGCACATTTCTGTACCCTTCTTGAGAATGCCCTTCCCTCTGCGGCTGGGGCTTTGAACTATAGCTATTTATGAACATCTCACTCCTGTCAACAGCCAGGTAGAATTAGAATTTAAAGCAGTCCCTACTTCCGGTACCCAGCTTTGGGGGAGAGGATGGTGGGATGTGGAAACTACATATTAGCCCTGCATTCCTATGAGGAACTATGAGCCTAACTAGTTTCTAGTTCATGTTTCTCTTCATTTAAATCACTTTGTATTTTTAAACTTCTGTTGGAGACAGGGACCAGTGGTGACACATTTCTATTCAACTTTGTATCCTCGACTCTGTATGCTCGTGTTCCAGATACAGTACTTTAATTTTTAAGTAGATTATTAAAACCCAAATAGAAATAAACACCTTAACTTTCCTATTGTTAGAACCTACCTGTGGGCAAAGATCTATATACCCCTTATCTTTTTATGTGAATGTTTGCTGACTGGAAAATGACAATTCTTTGGAATCCATGAAAAATAAAGTGAATGGGTGGGTTGAACTTATGAGCTAGTTTATAGAAAAACCTTATGGGGACACCTGGGCTTAACTGAACTCCTCTGAGCACATGCCACCCCACCTGGCAATCCCACAGAAACTCCTCTGAGCCCTCCCCCAGAGAGTCTCTTACCTGAGTCGTAGGTGAAGTCTGTCCGCTCCTGTTTGATCACCACCCCCGCCCCTGGGTACCTGTGCCCACTGACCCCACCCTGGCCTATGGCCTGCTGGCCTGCTTGTTCATACAGAGGGTCATGGTATTCCTGCTTGAAGTTCTGTTGGGGGTAGGGTGGGCAGGGCTCCGACAGCTGGTGTTGGTAGGGGGCTGAGAGGGGTTCCCGGCCCCCTCCCTGAGAAGATGTGAAGGAGTGGCACATATCCAGGGGCTGCTGGAAGACCGAGCTAGATGTGGTAGAATGGAGAAGGAAGAGAAGAGAATCTTAGGTTAATCCCTCCTCGAGTTCCCGGGCCTGACCAGTGAGCTCTGGAGGGTGTGCGTCAGTATCCCTCCCTCTCTCCCCAACATGTCAGGTCTCTATGGAGAGCTCAGGGATTGACGACAGACTAGTGAGGCCTGAGCCCCCAGGTGCAGTGGGTCTGTCTCCTTACCTATGCTCCCCAAGGTACCCATGGCCAGGGTGGGGCTGGGAGGTGCCGGAGGATCTCAGGAAACTCTGTTGTTCTGCCCTGGGAAAGGGCTGCAAGGGCGATTGTCCAGGGGCACCAGGGGCGGGGGACTTGATGGTGACTTGTCTGGGGGGGTCATAGGCACTGGAGCTAAGGGGAAACCAGGATGAGAAGGAAGAGAAGCTGGGTGTCTTTGAATCCTTCATCCATAGGGAAGGGCAGAGGAACTGGGACTCAGCCCCAAGTGAATTCTCTTCTCACTTCTGAAATGGGGCCCTAATCTTGAGAACACCTCTCCTCAGTCCAGAGCAATTTTTGGGTGTGTGTGAGTGACAATAGGCCTCTCAGTGGAAATAGTCTGTGCTGGCCTTTTTTTTTTTTTGGTACTAGAGATTGAACTCAGGGGCACTCGACCACTGAGCCACATCCCCAGCCCTATTTTGTGTTTTATGTAGAGACAGGGTCTCACTGAGTTGCTTGGCGCCTCACCTTTGTTGAGACTGGCTTTGAACTCGCGATTCTCCTGTCTCAGCCTCCCAAAGTGCTGGGATTACAGGCTTGAGCCGCCGCGCCCGGCTTGTGCTGGCCTTAACACACGTCCCTGAAGCTATCCTTCGTGTTGTCCATCCTGCTCACTTAGAGGAAATCCTTAGCTGGGCCGCTCCTTACAGGAGCTAAGAAATCCCTCTGTTGTTACTTGTATCTACTGCTACCTCTGTTCATGGGGGATGGCTTCCCTGATGCCCTCCACCCCAAGTCAGAGCTCCTCCCTCCTTCTGACACCTTGACCCTACCCTTTAGCATGCCCAGGATGGGGCTCACCTGGAATAAAGGCACTGCTCGCCATGGTGGTAGGGAAGTGGCAGCTTTCTGCTGCAGGACAGGGCCGGATCTGTGCGGGGACTCTGGGGCTCCTTCTTGATCCTGGTGGTGGGGCTATGGAAAGCTACTGCATGGGTAGGAGGGAGGACAGAGCAAGGACAGAGTATGTCACACCAGAGACAGACAGGGCTTCTAACAACTTCTATTCTGAGGACTGGCTGGATCACTGGTACATGTTCCTCTCCTCTCTGGGTCTCAGTTTTCTAAGATCTACAGTCACTCTAAGAACATTTTGGCTGTTTACTTTATATCTAGTTTTATACATCACCCTAATGTCCAGTATTAACCAAAGAAACTGTCTAAAAGGTCAACATAAGAAATGCAAACCCTAACCCCAGAAAACCCTTTGTAGTAAGGAGCACCTTTGACCTAGGCCCTTTGGTTTTCCTGAGTGCCCTGGAAAATTCCAAGGGAGGGACATGTTTTCTTATTTGGTGCTATAAAGAATCTTTCTGGTTAAGGTTAGATATTAGCCTGCTTGAATGTCAGCTGAAAAACATCATACAGATGCTCTTGATTATCTGTGAAGAGCATTGGCCTTTCCTGTGGCCCTTACTAGGTTCCCTAAATTCAGCCACCAGGCACGACTGCCAGTGTACATGACATCCTGGTTTGCTGCAGTCCAGTCAAAGGCCCTGTCGTCAGTGGTTCTGTTACTTGTTTTCTGTTCTTTACACCCTGTATTATTTCATTGGTGAAGATAATTGGGAGCAAAGTATCTGACATTAAAGCATTTTTCTTTTTCCAGTCTTTTTTTTCTTCTTTCTTTCTTTTTGTACTGGTGATTGAGCCCAGGGGCGCTTAACCACTGAGCCACATCCCTAGCCCTTTTTATTTTTTATTTTGAGACAGGGTCTTGCTGAGGTGCTCAGAGCCTTGCTAAGTGGCTAAGGCTGGCCTTGAACTTGTGATCCTCCTGCCTCCAGAGTAACTGGGATTACAGGCATGTGCTACTGTGCCCAGCAAAGCAGCATTTTTTAACAGTAGCATTATTGACATCGAAACCAAATATTTTATTTGTTTGTTTACTTTTGTGAGTGACTGTCCTGAGCATCATAGGATTTTTCTTTAGTAGCACTGTTGGCCTCTACCTACAAGATGCCAGTAACATCCAAACAAAAAAAAATGTCTACATTGCAAAATGTCTCCTGAGGGGCAAAATCACCTGAATTGCATAAAAACTTAGAGAACAACAAAACTGGGTCCTGCTGAGTAGACCTGAGCCCCTCACTTCAGACAAGAGGAAATGGAGGATCAGAGAGAGAAATTGTCCTCCGAGGTCACACAGCTAAGGGGAGGCAAGCCTCACATTTGAACCTAGGGCTTTATCTTGTTATTTCTTTGGTCTTTGAGTCCAAACCCAAGAATGGGGAGCCCTGAACTTCACCCTTTCTTCAGGACAAAGTAAGCTGGTCTTGGGTGATTATTCCTATGACTCATTTCCTGTCATCCTCCTCACCCCCACCCCTAACTCCCTCTACCCAAGGCCCTCTACTCACAGTTTTCTGAATGGAAATCAGGAACAAACTGCTCATCACTGTCTGGTACCTGAGCTGCAGAGAGGTCAAAAGTCAGAGGTGAGTCTGACGTTGAAACCCTGGGTGGCAGCCTCTGGCAGAACCATTATTGCAACCCTGTAGATTAGTACCAGCCCTGGAGGGGACAACAGCCTGCCTTAGACTAAGGGCAGCTCCACCTCCATCCCTGGGCTCCATTAAGACCTTAAAGGAAAGACTGTATGTTTCCAGAACCTGTCTGAGCTGATTCCAATCTTTTCCTTGATGCTTTGTCTTTATTCCCTTCACTTTTCTGAAATGCAGACAGGCCCGCCCTTCAGAGTTTACCCCACCTCCTTCGTGCCCACAGCATAATCCCACCTGGGATTGGGCAGAGAGTATGAGGAGTGAGACTCTATGGATCTGGAATCAAATGGGGAGATTCAGAATATGGGAAGGTCCAGGAATCTGCATTTTTTTTTTTTGGTACCAGAATTGAACTCAGAGGTACTCAACCACTGAGCCACATCCTCAGCCCTATTTTGTGTCTTATTTAGAGACAGGGTCTCACTGAGTTGCTTAGCACCTTGCCATTGCTGAGGCTGGCTTTGAACTCGCGATCCTCCTGTCTCAGCCTCCCAAAGTGCTGGAATTATAAGCATGTGCCACCGTGTCCAGCTCAGGAATCTGCATTTTAAACAACATTTCAGATGATTTTGAGATGCCCAAGAGTTCTAGATCCCAGGAAAGGAGACTGAAGAGTAAAGTTCAAGAAAGGTGATAAGAGGCCGAGGATGAGAGAGGAGGAAGCTGGAGAAACTGAGTTTCATCCCTTTGATGTGCAGGTAGGAGAAGGCAGGGCTCCCAAGCCTAGAGGTCTAAGAAGCACTCACAGTGCCAGGTGGGTGGAGCTGGGTTTGAAAATAGTCAGGAAAACGAAAATAGAACAGCAGCTCATCCTGGCACATCCGGCCTCTAACTTGTAGTTCTTTTCCTGGGTGGGTTTCTCAGGTGGATGTATAGTGGAGTACCTCCCTGGACCCCAGAGTGTTGGCTCACTTTTGCTCTCTTAAGAAAAAAATAGATTACAGTAGAAAGAGAAAGAAGGGTAGACACTGAGTAGAACTTTCTGAGAGTCCAGGAAGTGACTGGGTCTAAGGTAAAGCAACAGAACCTGTAGCCCAAAGAGACTGGACTCTCATGCCCTGGAGACTGCTCTCAAATTGGACAATGTGTAAACTGATGGATAAAACAACTCAGAGTTCAGAATCGCTGGTGAGGAGCACAAGGAGATGGCTAGAGAACACTCCACACCTCCAGCCTATACTAACGCACACCTCATCTCTTCAGTGTTCCCCAGGTCATGGCTCCATAGTTTCTGACTTGGATTCCAAACCACAGCCTCTTCTGGGAATTGCCTGCTCTCACTCTCACCTCCTACAGCCTGATGTTCTCTACACAGTTGTCAGAGTGATCTTTTTACCCAAAAAAAAAAAATTATTTCTCTCTCTGGCTTAAAGTGTGAAATCCAAACTCTTAGTCTTGGTCTCTAAGGCCTAGCATGGTCCTGCCTGTCACTCCTGGTCTCCTTTCTAGCCTTCAACTCTGCTAAACTCAGCCGCTCTTCCCCAGATCCTTGCTTGTTTGTATTTTCTGGCTATCAAGGTCTTAATTCACTTTGACACCTCTTCAGAGTCCTGTCTGACCACTCAAATCAAAGTGGTCCCTCCTGGCTTGCTTTCTTTTTCTTTTCCTTTTTTTAAATCCGCAGCCCTATTTTATGTTTTATATAGAGACAGGGTCTCACTGACTTGCTTAGCGCCTTGCCATTGCTGAGGCTGGCTTTGAACTCGCGATTCTCCTGTCTCAGCCTCCCAAAGTGCTGGGATTACAGGCATGCGCCACTGCACCCAGCTCCTCCTGGCTTTCTATCACATTTTTAAAAAAATTTTGTATTGAAAATTAAACCCAGAGGTGCTTAACCACTGAGCCACATCCTCAGCCCCTTTTTAAAAATTTTTATTTAGACACAGGGTCTCACTAAGTTGCTGAGGCTGGCTTTGAATTTGTGACCCTCCTGCCCTCAGCCTCCTGAGTTGCTGAGATTATAGGTGTGTGACACTGCACCTGGCTCACATCAGTTTTATTTTCTCTCCAACATCTATGGCTACCTAAGTTTATCTTCTTAATGAATATTCCCGTGTTTATTGCCCATCTCCACCAGAAAGTTAAGCTCCACGAGGGCAAGGGCTTCACCTGTCTGGTTCATCTGATTCTCCAGCTCCCACAGCAGAGTTTGGCTCAGAGCAGACACCCAAAGCCTTATTCTCTGACCCCTTTCCTTAGGCTGGCAGGAGCCAACATTTGGGGCCTACAAGCAAGAAGGGAAGAGATCTAGCTGGGCGCGGTGGCCCATGCTTATAATCCCAGCACTTTGGGAGGCTGAGACAGGAGAATCCCAAGTTCAAAGCCAGCCTCAGCAGGGCTGGGGATATAGCTCAGTTTGTGGAGTGCTTGCCTTGCATGCACAAGGCCCTGGGTTCAATCCCCAGCACCACAAAAACAAAACAACCAAATCAAAGCCAGCCTCAGCAACAGCGAGGTGCTAAGCAACTCAGTGAGACCCTGTCTCTACATAAAACACAAAATAGGGCTGGGGATGTGGCTCAGTGTTTGAGTGCCCTGAGTTCAATCCCCGGTACTCCCCCTAAAAAAAAGAAAGGAAAAGATCTAAGCCAGTCCTTCCCTTCCCTCACCCTGAGGCTCCCCCTCTCCACATACCAAGTGACATAAGAGCCAGAGCCAGTCCTGAAAAGCACATTTTACAAGGGATGCTTGTAAGGATTGTGGTAAACTGTTTGGCAGAAGGATCCTTCACCAATTTGCTTTAAATACCAGAGGGGCCAAGTGCTTTTAAATATAGGTTTGTAGATAGTTGATTTCTTGACATAGAGATGGTAGTGAGGAAGTTTAAGAATCAGAGCCGGGCGCGGTGGCTCAAGCCTGTAATCCCAGCACTTAGGGAGGCTGAGACAGGAGAATTGCGAGTTCAAAGCCAGCCTCAGCAAGGG
>CM053402.1:17600647-17611358 GCA_028644305.1 Xerus rutilus
CAAAACACAGATTTTGCATTACAGGGCCTGACAGACTGAGAGAAAGGGAGGGATGGAGAAAGTTGAAATGTGGCGATTTCTCTATTGCTGGGGGAGAACTTCTCAAGTGCATCTTACACTTGGGTCTAGAATTTTGGAGATCCAAAAGATAAGGGCCTGTCTGTGGAAGTCTGTGAGAAACAACTGGTCTTGAGGCAGGTTTGGTGGTGCACGGCTGTAATCCTAGCAACACAAGAGGCTGAGGCAGGAGCATCATAAGTTCAAAGCCAGCCTTAGCCATTTAGTGAGGCCCTAAGCAACTTAGCGAGACACTGTCTCAAAATAAAAAATAAAAAGGACTGGAGATGTAGTTCAGTGGCAAAGCCCTGCTGGGTTCCACTCCAGGTAGGGAACAAACAAACAAAACAGCTGGTCTTGGGCAGATTTAAGAAAGAACATTCCTCTGCTTCCACCCTAGATAGCCCTGCTTGGACCCCTGGTGTTTGTGCTTCCTGAGTCCCTGCCCACTGTGATCTCCCACCTGCTCATCTCTGGGGGATCGTCCCTCCCCTCCCTTGAACTTGAATGTTGGAATTCCCAGAACCGTCCATGTTTGTCTAGGGCATGGGACGTCTTCCTCACCCTTGGCCCACTCGGTGAACCCATATTTGTTCTTGTTATGTCCCCTGTGCAGGCAATAGGGTTTTTTTTTTTTGGTACTGGAGATTGAACTCAGGGGCACTCGACCACTGAGCCACATCCCCAGCCCTATTTTGTGTTTTATGTAGAGACAGGGTCTCACTGAGTTGCTTAGCACCTCGCCATTGCTGAGGCTGGCTTTGAACTCGCGATTCTCCTGTCTCAGCCTCCCTAAATGCTGGGATTAAGGCAATAGGTTTTATGAAGTGCTTTCCCACCCTCTGTCTCTTGCAGTTGACTGTGGTGCTCTCTGAACTGAGCTGGAATTCTTTGCCCATGTGTTTCTCTCCCACATGCAGCTGCGAGTTTTCCAGGGTAGAGACTGTCTTGTTCATCTCTGGATCACCGGATCCCAGGGCATTGCTTGCCACGGAGGAGACAGTGGCCCCGTAGAAACTTGCTGAACGAATGAATGAATGAGCACACAAACAGGAAAATGGACAGGATGAACTTCACAGGCCTCAAACACAGATGCGCAGACACACACAGCCCCTCGCGTGCTAAAGTCATTGCACAAATACTCACCCACACAATGCACACTCCCTACCACTAACTCGTGGCCGCTGAGCTGGATTTTAACAAGTGATGCTTGTTCTGCACACCTTGGCACTTGGCTTTTAGGAGGGCTCTGTAGCTGAGGCTTTCCTTTTAGATAAGGTCTGAGTCTCAGCACTGATGCAGGGGAAAGATGGGACTGGAGGGGTCATTCCTTTTTTGTTTTTCCCAAAATTAAACCTTTAAATTTTTCCTTTTTTTGGTACCGGGGCACTCGGCCACTGAGCCACATCCCCAGCCCTATTTTGTGTTTTATGTAGAGACAGGGTCTCACTGAGTTGCTTAGCACCTCGCCATTGCTGAGGCTGGCTTTGAACTCGCGATTCTCCTGTCTCAGCCTCCCAAAGTGCTGGGATTACAGGCGTGCGCCACCGCACCCGGCTCCCTCCCTTAGATTTTCATTAGATATTTCCTCACACCTTTCTTTTCCTTTTTCCTCTCTAGCTTCCACATATGAGAAAAAACATCTGACCCTTGGCTTTCTGAGTTTGGCTTATTTTGCTTTACATAATGTTTTCAATTTCCATCAATTTTCCTGCAAATGATGTAATTTCATTCTTCTTTTTTAGGGGGAGGGTACCAGGAATTAAACCCAGGGGTGCTTTACCACTGAGTTACATCCCCAGACCTTTTTAAATTTTTTTTAATTTTGAAACAGGGTCTCCCTAAATTGCTTGGGACCTCACTTAGTTGCTGAGGCTGACTTTAAACTTGCCATCCTCCTTGCTCAGCCTCCTGAGTTGCTGGGATTACAGGTGTGAGCCACCATGCTTGGCTCTTTTTATTTTTTATTTTGAGACAGAGTCTCCCTAAATTGCTGAGGTTGGCCTCAAACTTTCAATCCTCCTGTCTCAGCCTCCAGAATTGCTGGGATTACAGGCATGTGCCACCACATCTGGCCTATTCCTAGTCTTTTGAGGAACCTCCAAACTGATTTCCACAGTGGTTGAACTAATTTATACACCACCAACAGTATAATAAAGTGTTCCTTTTTCTGGGGCTGGGGCTATGGCTCAGTGGTTGAGCGCTTGCCTCACATACGTGAGGAACTGGGTTCGATCCTCAGCACCACATAAAATAAATAAAGATATTGTGTTCATCTACAACTAAAACAAAATATTTAAAAAAAAAAAAAAGTGTTCCTTTTTCTCCATATCCTCTCCAACACTTGCATTCTTTTTTTTTTTTTTTGGTACTGAGGATTGAACTCAGGGCACTTGACCTCTGAGCCACATCCCCAGCACTATTTTGTGTTTTTATGTGGAGACAGGGTCTCACTGAGTTGCTTGCTTAGCACCTCGTCATTGCTGAGGCTGGCTTTGAACTCGGGATTCTCCTGTCTCAGCCTCCCTAAGTGCTGGGATTACAGGCTTGAGCCACCGCACCCGGCTAACACTTGCATTCTTGATGGCTGCCATTCTAATTGAAGTGAGATGAAATCTCAGTGCAGTCTTGATCATGTTTCCCTAAATTGCTAAAGATGTTGAACATTTTTTTCGTATGTTTGTTGGCTATGGAGGGGGCATTCCAATGTGGACCAAGACAAAGTTAAGGCAGGTGGAGCTTGATACTTCAGGGTCCTGGCTGGAGATGGGCTGCTAGGCATGTAGTAACAGGCTGGGGTGGGAGGGTGCGGTAGGAAAAGAGTCAGATCAGTGACCCAGATTAGAGAGGGATCAAAGCTGCTAGGACAGATGCTATCTCTGTGCGGATGAGCGTTCCTGCAGGCAATGGGCTATTTTGAACACTCCTCATTTAAGCTGTAGTGAGAATGAGCACAAATATCTGGCAGGTTGAAGGAATGAATCCACGGGTTTTGAATGCTGCTTGACCTTGGGCACAATATTTTACATCTTTGAGACTCATTTTTTCCTACCTACAAATTGGTGGAGGAGAGGGGCCCTGAACTACCTACCTACAAATTGGTGGAGGAGGGGGGCCCTGAACTAGGTGCCTCTGGGGTCCCTTCAGTTCTTCTGCTCTCCTTTCTTTGTCTATTTTGGTACATGTATGGCACACACATAAATAATCATATGTTTACATTAAAAGTGAATTTTGCCTTATATCTCTCAGTATCCTCTTGAGCTCTCAGCATAAAAGAAAAGAGACTCTGGATTTAATTTTGAGGGATATGCCACTATCTAATTGTGTGATTCGGGGCAGGCTTCCCTGAGCCTTAGATCCCTCATTCACGAAGTAGGGATCATAAGCATCAATCATATTTACCACTTGGAGGTGTCAACATCAAGGTGATAATAAAATTCAAAAGTTTTGCTACTTGTAAATATTACTAAGGTGATATTTATGATTATTTCACATAGAAGGTGCTGAGTAAATGATCACTAAATGCGTAACTTTCTGGATTTGCTTATATCTTTACTCAAGCTCTGCTGACATCAATTTTCCTGGTTTCCTTTCTTTTTCTTTTTTAAATGGACTCTACCTAAATGCTGCAGAAAGCTCAAGGCAATGCAGCCAGAAGTTCCCCATCACTCCATAAAAGGCCACCACCTAAGTGCTCCAACTTTGTCCCTCCCATAAGTCAACAGAGTGGGTTTGGAGTGGGGAGGGGGAAATAAAGAAGCTGTTAGCAGGTAGGAGCAAATCAGCCCATCTCTGTGCAAGTCACCACCAATAAAACTTAATCAATGCAGTCCCTTTTAAGTTGGTTGGATCAGTGACCCAGAAAATAGCTCCCCTGCAGAAAAGGAAATGATAGTCAATAAACTGAGACGTCAATGGGAAAAATCTATTAAAGAGAGTGAGATATCAGGAGACCTCTGGTGTTAACGGAGACCCTTTGGAACAGAGCCATGGAAGCAAGAGCTGGTTTTTAACCCTCTCGAGGACCAGAGTCTCCTCTGTCCCAACTCAGGCGCCAGTGGAGCCTACAGCTTCTGCAGCTTGGCTCAGCCCGAGTCTTCCCAGATGGTAGTGAGGAACATGCGCTGTGCTGATTTCTTTGTGCTGTTTACCTGTTCAAACTAGCATTTTGAGGTGCATGTGCTCTTTGCCAGGTGGTCAGAAGGTGGACGTTCTGAGGCTCTGCCCAGGGTACTGCCTAGAGATGACAGCTCTCTGGCTCCAGTTCTTAGGATGGAACCCAGGGCCTTGTGTGTGTTAGGTAAGTGCTCTACCACTGAGCTGCTGTCTGTTTACCTTTGGACAGAATATTTTGCTGGTTAACTCTTCATCCAGTGACTGCATACATCCTTTTTTTTTTTTTTTTTTGGTACTAGGGACCACTGAGCCACATCTCCAGCCCTATTTTGTGTTTTGTGTACACCACCATGCCTGGCTCCCTTTTTTTTTTCTGGAGATTAAACTCAGGGGTACTCTACTACTGAGCCACATCTCCAGCCCTATTTTTGTGTTTTATTTAGAGACAGGGTCTCACTGAGTTAGTTGCTTAGCATCTTGCCGTTGCCAAGGCTGGCTTTGAACTCACTATCATCCTGCCTCAGCCTACTGAGCCTCTGGGATTACAGGCGTGCACCACTGTGCTTAATCTTTGAGTTTTATATTTTTTTATTTTTTTGGTATGAGGAATTGTATCCAGGGGCACTTAACCATTGAGCCATGTCCCCAGTCTTTTATTTTATTTTGAGGCAGGGTCTTGCTAAGTTGCTTAGGGCCTCGCTAAATTGTTGAGGCTGGTTTTAAACTCTTGATCCTCCTGCCTCAGGCTCCTGAGCCACTGGGATTACAGGCATGCACCATCACGCCTGACTACAGTCGCCTTTTGGAATGGATAGAGTCGTAGGGTCATGGTATTTTTGCTATCCCCATGTGGGGGTGGGGAGCATAGGGGAGATATTGGCAGTTTCCTGGTTCTTGTAGAACATTTCCAGGCCTCCTCCCCCCAGTGGGTGTTTATGCCTCAAGAGGCCAAGAAGCCCAAAAGAATGAGATGAGATTACTGGATGAGATGATCAGGGACAAATATCCCCAGACTGGGGATAGGGCCTCTTTGATGCACTTTCCTTCCTTCCTGACATTCCCACTGCTTATGGGATGTCAGGAGAGCAGTGGAATTTGGCAGGGATTGTCAAAGATGTTCTACAGCATTTGTGAAGGTAATCTATTGGCAACTTTATAAAAAATATACTTTTTGGATCTGGGCATGTCCTGTTCCCACGGCTCAGAAATTCATCAGGATGAGAATCACTTCTCCTGAGAGTATGAGAACCAGATGGGCCTCCATCTTCATTTGCCACCTTGGGTTGGTCATGGCTTCTGGGAGGTTGTGGGGAGGAGCCTCACGCTAGTGATGACAGAATCGATT
This sequence comes from Xerus rutilus, assembly GCA_028644305.1. Taxonomy (NCBI): domain Eukaryota; kingdom Metazoa; phylum Chordata; class Mammalia; order Rodentia; family Sciuridae; genus Xerus; species Xerus rutilus. Next base: position 17,606,166 of record CM053402.1, read on the forward strand.
GAAAAAAACGCCACAGATATGTGAGTCAAGTTTCTGGTTTCTCTGAATCATGGGTTCATGCATTTTTTTTAAGGATCTGGTGGTTTTTCTTTGACATTTCAGGGGAACATTCAGGAAGTTTCTGATGTGCAGTGAATCTGCCCAGAGCCTCAGGAGGGGAGTTCCATCCACTTCCATCCCAGGAGCAGGGCAGGAGTGTTTCTTAGAGATCTCTCTCTCTCTCTCCCTCCCTCTGTCTCTATCTCTCTTTCTCATCCCCTTCAACTCAGTGGCCCTTCTCAATTTAAAACACCTGTGAAGATGGACTCTGACATGGCTGAGAAAAATAAACTACTCATTCCAGGGAGGCAGCCTGATCTTTGAAGCTAGGGGAACATTCTCAGCCTTTCAGAGTAATCTTCTCACTCTAGCTATGTGACATTAGGCAAGTGACTTCACCTCTCTGAGCCATAGTCTCCTAATCCATAAAATAAGGACCAAAAATATTTCCCTTACAGTGTCATTTTCAGGATCAAACAAAGCAATGAATGTACAAGATAACGCATTTACCACAATAATTGGCACAAAGTAGGAATTTGGAAGTGGTAGTTCTTTACTTCTTTTTAGTACTGGGTATTGAACTCAGGGGCACTCAACCACTGAGCCACATCCCCAGCCCTATTTTGTATTTTATTTTAGAGACGGGGTCTCACTGAGTTGCTTAGCACCTCGCTGTTGCTGAGGCTGGCTTTGAACTTGAGATCCTCCAGTCTCAGCCTCTAAACTGCTGGGATTACAGGTGTGTGCCACCATGCCAGGCTTTTTTTTTTTCTTTTTATACTGAGGATTTAACCCAGGAACACTTAACCATGGAGCCACATCTTCAGCTCTTTTTATTTTTCATTTTGATAGAGGGTCTTCCTAAGTTTCTTAGGGCCTCACTAAATTGCTAAGGCTGGCTTTGAACTTGTGATCCTCCTGCCTCAGCCTCCTGAGGCACTGAGATTGCAGGTGTGCACCATTTTGCCCGATTAGTGAATTTTTTTTTTTTTTGGTACTGGGGGTTGAACTCAGGGGTAATCGACCACTGAGCCACATCCCCAGCCCTATTTTGTGTTTTATGTAGAGACAGGGTCTCACTGAGTTGCTTAGCGTCTTACCATTGCTGAGGCTGGCTTTGAACTGGCGATTTTCCTGTCTCAGCCTCCCTAAGTGCTGGGATTACAGGCTTGAGTCACTGCGCCCAGCTCCGATTAGTGAATTTTTAAAAAGAGTCACTCTGCTGATAGGAATACTTCTCTGTTCTAGAATGGGTGTCGGTGGAAGGAGTGAGTAAACCTTGAGGACCCCAGTGGGCTTTGGACCCCAAGTCTGAGGCCTCAACCCGGCGTTTTGAGTTTCTGCCACAAGGTGGCGGTGTCGGCAAACACACTACACCTCCCCCGCTGAGAGGCCCTAATCAGAAGAATTAAGCTGCAGTTTAAATTTTTATTTTGAATGTGAACGCTTACTCTTATTTTGAATGAGATCATCTAATCAATCTAAATCTCCGCAGATACCTTCCAAGCGGGAAGAGCTTTGCCTCCGATCACAGAGCTAGTTGGCGGCCAAGCTGTATCTAGGATCTGCTCCCCCACTCCTGCAGGTCCTCCTTCTTGCAACAGGGTACTTGATCCTGTGCTTTCCAACATCTCATCCTTCAATTGGGGTTGGGAACGATAAGAGGACTTGAGAGCCCAGTCTTAGCATCCTTATTTTCAGAGGAGCCTATGGGACCCCCAAAGTTTTGTATGATCACTTGAGATAAATAGTGTGATCCCAGAGTCCCCAAGATCTGAGCTATATATCCTGTACCTCACTTATGATTTATTAGTATCCTAATGGCAATAAGAAAGCTGTGACAAACTTCTTCTTTACCAGAGCAGTAATCTTCTTTTTTGGTACCAGGGATTGAACTCAGGGGTACTCAACCACTGAGCCACATCCTCAGCCCTATTTTGTGTTTTATGTAGAGACAGGGTCTTACTGAGTTGCTGAGCGCCGCCTCGCCATTGCTGAGGCTGGCTTTGAACTCGCGATTCTCCTGTCTCAGCCTCCCAAAGTGCTGGGATTACAGGCCTGCACCACTGTACCCGGCTTAATCTGGTATTAAGTCCAGGGTGAGTGGGTGGGCTAGCGTTGCTCTTTCACAGGATTGGAAAGTCTCTTGTTTTGCTGTATTTGTTAAGGAGGCCAGGCTTGAGATTGATTTGGCTTTTGCTACATGTTAGGAAGTAGGTAAGTGCTAACGCTCTGCCCCTCACTCATTAAGCGCTGATTACATTCAGCTCACAGCTGAGAAGGCAGAGGCTCCAAGACACAAAGTGAATTGCCCAGGGTCACCCAACATTTCCTGACTCTGAGCTTCTGCTCCCACCCCGAACTGGGATTAAACCCAAAGGCACTCTATCATTGAGCGACATCCCCAGTTCTTTTTGTAATTTGTCCATATAGAGTCTCACTAAATTTCCCCGAGCTGGCCTCAAACTTGTGATCCTCCTGTCTCTGCCTCCCAGAGTCACTGGGATTATAGGCTGAGTTTCTGCTCTTTGGGAGCTGGCCCAGTTGGGTGGGAGAGGACTGAGATGGCCCACCTTTATGGTTTGTACCTTCTCACCAGGTTCTTTGTCCTTCCAGGGAGAGTCCCTACTGAACAGAACATTCTTTTCACAGGCTCAGAGCCTCCTCACGCATTGCCCCCTCCCCTCTGCAGCTTCCCATGAGTTCCTTTCCAGAGCAGTCACTCACTGAATAGGTTGCTAGTGGAAATGTGGTTTTCAAATTTGGGAAATCTCCATTAAGTCCTTTTATTTAAGGAGGATGTCATTATCGCGCCTCCCTAAGGACTATTACGGTTCTATTAGGCAAGGCCGCAGACTTCCTAGGTACTGTCTGGGGTCTGATTCCTGGGCAGGAAAATGCGAGACAGGAAGAAGGGGAGGGGGGAGTAGGAGAGAGAACAGGGGATGGGGAGGGGGGAGGAGGGAGGAGAAGGAAGAAAGGAGCAGAAAAAAAGAGAAGGAAAGAGAAATGAGTGAGAAAATCAGAGAAGGAGAGGCAGAGGGTGTCCCCATCCCCAGGTGATAGCCAGAGGGCAAAGGAGACCTGGGGCGGAGACCTGGGGCATGCGGCCATCTGCTAGTATAGAGGGTTCCAGATCAAAGTGGACACAGCTTGCCTGTAACTGCCTGCCTGCTCTCAGCCTCCGCACAGGCAGGGGGTCTGGGGTAGTCCTTCATGTCTCCAGCTGCTGCCCACCTTTGGGTCTCCAGATTTGAGAAGGGGCCTCTGGAAGGGCCAGCAGAGAGGAAGAGGATGCTCAGGGAGGGCAGTTCTGGAAACTGGACCTGGGCTCAGGGCATTGACCTTGCTGGCCTCCCTGAAATGTATTATTTTCCCTCCTCTGCACGCCACTCCCACCCATCCCAGGTGAGTTCCAGGGGAGCAGACTTTCTGTTTGCTCTTCGCTCTGTCCCAGGCAACTAGAGCAGTGCCAGGCACACAGTAGGTGCTCAGTAAGTGTCTGTGGCAGGAATAATGAGCTGTGATGAAGAAACAGTAGCATTGCTCTTCTATCTTCTCCCTCTCAGCATTTAGAACAAAGTCATCTGGTTTAAATGGTTCTTCTCAGGGAAGACTGGTGACCCCTGATGCCCTCAGATCATCCTCCTGAGACACACACACACACATACACACACACACACACATACACAGTGGTCAGGGGTTCGGGAGGGTCAAGAACCGCATGGCAAGCAGCTGACCTTGATTTGGTCAAATGAGAAAGAAAAAAAAAATGTCTCTCCAGGGCTCTGCCTGTTAGGGGGTTACCAGCGGTAACTGGAAGCACTTTAACCTCTGGGCAGGAAGGCTGTGCTCTGTGGACAAACATCCTGGCTGGGAAATCCCCAGCCCATGGGTCCCCAGGGCCTGAGCAGCCTCCCTCCAGGCCACCCAGTCCCCTTCATACCTTCTGCTGGCTCCTGGTCCTGAGACCAGGATTCCTAAACACCCCAGGTCCCCCCCTGAGAGCTGGCCCAGTGTCCCTGGGGCGCCCCTCCTTTGCAGAGTGCCTGTGCAGCGGTGATTAATGAGGCGGGGACAAAGCCTTTCTTCCCCAGCTGTGTCAACACGCCCCTGCCCTAGTGGCCTGTGAGCTGCAGGTAGGAGGAAGCAGCCCCAGGCTGCCCTAGCAGTTGTCATCTCCAGGCCTGTCCTTCCCGCACCCTGGCTCCTCCAGGCCCCTGCCTCCCACTGGGCCACCAGCATCTCATGGTAATGATGATGATGATGATGATGATGGTTTTATGGTGTCTACTGCACTTGATATCTGCTGAGCACATGCCCCTCCTCCTTCTCAGTTCCTTCTGTCAGCTTCCTGAGCCAGAGGATGGGACAGGTGCAGCTATCTTTGGGTCACAAGGAGCAACCTGGCTATAGTCGCTTGTGCTGATGCCCTCTCTCTGTGAAGCCTTCCCTAATCACCCCTGGCAGGTATTTTCATGTGAGAGGAGTTCATCTGTCTGTTACCGAAAGCTTGGTCCTTGTCCCTGATGCCAATCCAATAAGCAGGACAAGGATTTGAGAAAAAGGAGAAAGAAGGTTTATTGCTTTGCTACCAAAGGAAAAGCAAAGGGGACTCCAGTTCCAGAGCCTGTGGTTCCGCCCATCAGGGAAAACAAGGCTTTTACAGAAGCTATTCAAAAGCTACATTCCAGGTGTATCCTGGCAGCAGGTCCCAGGTGCACCCTGATGGTGTGTTGAAATTCACTCATTAATTTGGTAGTCACTTCCTAGTTCTTCCAGTCACTTCCTAGTTCTGGTGATAGCTCATAGCTCCTTTGGTGGAGAACGGATAACATAAGGTAATCAATCTTGTTCCCCGCCCCCAGGATAGGGAGTGGGAAAGGGAGAAGAGGAAAAGAAAAACATGTCCCTTTTAAAATAAGCAGCAAGAGCCGGGCGCGGTGGCTCACGCTTGTAATCCCAGCACTTAGGGAGGCTGAGACAGGAGAATCACCAATTCAAAGTCAGCCTCAGCAACTGCGAGGCACTAAGCAACTCAGTGAGACTCTGTCTCTACATAAAACACAAAATAGGGCTGGGGATGTGGTTCAGTGGTCGAGTAACCCTGATTTCAATCCCTGGTATCAAAAAAAAAAAAAAAAAAGGTGGAGG